>OX421966.1:76225473-77425473 GCA_949128115.1 Anaspis maculata
ACGTAGAAGCGTACTTCAGGCTTGATCATAGCTACAATAGTTTACATGTAAGCAAAGCTTTAGTCATACAATCAAGCCAACGACTGTAGCTGAACCGTTGCAAAGCTAGCATCATTTTTTTTTTGCTGAAGGTACCTCTGCTTACACTTGGAAGCCTTCCGAACGAGCTCTTTGAATCCAAACGAGCTACATTAGGCGTGATCATCACTCCAATAATTCACATGTAAGCAAAGCTTTAGACACGCAATCAAGCCAACGACAGTACCTGAACCGTTTCAGAAATAGCATTTTTTTGCTAAGGGTATGCTCACACTTGAAAGCTTTCAGTACGAGCTCCGATTGAATCTAAACAATCAACTTGAGGCATGATCATGACTCTAATAATTTACAAGTAAGCAGAGCTTTAGTCATAAATAAAGCCAACGACAGTAGTTGAACCGTTTCAAAGATAGCTTTTTTGCTTGAAGTATGTTAACACTTGAAAGCTTTCAGTACGAGCTACGCTTAAGTCTGAACGAGCTACTTTGAGCGTGATCATAACCCTGATAATTTACATGTAAGCAAAGCTTTAGTTATACAACCAAGCCAATGACTGTAGCTGAACCGTTGCGAAGCTAGCTTTCTTTGCTAAAGGTATGCTTACCTTCAGCATGCTTATGCTCGAGCTCATGTACACTTGAACTTGAATCTAATGCTTTCAGTACGAGTCACATGTGCTCTGAACAATTTACATCGGTTTTGGCAAAAATCAAATAATTTCACGTGTAATTTCACGTGTAAGCAGAGCTCCAGTTATACAATCAAGCCAACGACAGCAGCTTGAACGTTGCAAAACTAGCATTTTCTCGCTGAAGGTAAGCTTACACTTGGAGCGGAAGCTTTCAGACAACTCACACTTGCTCTGAACAATTTACATTAGTTTTGAGCAGAAATCTATCAACTTCACGTGTAAGCCGAGCTTTAGTCATACAATTGAGCCAACGACAGCAGCTTCAGCGTGTCAAAGCTACCATTCTCTTGCTGAAGGTACGCTTACACTTGAATCGAAAGCTTCCAGTACGAGTCACACTTGCTCTGAACAATTTACATCAGTTTTGAGCGAAAATCTAATAATTTCATGTGTGAACAGAGCTTCAGGCCTACAGTTGAGCCAACGACAGCAGCTTCAGCGTTGCAAAGCTAGAATTTTCTTGCTGAAGGTACGCTTACACTTGAATCGAAAGCTTTCAGACGAGTCACACTTACTCTGAACAATTATATGCGTTTTAAGCAGAAATCTGTTATTTCACGACGTGTAAGCAGAGCTTCAGTCATACAATTAAGCCAACGACAGCAGCTGAAGCGTTACGATTACGGAACTAACATTTTCTTGCTGAAAGTACGCTTACACGATGCTTTGAATACAGGACATGTGACTACTGGGCTTGTTAAGGGTTGCACGTGGATGGCGATTACATCGTGGTAATAACGGCATGAATGTCAACAGTGTCAAAATCAGCGTCAAATATCAACAGTGTCAACATCAAATGTCAAGAACAAGCGCCACTTATGCTTGTCAAACCCCAACTAAAGTGACGTTTCGTGCAAAGTTCTTTTTTACCGGTAGTTTTGGCGTCAAGAACTCCCAAGGCACTCTTTTATGAGGAGCACTCTACATTTGCGATAAATGCAGTGTTCTTTGTTGTAACACGATCAAGCGCCTTCTTATATTTCATTGCGTCCAACAAATTCAACAGGCACACCAACCTTACAATACCAACCTTCGCACTAAGCCAACATCCCTAGAAATTTTATATCACATAGCCTACCAATGCAGATCGCCTTCCAGTGCATTTTCCATTTCGGGAAAACCGCTATTGTACCCGTTTCATCCATTGACCTGTTGGTCCGCCTGTCTGTTCGTCTGTCTGTCGTTTGTCTGTCAGGCCGTTTCTCCGTCTGTCCGTCTTTCTGTCCGTCGTCCGATGGCCTGTCTACCAGTTCTTCCGTCAATACGTTTGGTTTGCCTGCCGTTCATTTGTCAGTCCGTCCATCTGTCCGTTATCACAACTCCAAGACCAAACCTTCTAGCGTTCTAATTGTTTCGCTAATACATAGCTGCCACCCCCCAATTCTGTACTGTTTACGCTGCATCATTTTTTTGTGAATGTAAACTAGTTTCGTTCCGGCTTTGCAACTGGACTGGAAGTAGAACCAGAGCAAAGAAATAAAAAAAAGACACGGAAAAAATAATTACGACACGTCTCATTACCAACATGGATATTATTCGAAAATTCAAAGCATTCCTCGTTCGATCGCTTCACATCTGAAATGTTTATTGTTGAGGCCCCATATAATACCACTCCATGCAACAATGACCCAAGGAATCCGGCGCCGCTGGATTTTGAACTCGCAAAGAATAATAACAAGTAGTGTATAATATAAAAGAGAGAAGCAATTGGAATCCGTTACTGTGTACCTATACCATGGTACAGGTGTATTACATGCTCCCCCCTCTCGTTCTTATATTGAATAAAAATGTAGTTAGCACATCGAAAAACAATATTAGTTAGGCAAGTGGGGCGCTGCTGTGCTCGTAACGGTACGAGCTCTCAATTTTGCGCTTGGTTCGTTTCTGTTTGTTGCTCGTTTTTTTTTTTGGCAGCTCGGCGTGTTGATTGAAAAAAATATCTTTGATTTAATAATAATAACATTATTGATTCAAAACGCTCCGCGATGGTTAGCTATACCAACCTGGCTACTTTTTGCCCGCGGAGAACATTGTAAATTAAATTATTATAAAATAATATAATATAAAACTGAAGAAATATGGCGTAGCAGTAAAAATGTCAAGCAAATAACAGCGATGAACGTCCGTCTGATGCATCGGGGAAGACAGACAAATAAAAAGATTTTATACGGCCGTTTGCAGGTAATTTGTCGCAGGTAACAAAATTAATTTCGAAACCTCAAACGCTGATGGCCGTTTAAAATTGAACGACGGACTGACGACGACGGCCGGCCGCACACGGTTTTTGATTTAAAAGCTTCGCTCGTCAAAGTCTCACCTACAAAGAAATTTATCACCATGAAATATAATAACATGCATAAGAGACACAGTATGAGATTTGCTTGTGTTGCAACAAGTGTTGCCATTTGAAAGCATTATAGCGAAGCATTGTAAAGAGCAAGCTCATAGTTTTTTGCTCTGAAAATTTCTGTTTTTGGTTGATTCCGGATTTGTATAAACGAGCCTTAAATTGGCAATTTTACTGATTTGACGTGTAGTTTTTCAGGCTCAATTTGCTTTTATATGATGAGAAACTCAAGTCTGAGGCTAGAACACTTTAGTAGTTTAGAGCAAAAGAATGATTTTGTCTGCAAAGCGAGAAATCAAATTGGATAGCCAAGTGATTCGTCTCCTAGTCAGTGACGGAACAATTGCAACTGAATGTTTTTTGAGTTGGCAGAACTGCTTCTTGACAGGTTTTCACAGTTGCCTAGCGACGACGGTTCACTTGTCAATTTATCTTGTGATGCTATGGAGACAATGAGTACCAATTTTGAAAACAGAAATCCTCCAGAAACGCTTCCACTTCCGATAATAACATAATCATTACGAATACTGAAGCTCAGTAGCCGAAGGATATTTTATTTATCAGGATACTGCACCGTACCTTGCAGCAATTTTTTGTGGTGGGAAATGGTCTGTTTTGAAACGGCCCAGACGAAATCGACGAGAAACCCCCAAACCACATCCAGGTTGTGTTGTTGATTTTCTTCGAACTTTATCTCAAAATGGCTGTTGAGAAACGGATAACCCGTACATGCTTGATAATAATGACAGTTTATCATCACCAGACGGTAGGTAGCGCTAAGAAGCTTCAATCAATGTTGGGTTAAGTCAAGTTTTTCCTCAGCTTTCCAGTTCTATTTTCCAAAAATTTTTAAAAACTAAAATTCTTATCTTACATTTCTTGTAGTCCCAGATTAGGAAAAATTAATCAAAAATCCATTGATCAAGTCAACTGGGTGGAAGATCTCGGTCAGAGCTTCCAGCAGGTACTTGTGTGCTGTGCGGTTGGCAAAAGTGATTGGTAGATGACGCAGTTTGCGTGCAGGAGGCACGCGGGGGTGCGGCACGGCTACGGCTGGTGGAAAACCGCACGGCGGCCAACCTTGAAAAAATTAAAAGCACCAGAGGATGCTGGCGACGCGACGGTTTGAGAATGTCAAACGGACTCTGACCGCGTTCTCACCACAGCCGCCGACCCGTTGGCGACCGGGCGCGGTTTTGCGTTTTAAACACACTCTCAGGTTTTGGTTTTGATTTAATGCTCTTCTTGCGGCTTCGGGTACTAAAAGCGTGTTAACACCACATCGGGTGTGCCTTGTAACATCGGAATAGCACTAAAATGTATGCCTTATGACAACAGAACTGTCGTTGCTGAGCCATTGTGGAAACCTGTCAAAAAGCCGTGTTGCCAACTTTAATATTTATACACTGCCCACTATAACTAGAAAAAGTTCATCGACTATCACAGAGGTCACAGGCAAACGACAGATAAACGGACATCGGATAGAGAGACAAACCAACGGGTCATTGGATAAAACGGATACAATAGCAATTTTCCCAAAATGGAAAATGAACCAAATGGCGATTGCAATGGTAGGCTATGTAATATAAAATTTCTAGGGATATGGGCTCAGTGCGAAGGTTGGTATTATAAGGTTGGTGTGCCTGTTGAATTTGTTGGATTCAATAAAATATGAGAAGGCGCTTGATGATGTTATTACAAACAACAGTGCATTTATCGAAAACGTGAGTGCTCCTCATAAAGAGCGCCTTGGGAATTCTTGACGCCAAAACTACCGGTAAAAAAGAACTCTGAATCAAACGTCACTTTAGTTGGGGTTTGGCATGCATAGATGGCGCTTGTTATTGACATTTGATGTTAACACAGTTGATGTTTGACGTTGACTTTTACACTATTGACATTCATGCCATTATTACCACGATGTGATCGCCATCCACGTGAAACCCTTATCAAGCCCAGTAGTCAAATGTTCTGTATTCAGAGCTTCATGTAGGCGTATCCTCAGCTAGAAAAGGCTAGCTTTGCAACGCTTAAGCTGCTGTCGTTGGCTGAAGTGAATGACTAGAGCTTCGCTTACACGTGAAATTGATAGATATGTGTGCTCAAAACTAATTTAAATTGTTCAAAGCAGGCGATGTGACTCGAACGGGAAGCTTTTGAAACAAGTGTAAGCGTTACTTCAGCAAGAAATTGCTAGCTCTGCAACGCTGAACCTGCTGTCGTTGGCTCAATTGTATGAATGAAGCTCTCCTTACACGTGGAATTGACAGATTTCTGCTCAAAACTGATGTAAATTGTTCAGAGCAAGTGTGGTCGTACTGGAAGTTTTTGATTCAAGTGTAAGCGTACCTTCAGCAAGAGAATGCTAGCTTTGTAAAGCTGAAGTTGCCGTCGTTGGCTTAATTGTATGACTAAAGCTCTTCTTATACAAGAAATATAATAACTTCCTGCTCAAAACTGATGTAAATTGTTCAGAGCAAGTAATAGGAGCTTTTGATTCAAGTGTAAGCGTACCTTCAGCAAGAAATTGCTAGCTCTGCAACGCTGAACCTGCTGTCGTTGGCTTAATTGAATGACTGAAGCTCTGCTTACACGTGAAATAATATATTTCTGCACAAAACTGATGTAAATTATTCATAGCATATGTGACTCCTAATGAAAGCTTCCGCTTCAAGTGTGAGCGTACCTTCAGCAAGAAAATGCTAGCCTTCCAAGGCTTGAGCTGCTGTCGTAGACTTGGTTGTATGACTAAAGCTCTGCTTACACGTGGAATAATAGATTTCTGCACAAAACTGATGTAAATTGTTTAGAGCAAGTGTGACTCTTACTGGAAGCTTTTGATTCAAGTGCAAGCGTACCTTTAGCAAGAAAATGCTAGCTCTGCAACGCTGAAGCTGCTGTCGTTGGCTCAATTGTATGACCAGAGCTCTGCTTACATGTGAAATTGATAAGATTTTTGCTCAAAACTGATGTAAATTATTCATAGCAAGTGTGACTTGTAATGAAAGCTTTCGCTTCAAGTGTGAGCGTACCTCAGCAAGAAAATGCTAGCTTGGCAACGCTTAAGCTGCTGTCGTTGGCTAATTGTATGACTAAAGCTCTGCTTACACGTGAAATTATTAGATTTTTGCTCAAAACTGATGGTAATTGCCCGGAGCAAGTGTGCCTCGTGCTGGAAGCTTCCGATTCAAGTGCAAGCGTACCTTCAGCAAGAAAATGATAGCTCTGCAATGCCAAAGCTGCTGTCGTTGGCTAATTGTATGACTAAAGCTCTGCTCACACGTGAAATTAATAGATTTTTGCTCAAAACTAATGTTGATTGTTCAGAGCAAGTGTGACTTGTACTGGAAGCTTTTGATTGTAGTGTAAGCGTACCCTCAGCAAGAAATGCTAGCTTTGCAACGCTGAAGCTGCTATCATTGGCTTGATTGTATCACTGAAGCTCTGCCTACACTTAAAATAAATAGATTTATTGTTCAGAGCAAGTGTGACTCGTACTGGGAGGTTTTGATTCAAGTGTACCTTCAGCAAGAAAATGCCAGCTTTGCAAAGCTGAAGCTGCTGTCAAGTGAAGCCGTCTTTAGAAATGAAAGGTCAGCTTACACATTTGAAGCGATCACTATTCGTCATGTTTATTGCCCACACCTGGTTCAAGTGACTAGCGCAATGTACAAGCCATGCTTTATTCATATTCATATTCATATTCATCACTTTAGAGTTATTCACGGGATATTTTGACACGTCTACAAGCAATCATTGTGAGTCCCTCATTTTAGTCCTTCAAGAATAAAGCTTGGCTTACACGATTAAACTGAGCATAGAAATTTTAATCCATAGCTTGAAGCAAGTGTGGCTAAACAGTGGAACCGATTTTTTGAATTGAAGCTCAGTTTACACACTCAAAGCAATCATCATTTGTCATGTTTATCGCCTTCAGCTGGTTCAAGTGACTTGCGCAATGAACAAGCCACGCTTTAAAGTAATTCACGGAATCTCTTGTCACGTCTACAGCAAATTATTGTGATTTCCTCATTTCAGTCCTTTAAGAATAAAGCTTGGCTTACACGACTAATATGAACATAAAAATCCTTATTCATGGTTTGAAGCAAGTGTGCCGTAACAGTGAGACCGCCTTTTGAATTTAACGTCAGTTTACACATTCAAAGAGATCATTATTTGTCACGTTTATCGCCTCCAGCTGGTTCAAGTGACTTGCGCAATTTACAAGCCACGCTTAAGACTACTTTACGGGATCTTCTGACAAGTCTACGAGCCGCTATTGTGAGTTCCTTATTTCAGTCCTTCAAGAATAAAGCTTGGCTTACACGACTCAAATAAACATGAAAATTTTAATTTATGGTTTGAAGCAAGTTAGCCGTAACAGTGAGATTGTCTTTCGAATTAAAAGCCAGTTTACACACTCAAAGCGATAACTATTCGTCACGTTCATCGCCTCCAGCTGGTTCAAGTGACTTTGCGCAATGTACAAGCCACGCTTCAGAGTAATTCACGGATACTCTTATCACGTCTACAGCAAATTATTGTGAACTTCTCATAGTCTTTCCAGATCAAAGCCTAGCTTACACGACTAAAATAAATATAGAAATCCTAGTTTATTGCCTCAGCAAGTGTGTTCAAGCATGTTAATCGCCACCAGCCGGTTCAAGTGACATGCGCAATGTACCAGCCACGCTTTAGATAATTCATACGGATACTCTAATCACGTCTATAGCAAATTATTCTGAGTTACCTCTAGTCCTTTTAGATTTAAGCCTAGTTTACACGACTGAAAGAAACATAGAAATCTTTATTCAATCGCTTAGAGCAATGTGTGTCGTAACATCAAGACTGGCTTTCAAAATTAAAGGTTAGTTTACTCGCTCAAGGTGATCATTACCTACTAGTCATCTTTATCGCCTCCAGTTGGTTCAAGTGACATGCGCAATGTGCAAGCCACGCTTTAGAGTAATTCCCGGACGGATACTCTTATCACGTCTACAAAAAATTGACTGAGTCTATTTTAGTCACTCTAGATTAAAACCTGACTTACACGACTAAAATGAACATAGAAATTCTAATTTATCGCTTAAAGCAAGCGTGTCATACTATCGAGACTGGCTCTTAAAATTGAAGGTCAGTTTACAGGCCCGAAGCCATCATCATTTATCATGTTCATCGCCACCAACTGGTTCAAGTGACTTGCGCAATGTACAAGCCACACTTTAAAATAATTCACGGATACACTCATCATCATGTCTACAGCAAATTATTTTGAGTTTCTTTTAGTTCTTCTAGTTTGAAGGCTAGCTTACACGACTGATATGAACATAGATATCTTAATTTATTGCTTAAAGCAAGAAGTGTGTCGTGACATTGAGATCAGCTCTCAACGATAAAGGGTAGTTTACACGTTCAAAGTGACCATGATTCGTCATGTTATCGCCACCAGCCGGTTCAAGTGACATGCGCAATGTACCAACCAGCCACGCTTTAGATAATTTATACGGATACTCTAATCACGTCTATAGCAAATTATTTTGAGTTACCTTTAGTCCTTCTAGATTAAAGCCTAGTTTACACGACTGAGAGAAACATAGAAATCTTCATTCAATCGCTCAGCAAGTGTGTCGTAACATTGAGACTGGCTTTCAAAATTAAAGGTTAGTTTACTCACTCAAGGTGATCATTAGTCATTACTAGTCATCTTTATCGCCTCCAGTTGGTTCAAGTGACTTGCGCAATGTACAAGCCACACTTTAAAATAATTCACGGATACACTCATCACGTCTACAGCAGATTATTTTAAGTTCTTTTAGTCCTTCTAGATCAAAGGCTAGCTTACACGACTGATATGGACATAGATATCTTAATTTATCGCTTAAAGCAAGAAGTGTGTCCGAGAGTGTGTCGTAATATTGAGACCAGCTCTCAACGATAAAAGGTAGTTTACACGTTCAAAGTGACCATGATTCGTCATGTTATTCGCCTCCAGCTGGGTCAAGTAACTTGCGCAATGTACAGGGTGATCCACCGAGATCCCCCCCCGTTAGAATTTTTTCCGTTGGAATTAACTGGTGGAGAACGAAATTTTTCCCAACCATTTTTCCTGTAGAATTCAAATTTGGACACCAGTTTTTTTCTCACATCTACACCTTACCTACACCCTATACAGGGTGTTTAAAAAAAATTCCAAATTTTTTGACACCTTCTATTTAAATATTGATAATGATGCGGCTTTTCCTTCCGAGTAAAGATATATAATTTGATGTTTGAATAAGATCATAATATACAGGGTGTTCACTTCCACACTTCTCACTCCACATTTCTCATTTCCTTGCCAATTTTGTCCAAGAAAAACGCCGGAACAGGTCGATTTTTATTTTGATGAGGACATCTAAGACACGTATTGCCGAATTCTCATCGATGAAAATCGACCTGCTCCAGCGTTTTCCTTGAAAAAAAATGGCGGGGAGAAATCTGGAGTGAGCAGTGTAAAAGTGAACACCTGTATATGATCTTATTCAGATATCAAATTACATATCTGGACTCAGATGAAAAAGCCGCATTATTTCCAATATTTAAATACAAGGTGTCGAAAAAAAATTGAAAGTTTTTTTGAAACACCCTGTATACTATGAAATACAAAAACTTTTGGTGTCCAAATTTAAATTCTACGGGAAAAATGGTTGGAAAAAATTTCTTTCACCACCGATTTATTCCAACAAGAAAAAGTCCAACAGAGGGGAGGAAATCTCGGTGGATCACCCTGTATAAGCCACGCTTTGGAGTGATTCACGGATACTTTTATCGCGTTTACAGCAGATGATTGTGAGTTCTTTCTAGTCCTCCTAAATTAAAGCCTAGCTCACACGATCAAAATGAACATTGAAATGTGCTAAACTGTAAAACCTCCACCATGTGACATGGCGGAGGCACCGGCCCTTGCTCCCTTTTGAGTGAATTAAGAGCCCTAAGCACCTGGCGCCTCCACCATGTCGCGTAATGACTAATTCCTTTGTGTTGAACCTCAGGCTACCCTTCCAGCGGGAAAACGTAGCTGGGTTGAATCGTAATAATAGGAAGTATAAAATCAAGAATAGGTACCCACCCCGTCCGCTTCTGCCGACGAACCTGAGATCGTTGAACTTGGCCACCTGGTTCTTCATGACGGCCGTGCAGTTCCGCAGCTCGGCCGAGCAGTTCTCGTCGTTGCCGGCCCGCACGGTGACCACGGTGCCGTCGCCCACGTCCCCCAGCGCCACCACCTTGAAGGCCACCGGAAGCGTCTTGTTCGAGCGCCAGTGGTTGGGCAGCGCCGAGCACAGAAAGTACGGGCTCCCGGTCCGCACCAGCTCGCCGGGGTTCTCGGCCTGGTACTCGTGGACGAGGTGCTCCGTCCACCAGATGTTCTGGTTGCTGGTGTACGACGAGGAGGACGTGGTGGACGACTGGTGCGACGACGCCGAGCTGATGATGGGCGGCTCGCACATGGTGACGGCAGGCTTGGGCCACGCTTCCTCCGAGACGCTGCAGGTGGTCAGCGACACCGGGAGATGCATGTGGGGCGGTTGCGGGGCTGCTGGGGGGTGTCCGGGGGCGAAGGGGGGCCGACGGGGGGCATAAGCGACGCGACGGGGGTCGGAGAAGGCGGGGGTCGTTGCGGCTCGCGGGCTCTTAGCTTCTGGAAAAAAAAATGAAAAATTACCTTTCCGGCTAGAAACGTGCCGAGTTAACCCTATAGGGACTAGCTTACACCATGTCACGTAAAAGTGCCCTAGAATCCCATGTGAGCTTCCCTGTTTTGCAAAGTTGTTTGCCATGCTAATATTCCAATTGTTCTAGATTCAACTGAAGTGTGTGTTCAATCCGCAGACTTCAAACTTCTTGAGCAAAATCACCGATTATTATATTTTGTTGCTAATCAAAGTCACCCTGTACAATTAAAGCTAAATTCACACTAGATTATCAACTGTTCAATGAGCTTATAACCAAGAAGATCAAACAATTTGACTGGCGTCCAACTTGCCAGTGGTGTAATTGCATAAACTTCTATTGGTTTTTCTCAGTAAAGCCCCGCTCACACGTAATTCCAAGCATACAGCAACTCAATTTATTCGTGCGTCGCCTCTTGCCAAAAGCCAATGACTAGCTCTAACCTTGTGAGAGTGTAATCGCCTCTTTACTGCATAAGAAAAGTTTGCTTTGTTCACAGCTCTTCAACATGCTTGTTTATTCACTAAAGCGTAGTTCACACGTGAGTTCAAGCGTATAAACTTTGCTTGATCGAATCATGTGTTGCCTTTTGCGAGTTTACCAATGACTTGCGCTAGTTTTGTGAGAGTTTATTCGCCCCTTTACTGTATAAAGTAGATTTGCTATGTTCACAGTTCTTTGAGATGCTTGTTCATTAACTGAAGCACAGCTCACACGGGAGTTGAAGTGTATAATTTTTGTGACTGCCAATGACTTGCGCCAGTTCTACAAGAGTGTAATCGCCGCTTTATTGCATAACTCAGATTTGCTTTATTCACAATTCTTGAACATGCTTGTCTATTCACTAAATGACAGTTCACACGTGAGTTGAAGCGTAAAAAATTTTGCTTGATCGAATCATGTGTTGCCATTTGCGAGTGCCAATGACTTGAGCTAGTTCTGTAAGAGTGTGATCGCCCCTTTACTGCTAAAACAAATTTGCCTTATCTACAGCTCTTTGACATGCTTGTTTATTCACTTAAGCATATTTCACACGTGAGTTCAAGCGTATAAACTTTGCTTGATCGAATCATGTGTTGCCTTTTGCGAGTACCAATGACTTGCGCTAGTTCTGTGAGAGTTTATTCGCCCCTTTACTGTATAAAGTAGATTTGCTATGTTCACAGTTCTTTGAGATGCTTGTTCATTAACTGAAGCACAGCTCACACGGGAGTTGAAGTGTATAGTTTTTGTGACTGCCAATGACTTGCGCTAGTTCTACAAGAGTGTAATCGCCGCTTTATTGCATAAAACAGATTTGCTCCATTCACAATTCTTCAACATGCTTGTCTATTCACTAAAGGATAGTTCACACGTGAGTTTGAGCATACAAACTTTGCTTGATCGAATCATGTATTGCCCTTTGTGAGTGCCAATGACTTGCGCTAGTTCTGTGAGAGTGTGATCGCCCCTTTACTGCTAAAACAGAGTGCCTTGTCTACAACTCCTTGACGTGCTTGTTTATTCACTAAAGCATATTTCACACGTGAGTTCAAGCGTACAAACTTTGCTTGATCGAATCATGTGTTGCCTTTTGCGAGTACCAATGAATTGCGCTAGTTCTGTGAGAGTTTATTCGCCCCTTTACTGTATAAAGTAGATTTGCTATGTTCACAGTTCTTTGGGATGCTTGTTCATTAACTGAAGCACAGCTCACACGGGAGTTGAAGTGTATAATTTTTGTGACTGCCAATGACTTGCGCTAATTCTACAAGAGTGTAATCGCCGCTTTATTGCATAACACAGATTTGCTTTATTCACAATTCTTGAACATGCTTGTCTATTCACTAAAGGACAGTTCACACGTGAGTTGAAGCGTACAAAATTTTGCTTGATCGAATCATGTGTTGCATTTTGCGAGTGCCAATGACTTGCGCTAGTTCTGTAAGAGTGTAATCGCCCCTTCACTGCTCAAACAGATTTGCTTTGTTTACAGCTCTTTGACATGCTTGTTTATTGATTAAAGCATAATTCACACGTGAATTGAAGAGTGCAAGAGCTTTGTTTGTTCCAATCGTATGGCACCTTTGGAGAGTGCCAATGACTTGCGCTAGTTCAACACTCGTGTAATCGCCGCACAACTGAAAAATTGCCCCGAATATTGCCTTACTTTTTTCGAAACTTTTCAACTTGCTTGTTTATTTAGATACTAAAGCATAGTTCACACGTGAATTGGAGCAGACAAACTTTGTCCTTCCGAATCGTGCGTTGCCTTCGGTGAGTGACTTACGTGATAGACTTACGTTAGTTTTACATTCGTGTAATCGCCACTTTACTGGCAAATTGCCTTACTTTTTTCGAAACTTTTCAACCTGCTTGTTTACATATTAATTGAAGCCTACAAGTTTATCTTGTTTAAAATGTGATTTGTCTCTGGCAAGTGCCTATGTTTTGCGCTAGTTTTGCATTCGTGTAATCGCCGCTTCACTAGAAAATTGCCTTACTTTGATCGAAACTTTAATTCTTGTTTGTTCATTCGCTGAAGCTCAGTTTACACGTTAATTGGAGTTTAGCAAGTTTTGCTTGTTTCAAATGTGATTTGTCTTTAGCAAGTGCCTATGTTTTGCGCTAGTTTTGTATTCGTGTAATGGCCGCTTCACTAAAAAATTGCCTTACTTTGATCGAAACTATTTACTTCGCATGTGCATTCGCTAAAGCTCAGTTTACACGTTAATTGGAGCCTGCAAGTTTTATTTGTTCCAAATGTGATTATTCTTTAGCAAGTGCCTATGTTTTGCGCTAGTTTTGCATTCGTGTAATCGCCGCTTTACTGAAAAATTGCCTTACTTTGATCTAAACTTTTTATCTCCTTGGTCATTCGCTAAAGCTCAGATTACACGTGAATTGGAGCCTACAAGTGCTGCTTGTTTCAGATGTGATTTGTCTTTAGCAAGTGCCTATGTTTTGCGCTAGTTTTGCATTCGTGTAATCGCCGCTTGACTGAAAAATTGCCTCACTTTGAATGAAACTTTCTATCTCGCTTTTTCATTCGCTGAAGTTCAGTTTACACGTAAAGTGAAGCCTACAAGTGTTACTTGATTTAAATGTGATTTGTCTTTAGGCCTATGTTTTGTGCTAGTTTTGCATTCGTGTAATAGCCGCTTCACTGAAAAATTGCCTTACTTTGATCAAAACTTTTAATCTTTCTTGTTTATTCGCTAAAGCTCAGTTTACACGTTGATTGGAGCCTTCAAGTTTTGCTTGTTGCGAATGTGATTTGTCTCTGGCAAATGCCCACGTTTTGCGCTAGTTTTGTATTCGTGTAATCGCCACTTCACTAGAAAATTGCCTCACTTTGATCGAAACTTTTTATCTTGCTTGTTTATTCCCTAAAGCTCAGTTTACACGTCAATTGGAGCTTACAAGTTTTGCTTGTTCCGAATGTGATTTGTCTCTGGCAAGTGCCTATGTTTTGAGCTAGTTCTGCATTCGTGTAATCGCCGCTTCACCGCCGCCGTCGCCGCCGCGTGGTTTACGGGTAAAATAATTTCTTTAATCAATAAAAAATATCGCATTCATAAGAAACGAAATAAATATCACTCACAACATTATCGTCAACGATTTTCTGAGATTAGAACTGAGTTGAAGGGATTAATTGATATTAGTTATAAAAAATACATGACCAACACTGAACAAAAACTCAATAAAGAACCACGAAAATTCTGGGAATTTATCAATAACCGCAGGGGGCAAACTAGGATACCTGGTTTAATGTTTGATGGGAACCGCGAACTCCGGACTCCCCAAGAGATTGTAGATGCTTTTGCCTCATATTTCGGCAGCGTATACCAGCCTTCTCTACAACATGATTTCGAGGCTACTGAGGATGACTTGGATGTGCTGAACATTCATCATATTTCTGAGTCCGAGATCCTAAACGCTATCAAGAAATCTAAAGACAAACAGACGTCGGGGGTTGATGCGGTTCCGGGTTTCTTGATAAAAGACTGTGCTTCTTCCTTTGTGGCTCCTCTTCATTATATATTCAACCTTATTTTGAAATCTGCAGTTTTTCCTACTACTTGGAAAAAGGCCCGAGTTTGTCCAATTTTTAAAAAAGGCAACAAGTCTTGTATTATCAACTATAGGCCTATATCGATTTTGAGCAACTTCTCCAAGATCTTTGAAATGATTATTCACAGTCATCTGCATCACCACGTCAAGAGTTCCATTTCTATAAACCAGCACGGTTTCATGCCAGGAAGATCAACAACCACTAATTTGGCATCTTTTGCTCAGTACACAATTGGTGTTCTCGACCATGGCGGACAGGTAGATGCTGTGTACACAGATTTCCGCAAGGCATTCGACCAAATTGACCATAACATTTTGTTACAGAAATTGAGAAAATTCGGTCTCTCTAGGCATCTTGTTGGCCTTTTTCATTCTTATCTGTTTAATAGGCAACAGTTTGTCGAGTTCATGGGATATGTTTCCGGATCGTTTGTTCCCACATCGGGTGTTCCTCAGGGGGTGAACTTAGGCCCCCTCCTATTCTTAATCTTTATCAACGACATCATTTCTGATCTCAAATGTCAATACCTATTGTTTGCGGACGACTTGAAACTTTTTAACTCAGTTGAGTCCATCACTGATTGCTACCGACTCCAGAGTGACGTCGATAGTATCAATGTGTGGTGCAGTCGTAATGGCCTGCATCTGAATATAGCGAAGGGTAGCGTGTTGTCATACACAAGAAAAAACAAACACCTAGTTTTTCCCTATGCCCTCGGTGGGGTCGCGATCGAGAGACGTAGTGAGGTGGTGGACCTGGGGGTGATTTTCGACAGTGAGCTAAATTTTCACAGACAGACTGAAAGATGTGTTTCATCTGCTACAAAAACACTGGGTTTTATTTATAGAAACTGCAGAGACTTCAATATTCCTGCCCTTCTGGCACTTTACTATTCGTTGGTACGCAGTCAGTTGGAATACGGCATACTAGTGTGGCATCCGATTTACCAACGTCATGAAGTTTTACTAGAGTCCGTGCAGCGCAGATTCCTAAAATGGTTGAGTTTGAAAAAGAACGGAGTTTATCCCCCCAGGGGCTATGACCATGGCGTGCTGCTCAGGGATCTTGGCGTCAGCTCTCTGAGAGACCGAACTAAACGGATCGCCATAACATTTTTGTCCAAATTGTGCAACTCACATCTTGATTGTCCTCCACTACTAGAGAGACTGAAATTTTTCATTCCACGCGTCTCTTCAAGGCGGCAGCCTACATTTTATTGTGAACGGCCCAGCACCAATCTACTATACAGGTGTCCAATTTTTTTTATTTGTAATACATTCAATGAGTTGCCGCCTAGCTGCGATATCCATTTTGATACTCCAGCCTGCATTTTTAAACTTTCCTCTTTGTAAATGTGGGTGCTTTTGTTATATTGTAGTTGATTGTATATTGTGTGAATTTTAATACTTGTTGCAACTTTTACCTGCATTTTTTGTGTAAATACATTTCCTTTATTGGGTTTGCCTGTTGGAAATAAATCTCTTATTTATTTATTTATTTATTTATTTATTCACTGGAAAATCGCCTTACTTTGATCGAAACTTTTTATCTTGCTTGTTTCATTCGCTAAAGCTCAGTTCACACGTTAATTGGAGCCTACAAGTTTTGCTTGTTTCAAATGTGATTTGTCTCTGGGGAGGCAAGTGCCTATTTTTGCGCTAGTTTTGTATTCGTGTAATCGCCGCTTCACTGGAAAATTGCCTCACTTCGATCAAAACTTTTTATCTTGCTTGTTCATTCGCTGGAGCTCAGTTTACACGTTAGTTGGAGCCTAGCAAGTTTTGCTTGTTTCAAATGTGATTTGTCTTTAGCAAGTGCCTATGTTTTGTGCTATAGTTTTGGATTCGTGTAATCGCCGCTTCACTGAAAAATTGACTTACTTCGATCTAAACTTTTTATCTCCTTGGTCATTCGATAAAGCTCAGTTTACACGTGAACTGGAGCCTACGAGTGTTGCTTGATTCAAATGTGATTTGTCTTTAGCAAGTGCCTGATATGTTTTGCGCTAGTTTTTGCATTCGTGTAATTGCCGGCCTATGTTTTGTCCTGATTTCGCATTCGTGTAATCGCTGCTTTACTAAAAAATTACCTTACTTTGTTCACAGATTTTCAACTTGCTTGTTCATTTTCTAAAGCACTGTTCACAGGTGAATTGGAGGGTTCAAGCTATGTTTGTTTGAATCGTGTGTCGCCTTCTGCAAGTGACATTGTCTTGCGCTAATTTTGCAGTCATGTGATCGCTGCTTTGCTAGGAAATTTCCATACTTTGTTCACGGCTTTTCATCTTGCTAGTTCAATTACTGAAGCTCAGCTCACACGTGAATTGGACCCCATTAGCTTTATTAAAATTGCGTGCCGCTTTTGGCGAGTGCCAATGACTTGCGCGGCTTTTGCATTTGTGTGATCGCCGCTTTACGCGAAGAATGCTTTACTTTGTTTGCAGCTCTTCAACTTGTTAGCTCAATTACTTAAGCTCAGCCCACACGTGAATTGAAGGCCATAAACTTCGCTTGTTCGAAACGTAGCTCGCCTTTGGCTAGTGCAAGTAACTTTTTTTCGATTTGCAATGGTGTAATCGACCTTTCATTAGAAAAATAGCTTGCTATTTCGGCAGCTTTTCAACGTGCTTGTTCATTTCCTAAGGCTCAGTTCACACGTGAATTGGAGCCTACAAACTTCACTTGTTCATAACGTACGTCGCTTTTGGCGAGTGCCAATGAACTGCGCTAGCTCTGCACTCGTGTAATCGACGCTTTACCGGAAAACTGCCTCACTTTGTTGCGCTACCACAACTATCATGATTTTTTTCCAAACTGATCTTTACAAAGATGATTCTCATGCTCGCCCCAGTTGCAAGCTGCGCTTAACATAAGCTAACAAAGCTCGAAATAAAGCTACGCTTAACCTAGAAATTTTTACTTGCATTGAAACAATTATCGGGAGATTTTAAATAATAATTCATCCAAACTGCGCTTCATACAAGCGACTTTAATACCTAGTAATTGGAAGCGACGCTTTACCCATATGATAACAACATAAGTTCAATTGCCACCAAAATCCGGGTTCCCATAAGGTCACGTCAATTATAAACGCGCCACCTTGATCGTGTTCTAAATTCCAGGAAAAAATTTTGGGTTTCAATCCGTGGAATCCGATCATTTCCGGATTCTTTCCCATCCCTTTCCTCCCCACGATCCTCTCGCTCCGCTCAATGTCACACAGATAAACTGAAAATAAATTAAAAAAACACAAAAACAAATACTGAACAGCTCTAAACGGATGAATAAATAATTAACCCTTAGGTAATAAATCTGCTTTCTTACTCGTAAAATACTAGGCTCTGTGTAATCGGGTATTTAATACATCAATGACCAATGCGCTAGCAATCGTAACATTATGGAGTAACAGAAGCCAGGTTTTAGAGAGAAGACAATGTTATAATAATGCCTATTACAAAGCTCGGTTTATTTTTAAAGAGAGTTATTATGAAGCATAACGAGTTCCAAGGTCGCACCTGCGAGTGGACACGGCTATGGAATCATCATCAGAGAGGTTCGGTTGGTAAATATTGAAAGACAATAATATTGATTGGCTATTAGTGATTTCACGCGCGCTTTGGGGAATTTCTCTTTACAATTAAGTACCTACACCTTTGGTTGAGGTAGGTATAAACCGCCATCTAATCGTTGGAACACAATAAATTGCGTTATACTTTGATCTAGTGGTAACAGTTGACACTTCAGCCGCTAACGGGTGTTCATTATAACCTTCCTGCATGTTCAGTGAGCTAATCCAAAGCCTGCTAAAAAACGGTCAATAGCGATCAACAGAATTTCAATTCGCAGTTGGCTTTGGAATAGTCAAATTTTCAATTATCGATTGAATGATCAAATGTTTAAACAGCAGAGCCAACTTCGAATTGAAAAAAAATACAGCTGTCGCAAGACATACCTACAAGTCTGATGAGGGTTAAGTTTATAAACACACGTTATGTTGTAAAGAAGGTAGATGCATATGTACCGAATGGAATATCTCACTTGAAATCGTCCAGAATTCTTAGTAAACCTTGGATTTGTTTCGTAAATTTTTATAATACCTACACCTTTACCTGTTAATTACGTGAATATCAACACTGTCTTAAACGGCCGGGTTTTCCTTTATATTCCAAGCTGTGATTCAGCTTTCAAAGCTGAATTCCAACAAGTTTCCAGAACTATTGCATTATCCCTACAAGTTTCTCTCTTACACATTAAAATCAAGTCTCAGTGCACGTCGGTCGTCGGAATATTTGACGTGAAAATCGACAACGGGACACAATTTGCTGGATTCCTCCAATTTCATTTCTAGTAAAGTTTCAAGTGTAAACTGAGCTTTATCCATTATTTAAAATGGTACTGTCCCTGCAATACTTGGTGTTTGCTCAACTCAAGTGCACTTCACACGTCGTCCGAATATTTCACGTGGAATTCGACAACAAGACACAATTCGCTGGATTTCTTCAATTCAATTTCTAGTGAAGTTCCTAGCGTAAACTAAGCTTCATCCATTATTTAAAATGATACTGTTCCTGCAATACTTGATGTTTGCTCAACTAAAGTGGACTTCACACTCGTCCGAATATTTGACGTGGAATTCGACAACGGGACACAATTCGCTGGATTCCTTCTATTTTTAATTTCTAGTAAAGTTCCAAGTGTGAACTAAGCTTCATGCATTATTTACACTGGCACTGCTCGTGCAATACTCGGCGGTGAGAATAAAGCAGCGTTTGTTCAACGTAAGCGTGCTTTACACGTTGTCGGAATAGTTGACATGAAAATCGACAACTGAACACAGTTCCCTGAATTCCTTCAATTTAATTTCTTGTAAAGTTCCCAGTGTAAACTGAGCTTTATACAATATTTCAATTGGTACTGTTTCTGCAATACTCGGCTGTGAAAACTCAGCAGCGTTTGCTCAACTAAAGCGTGCTTTACACGTCGTCGGAATAGTTGACGTGAAAATCGACAACAGGATACAATTCGCTGAACTGCTTCAATATAATATCTGGTGAAGTTCTTGATGTAAACTGAGCTTTATTCAATATTAAAACTCGTAATGGTTCCTGCAATACTCAGCGGTAAAAACAAAGCAGCGTTTGCTCAACTAAAGTGTGCTTTACACGTCGTCGGAACAGTTGACGTGAAAATTGACAACGAATCACTATTGCTGGATTCCTTCAATTCAATTTCTAGTAAAGTTCCTGATGTAAACCGAGCTTTGTTCAATATCAAAACAGGTACTGTTCCTGCAATACACGGTGTTGAAAACCAAACAGCGCTCACTTCAATAAAGCGTTCTTCACACGTCGCTAGACAAACTGACGCGAAAATTTATCAGCGATTACAGAACACACAAATGAACTCAATTTTATTTCCTAGTGTGAGCGACCTTCACACACTTTTGCAATTTCCGGCCATAAGAAACAAAATAGGGCTTGCTTAACTTCAGTGGTCTTTACAAGTCGCCAGAACATTCGAAGCTGAATTGAAGCGTCATTCACACGTCGCCAGAATAGTTCGTTGAATCAATCACGACGACATGATTGAATTTATTTCAATTTCTTTCGTTTCTAGTGTAAATCTAGCTTTATTCCCGCGGCTCAGCCTTGTGCAGTGTCTCTGATACTCGGGCGATGAGAACAAAATACCCCCGAGCCAGCTCAACTGAAGCGTTCCCTACACGTTTCCAGGACAGTTGCGGAAAAAATTCACTACAACTGGTTTGCATTTGTTTCAATTTTTCAAGTTCCTAGTGTGAACCTGGCTTCATCGTCGGCTCAAGCTGTTGGAGCGTCCTTGATACTCGGACAATAAAAGCGAAGTAAATCCGCCCTGGCTCGACTAAAGCATTATTTACACGTCTCCAGCACAGCTGCGAAAATCGTTTACAACGACACGTTTACATTTATTTCAACTATTTGCCAAGTACTTAATGTGAACCAAGCTTTATCCCTGGCTCAAGCTGGTGCAGTATCATCATTACTCGGGCGATAAAAGCAAAATAACTCCGATCTAGCTTGACTAAAGCGTTATTTACACGTCTCCAGCACAGTTGCGAAATTCATTTACAACGACACGTTTGTTTTTACCTCAATTATTTTTGTCAAGTTCCTAGTGTGAACCAAGCTTTATTACCGGCTTCAACTGGCGCAGTGTAAAAGCGAAAAACTTCGCGCTGGCTCAACTGAAGCGTTATTCACACGTTGCCAGAATAAGTGCGAAAATCATTCGCGAAGATGAATGGAACTGAATTCAATCCATAGTCAAGTGCCTGTTGCAAATTGAGCTTTATCCCAGGCTCAAGCTGGTGCAGTGTCTTTATTACTCGGGCGATAAAAGCGACATCACTCCAAGCTTGCTCGACTAAAGCGTTATTTACACGTATCCAGCACAGCTGCGAAAACCAAATGCAACGCACATTTGTTTTTACTCCGTTTTTCTGTCAATTTCTTGTGTAAACCAAGCTTTATTCCCGGCTCAAACTGGTGCAGTGTGGAAGGAAAAAAGCTTCGCGCTGGCTTAACTAAAGCGTTATTTACACGTTGCCAGAACAATTGCGAAAATCATTCGCAACGATAGATCGAACTGAATTCAGGTTATAGTCAAGTGCCTGTTGCAAACTAAGCTTTATTCCAGACTCAAGCTGGTCCAGTGTTTTTATTACTCAGGCTATAAAAGCGACATAACTCCGAGCTTGCTCGACTGAAGCGTTATTCACACGTCTCCAGCACAGTTGCGAAAATCAACTGCAACGATGCGTTTGTTTTCACTTCAATTTTTTTTATCAATTCCTAGTGTGAACCGGGCTTCATCTTCGCCTCATGCTGGTGCAGTTCCTGTAATATACAGGCGATAAAAACGAAACAGTAGTTGCTCAACTAAATGTCGCACTAGTTGACGTGAAAATCATTATCATGAAAATCACAATGCATTAAATTCGACTAATTTCTAGTAGTAAAGTTCCCAGAGTAAATCGAGCTTTATAATCAAACTGGTACTGTTCCTACAATAGTCGGCATCAAAAACAAAACAGCGCACACTTGACTCAAGCGCTCTTTACGTCGCCAGACAAGTTGACGCCAAATTCATCAGCGATTACAGTAAATGCATACAATTTCATTTCCTAGTGTGAACCGACCTTTACACATTTTTCAAGCTGATGCAGTTTCTGCAATTATCAGGTCATAAAAAACGAAATAGAGATCGCTTAGCTAAAGCTATGTTTACACGTGGCCAGAACAGCTGAGGCGAAATTCATTAGCGGTTACAGGATATACGATTGGAATCGATTCAATTTCTAGTCGAGTTATGGTGTAAAACGAGCTTTATCTACTTGTCAAGCTGATGCAGTGCCTTTAATACAAGAACGATAAATACCAAATAGCTTTAAAGCTAAATTAAAGCGTCATTCACACGTCACCAGAATAGTTCGTTCAATGATTCACGACGACGTGATTAAATTTATTTCAATTTCTTCAAGTTCCTAGTGTAAATCTAGCTTTATCATTCAGGCTGATGTAGTGTCTCTAATATTCGGGGCTAGCTCTCCACACGATTCCAGCACCAGTTGCGGAAATAATTCACAGCGACAGGTTTGCATTCATCACATTTTTTTGTCAAGTTCTTAGTGTAAACCAAGCTTTACCTTAGGCTGATGCTGGTGCAGTGTCTCCAATATTTGATCTATAAAAGCAAGATAAGTTCGCGCTAGCTTAACCAAAGCGTTATTCACACGTTTCAAGCACAGTTGTGAAAATTATTTACAACGACACGTTTGTTTTCACTTCAAATTTTTTGTCAAGCTCCTAGTGTAGTGGTGTGAAGTTTCTAGTCATAGCGGTTACTCAACTAAAGTGCTGTTCACATTTCGCTTGAACAGTTGTTGGAGCGACGATCATTTGCCATTAGAGAACACGCTTGGATTCATTTCCATATTCAAGTTCCTAGTGCAGACTCAGCTTTACCTCTAGCTCAAGCTTTTGCCGTTCTATCAATACTTGAGCTATGAAATTTTATAACTCCGAGCTAGTTCAACTAAAGCGCTGTTCACACGTCGCCTAAACACGCTGTTTTGTTCTCACGTCGAGTATTGCAGGAACGGCAGCAGTTCGATTATTGGAATCAACTTAATTTACACTAGGAACTTCGCTATGAACTGAATTATTTGAATTTAATGAATGGTGTCCCGTTGTCGGTAATGATTTTCACGTCTACTGGTGCGACGACCTGTAAGAAACGCTTTAGTTCAGCAAACGCTATTTTGTTTGCAACGCTGAATGTAGCATGATTTGAACTAGTATAATTGATGGATGAAGCTCAGCCTACGCTAGAAAGTAGATTGGAAATAAAAATAATTGGATATTACGAATTGTGTCGTGTTGTCGTTAATGATTCTCACGTTAAGTGGCGCGATGACGTGTAAATAACGCTTAAGATAAGCAAACGCTGATTTGTCTCAAGGTAGGGTAGTGCAAAAACTGTACCAGCTTGACTGATGAATAAAGCTTGGTTTATACTGAAAACTTGACTAGGAAAAGTAATTAATTGAGTTCAGAAAATTGTTCCCCGTTGTCGCTGATGATTTTCACGTCAACTATTATAACGACATGTAAAGCACGCTTCAGTTAAGTGAACGCTATTTTGTTTTTAACCGCTTGCATTTCACAGAAACTGCATCAGCCTGACCAATGGTTGAAGCTCGGTTTACATTAAAAACTTGATTGGAAATCAAATTAATTGAGTTCAGAAAATTGTTTCCCATTATCGCTAATGATTTTCACGTCAACTATTCCAACGACGTGTAAAACACGTTCTAGTTGAACGAACGCTATTTTGTCTTGTCCTAACGCTTGCGTTTTGCAGAATCTGCACCAGCTTGGCCAGTGGATAAAGCTCGGTTTACATTAGAAACTTAGATTGGAAATTATTTCAAGTCAATGCATTGTGTCCCGTTGTCGCTAATGATTTTCGCGTTAACTATCTCAACGACATGTAAAGCACGCTTCAGTTTAGTAAACGCTATTTTGTTTTCAACTGCCAGCATTTTACAGAAACTGCATTAGCCTGACCAATGGATGAAACTCGGTTACATTAGAAACTTGATTAGAAATCTAATTAAATAATTTCAGAAAATTGTTCTCCGTTGTCGCTGATGATTCTTGCACCAACTATTCCAACGACATGTGAATCACGCTTCAGTTGAGCAAACGCTATTTTATTTTGAACGCTAGATAGTTTGACAGAGACTACACCAGCTTGACGAATGGAAAAAGCTCGGTTTACATTAGAAACTGAGATTGTAAATTATTTAAATTCGATGCATTGAGTCTCGTTGTCGCTAATAATTTTTTAATCAACTATTCCAACGACATGTAAAGCACGTTCTAGTTGAACGAACGCTATTTTGTCTTGTCCTAAACGCTTGCGTTTTGCAGAATCTGCACCAGCTTGGCCAGTGGATAAAGCTCGGTTTACATTAGAAACTTAGATTGGAAATTATTCCAAGTCAATGCATTGTGTCCCGTTGTCGCTAATGATTTTCGCGTTAACTATCTCAACGACATGTAAAGCACGCTTCAGTTAAGTAAACGCTATTTTGTTTTCAACTGCCAGCATTTTACAGAAACTGCATTAGCCTGACCAATGGATGAAGCTCGGTTACATTAGAAACTTGATTAGAAATCTAATTAATTAATTTCAGAAAATTGTTCTCCGCTGTCGCTGATGATTCTTGCGCCAACTATTCCAACGACATGTGAATCACGCTTCAGTTGAGCAAACGCTATTTTATTTTGAACGCTAGCTAGTTTGACAGAAACTGCACCAGCTTGACAAATGGGAAAAGCTCGATTCACATTAGGAACTGAGATTGGAAATTATTTAAATTCAATGCATTATGTCCCGTTACCGCTAATACTTTTCGCGTCAACTATTCCAACGACATCTAAATCACGCTTAAGTTGAGCAACGCTTTTTTGTTCCGAACGCTAGCGTTATACAGAAACTGTACCATCTTGACTTATATATGAAGCTCGGTTTACATTATAATTTTGGTTGAAGAAATTGGATCAATTGTGTCAGAAAATTGTTTCCCGTTGTTCACCGATGATTTTCACGTCGACTATTCCAACGACATGTGAAGCACGCTTTAGTTAAGTTAACGCAATTCTGTTTTCAAGTGCTAGCATTTTACAAAAACTGCATTAGCCTGACCAATGGATAAAGCTCGGTTACATTAGAAACTTGATCAGAAATCAAATTAATTATTTTCAGAAAATTGGTCTCCGTTGTCGCTGATGATTTTCACGTCGACGCTTGCGTTTTGCAGAATCTGCACCAGCTTGGCCAGTGGATAAAGCTCGGTTTACATTAGAAACTTAGATTGGAAATTATTCCAAGTCAATGCATTGTGTCCCGTTGTCGCTAATGATTTTCGCGTTAACTATCTCAACGACATGTAAAGCACGCTTCAGTTAAGTAAACGCTATTTTGTTTTCAACTGCCAGCATTTTACAGAAACTGCATTAGCCTGACCAATGGATGAAGCTCGGTTACATTAGAAACTTGATTAGAAATCTAATTAATTAATTTCAGAAAATTGTTCTCCGCTGTCGCTGATGATTCTTGCGCCAACTATTCCAACGACATGTGAATCACGCTTCAGTTGAGCAAACGCTATTTTATTTTGAACGCTAGCTAGTTTGACAGAAACTGCACCAGCTTGACAAATGGGAAAAGCTCGATTCACATTAGGAACTGAGATTGGAAATTATTTAAATTCAATGCATTATGTCCCGTTACCGCTAATACTTTTCGCGTCAACTATTCCAACGACATCTAAATCACGCTTAAGTTGAGCAACGCTTTTTTGTTCCGAACGCTAGCGTTATACAGAAACTGTACCATCTTGACTTATATATGAAGCTCGGTTTACATTATAATTTTGGTTGAAGAAATTGGATCAATTGTGTCAGAAAATTGTTTCCCGTTGTTCACCGATGATTTTCACGTCGACTATTCCAACGACATGTGAAGCACGCTTTAGTTAAGTTAACGCAATTCTGTTTTCAAGTGCTAGCATTTTACAAAAACTGCATTAGCCTGACCAATGGATAAAGCTCGGTTACATTAGAAACTTGATCAGAAATCAAATTAATTATTTTCAGAAAATTGGTCTCCGTTGTCGCTGATGATTTTCACGTCGACGCTTGCGTTTTGCAGAATCTGCACCAGCTTGGCCAGTGGATAAAGCTCGGTTTACATTAGAAACTTAGATTGGAAATTATTCCAAGTCAATGCATTGTGTCCCGTTGTCGCTAATGATTTTCGCGTTAACTATCTCAACGACATGTAAAGCACGCTTCAGTTAAGTAAACGCTATTTTGTTTTCAACTGCCAGCATTTTACAGAAACTGCATTAGCCTGACCAATGGATGAAGCTCGGTTACATTAGAAACTTGATTAGAAATCTAATTAATTAATTTCAGAAAATTGTTCTCCGCTGTCGCTGATGATTCTTGCGCCAACTATTCCAACGACATGTGAATCACGCTTCAGTTGAGCAAACGCTATTTTATTTTAAACGCTAGCTAGTTTGACAGAAACTGCACCAGCTTGACAAATGGGAAAAGCTCGATTCACATTAGGAACTGAGATTGGAAATTATTTAAATTCAATGCATTATGTCCCGTTACCGCTAATACTTTTCGCGTCAACTATTCCAACGACATCTAAATCACGCTTAGGTTGAGCAACGCTTTTTTGTTCCGAACGCTAGCGTTATACAGAAACTGTACCATCTTGACTTATATATGAAGCTCGGTTTACATTATAATTTTGGTTGAAGAAATTGGATCAATTGTGTCAGAAAATTGTTTCCCGTTGTTCACCGATGATTTTCACGTCGACTATTCCAACGACATGTGAAGCACGCTTTAGTTAAGTTAACGCAATTCTGTTTTCAAGTGCTAGCATTTTACAAAAACTGCATTAGCCTGACCAATGGATAAAGCTCGGTTACATTAGAAACTTGATCAGAAATCTAATTAATTAATTTCAGAAAATTGTTCTCCGTTGTCGCTAATGATTTTCGCGTTAACTATTTCAACGACATGTGAAGCACGCTTTAGTTAAGTTAACGCAATTTTGTTTTCAACTGCTAGCATTTTACAGAAACTGCATTAGCCTGACCAATGGATAAAGCTCGGTTACATTAGAAACTTGATCAGAAATCAAATTAATTATTTTCAGAAAATTGGTCTCCGTTGTCGCTGATGATTTTCACGTCGACTATTCCAACGACATGTGAAGCACGCTTTAGTTAAGTTAACGCAATTTTGTTTTCAACTGCTAGCATTTTACAGAAACTGCATTAGCCTGACCAATGGATGAAGCTCGGTTACATTAGAAACTTGATTAGAAATCTAATTAATTAATTTCAGAAAATTGTTCTCCGTTGTCGCTGATGATTCTTGCGCCAACTATTCCAACGACATGTGAATCACGCTTCAGTTGAGCAAACGCTATTTTATTTTGAACGCTAGATAGTTTGACAGAGACTACACCAGCTTGACGAATGGAAAAAGCTCGGTTTACATTAGAAACGGAGATTGTAAATTATTGAAATTCGATGCATTGTGTCTCGTTGTCGCTAATAATTTTCGCGTCAACTATTCCAACGACATGTAAATCACGCTTTAGTTGAGCAAAGCTTTTTTCTTTTGAACGCTAGCGTTATACAAAAACTGCACCAGCTTGACTTATGTATGAAGCTCGGTTTACTTTAGAATCTTGGTTGAAGAAATTGAATCAATTGAGTTCAGAAAATTGTTTCCAGTTGTCACTGATGATTTTAGCGCCAACTATTCCAACGACATGTGAATCACGCTTCAGTTGAGCAAACGCTATTTTATTTTAAACGCTAGCTAGTTTGACAGAAACTGCACCAGCTTGACAAATGGGAAAAGCTCGATTCACATTAGGAACTGAGATTGGAAATTATTTAAATTCAATGCATTATGTCCCGTTACCGCTAATACTTTTCGCGTCAACTATTCCAACGACATCTAAATCACGCTTTAGTTGAGCAAAGCTTTTTTGTTCCGAACGCTAGCGTTATACAGAAACTGTACCATCTTGACTTATGTATGAGGCTCGGTTTATAATAAAATTTTGGTTATAGAAATTGGATCAATTGTGTCAGAAAATTGTTTCCTGTTGTCACTGATGATTTTCACGTCGACTATTCCAACGACATGTAAAGCACGCTTTAGTTAAGTTAACGCAATTTTGTTTTCAACTGCTAGCATTTTACAGAAACTGCATCAGCCTGATCAATAGATAAAGCTCGGTTTACATAAGAAACTTGATTAGAAATCAAATTAATTGAGTTCAGAAAATTGTTTCCGCTGATGATTTCCACGTCAACTATTCAAAAGACATATGAATCACGCTTCAGTTGAGCAAACGCTATTTTATTCTGAACGCTAGCTAGTTGTACAAAAACTGCACCAGCTTGACGAGTCGAGAAAGCTCGGTTTACATTAGAAACTTAGATTGGAAACTATTTTAATTCAATGCATTGGGTCTCGTTGTCGCTAATAATTTTCGCGTTAACTATTCCAACGACATGTAAATCACGCATTAGTTGAACAAAAACTACAGAAACTACACCAGCTTGGCCAGTAAATAAAGTCCTGTTCACATTAGAAACTTAAATATAAATCAAATTTTTTGAGATGAAAATTGTTTACCGTTGTCGGCGATGATTTTCACGTCAACTATTCCAACAACATGTAAATCATGCTTCAGTTGAACAAACGCTATTTTATTTTGAACGCTTGCTAGTTTCACAAAAACTGCACCAGCTTGACGAATGAAAAAAGCTCGGTTTACATTAGAAACTGGGATTGGGAATTATTTTAATTCGATGCATTGTGTTCCGTTGTCGCTAATAATTTCCGTCAACTATTCCAACGACATGTGAATCACGCTTTAGTTGAGCAAAGATTTTTTGTTTCAAATGCTAGCGTTATACAGAAACCGCACCAGCTTAACTAATGAATGAAGCTAGGTTTACATTAGAAACTTGGTCATAGAAATTGAATTGATTGAGTTCAAAAAACTGTTTCCCGTTGTCACTGATGATTTTCACGTCAACTATTCCAACTACATGATGTGGTGCACGCTTTAGTTAAGTAAACGCTATTTTGTTTTCAACTGCTAGCATTTTACAGGAACTGTATCAGCCTGACCACTGGATAAAGCTCGGTTTACATTAGAAACTTTATTAGAAATAAAATTGATTGAGTTCAGAAAATATTTTCCTGTTGTCGTTGATGATTTTCAGGTCAACTATTCCAACGACATGTAAAGCACGCTCTAGTGGAACAAACTCTGTTTTGTTTTGAGCGCTTGCGTTTTACAGACACTGCACCAGCTTGGCCAGTGGATAAGGCTCGGTTTACATCAGAAACTGACATTAGGAATCATTTCACTTAAATGCATTGTGTCCCGTTGGCGCTAATGATTTTCGCGTTAACTATTCCAGCAACATGTAAAGCACGCTTTAGTTTGGCAAAGCTTTTTTGTTTGTGAGAAATCTAATTGAATAATTTCAGAAAATTGTTACCCGTTGTCGCTGATGATTTTTGCGTTGAGCATCCCAACGACATGTAAATCACGCTTTGGTTGAGCAAAGCTCTTTTGTTTCGAACGCTGGTGTTATACAGAGACTGCACCAGCTTGACTAATGAATGAAGCTAGGTTTACATTAGACACTTGGTTATAGAAATTGAAATAAACTGCGCAACAAATATGTTGTCGCAAGGGAAAAATTGATCCGAATTTGGACCACAATAACTTTTGAATGACACAGATCATTTTGATTTTGTTTTCACGGTTAGTGAGATCAGTCTTTCCGTTATTCACCTTCAGGAGGTGGAAATCAGGAAGCTTGATGTAAAATATTTACAGGGTGATATGTAAAACAGTGCAAAATTTTAGCAAATTAAACGGACTCCCATTTTCAGAATAATTTTTTTTCACAAATGCAAATGATAGGATCATAAAGCGTGATGTTTTGGCTTGCGCCTAGTTTTAGAATTTTTGGAATCGGAACTCTGGTTCTGACTTTATGATTTTTTTTCTCTTGGAGGATGCTGATTTATCCTATAGCTACAAGAAAGACTATGTTAGCCTAGGGAGCCTGTCATCATCAAAAACTGAAATTGACCATCAGCATCAAGTTCAGAAGGTCAAAATCACAAAGAAAGCTTGTTTCAGTTGTGAAAATCTGATCCAATTCAATTTTTAAGAAAAACACCTGTGTCGCCCATTTTGAATGAGTCCCTTTTTTGAAGCCTTGATCAAGGTTTTTCAGATGGTCTGCAAATTAAGTTGCTGAGAACCGTTCAAGAAACAATATTCGTGAATTGCAACCTCCCATCATCACAGTAACATAGTCTTCTTTGTACCGATAGGATAAATCAGCATCTTCCAAGAGAAAAAATCATGAAGTCAGAGCCAGACTTCCGATTTCAAAAGTTCCAAAACTGGGCGCAAGCTAAAACATAACGCTTTATAATCCTTTCATTTGCATTCGAGAAAAAAAATTATTCTGGAAATGGGGGTCCGTTTAATTTGCTGAAATTTTGTACTGTTTTACATTTCACCCTGTAGATATTTTACATGGAGCTTCCAGATCTTCACCTCCTGGAGGTGGATAACGGAAAAACTGATCTCACTAACCGTCAAAACAGAATCAAAATGGTTTGTGTCATTCAAAAGTTATTGAGGTCCAAACTCGGACCAATTTTTCCCTCGCGACAACATATTTGTTGCGCAGTTTAATTGAGTTCAAAAAATTGTTTTCCGTTGTCACTGATGATTTTCACGTCAACTATTCCAACAACATGTAAAGCACGCTTTAGTTAAGTAAACGCTATTCTGTTCTCAACTGCTAGCATTTTACAAAAACTGCATCAGCCTGACCACTAAATAAAGTTGGTTTACATTAGAAACCTGTTTAGAAATCAAATTGATTGAGTTCAGAAAATATTTTCCCGTTGCCGCTGATGATTTTCACGTCAACTATTCCAACGGTATGTAAATCAGGTTCTAGTTGAGCAAACGCTATTTTGTTCTGAACGCTTGCGATCTACAAAAATTGCACCAGCTTGGCCAGTGGATGAAGCTCGGTTTACATTAGAAACTTAAATTATGAATCATTGCAATTGAATGCATTGTGTCCCGTTGTCGCTAATGACGTTCGCGTTAACTATTTCAACGACATGTAAAGCACGCTTTAGTTGAGCAAACGCTATTTTGTTTCGAACGCTAGCGTTTTACAGAAACTGCATCAGCTTGGCCAGTGGATAAAGCTCGGTTTACATCAGAAACTTGATTATAACTTCAATTTATTGAGTTCAAAAAATTGTTTTCCGTTGTCGCTGATGATTTTCACGTCAACTATTCCCGTTATTTTGTTCTAAAGGCTGGGGTTTTATAGAAACTGCAACAGCTTGACTCACGGGTGAAGCTCGGTTCACATTAGAAGCTTGATTGGAAATTATTTTGATTGAACGCATTGTGTCCCGTTGTCGTTAATGATTTTTGCATCAGCTATTGCGTCGACGTGTGATGAACGCTTCAAGTATGTAATAAAAAGCAAAATAAAAAAAGGAAACTGCAAGAAAAATTCAAAAGCTTTATAATAATTGCCTCGAAAGTTTTCGGGCACGCACCGATCTTTCCGTACGCCAATGGTTTGTCGGGCTTTCCGCACATCCGCGTGTGCTCTTCTTTCCGCAATTTTCCACGTGTTTCAAGTGTTTTTTTTTTTCGTACTGTTGGATAAAAACACAGCACAACACGTGGTCAATAATTCTCGGACCGTAGGCGCAAGTGGGCTGGGTATATACCTATACTCGCACATGTCATAGAACTACTCATGCTTAGTTCTCGCTATAAATAGGCGACGGGCGGCGCGCCGCGAAAAAACCTACAACGCGATGACGTTTCGCGCGGATTTCGCGGAAAACCATCACAACATGCTTTATAGTTTTCCGCGAGTCGCACGGAGCGCTGTCATTCCGCGCCGGGTATTTACTTTTCCCCTTTGTCTTAACCGTGTTCAACTTTTTAATGAATCTTCTTGATAAAATACAGGGAATTTTGTCGTCTATTTTTTCCAATCATCAACATTGGTCCTTCAAGCCGGATTTTTCTTCTTGTACATGACTTTTGTAGTTTTTAAACACACATTCAAGTAGTTTTTTTTGAGAACCACAGCGGTTGAATCAGTAAGCTACCGCAGCATTTGCATCAAATTTTATGGTCATTCGAGCCGGATTTTTTCAAAAAAAAATTCGTAAACATTCCTTGTATTTCAAAAGATTTTGATTAGTTGTCATATTCATGACTAAACAAATTTCGGTCTTTTCCCCCCAGTGCCTATGAAACTATTTCCAAGAAAATCTTTCGAAACTCACCAAAAAAAGCGCACACAGCCGGCCTTGATGGAAATATTCCAATTGACTGAGAATTTCCGAATTCCACTTCTACCGCCTATACCAAACTGTTACAACAATACCATTAACAAGTCCGTCGTCACTTTCACTCCGTCCAGCAGCGTGAATCACACCGCATACTGCGAACGCACCGGAAGTCCTTTGAATATTTTCAAATTGAAAAAAAAAAAAAAAAATTGTTCCGTTAAATTTTTTTGGAAAAAGCGCGCGCGCGAAAGTTGCGAAACTTTTTCGTGTGTTTGCGTGTGGGGATATTCGCCGGGCACGCACGGGTGTGGTGGTGCACCTGCAGCGGTCGGTGCGCGACTGAACCGCGGAAAATCGGGGGCGCCCCACGTCGCGCGACCATTGGCGTAGATAAGGCCGGGGCGCCCGGCGGTGGGGGCTGGGCCGGGGCCGACGGGCCCCCCGACGGCACGCGACTCTCGCACTTGCGGCGGCCGGCGTTAGGGGCCGGAATGCGGGCCGCGGGTGGGCGCCGGAAGGGGCCGGGCGGCCCCCCGGAAGGGGGCGGAACTCCCCTCGCGGTCTGCCGGGTGATAGCGGGCGCGCGACGTGTTGTTTTTCGGATAAATAATGATATGTTGTTGCCGCGTTGCGAATTTTCCGTAATTTATTCGTCACGTTGATTGTTGATAGCGGTTTTTAGTTGCATGCAGAAACGTTGAATGCAGGGGCGTATTGGCAGAGAGCGGAGCTGAGTTCGGTTCCAATTGTTATGTACTTTTCAACATTCAAGCTGCAGCAATGAGGTATTAAACCCCTTACGTCTAGTTGAAAAAATTCATCGAAATGCCGACCATTATCACACCACACATGAGGTTAAGCTGAATGAAAGAGCAGACTACTTTGTCCCTCCCGACTAATTTATGTTCCATGTTTCATGCCAATAACGTGATGCTATTTCTCACTTTTCTCATTTGTTAGTTCTTGTTTCATATTCTTCTTCTTCAAACAGAAAGAAGTCACTTGAAAAAAAAACAAGAAATAAGAATAAGTTTCGAAGCATTACCTATACCCTGATTTTCTTGCGTACTTACAAATAAGAGTTTTTGAATCCAGCTTATAGACCCTTGATATGAATGGAACACCTCACAAACTAGCCGAATCTGCCGAATCTTACCGTTCACTTCAGCCTTTTCACAAGATGATTCAATTTTAATTATTTTGATACCTACCTACTTGGGTAAACAGGACTGGTCCGAAGGGGGGCTGTAGGGGGTGTGACACCCCCCCCCCCCCTAGTCGCAAACATCCAGTCGGATGGCAAAATCGAGCTCAGTCGTCAAAATCGAGATGAACGGAAATATTGTCCGATAAACGATTTGAAAATAAAAATGAAAATAGGTGCTTAACCATCACGCATAATGCGAAAGAAACTTTGTTGGTACCAAATAAGGTTTTGCTTATTTTGTTGTATTAATTGTGGTAGAACTACTAACATGAAGCCAGAATTGAGGTTCAGAAGTCTGATTTGCGGAAACATAGGTAAGGTACCTAGTCATTGTGCTAACTGAGCAGGTTTGTAAGATGCTTGTTTTCGTAAATCTTTGTTGTGAATTATGATCCATAATCCACGACTATCAGCCAATCCATAATCCATTGCACTATCAGCAAATTGTCATCAGTGTTGGAAGTTCGAAGGTTTTCTTTGGAGGTTTGCGTCAACACTAAAACACCATACATATACAGAGGAGTGCATAAAAAACGGCCACCGCTGTAGCAATGTCATTCCTTATCCGATCTTCAAATTTCAAAAATCAGTTTGAATGGTATAATGCCTTCTATGATTCGACAGTAGAAAATATTTTTTTTATTACGATGCTTCCGAGCACTGACAGTCAATTTTTGTTTTTCAAAGACAACTATATTTTTTTAATTTTTTTTTCGGATTCCTCGCAATTATCTGAATATAATGATGCATCAATATCACACTTTTTGTTATTGAACACGTAGAAAAAAAATTGAACTGCGAAATTTTTACACACAACAGTAGCGTCAGAATCAGGGCCGTTCCTAACAGGGCGTTCAAGGCGTGTGACGCACGCGGGCGCACTTTGCCAGGGGCGCAAAAATTCGACCGACTGAAAAAAATCCAAAAAAGGCGCTATGCGCCCCCCGCTATAGTTCGGCGGCGCTTCAGCGCCCGACGTGAAAACCAATTATACCAATACAAAGTAATTTTCCACTGTTAAGCTTAGTTCATAGTCGACGCAAGCGGATACGGAACTGCATACGGTTACGCAAACGGTAGCAAAAGCAAGTCATAGAAAACCGTATCACAAGACAAAGACAATCACGGACCCCGGTAACTTTCTCCGGACGCGGAGAAATTAAGCGAAACAGAACCGACGGCCAGGCTCAACTTGCACGCAGCCTGCCAGACCCCGAAAGCCAATACGAATAGGAGCAAGAAACTTAAGAGAAAAGCGGAAGAGAGCCCTACAACCGACATGATAGCCTTTATCGACCTCACAACCGATATCGAAAAGCTGAGCAAATTCTGCAAAGACAACCGAAATGTACACTCAGAAATAAAAAATATGGTACAAATCCTGAGAGGTCGCACCAGGAAGGCAAACGATGAATACAACCAACTTAGAACAATGCAAGAGGAGGCGGAAACGAGGGAGGAAGACACAAAACGGGAAAACAAGAGACTACTTGAGAGGCAACAAGAGGCATCCCTATACGCGGATCAGGTCGCCAAACTCATCAAGGACAAAGAAGACTCCGAACGTCGACTCAGCGAACTAACCATTAAGTTCCAAACTGATCTGACAAGACTGGAGGAAGAGAATGTGGCGCTAAGGAGCAAGCTGGGCCTCGCCGCTACCTACACCTCCTCGGTGGTGGTGGAGGGGAACCCATTGAACGGGAATGACGACCTTTTCATCGTCGTCGGCCATGAAGAGGTCCAAATGGACAGGGGCATTCACCGACTCTTCAGGGAGCGCTTCCCCGAGATAGTGGAGCTTGACGGCGCGGTGAGTGGAATGGCGGTACGTACCTGCGTTAGCCTAAAGGGGATCACTACCTCGAGGGAAAGAAGAATATGGAAGGCTGTCCTGAACAAGGACCATGGATCCAAAGACGTCTTCAGCCTTTTCGCGGAGGCACTACGCCAAGAAAACCCTAAGCCTGAAACGGTGGCCATGCCCATCATCCCCAACACTGACGTCAATACAATCCGCGAACTGATCGAGAGCGCCTTCAAGGGCAGCGGAACTCGGATCAAGTTGCACGTTCCCGTGGGTGCGGAGCGTAAGGAGACTGGGGATGCCAAACCCCCTCCAACCAAGACTAAACGCCCCAATAGCAGCCGCAACGAGGCGGTAATCATCGAAACCGACGAAAAAAGCTTCGCGGACATCTTAAAAAAGATGAAAACCGAGATTAATCCCGCCGACGTCGGAGTCGAAACGGATACGGTACGGAGGACCAGAAATGGAAACCTCCTAGTCCGATTGCGCAAGGGTGATAAAGCGGAGACCCTGGCAAAGGAGATCAAGCGGAACATCGGTGACGTGAAGCTCCGGGTGGCGAGGGACCGACTGACGGTCACCATCCGGGACATCGATACGACGGCAACTGATGAGGAGATCGGGACGGCGGTGGCTGAAGCTCTTGGAATCAAAGAACAGAGCCACGAAGTCAGAAACGTGAGGGTGGTGCAAGACGGCACACGGGTTGCCACTGTCGAGATGGACAGGACGGCAGCTAAAGAACTGCTGCGAGTTGGACGTTTGAAAATCGGGTGGAGCCGCTGCAGGATCGCCGAAAGAGCCCGGCCCTCCCGGTGCTTCAGGTGCTGGAGAGACGGACACCAGGCAAGAGATTGCCAGGGAAGCGACCGCTCGGCGCTGTGTCACAACTGCTGCAAGTCCGGACATTCTGCAGCCAATTGTTCAAGCCAACCGTGGTGCCCAAGGTGCGAAAGCAACAGCTATCGCGCCGCTTACAGGGGATGCAAAGCTCTCGCTAAAAGCTCCCCCACAAAAGAGAGCGCAACGACACGAAGGAACTCCGATAGCAGCGACGCGGACACGGACATTGGCGAATTTGCCCCATCCGTGAACTCGAACAATGGCGATTAAATTCCTACAGGTCAACGTCAACCGCAGCAGGCCCGCCCAAGATCTGGCCCTGCACACCGCCCAGGAAACCCGGACCGACATACTAATTCTCTCCGAGCCCAACCGGAGATCGATCCGTAGTAATTGGATAGTGGACCAGAGGGGTGACGCCGCCTTGGTGCTGGTGAGCAACAAATGTCGCATCCTCGCGACGAGCAACAACCAAAATGGCTTTGTGTGGGCCGATATCGGGGACGCAAGAGTGTACTCGACGTACATCTCCCCGAACGTCAGCCTCGAGAGATTTTGCGAATTTCTCGAGGACATCGAGAGCTCACTCACTCCGAACTGCGCGGCCATCGTCGCGGGAGACTTCAACGCCAAGGCGGCGGAGTGGGGTTCAGCCGTCGTCGACGTCAGGGGCTCCGAGACAGTGGAGATGGCGGCAAGGACGGGCCTGGAGGTTTGCAACACGGGAAACGAAGCTACCTTCAGCAGGGGGGCAGCTCGCTCGATTATTGACGTGACACTCGCCTCCGCTAGCATCACACACCGAGTGAGGGGATGGACAGTGGAAACCCTTGAATCGCTAAGTGACCATCGCTACATTACGTACGAACTCACAACCAGATCTCCCGCCCCCACCTTTGCGGCCCCCCACCAGGGCTGGATCTGGAGGAGGGCAAATCAAAAACTCCTCACGGAACTTGCGGAGACTGGACTGCCTCGTTGCAGTGAGGACGCTGACCCCGATGTCGCTCTCGAGAAGCTGATGTGTGCGGTTACTGGCATCTGTAACCGCACAATGCCAACGCGAAAGCACTTCCGCGGCAGACCCACGTATTGGTGGAACGACGAAATCCGCGACCTTCGAAACACAAGCAAGCGAGCAAGACGGAAGCATCAACGAACCCTTCGCCACGGACGAGGCGACGAAACGGCTTGGGCCGATTACAAGCTGGCCAAGAAAGCGCTCACCCTGGCGATCAAACGATCCAAAGCCGCTTGCTGGGATCAATTATGTGGGGATGTCGAGACGGACCCCTGGGGCAAACCCTACCGGATCGTTACAAAGCGCATCCAAGCTCCGGCGCATATCCCAAGCGAAAGAGTCCCGGCCATCATAAGCCACCTTTTTCCGGACCACGCGGGGCTACAAGACGATTGCGACCGCACGTTGGACGAGAGTGTCCCGACAGTCACTTCCGATGAGATTTCGGCAGCAGCCGCGCGTCTTCGGGGCGGCCGTGCCCCGGGACCGGACGGCGTCCCTGGTGAGGTCATCAAGATACTGGCGGCGCGAAACCCACTGGCGTTGACCTGCCTTTTCGACGTGTGCCTTCGCAGAGGTTACTTCCCGCGCAGGGGCAAGACGGGACGGCTGGTGCTGCTGAGAAAGGCCGGTAAACCGGACGGCGCTCCTACTTCCTACCGACCACTCGTCCTATTAGACGCCTGGTCGAAACTACTGGAGTATATCATCGTGAAACGTTTGCGCAACGAGCTGGAGGAGGGCGGCGAATACCTCGCTGACAACCAATTCGGATTCAGAAAAGGCAGGTCCACCATTGACGCCATTAATAAAGTCGTGGAGATAGCAAGGAGAGCAACCAGTGGCACATGCAACAGGACCTGGGGCCACTGCGTCCTGGTGATGGTCGACATAAGAAACGCATTTAACTCCATTCCTCGGGCCAACATCATCAGGGCTCTGCACCGAAAAGGAGTCAGCGGCAGGTTACTCGACATTATCTTCAGCTACCTATGCGACAGGACCATGACCTACGAAGGCACCACTAGGCCAAGCACAGCAGGCGTAGCTCAGGGCTCCGTAATGGGTCCTGAGCTTTGGAACATCACATATGATGGACTCCTTCGTGCAAAGATGCCGGAGGACGTGCAACTCGTAGGCTTTGCGGATGATATCGCGGTCGTGGGATGGTCTAGGCGTCTCGACGACCTCGGGTACAATATGAACGACGCATTGGACACGGTGAGCCGCTGGATAGGCGACAACGGTCTAGAGATCGCTATTGACAAGACCGAGGCACTTTTCATAACCCGAAGCAGGAAAGTTATCCCTCCCAAACTCGTGATTAACGATACAGATGTTGAATACAAGTCGCAGGTCAAATACCTGGGGGTCACAATCGACGGGAAGCTCACGTTTACGGCGCACGCGGTGGAAGCAGCACGCAGAGCCGCCAATACAATGGCTGCCATTGGTCGCATTCTGCCTAACATCGGCGGGGCGGAGGAGGGCAGACGAAGACTGCTGACCGGCGCTGCCAGATCGATATTGTTATATGGAGGCCCAGTATGGGGTGGAGTTGTTAGATTCAAACACTACCACAATGTGTTGGAATCCACCAACAGAAAAATGGCGGTACGTATCACAGCTGCCTACCGCACCGTCTCAACTCAGAGTATCCTAGTCCTAGCAAGGCTGATGCCCATCCAGCTACAGCTCGAGGAACGCCAACTGCGGTACGAAGGCAAAAAAGATCCAGAACACGCGATCAGTGCTGCGGAGATTGTGGAACTCCTAGTGGATAAATGGCAGGCGTCGTGGAGTACGGGCACGCATGGGGCATGGACACGGAGGCTAATCCCAGACCTGCGGCCATGGTACGGGCGGAAACACGGGACGGTCGACCACCACCTCACGCAGGTCATAACGGGGCATGGCTGCTTTGGTGCCTTCCGTAAGAGAATCGGCAAGAGCCGCGACGACATCTGCGACCTGTGTGGTGGGGTGAACGATGACGCCGAACACGCGACGTTCTTTTGCACGGCCACGGCGGCAGAGCTCAGGTCCACCGAGGACGCGATCGGGAGCACGCTGGCGATCGAAACCTTAATACCGACTATGTTGAAGGACGAAACGAAGTGGAAGCTGGTCTCCGACTACGTTCGGACTATCATGCTCGAGAGAGCCAGAGCGGAGCGGAGTAGAGAGAGAGCAGAAGCAGAAGCTGCAGCCTAACCAGGCGAGCCGAGCTGGGCGTCAGTAGAACTGAAACAGCAAGAACTAGATTGGACCAACCACCCCCTGAAGCAATGCTCGCGCGGTCCCGGGGGGCGGATAACCACTAGGTCCTCGGAGGGTTTTTAGCCGGTTTGGCGCCCGGCACTACCCGGCGGATAGATCCATCGCCGGGTGTCAAGCGATTTTCCCTCCGCCCCTGCCAGAATGGCAGGGGAGCGAAAGAAAAAAAAAAAAAAAAAAAGGTTTGTAAGATGCTTGTTTTCGTAAATCTTTGTTGTGAATTATGATCCATAATCCACGACTATCAGCCAATCCATAATCCATTGCACTATCAGCAAATTGTCATCAGTGTTGGAAGTTCGAAGGTTTTCTTTGGAGGTTTGCGTCAACACTAAAACACCATACATATACAGAGGAGTGCATAAAAAACGGCCACCGCTGTAGCAATGTCATTCCTTATCCGATCTTCAAATTTCAAAAATCAGTTTGAATGGTATAATGCCTTCTATGATTCGACAGTAGAAAATATTTTTTTTATTACGATGCTTCCGAGCACTGACAGTCAATTTTTGTTTTTCAAAGACAACTATATTTTTTTAATTTTTTTTTCGGATTCCTCGCAATTATCTGAATATAATGATGCATCAATATCACACTTTTTGTTATTGAACACGTAGAAAAAAAATTGAACTGCGAAATTTTTACACACAACAGTAGCGTCAGAATCAGGGCCGTTCCTAACAGGGCGTTCAAGGCGTGTGACGCACGCGGGCGCACTTTGCCAGGGGCGCAAAAATTCGACCGACTGAAAAAAATCCAAAAAAGGCGCTATGCGCCCCCCGCTATAGTTCGGCGGCGCTTCAGCGCCCGACGTGAAAACCAATTATACCAATACAAAGTAATTTTACACTGTTAAGCTTAGTTCATAGTCGACGCAAGCGGATACGGAACTGCATACGGTTACGCAAACGGTAGCAAAAGCAAGTCATAGAAAACCGTATCACAAGACAAAGACAATCACGGACCCCGGTAACTATGACAGCCAGCCCCGGCCCAGATGAGAAAAATAAACAGAATGCAAAGAAATGGTCCAATCCCCAGTAGCACGCAAACGTTCATTTGGTTTTCGGTTCGAATTGTACCTTCCGTGTCGAATGGTTAAGTCACCGAACGTTTGGCGAACGTTCTTCGCTAACGAATGCGAATCCTTCTAATTCGCTAGAAGCGAATGCTTCTACCTAACAAGTGGAAGTTACTAATAACGACACAAAAAACTGAACGACAGAATGTCACAGATGGATAATTTTTTGAAATTTTCTCCAAGGCGCGGGTCGTTTGCATGCTGGAAAATTTAAAATGCGTACAGCAAGGCTAATGGATCATCTCTCACCATCTGGATAACTCTTGAGCTTTATTCTCAGGACAAAAGTGTACTGTAAAATGTCATTCATCTCTCGTTCACTTTCATGTGTCGGCAATAGTAGATATCTACTTGTGATCCCTGAAAGATGATGAAAAGTTCCCAGCAAAAATGTAAAAATATATTTGAAAACCCAAGATTCATTGATATCCTGAATAATTATGTTTTTTTTAATTCATTCACTGAATTGTTATTTTTTGTGAGATGTTGAAGATGTATTACACTACACAATTTCTTGTACAATGTCTTGAACAATCTGTCAATTGAACAATCAAGTTCATTGTTTTTTTGGCAGTATTTTGGCAGAATGTTCAATACATTGTACAAGAAATTTTGTAGAGTGTAATACAGCTATTATACAGGTGTCCCGGAATTAGTGTAACAAAACTCACAGGGAGATAAAAAATTGAAAAATAAGGGGACTTCTGTTGATAAACATACCCTTCCAAACGTATAATAACGGAGATGAAGGCTTTCAAAGTTGTTTTTCAAAAACAGTTTTTTTCGCATACTTTTTAACCGTTCAGCCGATTTCATTCAAATTCAAACTAAAGTTTCTTAAGACAGGTTTTTATTGAAACGAATTTTATCAGACATTTTTAGGGGCAAAGATAATAAGAGGTATCTCCCTTTTCCCCTTATTTTCAACTTTTCTGAATATTTTTGGGAACGGTTTCAATTTTTGAATTCTGCGTTCAAAGTAAAGAAAAAAGTTGCTCCTGCAAAATTTTGATTAGAGGCTTCATTTTCAAAATATTTGCGTTTGAAACATTAGAAAACATCACGTAACTGTTTTCTTAAAATTGAACGAAAAATTCAAAAATTGAAACAATGTCCAAAAATATTCGAAAAGGTAAAAAATAGGAGGAGAAGGAGGAGGGCACACCCTATTATCTTTGCCCCTAAAAATGTTTGATGAAATGCGTTATTATTGATAGATAGATAGATAGATAGTTTATTATTCGTTCATATTATTACCATACATAATATACCATTGTTCAATAGAGACTTGTTTCAGTAAACTCAAGTTCAAATTTGACTGAAATCGGTTCAACGGTTCAAAAGTTATGCAAAAAAAACTGTTTTGAGAAAACAACTTTGAAGGCCTGTATCTCCGTTATTATACGTTTGAGAGAGTATGTTTCTCAACAAAAGTCCCCTTATTTTTTCACTTTTCTATCTCCTTGTCAGTTTTGTAACACTTATTCTGGGGCACTTTGTATAACTTTTGTACAAAAATAGAAGTGACATGGATTCTGAATTCTTTTATTTTTTTGGTCGAGTATAGAATGGGGGGGGGGGGCGCAGACTAGAAGCTTTGCACACGGGCGCTCAAACCCCTAGGAACGGCCCTGCGTCAGAACACCCACGATATGCACGCAATCTGGTAGGCTGGGTGCAAAATGATGTTCAAAAGCACATAGTAGGTCAGGCGTTTGGTTTTTCAAAATGTAAATGTCAAAATGTTTTCAAAATCCGAAAGAAGCTGTCCGTCTTTGAGACTTGTTTATTCTCTATTTTTAGCTTACTATTTTACATCTTTTCAAGTGTGTATTGTGTAAATGGATAGTCAATAAGACGTTTTTGACCTGACAGTCCACAATACCTACTTAAAAATGTGTGAAATAATAAGCTGAAAATAGAGAATAAAGACGTTTTAGAGACAGACAGCTTCATTTGGATTTTGAAAACATTTTGACATTTACATTTCGGAAAATCAAACGCCTGACCTACTATGTGCTTTTGAACATCATTTTGCACCCAGCCTACCAGATCGCGTGCATATCGTGGGTGTTGTGATGCTACTGTGATGTGTAAAAATTTCGCAGTTTCATTTTTTTTTTCGTGTCTAATAATGAAATGTGTGACATTGATGCATCATTATATTCAGATAAGCATAAGGAATCAGAAAAGAAATTAAAACAAGTGAGTATGCCCTCACGTGCGTGAGTCTCAGTAGTGCATTTTCTCAAAGAGGCATATTGTGAACGTAAAGAAATTTGGTTGAAGGAGAAACACCATTCCTTGCCCACTTTCTTCATTCGAAACTCATTGTGATATTTTGTTACCAGAATGGGGTACTTGCCAATGAAATAAATTTGAATGAAATCAGCTATCTATATAGCGGAACAATTAGATCGCTATGTCTTCAGGGTTATGTTTTACATGTATCTCTCACTTTGATGGCGGCGTGTGGGGGCGGCATTATCGGCAAAGTAACTGTTGTATAGTTTGAGTTGGAAGTTACCAAATGTAAGGGAAATATGACAATCAGTGAAAATTGTGAAAGTTGCATTTTTTTTGTCTGGAGGCGGCAGCTGGAGGCGGCGGCTAATTAAAAATGGCCTATCTTTTTCCAATTTCAGTCAGCTATCAATATAGTGAAAGAATTAGATCGCTATGTCTTCAGGTTCATGTTTTACATTTATCTCTCACTTCGGGGGCGGCGTGTGGGAGCGGCAGAGTTTGACAAAGAAATTCTTGCACAGTTTGAGTCAAGAGTTTCTAAATGTTCGAGGTAACATTATCAGCTAAATCAGTGAAAATTGTTGAAAGTTGCACTTTTTTTCTTTTGGGGGCGGAAGCTGGAGGCGGCGCCATATCAAAAGTAGCCTATTCTTTTTCATTTTTAGTCAGCTATACATATAGCAAAAATTTTCGGGTTCATGTTTTTCATTTATCTCTTACTTTGGGGGCGGCGTGTGGGAGCGGCAGCGTTCGGCTGAGCAAATGTTGCACAATTTGAGTTGGCAGTTCCTAAATGTTAAAGGGAACATCTCAATCAGTAACATTTGTGAAAGTTGCACTTTTTATTGTTTGGGGGCGGAATCTGAGGGCGGCGACTTACCAAAAGTAGCCTATCCTTTCCCATTTTTAGTCAGCTATTTATATACCGAAAGAATCAGATCGCTATGTCTTCGGGTTTATGTTTTTCATTTTAAAGTGATTGGGGGCGGTTTTTAGCGGTTTTTTCATGTCGGCGGCGCATATTGAAGACGGAATGTTTCTTAGCTTACGTTTATAAGTGGCAACTATGTATTATTCAAAAAATGAGAACACTAGAGCATCAGGTCTGGTAGAAAGTGCAATATTATATTATTTCAAGTTTATCGGGGGCGGTTTTCTCTATGTTGGCGGCGCAATATGGACATCCAATATAGCCTAGCCCTCCTTTGGGAGTGGCAGCTATGTAACAGCGAAAAATTAGAAAGCTAGGTCGTCTAGTTTGGGAGGAGTTCGAGGAACGGACGGACGGACGGACGGACGGACGGACGGACGGACAAAGCGGTTGCAATAGCGATTTTCATCAAGATTGAAAATGCGCTAAAAATATTGTAGCTATTTGAAAAACAAAAGTTGACTATCAGTGCTCAGAAGCATCATAGCAAAAAAAAATTTTTACTGTCGAATCATAGAAGACATAAAACCATTTGGACTGGTTTTTGAATTTTTGAGATCAGATAAGGAATAACTATGCTACAGCGGTGGCCGTTTTTTATGCACCCCTCTGTATACATACAGGCTGTCCCGTGTTTAATTGCAAAGATTTTGCCAGTCGATAGAGCATCAGAAAAGAATGAGAGATGCACATAAAAAATTTGTTCAAAACCCGTAATAACGGAGACACAGCTCTTCAAAGTTGGAAAACAAATACAGTTCTTTCCACCTAACTTTCATACTGCTCAACCGATTTTCGTCAAATTTCTTACACGTATTCACTAACCATATGCCTATAAACCTCGAATAACACATTTGGTGAGAACAACTCCATGGCGTAGATAGGGGTGGTTGTGCCCCTTTTATCATCCCTAGTTTTTTCCTCACTGCAAATTTTCCAAAATCAGTACTATTTTCGAGTTGTTCATTCCATTTTGAGCAAAAAGTTACTCTTGCAAAATTACGATAGGAGCCTTACTTTCCGAGATAATTTGGTTTGAAGATTTCTGATCAATCTTGCAACAAAATTTGCTTGAAATTTGCATTGGTTCATCATTGGAGATAATCAGCACTAAATCCACACAAGTGGTGTTGAGATCATCAAGTATCATAACGTAAGAACGATTTTGATCTGAACAATCCAGTGGCGCGGAATCAGGGGGTTTTCTATCTTACATCCACTTATCTGCTACGCCACTGGATATTTTTTCAAATTAATAATTTTTTTTAATATGTCTTTTGATTCAGAAAGAAAAGTTGCTCTTGTAAAATTTTGATTGGGGGCTTCGTTTTCGAGTTATTTAAATTTCAAAATTTGAGATCAATAAAAAAAACCGTAAAATTCAAGTCCCTGCTATTTAGATGCAGACAGGTACATGACTGTAGAACAAAAATAATAACTGTAACATACATTGACTGGCATGCAATTTTGTCTCCCATCCCGGCTTCTGTACCGCTAATGAATTTTTTTTCCTAGTTCAACTTTCTTAATTGATGAACTGCAAAATCAAGGTAGTTGTAGGTATGAACTCACACAACGCACAGTGGTCCATTTCACGGATCTAGCTGGACAAAAATCGAAAAAAAACACTTTCTCAAAATTTTTCGCGACTAATGTTGTTCAATAGGCAATAAACCAAAGTAACTGAATCGATTGGAGAGTTTCCTGAATACTTCGCCACTTACTTTTTGCGCGGGTTCGAAGTCAAGACAAAACAAGGTAAATAAAAAAGTCTTATCAGTTGTCTCCTTTTCACTACCAAACTACGGCAGTGTTTGAGTACTGGCAAAATTTTTGTTTTCAAGAATATCCAGACACAGATGAGTACTTTCAAATAATAAATAATATACTTGTTTTCCATCATAACCCACTTCACCCTATATTGACAGAGATTTCTGTTTTACCCTGCAAGTTTCCGAACAGCTACATTTTTGCGTGGACGTACACTTCGATTCCTGTGGATTCCTGTGATTAGTTTCCATTCTTTTGAAAGCTTGTTTCTTGCTCTGTCAAACTGCATAAAGTTTAGGTGCGTCGAGCTGCGTCTGAGTTTTGTATTTCAATTTTCAGACATGCATGTAATTTCTCGGCGTGACCATTTCGAAGTGTGGGTGAACGAAATGAACAATGGGACAAAGTAGGTACCTACTTCAGTTTTCTAAACAAGATAGTGTCGGGGTGGCTACTGAAGTAGCTGGTATAAAAAGAACCGAAGATTTTGCATGCAAATCTTCTGAAATGAAAAATGGAACAAGTTAATGTTCCAGAAACAAAATGAGATTTTTAAGAAGTCTTGTCTTGAAACAAAATCTTCAATTCTTTTTATGACAGCCACTTCAATAGCCTCTCCGACATCATCTTGTCCGAAAAACTGAAGCTTATGTAGATACACTTACAAATATTTCGCTTCTTTATTTTTGTCGTTCACCACACTTCGAAAAGGTCACGCCGAGAAATCACATGCATGTCTGAAAATGGAGATACAAAACTCAGACGCAGCTCCACGCACCCAAATTTTGTGCAGTTTGACAGAGCAAGAAACAAGCTTTCAAATAAATAAAAACTCATCACAGAAATCCACAGCAATCGAAGTGTACGGTCACGCAAAAATGTAGCTGTTCGAAAACTTGCAGGGTAAAACAGAAATCGCTGCCAATATAGGGTAAAGTGCGTTGGGATGGAAAACAAGTATATTATTTGAAAGTACTTACCTGTGTCTAGATATCCTTGCAAAAACTGAAATTTTGTCAGTACCGAGGTCAGTACTCAAACACTATCGTAGTCTGGTAGTGAAAAGAACGCAACAGATAAGACTTTTTTCACTTAGGTACCTTGTTTTATCTGGTTTTATAACCCGCGCCAAAAGTAGGTGGCAAAGTATTCAGGGAGCTTCTCAATCAATGAGGTTATTTTGGTTCACTAGTCATCAAAAAACATTGGTCGTGATCTATTTGAAAAAAAAATGTTTTTTTTTTATTTTTGTCCAGCTAGATTCGTGAAATGGACCACTGACCACAGTAAGTAAAATCAAAAGAAAGTGGTTTTATCAACATGAATAATTGAAAACAATATTGATTAAAGGGTTTGCTGTTTTTTTTCGATATGCCAGCCATTTTTCCGGCTCAGAACTTTGAAGTTCGAATAACTCGAAAACGAAGCTTCCAATCAAAGTTTCACAAGAGCAACTTTTTTTTCTGGATCAAACGACAAATTCAAAGAAGTTATTGATTTAGAAAAATATCCAGTAGTGTAGCAGATGAGTGGATGTAAGTAAGAAAGCCCCCTAATTCTACGCCACTGGATTGTTTTGATCAAAATCGATCTTACGTTATGACATTTGATGATCTCAACATCACTTGTGTGAATTTGGAATTGATTATCTCCAATGATGCAGCAATGCAAATTTTAAGCAACTAAAATTATGAGAAGTTGCAAGATTGACTAGGAATCTTCAAACTGAATTATCTCAAAAAGTATGCCTCCTATCGAAATTTTACAAGAGCAACTTTTCGCTCAAAATTGGATGAACAACTCGAAAATGGTACTGATTTTGAAAAAATTGCAGTGGGGAAAGAATTAGGGATGATTAAAGGGGCGCAACTACCCCTATCTACGCCATGGGGCTGTTCTTACCAAATGTGTTATTCGAGGTTCATAGGCATTTGTTCAGTGAATACGTGTAAAAAAATTGACGTGAATCGGCGAGTGAATCGGTTGACCAGTATAAAAGTTAGGTGAAAAGAACTGTATTTGTTTTCCAACTGGGAAGAGCTGTATCTCCGTTATTACGGGTTTTTGAACAATGGAGTATTATACTAAAAAAAATTTTTGATTGAAATGGAAACTACATTTAAAAATAATTGACCCGTGTTTTTTTATTCAGTCAAAAACAGTACCGTTTGGGCGCAATAAATAAATAACATCAACTAGTTCTGACGTCACAGCGAGTCACCGCCTATACTGCCTGTGTAAATGACGTCAGAAGTAGGCAGAATACAGGAATTTCGTTTATTTATTGCGGCCAAACGATACGATTTTTGGCTGAATAAAAAATACGGGTCAGTTATTTTTCAATATAGTTTCTGATTCCATCGGAAGAAAAATATTTTTTCAAAAGTATAATACTCTATTCTTTAAATCAGATACAATTTGACATGTACACATACAGGGCGGCTCACGATAAAATTCACCCCCCTCCAGTAGATAAGCTGATGTGCAAATTTGAATTTATGTTGGTAACAATGACGTTTAGTAATTTTATTGTTATCAGGTTCACCTTTCAAATTCTGTATGAAATTGATGATTGACGTCTGAGGTAGCTGTTGTACAAATTTGAATTCAAATTTTGTCAAAATAAGTCATTCCGGACACAGCTGATTTGCAAATTTGAATTTTGATGGTAACTGACGTTTGGTGGTTTTGGTGTCCTCAAGTTGACAGATAAAACGTCACTTTATATCAGAATTGAAAACGTGAAATTTCACAGTTTATCCTCTGAAAGTTTCAAATTTTTTCCATTGAAAACTAGTTCGTGCGTAGCCTTTAAAACGTGCCAGTTGCTTCAATATTGAGTGTAAACGATACCTTAGTCCGAATCGAGGTCCGAATATGGACAGTTCGGTTTTGGAAAAATAGAAACAGAGCCTTGTGCTCTTCCTGGCGACCGCCAGTTGCTTCCAAACTTTTGGAGCTCAATGTAAACGCCGCTTTACTACTGAAAGCCTGCTTGCTCGTGTGTTGCTATTGGGTTGTAACGTTTTAATGTGAACAATGCCTCAGCTTCAATATGGCCTGACAGTTTACTTTGAAAAACGTAGTGTTCTCTTTTTGGCGAGTGACAGTTGGTTCCGATTTCCTAGATTTGAATGTGCACAACGCTCTACTACCAAAAGACTTGTCTGTATGCTTTGCCTTGAAGTGTAAACTAGACTATATTGTCGCCACAGCTTGACCCTTCAGGCATGTGTACAGCACGCTTTAGTCTAAACAGCCAGTAGTCCTGTTACACTCCCGGTGGGTGTCAGCATTGCTCAATTTTTATAATTGTGTGTGAACGGCGCTTCAGTGCCAAAAGCATATAGCCGTGTCTTGCTTCGAGCGAGTAGCACGAGTCTCTAGTTTTGAATTTGACGATGCGTAAACTAGGCTTTAGCCGTCTGATTGGCGGCCTTTCAGCGGATGCCAGATAGATTATGAATTCTAAATTCAAATGTAAACGTCACTGTTGTGTCGTGATTCACAGTCAAGGTCAACCACAGCCAGGGGACTGCGTATGCGTCGGAAATGGAGTGGGAGAGCCCGGTGACATTCAGCCGCAACAGCCGAGCCGCAAGGAGACGCGCACCTACCATCAACCGGTTAACACCTGTAACAACACACGCGTACATATGATCATATATTGTAGTTACGTCCAGTAATAAACCGCATCTCATACACCACTGCCTTTGTACTCGACACACCTCGAACAATCACCGGAAAACACCCACAACAGAACAGTAGGCGATACAACAGTCACTTCAGTCCAAAAATTCAAAAGGGGCCCAAACTACAGCTACTTTCATATTTTAGTGTGAACAACATTTTGATTGCCACAAATTGAACCTCTGTTGCTTTCGGCGAGTGATAAAGACCTTTCAAGCTTTAGATTGAAGTGTAAACGACATTTTACGCTGTAGAAAAACTCGACCGTGTTGCACGGCCTAGTGCTGATTGAACGTTCCACCCATTAGATACTACCTATGTACCAAGTAGGTACATCCATCATCTTCCATCATCCGTTGATGATGTGTTTCGAATCCCCTCCAGGATGCTGAGTCGCGACCCTTCGACGACGAGTTTTAACCCAGGCAGCCACATCTCATCCTTTCCAAACGGGCAAAAGGGACCATGGCCCAAAAAGAAGCAACAGCCTTTGAAAAGAATGCCACAGTAAGGTGGGCTACCATACACACACCGGCCTTCAAATCTTGAATGACATTCGTGGTCGAAGTCACTCTTCCCTTTTCAGTGTCTAGAAGCCGGGCCTAACTCTAACATAACCTCTAACACTAACATAGATGTTGGATCTTATTGAACCACAAAAAGAACTTTGAACCACGAAAATCAGTCAGAATTAAATGTCGATCATCAAGGTGTAGAATCAGGTGTTCGTCGGAGGGCTGGGGTGTTGGGACGTCTGAAATAATTAGGGGAAACTTATCTCTTCGGGAATAGCTTGGATCTTTTAGATATTTTAGCCTGCGATGTGAAGGTAGGACTAGGTATAGGAGCGAGCCAATATTTAAACCTTTTGACTTGTACATAGAGGTCAATAGATTGATGGTATGTTAAAAATTTATACTGTGTCCTATTGTGTTCAAAGTCGTAGTCAGACCTGTTTCAACAATCTCAAGAGCTCTATCCTCGAACAACAAGAAGAGAGGCACAACGGGATGTCGTCCTGATGCTGGATGATCACCGGCCAAGCGGTTTCAAAAGCGGGAAACGTGATTTCATTCAAAAAAGTTGAATTAAATGGAAGTGTGATGGGTTGTCTACCCATTCATGGGTTTAAGAAGATAGCTGGGGGTCTTCTCAGTTGCAATTTTGCACTGTTTCACACTTCACCCTGTAGATCGAGCTGTAGGTATTTTAAATGCAGCCTGATGATCCTCACCTCTCGAAGATAGAAAAGATAGGCAACGGAAAAATTGAGTCAACTAACTGTAAAAACCGAACTGAAATTATTGTCTGTGTCATTCAAAAGTTATAGTGGTCCAAAGTCGGTTCAATTTTCTTCTGGCGACAACGAGGGCGACAACATATTTGTTGAGAAGTTTATACATATTCTGTCACCTGTCTATAAACATTACCCTTCCATTGGGGTGTTTTCTCTGCAGTTGTCAAGTTGTCAAGTAGATGGCAGCAGGGGCCAACCCGGGTTATTTTCCCACTACTTTTTGAACGGTTCTCTCATGGAGGGGGTTTTCTTTTTGACTTTGGTGTCTGCTTGCCGGGTCGGCTGTCCTGTCAAGTCAAGTATGGATGTGTGTCGTCAGAGGTGAGGAAGGAATTAGATGGAAAAAACTACGTACACTTGGCTTTCAGAGTAGAGGTCTTTAGTACCTATAGATGTTTTTGAAGAAGAGCATGATTGTATTCTTGAACATGGACAGTGGGGCACACGGCACGGTGGCAGGTAGGTTGCAATAGGTTTCAAATCGGCCGGCGCCGGCGTGCCCGCGAACTGCTCTTCGAGTGCTGTCTCCCGGACGGTCCCTCTGGCAAACATTTGCACGGTCATTGGGCCCTTTCAGCCCTCGAAAATCACCAAAATCGACCAGTACAACCCCACGTTCAATATTTTTTTCAGCAAATGTCAGTTACATGGTCGTTGCTGTCATCTTCATTGTTGGAGTGATCAGTGGCAGGTGACAAAGTGCTTGGTGTAGCATGATGCTGCTAGGCAATATAGCGTTACGCATACACACACAGACACATCCCTGACAGACACACAAACGGGCTGAAGAGATACGAGATACCAACATGGAGCAGGTAGGCTTACCAACCAACAGTAACCTAGTGATAAACCCGGGTTGGCCCCTGCTGCCATCTATCGTCTTCTTCAGTGGCGAAACACCCCAAATCTCATACCCTTCGTTGTCTTTTCCTCATTATCTACATGACTTACTTTTGTACGGCTGCGGAGGGCTGCAGCTGAAGAACTTCCTTTCATGAACATCTGAAGTGTGGAAGTGTGGTAAAGGCGAGGGTAAAGGCTTTTGGAACTGCCCTAGGAATTGCATTTCTCTAAGGCCCAGTTGCTCACTTCAAGTTTAACTTCAAACTTGGTTTGGTCACCATAGATTTCATTGTTGCAACAAATATTTCCATAGTAACCAAACCGGGTTTGAAGTTAAACTCGAAGTGAGCAACCCGGCATAAGAGCCAGAGGCTTCAACCAATTCCTGTTTTTGTAGGTACTACTTACACGTCTGAAATACTCAATTTTACCACTCAGATGTTCATCATTGATAAAGAGGTACGTACTCACCATTTTTATTTGTGGAATGCTCCTGAACAGGTAACAGGAGCGAACAGCAACCCGTAGAGAAAAACCGAAGACCGATTCGCTGGTGTTCACCGGAAAAGTTCACTAAAACGCATGCGGCATGCAAGTTGCATACTGGACACAAGGGCCCCCCGACGGAGCTGATTTTTTGCACACGTGTACTGCAAGGCCTGCAGAGTCTATCTACAAAAAATCAGCCCCCTACTACCCCTACCTATAACGTAGGGGAGTTTACTCGAAATTGGAAGAGTATAGGCAACCAACAATACATCAAAAGGCTATTTTTGTGACTACTGGCTCAACGCTGAAAGGAAATCGAAGATTCATGCAATTACTACGACCGCTCCAGCCATTCGCTCCCCCCCCCCCCTCCTCCTGCACTCACCCCCTCACAAAAGCACTACCCTCTCATCTCCCATACTCACCCCTTCACTAAAAAGCTTTACCATCCCCCTTCCCCACTTCCCATATCACCCTAACCATTATAACACCTCCCCTTTACCCACTCGCCGTCTTGCTGTAGCCACAATCACCCTCCCCCCTCACCCCCTTGCCATCAGGGAGCAAAATAGGGGTGCTGGGTGGGGAGAAGCTGGGAATAACGCGTCATCAAACAAAAAACAGGGCGAAATATCGCAAGAAATCGTAAGAAAACCACCAAAACATATTGTTTTCTCACAATACGCTACCAAAAGACACCAACGGGACCGAGGAGCAAAACAGGGGTGTTGGGCGGGGAGAAGCTGAAAAGAACGCGTCGTAAAACAAGAAACAGGGCTAAAAATCGCAGCAATCGTAAAAAAACAGAAAAAGAATAAATCACACGGAACGGGAAGATAGTGACTGAAAAAGGCAGTCGACGCGTCTAAAGAAGGAATGAAATGCAGGAAAAAATAGCGGAAGAGCGCAAAAAAGGATAGCAACGTATGGAAAGTATCGCGCAAAAGCATAAGAGTTGAAGTACGTTTCAATAAAATAATGAAACGCAGAAAACGGGAAGAAAGTCGCAAAAAATAATTTAGTTGACGCGTGTAATTTTCCATTTGCTTTTCAATTCGTATGGTTTGTTTTAATTGCAATCATAACGTACTGCGCTTTGTAGACCGCATGCATTCAATTTTTGGCATGGCTCCAATATAGGCAAGTAACAACACAACTGTCCAATTTTCGCAGTGTGCTTATATTCTTCGCTCGAGTGACATAGGCAACTAACACTACAGCTTTTTGCACTGTTGCCTACGTCGAGCCCGTGGAAGCCCATCGAGAGTTTCGTATTGGCCGTGCATGACACAAAAGCTGAAATATTTGGCACGTATTCTGTTTCCTCCTTCACAACATACACTTTGAAAGGCACAATAATAACCTCCAAAGTGCAACGTCGCTTGCATATGTGGTCGTTTTGACAGCTGTCGGCTAGCTCCGCAGGATGTCAAAAGAGGGCACATGCTCCGTCATTGAATTTGAATGTTCATGCTCACCTCAGACATTGAATTGGCTGGAAGCTTTCAAGAAAACTTCGGGGTTCCAAATCATTTTGAATTTCGACATTCAAGGACGTACAATTCGAAAAAGAAACCACTTTTTTTCTAATTGGGTTTATTATTTGACGCAGTAATTTACAATAGTGTCTCACAGTCTACTAGTGTCGTAATAATTGTTTAAATACCTAGTAAAATGGCCCGAGAAAATACCGAACAATGCCCGAACGAACACGACTAAAAGGCGCGCGCGCAAAAATTATCTATTAGGTATACTTTTCAACTACTAATCATTTATATATATCATAAGGTACGCACTCAAAAAATAGTAACTCTAACATTATGTACACAACGAAAAAATATTATACATACGCGACTACATATACCTACGTATCATAATAATTGTATATAATAATTACATAAGAATTACGTGTGAATATACATAATAAGTAAAATACTGAAGATTGCATACAAAGAGAGAGATAGGAACAAGAGAGGGGGGCGGAGGAGTGAACACAGAAGGAGCGGAAGTGACGTCACTGGGATACACGCACAAAAAAAAAAGAAACGAAAAGAAAACTCGACAATTTCGAATCACAGCTATGCTTGTATGATTCCAAACGAGCGCGCCGGCGTTTCGGAAAAATCGCCTCCGGAAAATTTCCAGAGGAAAAGATCCGCGAAATCCGTTTCGAACCGCGCGCACCCGTCCGGAACAACGAACTTGAAAAAATAACAACAATAGTGGTGCATATGATTGTTTTTCTCAGTTTATCATTAATATTAGTATTATTCGTCTTGTACACGTGTCTCTCTACGTTAAAATTGAGGTTTTCTTAAAACACAGCCTCGCTACTGAAACTATCTACAAATTGGTATATCGAAGCGGAAATGCCATGTGAAATTGGAAAACCCAGTTCGCTTGCATCCTGAATGTTGGCAAGCGTGTTTGAAGAAGTTGATGCTACTGTTACGAAAAGTTGGTACAACTGTTCCGTCAACTTGACAGCCTTATCAGTGGCCGCATTCGTAAGTCACAACAGTTGTGGAGCACTTCCACGCGATTCGTCGAAATTTTAATTTTGACCAATGGCGTACAAGTGCTCCACAACTGTTGTGACTTACGAATGCGGCCAGTGAGCGCTTGGCAGCCACAAATCTAGTGATTCCCATATTTTACCCACGCCCAAGTTGGTATACTTGTCTTGAGGTACCTATTATACAAACAGTTGGTATAACTGTTTCCATTTGTGCTTCTAAAACGTTAGTTTGGATAGTTACAGTTTAAATTTTGGATAGTTCGATTGAAAGACGCGAGAAACCTAGTGATTTTTCCGAATTTCGATAGGAATGACTGTTAGTAAAGGTGTTTTTTGTTCATAGACTGTTAGTTGAGGTGTTTTATCATCGATCAAAACTGGCAACGATTTTCTGGTTCCTTAACTTGTCCAAATTTGAAGAGAAACTAGTTTTATACCAGATCTTGGTTGGTACGACTGTAAGCTGAGGTGTTTTATCATTGATCAAAACTGGAGAAGATTTTCTGGTTCCTTAACATGTCAAAATTTAAAGAAAAAAGTAGTTTTATACCAGATCTCGATTGGTACGACTGTTAGGTGAGGTGCTTTATCATTGATCAGAACTGGCAGAGATTTTCTGGTTCCTTAACAAGCCAAATTATGAAAAAAAACTAGTTTTCTACCTGATCTTGGTTGGTACGACTGTTAGCTAAGATGTTTTATCATTGATCAAAACTGGCAGGGATTTTCTGGTTCTTAACATGTCAAAACTTGGAAGAAAAACGAGTTTTATACCAGATCTCGGTTGGTATGACTGTTAGCTGAGATGCTTTATCATTGATCAAAATCGGCAGAAATTTTCTGGTTCCATACATATCAAAATTTGAAGGAAAACTAGTTTTACACCAGATCTCGGTTGGTACGACTGTTAGCTGAGGTGTTTTATCACTGGCTGAGTTCATCCGCAATGTAGCGCTAGCCTAGCGCTTACTAATGGTCACGTGATGTTAAGTGATCAGAGATAGGTGCGGCTGAACGCGCATTCTTGAAAATACAGTCAGGATTGACAGTTGACTGATATAACTGATTCTTCAATGCCCCTTGTATCGCAGACTTTCTCATATATAGACGGTTCCCTCGGCGGTTCCTTTTGCTCGCAGCTCGTGCGCAGGTCTTCTAACCGGGAGCCGTTGATCGGCCGGGCTGGTTGCATGAACTCGACCAATGACTGCGCCAATATAGGTGAACCTGGGCCGCGAGGACCCCACAAATGAATGAGAATGGCCATTCCTACCAGTTTTTGAACGGGCGGGAACTTCTGCTCTTTCGATTATTGATTACACCACCCATGCAATCTCGTAGCATTCACAGTTCACACACCTCCATAATTTATTCTTCCACACTGCGATTTTTGTCAAATTTGACGCCGAATTTGACGTTGAGTTTGGTTAACTGAGCGACAATCTATCAAGTGAGCAAGAATATTTTTGCTAGATAAAATGGCGGCCGATGAGTTATCACTCGGTGAGCGCTCTCGCTGATATGTGGCGTTCAGCCGCAGCCGGCTGAGCGCTTAGTAAGCGCTTTGTGCGGATGAACGCAGCCACTGATCAAAATTGGCAGCGATTTTCTGGTTCCTTAATAAGTCAAAATTTGAAGAAAAGCTAGTTTTGTATCGGATGTCAATTGGTACGACTGTTAGCTGAGGTGTTTCATAACTGACCAAAATTGGCAGCGATTTTCTGGTTCCGTAACATGTCAAAATTTGAAAAAAATCTAGTTTTGTACCAGATCTCGGTTGGTACGACTGTTAGCTCAGGTGTTTTATCATTGATCAAAACTGGCAACGATTTTCTGGTTCCTTAACTTGTCAAAATTCAAAGAGAAACTAGTTTTATACCAGATCTTGGTTGGTACGACTGTCAGCTGAGGTGTTTTATCATTGATCAAAACTGCAAAAGATTTTCTGGTTCCTTAACATGTCAAAATTTGAAGAAAAATGTAGTTTTATACCAGATCTCGGTTGGTACGACTGTCAGCTGAGGTGTTTTATCATCGATAAAAATTGGCAGAGATTTTCTGGTTCCTGAACAGTGAACATGTCAAAATTTGAAGAAAAACCAGTTTTATACCAGATCTCGGTTGGTACGACTGTTAGCTGAGGTGTTTAATCACTGATCAAAATTGACAGCGATTTTCTGGTTCCTTAACATGTCAAAATTTGAAGAAAATCTAGTTTTGTACCAGATCTCGGTTGGTACGACTGTTAGCTGAAGTGTTTTGTCATTAATCAAAACTGGCGAAGATATTCTGGTTCCTTAACATGTCAAAATTTTGAAGAAAAACTAGTTTTACACCAGATCTCGGTTGGTACGACTGTCAGTTAAGGTCGTTATCATTGATAAAAATTGGCAAAGATTTTCTGGTTCTTGAACATGTCAAAATTTGAAGAAAAACTAGTTTTATACCAGATCCCGGTTGGTACGACTGTTGAGCTGAGATGTTTTATCACCAGTAATATCACAAGTGCTTAGATTTTCACGATAATTTTGGCCAGGCGATCGCGAGTGCTGGTTGTAGCGATAAATGCCCGACTCCGCAGGAGGAGGGCATTTGTCTAGGAACAACCAGCCCGAGGGAAACGCTTGGCCAAAATTATCTGGAAAAATCTCGAGCACGAGTGATATTTTGATGATTATTGCAAAAAAAAAGAAGTCCAAAGTGACAGCTGTCAGATTTTGTTGTTTACATCAATTTTATTCCGTTGCCATTGTAGTGAGATTCAGATAGGTGAATATTATCCTTGTAGGTAATTGTAATAATCAAGGGCGTTGTATGTGATAATTACTGATCAAAACTGGCAAAGATTTTCTGGTTCCTAAACGTGTCAAAATTGTTTTATATCAATTTCTTGGTTCTTGGTTCTTGGTTTCTTGGATCTTGGTTGGTACGACTGTTAGCTGCGGTGTTTATCATGGATCAAAACTGACAAAGATTTTCTGGTTCCCCAACATGTCAAAATTTGAAGAGGCACTAGTTTTGAACCAGATCTCGGTTGGTACGACTGTCAGCTAAGATGTTTCATCATTGATAAAGATTGGCAGAGATTTTCTGGTTCCTGAACATGTCAAAATTTCAAGAAAAACTAGTTTTTCACCGGATCTTGGTTGGTACGACTGTAAGCTAAGGTGTTTTATCACTGATCAAAACTGTCAGATTCTCTGGTTCCTTAACGTATCAAAACTTGAATAAAAAACTAGTCTGACACCAGATTTCGGTTGGCACGATTGTTTCAGTTGACGTCCTGCTTTTAAAACGTCAGAATGTGGGATTAAAACTGAAGGGTGATTGATACTCTAGCGCGTCTTGGTAAAACTACGCTACGGTTCAAATTTTGTTTAAAAAGCTGTCAAACTTTGACGTAAGTGTCAAGTGCCACTTGACAACTTATTGACAAATCTACGGCTGAACGTATTTGCCACCTCGCCAACTTAAAATTTCATGGCCCACTCGGGGCCGTAGCAAATTACCCTATTATCACGATCACAAGTTAGTGTAGATTGTGTCAACAATGACACAGAATAGCATCAAGTCAACATGTCATCAGTTCCTGTCATTTGATCCGGCCATTTTCGTCATTTCTTGCGCAGCTATTCCCAGCTTGCTCTGATCATGAACTATGACTGTGGTGCAGTTACTATGGCTGCAGCCAATCGCAGGAGCGGAAACAGGCGGTAGTCATAGCAATCCCACGTGAATTCATCTCTTCGGTTTCAAAAAAACGGTACATATCACAGTTTATTGACATTAATGATCGTTGAACATACAACTCCGACGTGAGCGCCTCCTACCTCATTTAATTTTAATGCGAGCTGCCGTCTTTTTATACACGTCGTATAGTGTATGTCCCTAGTTCTGTCATTTGCTTTGACATTTTAATAGATGTTTTCTGAGTGACACACTTCATATTTTCTAAGCTTTCTAGTGTATTCAAAAAATTCCTCGGTTCATCTAGTTTTCCAATTTCACATAACATCCCGTTTCAGGGCAGAAACAGACCCCTTTAACGACTAAAGGGCAGGCGCCTTATGTCCTCTCCATTTAGGCACACATTTAGAGATATCCCATTTCACAGTAGGATTGTTTTTGTTTATTTAGTTAATAATAAGGCGATTATAAGGGTTTTCTTTAGAAATTTTAGTTTTTTAAATTGCTTTTAGTTTAGTTAGACCCACACGTATTTTTTTCTCAAATCAGCGCCCACCCACTAGAAATGCGAATTTCAAAATACTAGTTGTAGGTATAATAGAATTACAACGAACAATTCTGCAGATCTGAACCTGAGATTCGAAAGGGCTTAAATGGTGTGCTGATGGTTTAAAAAAAAAAGCATTTCGATAATTTTCAACAACAACAATAATCGTTTTTACTTCACGGCAATGGAACGCATGCAATAAGACGTATATTATTGAACTTTCAAAAAACTAAGCCCTATAATAATAGGTTCGCTGCTAGATAATACTATCTAAGTTTGCACTTGTGTGTTTTTAAACTTTCAAGATTTTAGAGGATAATTGTTATTTATTTTGTTTGGAAAAAGTCTATCTAAAATCAATCTATTTGCAATGTAGGGGAGGTAGCGTGTCCAGAAACAAGAGTGCCGTTTGCTGCTTCAAAAAGCATCAAGGCGGCGAGCTGTCAATACCATAGCCACCATAGCCGCAACAAATGTCAATGATTCGTAACAAGCGTTTGAAGTCAAGAGAGCTGCGATAATGCAGGAGTAAATCAAAATTGTTCCAGTTTGATAAACGTACAACAGATGATGTCGGGGATACTTCGAAATGCTTGGTACAAAGAATTGAAATTTGTTTTGACATTTGACACTTGGTTTGTTGACATTGTTGACAGCTGGAGTCGCCATCTTGATAAGTGGTAATAGCGATGAAAGAAGGGATGAAACATGCTATTTCTAAATTGTAGCTAAATTGGATGCAAGCCACTAGACTGGCACTGTTGCTAAGGAGCGGTAACGTCAAAGTGTTTGACAGCTACGCCTACGCCTGCTACAGCTACTTGAAACGAGTCATTGCAAATAGATTGAATCCGAAAGCCGCATTTGGATTCGTTTTTCACCTCATTTCGACTAAATACCTAAACCTAAATGGGAGTCGGATTGGTCGGCGACTTTTGACTAGCGCTCTTCGTCAGACAATCGGATATGATGTTGGTGATCTTGGGCGAAGTGGGAGGGCTCTTGCGTTTCCTCCGGATGTACCTCTTGTACGATCTGGACAGGGGCAGTATCGTCAGCATCAGACCGGACAGGGCGATGAAGAATCCGGCCAGGTAGAAGGACAGGTTGTACGAGAGTGTGATGTCGCACAGCCAGCCGCCCAGTGGCGGCCCGATGAGATTGGCGGCGCCCTGGACCAGCAGCAGCAGACCGTAGGCGTTGGTGAAGCGGTCCAGCGTTATCAGCTCCACCAGGATGATGCAGGTCAGGGCGTAGTTGGCGGCGATGAAGAAGCCGAAGGCTCCGGCCGAAAAGCACAGGGTCCAGTAGGCCTTGAAGACGGGGATGATGGCCACGACGCCGCCGCAGAGCACCATGCAGAAGGCGTAGATGGCGCCCGCGTTGGCCCACGCCCTGTCTCCGACCCAACCCAAAATCACCTGCGAACAAATTACAACACCTATGAATGTGATTGTACACCCGGATTTCTTAAAATAACGACACTATTCGATAGCTTCTTTGATTTGTTTGTTCGCTTTTCACGCTTTGTTGGGCACCACAGTCACATAATCATGACGTTTTCGGCTCGCACGCTTGGAGCGAACTACTCATGCGCCTTGTTAAGCTGCCATGGAAACTGCCCCACTGCGCAAGCGTGGTTCGCTCTAGGCAACGTCACACCGTGTGCTATAAAAAAAATGTATTGTGTTGGTAGGAATGGTATCATGCTAACTTGATGCTAACGTCTTGATAAATGTGTTATGATTGATGTAAGAGCTGACACCGTGATGTCGCGAAGTAATGTACGCGCAAGAAAAAATGTTCGGAATGACGTAGCGAGAACCGTCTCGGCTGGATTGTGGCTCTTCGTTAATGCTGTTAGGTAGCGGTATGGTGGTCACTGGAGAAAATGAAGAAAATGTAATAAAAATGCCCACTGCCCAGAGGTTTCATTTTCTGATACTCATCACTTAGTAGCAAGTAGTAAGAACTCTAGCTTATACAAAGCGCGTTATTGAATAACCCAGAGCCTGATTTATACGATAAAATCGCTTTAATCGTACCTCGCCTTCGACTAGTGCTTTTGAAAGGATTTTGAGAAGAGCTAAAGCTTGATGTACGCGACAAAGGTTGCTCTACTCTTGCCATGATCGCCTTCGTCAAATATTTCTGAAATGGCTCTTACAGGACGAAAAACTTTATTCACTCAATGAAGACTTCTCAAGCCGTTTGTACACCGACTTCAGCTAGTGTTCTTGCAGAAGTTCTAGGAGGGTCTGTAGCTTGATTCGCACAATACAAGTTGCTCCAGCCAAGCCTCGCCTGGAGCTCTTCTTGGAATGGCTACATGAAGCCTTAACTATACCACAAAGATAGTTTGAGTCATACTTTTCCGTTGACAAGTGCCTTTGAAGCGCACGACTGAAGCTACATTTACCGCGTGTGAACCAGGCTTCAAAAATTCCGATCCACTTTCCGGAGGCACTTTATCCAGTAAACCAAGCTTTAGGCCCTTCTACAGGCATTCCAGTAGTGGCACTGGAATGAACTAAAATTGCTTTTATCGTGTGAATCAAGCTTTCGGCCCCGCTTCAGGCTCTCCAGAGAATAGCAAGAAGGCAAACGGCTGAAGCTCAATTTACGCGATAAAAATGGTTTCAGTCATTTGCCGGTTGCACTCGGCGAGTATGTTGCAAGACCTAAAGCTAGTTTTCACGACGAAAGTATTTGCACTCGTTCCGCGTTTTCGGCTAGTGCTTTTGGAGTGAACATTGCAGGGCCTAAGGCCTAGTCTACACGACAGATGTGTCATTTTATTGAAATTCAGAGAAAAAAACACAACTCAAGTTAAATAACTCAATATTGGGCAGAGTCTAGCTAAAGCTATTCGACTCAACTCATGTGGATTTTCAGCGCCTGTCGAACCGCCTGAAGTCTAGTTTACACGAAGAAAATATTTGTAAGCGAGTCTTCGACGAGTGCCCTTGTATTGAAGGACCTAAAGCCTAGTTAACGCGATAAATATGTGTTTAGTCATGCCTCGCCTTCGGCGAGTGCCTTTAAGTTGCGTGTCGAAGCATCTTAAGCCTTATTAACGCAGTAAAAGTTATCATGGTAGTTTGGGCTGCGTGTCGAAGAGCCTTGAGCATGGTTTACATGATACAAATATTTGTAGTCGTCCCTCACTTTTGGAGTATTTTGAAATGCATGAGGCTTTATTTACAAGACAAATAGGTTTGTAGTCTTGTCTTACCTTCGGCGAGTGTCTTTCAAGTGCGTGTCGGAGCGCCTAAAGCCTTGTTTACACGGTTTAACTATTCAAGTTCGCGCCTCGTCTTCGGCGACAGCCTCTGGTATGCGCGTCGAAGCGCCTTAAGCATGGTTCACATAATATAGCTTTCGTGGTCATGCCTCACTTTTGGAGTGTTCTGAGGTCGTGAGGCCTAGTTTACAAGATTATTATGTTTGTAGTCCTCCCTCGCCTTCGGCGAGTGCCTTTAAATTGCGTGTCCAAGCACCTAAAGCTTTGTTCACGCTGTAAAAGTATTCAACTAAAGCATGCTTCACATGATAAAAAAAAATTGTAGTCGTGCCTCGCTTTTGGAGTGTTTTGAAACGCGTAAGGCCTAGTTTACGCGATAAATTTATTCGTAGTCGTGCCTCGCCATCGGCGAGTGCCTTCAAGGTGCGTGTCGAAGCATCTAAAGCCTTGTTTACGCAGTAAAAGTTATCAAGGTAGTGCCTCCTCGTCTTCGGTAAGTACCTTTGGGCTGCGTGTCGAAGAGCCTTGAATATGGTTTACATGATACAAATATTTGTAGTCGTGCCTCACTTTTGGAGTATTTTGGAATGCATGAGGCCTTATTTACAAGACAAATAGGTTTGTGGTCTTGTCTTGCCTTCGGCGAGTGCCTTTCAAGTGCGTGTCAGAGCGCCTAAAGCCTTGTTTACACGGTAGAATCCGGCAGATTTTCAATAATCGACGCAAAAAAAGAATAAGTGAGTATATAATAGCTATTTACGATGCAAGAGTTGAAAGTGACATATTATTGATAAGACACTTTTAACGTGTGTATCTTATTACAAAATTTTATCTACAATGGTCTTTAAAATGTTTAGTGAATGTCATAATTATTGAAAATATGACGGGAACGCGCAGGCTCATCACTTTTAGCACGTCGTCCATCGCGATTGGCTGAATTTTATATGAATCTATATGATTTTATATGTTTGTTCACGTATCCCGTTCGAAACACGTATACAATTTTATGTTTTTATATGCCAAATGCGGTATCTTATATGCTTCTATATGTACCCTATAAGTTTTTGCAGATAAAATTCTATATGTTTTCTATCTGCAAACTACTGTTTCAAAAACCGAATACAGAACATATAGAAAACATATAGAATTCAATATGATTTTTTTTAATATGATTTTATCTGAAATTGCCGACAGGGCTCCCATCAAGGGCGGTTGGGGCATCCAGGGATGGTTGTGAGTTTGAAGGTGTAGTTACATCGGTAATTTTCATTTATCAATCAATAAAATTTTATTCAGATGTAGCTCCATATTGTTCTTTCGATTGTTTACTTCAAATTTTGGAAGTGTCACTTCAGGTGTGGGGGTAGTTCATTCACCCTGACCCAAAATGAACAATTATGTTCGATATGGTGATTTCATTCTGAGAAATGAGTCCAGTGGCCTTGATAACATATAAATTGATACCTAACTCGATCAACTTATTCATGTACATGTTTTTTTGTCATTCATTTGATTTCACGGAATAACAGGGTAGTTCATTTACCCTGGCCCAAAATGGATAATTCTGTTCGATAAGAGAAATGAGTCCAGCGACCTCGAAAACATATAAATTGATGCCTTACTCGAACACCTAATTCGTACATGTTTTTTTTGTCATTTATCGGCGGCCATTTTGAAAAAAAGGCTACTATTTGCATTTTTTCATAAAATTAAGATTTACCAGTGTATTCAGCATGTTCAATTCACTTGAATTCGCCATTTTCCATGCCAGTTTGGCGCATATAGATTTTTCTAATTAAGAGACATCAACCCCTCTCCCCCCCCCCATATCTCGGTTCCCCCAAAAGAGATTTTCAAGAACTATGGGTCAAATCGCTTAGAATTCTTCACAGATCACGTGTACCGAATCTGTTGCTTGTATCATAAAATGCAGTTTTATTTTGCTTACCGCTAGTACTACAGGTGTCCACGGTTCAAGTGCTCTAACTGTAGGGTTGTATTCTTTAGCCAAACACAAGAAATTTTTTCCAATATTTTTTTTTTCTTTCGGGCTTCAGTTTCCAAGTTACAGGGTGTCAAACAATTAGAAAATAAAATCATTTTTGGCTATAACTTTGTAACTACTATTTTCACGAAAACCAAACTTGGTACTATTGATAGACTTTATCAATCAGCTTTCATCTAAGGTTTACCATTACTTTGTTGAAAAACCAGTGGCGTAGATATTAAGGTTACCCACTAATTAACCCCGGTTATCTGCACGCCACTGAGATGGAATCAATCCTTGATAACATTTTCTGATTCCCCGGATAAATCTAATCAAAAAAAAAACTCTTTGTCCGAAGCTCTCAAGTCAACCATTTTCGAAAAAAACGGCATTTTCTGCTAAAAAACATGAAAATCGATCATAACAATAAATTGACTGATGGGACTTTTGTGAGCTGCAGTATTATTGAAAGTATTAAAATAACTGAAAAGAAGACTTATTAGAAATTATTGCTCTTGTTCATTATTATTCACACTAAATACAAGATAATTCATTGAAAAATGAGTTGTCAATTTTTTTTTTCAAATTTTTTGACACCCTGTAACTTGGAAACTGAAGCCCGAAAAAAAACTTATAGGAAAAATTTTCTTGCATTTGGCTAAAGAATACAACCCTACAGTTAGAGTACTTAAACCGTGGACACCCTGTATAATAGTGCCGCTTCGTGGCCAGCTATGCTATGACGTGACTAGAGAAGCTACGGTATGCGCGACATGGTATAGGCGCCGGGTACTTACTGCTCTACCTTCGCCTATAAAAAAAGGCGGCAAAGGGTCGGCGACCTTCAACATGTCGCGCATGGCGTAACCGCTCCGTTGCTGGCTGGGCTCTGGCCGTGGCTGTTCCTTCCAGCTGAGCCCCATATTTTGACAAAACGAATACTCACCTCACCGAGCATGTTGATTATTCCGATGATGGAAATCAGCATCGACGCTTCCTCCTCCGAATACCCCAGCGTCATCGCGTTGTCGGTCAAGTACACGTACGGCACGTCGTACCAGGTGTACAGCAAGAAATTCGAAATCGCGAACAGCAGGAACTTCGGATCGGCAAAGTGCGAGAAGTCGAACATGTCGTGCAGAATATCCCACAGGTCCCACAGGGTGGCGTACCACTGCCCCTTCTCCTTGGCTATGGTGGTCATGGAGTTGCGGTAGATGTCCGGGCAGGAGGACGCGCGCAACCTGTACCGGTTGATGTTGAGCATGGCGCCGCGGTACGTGACCGACAGCCTGTGGATGCGCAGGTCTTTGAGGTACGAAGCTCCCGGCAGCTTTTTCGTCGGGCTCGTTCGCACCGGGCCGATCGGATTGTTCAGCACGATCGGTTTCGTGGTTTTGTGGAGCTCGTGCAGCCGGCCGGACTCGCTGAAGCTGCGCGACGGCGTCATCAGCGTCGGGTAGTTGGCCAGCAGCACGTTGTAGACGTTCTTGTGCTGCGACAGCAGCTCTATGACCTCGATCGGGATCTTCTCGCCGTTCCTCACGTACGTCGGCAGGTTCACCAGCGACGAGCTGAGCTTCGGGTCTTCGGCGTGGTGCTGGTCGCCCGCCTCCGGCGGCTGGTGGTGCGTCGAGGCGGTGTTGGTGCTGACGGAGCAGGAGTCGGCCGACGAACCGGCGCGGTTCTTCCTCTTCATCTTGCGGTTCCGTTTCCGCTCTTTGGCCTGGTCCTTGAGCTTCTGGTGCGTCCAGGGCAGGTCGCGCATCAGGGCGCCGCACACGGCCAGGTTGAGGAACAGCCCGGCGAGGATGAGGGTGGTGCCGCGCCAGCCGTATTCGGTCAGCAGCATCTGGATGAACGGCGGGAAGATGAAGGTCCCTATGCCGGAGCCGCAGACGGCCAGGCCGGTGGCGAAGGAGCGCCTCTTGTCGAAGTAGTAGGCCACGATGACTACGGATGCCACGTAGCAGAGGCTCAACCCAAAGCCGGCCAGCAGGCCGAACGTGATGCACAGCGTGGTCATGGTGTTCGCCTGGGAGCTTATGATGAAGCCCGCTGTTGCGAGAATTGAACCTGCGACATGAAAACGTAGTTTATGAACAGCATCGAAAATTCAAAAAGTATTATGTAGTTCTAGTGACTTTTGTCTTTCGCAATTTGGTTGATCCTACTGATTCCGGTAACTTTATTTGACATGCCGTTAAGCATTGGATCTGTTTTACCGGCATTTCGGAGGTAAATTTGAATCACGACGTTTGTCTAGTGACATTTGGTTGGTACTTGTTGGACTTACTGACGTTCTAAACCTGAGTTGGCCAAAGCATCGCGAACGTCACTTGTCACTTTTCTCTTACTAACGTCATCTGTCACGTACGTGACCTGTCACCAATGTCATAATGCCGGCAAAATACCATTTTCCAGCTACTTTTTCAAGGTCAAGCTATAGGTCAAATGCAAACGCGCATGCGTAGTATCGGAAAATTAGATCGCCTGTGCTACATATTGGTATCTGTTCAGCAAGTTTTATGAGTTGATAGTGTGAAGACGTGTTCTTGGGTAACTGGTGAGTAAACCGATATTTTTTAATGACACATACGTCCCCTGTCATCTACCACTAATGTCAGTTGTCATTAAGTGTCACCCGTCATCTGCCAAACGGAAATGTCACATACGTCACATATAACCCACTGTCACATACGTCACTTGCCATCCACCACTAATATTGGACAGGGAGCTGGTGCCTCAAAACTTACGTCATAACTACTAACAGGCTTTTGTGTGGGAACGTCCCCTTATTAAAAAATCGAAGACAGGGACACACAAGCAAGAATAAGTTTTATCGTCATACGTCTCGGTCAGTGTCTCTCTTGATGTATTTTGTCGGCAAGCAATTTTTTCCTTGTACTGTGGCACATGGACCTCATCAGGTCACTTAATTCAGCAAACGCAAAAAAGAACTTGAGGCTGCTGCATCAATTGAGCAATTTTCAACGACAATTCTACAGGTTTCGCGATTATCAGCAATTCTGAGGAACAATTTGAGAATTTTCAACCAAAATTAACCAGGTCTGATTTATTTCAGCGATTTGTAGCAACAATTTAGCAAATATCATCAAAATTTAGCAAGTTGGCACAATTTTTAGCAATCACTTCAGCAATTAAAACCAAAATTTTGAAAGTTTCAGCAGAACTCTACAATTTCCGGCAATAGTTTAGCAATTTTAACCCAAAACGTAACCGCTTTGCACGTGTAAACCCAGCCTTATCTTGACAAGTTCACAAAACCGGTAAGTTTTTGGAACTGCGTGATCCATGACTAGGCCAAGTGTGAACCAGGCTTTACTTTTGTTGAGATGCACTATTCTAGCAAGTTTGAAATCAAGTCTTAGCTGAGGTGCTTTCAAAAGGCTTGACGTGTGAACCCAGCTTTATTCTGATCAACTTGAAAAAGCCATCGCGCAACTGGTATGACAGCCACGTGTGAACTGAACCTTACTTGATAGCTTTCAAGTAAAAGACGGATTTATTTTGAAAAGTTTGAAACGGCTTTTTTAAAGACGATCGCGTGACCTGAGACTGGGCTACGCGTAAAACCAGCCTTACTTTTATCAAGTAGTACTGAGAGGATTTGCACGTGTAAAGGTGCGTTCAGTCAGCTTATTTAGCTGCAAGTTTTAATTTTAGTCGCAAGGGCAGCGACGCCCATTGACTCTTATGAACCCGCCTCCTCAGAACAGCCAATAAGCGATGCAGCTCTTACGACTAAAATTAAAACTTGCGGTTAAATAAGCTGACTGAAAGCACCTTAAACTGAGAGTTACTTTTACAAGTTGAAGAGGCGATCAAGCGACTTATGACTGAGTTTCGTGTTGACCAAGCTTCATTTTCAAGATGTTCTCAAGCAAATCTTGCACGTCTAAGCGGAGCTTCATTTTAATAAGATTGGAGATATCATCGTGCGTCCTACGTCCATGTATGACCCAAGCTTCAGATAAGCTTTATTTGTGTAAACGAGCTTCTGTTGACACGCTTTGAAAAAAAAGCATCGTAATGTAAACCTGACTTTATTTCAACAAGTTTGAAAAAGCGATGGCGTGCCTTTTAGCAACGTGTAAGCCAAGCCTTACTTTAAAATTTGTTATGTTGTCTCCAAAGAATTGATTTGCACGTGAAACCGAGCTTCATTCTGGCTAGATAAGTGGGTAGATCACGTGATTCTTGACTATATTAGCACGAGTGAAGTGAGCTTTAGCTTTGTTGAGATTATTTCTGTGAACAGTCGCTTCACACGTGTAAAACGAGCTTCATCTCGACAATGGAAAGATGACCGTGCGACTCACAGGCAACTTGTAAATCAAGCCTTACTCATGTCGATGAGCATACACTGCACAGACATATACACATGCACATGTATACACTCTTCACATGTAATCCAAGCTTTATTTTGAAAGCTTTGAAACAGCAATTAACTGATCCATGTGTGAGCTAAGCTTCACGTTTGTTGATGTGGTTTCCAAAAACATGCATAGCATAAACCGAGCTTAATTCTGACAAAACAAAAGATCCCTTGAACAAGAGATCCAAGTGAGAGCCAAGCTATACTTGCGTTAGGTAGGTTTTGTGAATAAGGTGTGGAACCGAACTTAGCGTTGACAAGTTTCCGTCAGGCGACCGCAATATTTATGACTGGGTCGGCTGCGAGCCAAGCCTTGATACTGTAAAATTTGTCTCAATTAGCATTCACTTGGCACTTATAAACCGAGCTTTGTTTTGACAAGTTTGAAAATGTGATCGCGCAAATTTAAGGTCACGTGTGAATCAAGCCTTATACTTTTGTTGAGTTGGTTTCAAAAAAATTTGCAAGCCACGTGTGAATGTGCCTTTAGAACTAGTGTTGGTTTGTGAATTTCTGATGATGAGTGATCATTTTTATGGGCGTAAAACGGTCATTATGAGTGCTTTTGAGCTCGGTACATGTAAATGTAGCTTTAGGAATTGCTGGCGATTAACAGTGAATTTACGAAGTGTAAAACTCTCGACTTCTCCACGTGTGAATGTGTCTTTAGAACTCGTACTAGTTGATTTGCAAAGCTCTGATAATTGGTCATAAGTTCCAAGAGTGTGAAGGAGCCTTTACAATAAGCGCTGGTGAATTTACTACGTGTAAATGTAGCGTTAGAAGTCGTGAGCGGTTTCCAGCGAGTTTGCCAAGCGTAAAAAGGTTCTTAGAATTGATCATTTTCGATTTTTTCATGCGTGAATGTGTCTTTAGAATCAGTACTAAAGGATTTGTCGAAATGAATGACTAGTTTATTCAATAGAAGAAGATGTAGCAGAGTAGGAAGAGGAAAAAGAGGACAAATATGTGTAAAAAAGTTGAATAGAGGAGTGAAAAGAGGAGAAATAGGACGAGAAACAAGATAAAAATAAGAGGAAGGGGAAGAAATGAAGGAACAGTAGAAGAAGAGAAAAATAAGAGAAAGCAGCGGTGGCGGAATAAGAGTAAGCAGAAGAGACAGAAGAGTGAGAGGAAGGATTGGAGAAAGAAAAAGAGGAAGAAGTAAGGAAGAGGAGATAGGAAGAAGAGGAAAAAGTTGAAGTGGAAGAAAAAGCGGTGAGAAAGAAAAAGAGTTACATGAGGTACCTATGTGAGGGAGACGGCAATTGAGTTGAGGCAGAACAAAAAAACGAAGTGAACAACAAGAAAGAAGGAGGTAAAGAGGAAGAGGACTGTGAGAAGTTGGAGACAAGGAAGAACAGAAACACGAGGAATTAGATAAAAATATGAGGAGCAATGGAGTAAAAAGTAGCAGATGAGGAAGAAATGAAGGAAAGGGTAGCAGTAGAGGAAGAATGAGAGAAATACGATACAAAATGAAGAAGGTGAAGAAAACTGGAAAAGGGAGAAGAAGCGGACGAAAAGGAAAAAGGGGTAAATGAGTTATATGATCAAGACGGAGACGAGGATTGAGTTGGGAAGGAACAGAATAACGGAGTTGAAGGAGAGAAACAAGTGAAGAGCTTCACTTTTCTTGAGATTATTTCTGTAAACAGCCGCTTCACACGTGTAGAACGAGCTTCATCTCGACAATGGAAAGATGACCGTGCGACTTAAAGGCAACTTGTGAATCAAGCCTTACTTATCTCGATGTTGTTCAAATTGCATACAGTTTGCACGTGTGATCCAAGCCAGCTTCGAAGAAACAATTAACTAATCCATGTGTGAACTAAGCTTCACATTTGTTGGAATAGGAGAAACGAAAAAGTAGGGAACAGGCAAAGAAAATAGAAACAAGACAAAGAAACAAGAAGCGAAAACATAATCACAAATGTAAGCAAATCAATCGGGATGAAGTGTCGAGACAAAAACAGAAACCAAGCTGGAGAAATAGAAAATTGCTTGTCATGAATCGTCCGGTCATCTACTGAAACTAGTAATAATAAAGCTATTTTACACGTGCTAGGAGTTTACTTTTCTGTTTGCAAGAAGTGAAGTTTGGCAGAATAAACCGAGAACACCCTGTATTGCGTAAGGCGATTTTTTGTCTAATATGACTGCTGAACATGTCCTAGCTCTCGAAGGAATAAGACCAATTTGAAAATAGTTTTTTCACTATTACCTACGTTCTTCGTCATCACAGACTATATATCTTATTTCGTTCAGGTCCTTCGTATTTGTTATACAGGACGTCGTGTGAGGTCCTGCCAAAACTAAAAAGTTTAGATGCTTCCAATTTTAAGAAATATTTGTCTAAATTCTTTTAACTAGTTCAGGGGAGTTGGTACGCCCATATATCGAAAAAGTTTTCTAATTTCTCCATTATCTCCAACTAGGTACAAGGTGAAATAAAAAAAAAACATTTTATTGGTTTTTTGGTCATAACATGTTCTCTTGTTGAGCGATTTTGAAAATCTGCGACTCATGTTGAACCTAGAGCTTACAGGAACAAAAATGGGGATTCAAAATTAATACAGGGGTGAAGTTAAAAACAAGAGGCCGCACTGAAAGTAACGGAAATCTGAATCACGCCCGAAATCAGACTAATCTAAAAACCTGTAGTTGTAAGATATTTGAGACATTGAAAAACCCTTTCAAAAACCCCCTTGAACCAGATGTAGAAATGCAGCAATTTTTTTTTTGCAACGGGAGGCACCTGAACTTTTATTGCCTCGGTTTTTGCACGACCTTACGCGACGCCCTGTATAACAAATCCGGAGGACCTGAACGAAATTCGGTGTTCAACCTGTTCTAGACAAAGAACGTAGATATTACGGACAAAAACAACACTGGAAACGACCCGGTTTCTTCGGCGCTAAGGCAATTTGAACTTTACTAACAACGTTTTGATGGGTCGCACTTTAATTGTCGAGTAGCTTAGTTTGAGCTACTGGTTATTGAGTAGGCACCTACTTACTTGAACAAGACATTTGCTTGGTACTAACCGAAAATGGTGACTCGTCGGCAGCCGTAGCGATCGGTGAGGAAGCTGGCGATGGGTCCGGACAAAAGCGGCGTCGACATGAACAGCCCTCCGATCCAGGCCGTGGTGCCCTTGTTCTGGCCAAAGTAGCGCAGGAACTCGACGAAGATGACGCCGAAGCTGAAGGTGATGCCGTCGGCGATGAAGTTGACCATGAACGAAGCCGCCACCACCACCCAGCCCCATCCGCCGTCCGGAGGTCTCGCCTCGCTCAATTCTATACTGCTCTCACTGCAAAACGACCAAACTATTACATTTTGAACAATCAATGATTATTGAACAGCAAGATAATGTATTGGTGATGATTTCGTATTGCTACATGTAAAATTCACGATTTCGACACACTCTGATTCAAGTCATCTAGCCACCTGGTGGAGGGAAAGCGAAATACGCGGGGACATACCCGGAGGGAACGATCACGATTCTTTTCTGCACCACCATGTCAAATGGTGTCGCCTGTCTTCGTCACAACACAACACAACCAGCAAACAATAGAACCGATTTCGTTTTTGTTGCCAGCAAAAAAATAATCTACACATTACCTTGGAAAAAACTCCGAGCAACACTGTAATCTAACAATTCCACTTTGATATAGCGCATCATTATTGCGAGCAGATTTGAATTTCGCGGGCAGGAGATATACTTGGCATACAGTGGCGCCATCTCGCGGTGAGCGAAATCGCGAATACACAGCACAATAAAAACAGCAAGATGACGGAACCGAAAAAGATACCAAGGAAACAGTTTCAAGAAAGATACCAAGGAAACAGTTTCAAGAAATGTAAACAAATAAAGCAGGAAGGAAAGTGACAGAACAAAAACAAGAAAGAGGCAGGGGAGGTAGAAAGAAGAATAATAAACAGGAAACAGTTACAAGGAACGTGAGCAAATTGATCGAAATGAGTGACAAGTAACAAAAACAGGCAAGAAGCTAGTAACTGTAACTGTCTCCGGTTTCCTGTTCCTGTTTCGTCACTTTTGGTACCGATTTTTTTGTAGCTGTCTTCTAGTTCTCCCTCTTATTTCTGTTTCTCCTGCTCGTTTTTTTTTTGGTTCAGTTGATTCACTTCTCGTCCCGATTAAATTCCTTTCATTCATTAGTAACCGTGTTTCTTCCTCTTGTTTCTATCTCTTTCGCTTGATTCATTTTTGTGTTTCGTCAAATTGCTTTTGGTTTTTTGTCTTAATTTTATAGTAGCTGTTTCCTGTTATTTTCTCTTATTTCTATCTCCCCTGTCTGTTTATTTTTTCTGTCTTGTAATTTGCCTTCGCTTGCATTTCTTGCGAGTGTTTCCTGCTTCTCTCTTTGTTCTGCTCTTGTTTATGGTTATTGTCTCTTGACGGTTTTTCTCGATTTACTTGCATACATTTCTTGTAACGTACGTTTCTGTCACGTCTCTTTTCTTCCTGAATCCGCTAACATTTTTGTAACTGTGTTTTTTCCTCTTGTTTTTATCTCTCCTGCTTGTTTCATGTTTCCGTATCGTCACTTTCGTTCTCGGTTTTCTGGCCTAAATTTTATCGTAGCTGTTTCCTGTTTCTTAGTCTTGTTTATATCTTTCCTGCCTGTTTCTTGTTTCTGTCTTGTCACTTGTGTTCGCTTGCATTTCTTGCAACTGTTCTCGGCTTCTCGATTTTTATATTCCTCCTCCTTATTTCTTGGTATTTTCCCGTTACTCTTCTCTCCGATTTATTTGCTTACATTTCTTGTAACTGTTCCGGTTTTTTCCTCTTATTTCGAGCTTCCCTGCCTGTTTCTTGTTTCCGTTTCGTTACTCTTGTTCCCAATTTTCTTGTTACTGTTTCCTGCTTCTTCCCTTCATTTCAATTTTTCTGTTGGTTTTTCGGTTTTGTCTCGTCACTCCTCTTTCCAATTGATTTGCTTACATTTGTAACTATGTTTCTCCCTTTTGTTTCTATTTCTCCTGTCTGTGCCTTGTTTCTGTTCCGTCCTTTGTGCTCCCGGCTTTCTTGTCCAAATTTTATTGTATCTGTTTCCTGCTTTTTTTCTTTGTTCTATTTCTCCTGCTTGGTTTTTGTTACTGTCTTGTTACTTTTCTTTTCGGTTTATTTGCTTACATTTCTTATAACTGATTCCGATTCCTTCCTCTTGTTTCGAGTCTCTTTGTCTGTTTATGTTTCTGTTTCGTCACTCCTGTTCTCGGTTTTCTTGCGCCCAAATTTTAATGTAGCTGTTCCCTGTTTCTCCCTTCTGTTTCTATCTCTATTGTCTGTTTCTTGTTTCTATCTTGTCACTTGTCTTCGCCTACATTTCCTGCAACTGTTTCTTCGTTTATTCGAACTCAAATGATACAATTTGCCACATTCAGATTTTTGATCAGCCGAAGCTGGTCTTCCGCCAATCCTTTTAGTGTTTCCCGTTCCTGTGTCCTGCTTCTTTCTTTGTCCTATTCCTTCTGCTTGCTACTGTCTCGTCACTATTCCTATCGATTTATTTGCTTATATTTCTTGTAGTTTTCGGTTCCTTCTTCTTGTTTCTAGCTTTCCTCCCTGTTTCTTCTTTTTGTTTCGTCTCCTTTGTTCTCGATATTCTTGCATCTGTTTCCGGCTTCTTGCTCTCATTTCTATTTCTTCAGCTTGGTTTTTGTTTTTGTCTCGTAACTTCTTCCCGATTAATTTGCTTACATTTGTGATCATGTTTTCTTTTCTAGTTTCTTTTTCTTGTTTCTATCTTCCTTGCCTGTTTCTTGTTTCTGGCTTGTCACTCGCCTTTACTTACATTTTTTTGCAACTGTTCCCTGCTTCTTCATTTCTTCTATTCCTCCTGCTTGTTTTTTGTTATTTTCTCTCAATTGATTTGCTTACATTTCTTGTAACTGTTTCCGGTTTCTTGCTCTTCTTTCGAGCTTTCTTGTCTATTTTTTGTTTTAGTCTCGTCACTTTTCTTTCATTATTTTGCTCCCATTTGTAACTGTATTTCTTTATCTTGTTTTCATCTGTACTGCCTGTTTCTTGTTTCTGTTTCCTTACTTTTGTTCCCGGTTTTGTTGCCTAAATTTTGTTGTAGCTGTTTCCTGTTTCTTCCTTTGTTCCATCCGATTCATTTTCTTACACTTATTGTATTTGTATCTGTTTTTTTTCTGTTTATATCTTTCCTGCCTGTTTCTTGTTTCTGTTTCGTCATCTTCCTTCCCAATTCTCTTGCTTACATTGAAACAGTTTCAAGAAATGTAAGCCAATAAATCGGGAAGTAAAGTGACGAGTTCAGTAACAAGAAACAGGCAGGTAAGAAGATAGAAACAAGAGGAAGAAACCGGAAACAGCTCTAATGAAATTTAGGCAAGAAAACCGAGAATAAAAGTGACGACACAGAAACAAGAAACAAACAGGAGAACAAAACACGAAACAGTAAAAATTCAGACAAAAAATCCGGAGCAAAATGGACAAACAGAAATGAGTAACAGGTTGGAGAGACATAAACAAAGGAAAGAAACAGGGAACAGCTACAAGAAATGTGAGTAAATGAATCAAGAGGGATAGAAACAAGAAACTGTACAAGTAAATGTAAGCGAATAAATCATCAACAAAAGTGACGGAACGGAAAAAAGAAACAGGCATGAAAGATAGAAACTAGTGAAAGAAACATGAAAGAGTCACAGGAAAATGTGACAAACAAAAATCGTGAACAAAAGTGAAGTAACGGAATCAAGAAAGAGGCAAGAGAGGTGGGAACAGGATGAAAACAGAAAACAGAGACAAGTGAATGTGAGCCAATGAATCGAGATGAAAAATGACGAGACAGGAACAAGAACAGGCAAAAAATATAGGAACAAGCGAAAGAAACAGAAAACATTGAAATGTAAGCAACAAAATCGGGAGCAAAAGTGACGAAACATAAATAAGAAACAGGAAGAATAACCGAGAGCAATATGAAGAAACAAGAAACAAACAAAGAAACCTTAGAAAACAATGAAAGTGAAAAGGGCGGAGCATTCGGTAACGTGTGAATCGAGCTTTACTTTGGTCGAGACTATTTCAAAAAGCAAACGCTGAAGCACGTGTAAAATGGCTTCAGTTGCAGTAGATGACCAGAAGATTCATGACCAAGCAACGTGTAAACCAAGCCTTATTTTCAGTAATGCGGATTTTGAAGGCTTCACACGTGTAAACCGTGCTTTATTTAGATAGTTTGCGAAGGCAGTCTTGCAATAATGAGTCACGTGTGACCTATGCTTTACTTTTGCTAAGCTACCGAAAACAGTCTTGCAATAATGAGTCACGTGTGACCTATGCTTTACTTTTGCTAAACTACTACTACTACTACTATCAGGAAAACCATCGCGTTCTACGTGTAAATCAAGCCTTATTGTGATGAGTTCAACGCGCACCAATGAGTGAACTAAGCTTCACCAGAACTGCTTTGCAAAAATATTATGAAAAATGTTCAGTGTTGAATGGGTTTTGATAAGTTCATAAAGGCAAGGCTAAAGGCAACCCACGACTCAATAACTAAGCCGCGTGTACACCAAGCCTAATTTGATCGAGACGGTTTTCAGAAAGCAGCCGCTTTGCACGTGTAAACTCAGCCTTATGTCAACAAGTTCACAAAACCGGCATGTTTTTGGAACTGCGTGACCCATGACTAGGCCAAGTGTGAACCAGGCTTTACTTTTGTCAAGATGCACCATTCTAGCAAAATTGAATTGAAGTCTTGGTTAAGGTGCTGTCAAAAGGCTTGACGTGTGAACCCTGCTTTATTCTGATTAGCTTGAAAAAGCCATCGCGCAACTGATATGACAGCCACGTGATAACTGAAGCTCACTTGATCGTTTTTAATCTGAAAGACGGACTTATAAAAGAATGAAATGGCTTCTAAAGACGATCGCATGACTTGAGACTGGGCTACGTGCAAACCCAGCCTTACTTTTATCAAGTTGTACTGAAAGGATTTGCACGTGTAAACTGAGCTTCACTTTAACAAGTTCAAGAGGCAATCAAGCGACTTATGACTGAACTACGTGTTGACCAAGCTTTATTTTCGAAATGTTCTCAAGAAAATCTTGCGCGTGTGAACGAAGCTTCATTTAAATGAGTTTTGGAATATCATCGTGCGGCTTACGTGTGACCAGCCAGCAGCTTCAGCCAAGCTTTACTTGTGTAAACGAGCTTTAGTTGACGCGCTTCAAAAAAAACATCGTAATGTAAACCTGATTCTATTTCAACAAGTTTGAAAAAGCGATGACGTGTCTTTTAGCAGCGTGTAAGCCAAGCCTTACTTTAGAATTTGTAATGTAGTCTTTAGAAAGTTGAGTTGCACGTGTGAACCAAGCTTTATTCTGCTAAATCAGTGAGTAGATTACGTGGTTCTTGACTATATTACCAGAAGTGAAGTGAGCTTTAGCTTTATTAATATTATTTCTGAAAACATCCGCTTCACACGTGTAAAATGAGCTTTATCTCGACAATGGAAAGATGACCGTGCGACTTACAGGCAACTTGTGAATCAAGCTTTACTTATGTCGACGTGGTTCGAATTGCATACAGTCTTGCACGTGTAATCCAAGCCCTATTTTGGAAGCTTTGAAAAAGCAATTAACTAATCCATGTGTGAACTAAGCTTCACATTTGTTACGTAGTTTACAAAAACATGCATAGCATAAACCGAGCTTAATTCTGACAAAACAAAAAAAAAAGGTCGCTTGAGTAATCCAAGTGTGAACTAAGCTTTACTTGCGTTAAGTAGATTTTGTAAATCAGGTGTGCACCGAACTTTACGTTGAGAAGTTTCCATTAGGCGACCGCAATGTTTATGACTGGGCCGGCTGTGAACCAAGCCTTAATACTGTAAAATTTGTTTCAATGAGCATTCACTTGGCACTTATAAACCGAGCTTGGTTTTGACAAGTTCAAGAATGTGATCGCGTGAATTATAGATCACGTGTGAATCAAGCCTTATACTTTTATTTAGTTGGTTTCAAAAAAATTTGCAAGCCACGTGTGAAAGTGCCTCTAGAATTAGTGTTGAATTGTATGAATTTGTGATGATGGGTGATCATTTTTATGGGGGTAAAACGGTCATTATGAGTGCTTTTGAGTTCGCTACATGTAAATGTAGCTTTAGGAATTGCTGGCGATTAACAGTGAATTTACGAAGTGTGAATCTTTCGACTTTTCCACGTGTGAATGTGTTTTTAGAACTCGTACTAGTTGATTTGCAAAGTTCGGATAATTGTTAATGAGTTTCAAGAGTGTGAAGGAGCCTTTACAATAAGCGCTGGCGAACTTACTACGTGTAAATGTAGCGTTACAAGTCGTGTGTGATTTCCAGTGAGTTTGCAAAGCGGAAAAAGCGCCTTTAGAATTGATCATTCTCGACTTTTTCACGCGTGAACGTGTCTTTAGAGCTAGCACTAGTAGAACTGCAAAGTTCTAATAATTGTTGATGAGCTTCACGCGTGTGAAGGAGCCTTTACAATAAGCGCTGGCGAATTTACTACGTGTAAATGTAGCGTTAGAAGTCGTGAGCGGTTTCTAGCCAGTTTGCCAAGCGTAAAAAGGTTCTTAGAATTGATCATTTTCGAGTTTTTCATGCGTGAATGTGTCTTTAGAACCAGTATTGAAAGATTTGTCGAAATGAATGACTAGTTAATTCAATAAAAGAAGAGGTAGCAGAATAGGAAGAGGAAAAAGAGGACAAATATGTATAAAAAAGTTGAATGGGAGTAAAAAGAGGAGAAATAGGACGAGAAACAAGATAAAAATAGAAGGACGGGGAAGAAATGTAGGAATAGTAGAAGAAGAGAAAAATAAGAGAAAGCAGCGGTGGAGGAATAAGAGTAAGCAGAAGAGACAGAAGAGTGAGAGGAAGGATTGGAGAAAGAAAAAGAGGAAGAAGTAAGGAAGAGGAGACAGGAAGAACAGGAAAAAGTTGAAGTAGAAGAAGAAGCGGAGAAAACGAAAAAGAGTTACATGAAGTACCTATGTGAGGGACACGGAGATGGCGATTAAGTTGAGGAAGAACAGATAAACGAAGTGGAAAACAAGAAAGTTGGAGGTAAAGAAGAAGAATAAGAAGAAGAAGAAGAAGAAGAAGAAGAAGAAGAAGAAGAAGACTATGAGAAGATGGAGACAAGGAAGAACAGAAAGACGAAGAATTAGATAAAAATATGAGGAGCAATGGAGTAAAAAGTAGCAGAATAGGAAGAAATATAGGAAAGGGTAGCAAAAAAAAGGGAAAAATAAGAGGTAGCAGAAGAGGAAGAATAAGAGGAATACGATTGAAAATGAAGAAGGTGAAGAAAACTGGAAGAGGAAGAAGAAGCGGAGGAAAAGGAAAAAAGGGTGAATGAGTTATATGATGGAGACGGGGATGAAGATTAAGTTGGGGAAGAGAAGAAAGACGGAGTAAAAGGAAAGAAAAAAGTGAGGAGGAAAAGGAAGACGAGAAATGAGCTTAAAAATAGGAGACAGTGAAAATTACATGAAAAATTAGGAGAAATAACAGAAAGCAGCACAGGAAGATCAAGTGGAAGAAGAAAAGAAGAGGAACGGAGGAAATAAGATGAAGAGAAAGATTAAGCGGGAGAAAAAAAAGAAAAAAAAAGGAGAAACGAAGATAAGAGTAGAAAGACAGGAAGAGGAAAAGACAAAAGAAGTGGGAGAGAAGCAATAAAGAGGGGAGCAGAAAGAAGAAGGGAAGGAAGAAAGGGTTGGAGAGGAAGGAGACGAAGAAGGGAATCACGACATGACGAGAACCTTACCTGGAACTGCTAGAGCTGTCGTCGCTCGAAGACGACGAGCTCTCGCTGCTCTGACCTCTCCTGACGCTGCCGTTGCTCCTCCCATCGAACTGCACTCTGCGCTCTTCTCCCTCTTCGGCGACCGTCGACAGTTTCGTCGGGCTCCGCACGACGTTCAGCTGTTGAACCACCGCCGGTGCCTGCTGCGATCCTTCCGTTGCGGGCTGCAGAAGAGGACACTCTTCTTCTTCGCCCACGCCCACTGCCGCCGCCTCCGGCGTCGCGCACTTCCCCTCCCACCCTTCATCTGCCGCCCCACCACTCGGAACGAACGGTTTAGTACCTGATGAGCCGTCTTCGCCGCCCGGCTCACCGTTTTGGGCGGCGGCGGCGGCGCCTCCGCCGCCGCCCCCACCCAAGCACTCACTGCTGTTTGACGTCGCCGTGATGATGGAACCGTTGCTGTTCACTTTGTTCGCGAGTGACGGTGAACCGATCGAATCGTTACTGCCGGTAACGACGGACCCTTGGGGGCCGTGCTGGGCCATTCTTGCAAGTCTCTGCTGAACTGGCGACGGGAGGCGGCCAGGCGGTGGTGCTGCTGCGAGCGCGAGTGATTGGACGAAGACGAGCGTCTCTTCATGCGCTTCGCAACGGGGCGGCGGCGGAGGAGGGGCGGGCGGTGCCGGCGGTCAGTCGCGGAGGGTAAGCGTGCCATGCGGGGCACACGCAGACCACGGGGGCTGAAGGTTCACCTGCAACAAAAACAAAACACGTCAATTCAAATTCTACACCCTAGCATGAGAATTCTTTGCTTCAATTCTTTGCTGCATTTCCAGTTCAATTCAAAGATTTAAGCTTTGGCTCGATCTTGTCAATTCTGTATCTCGTAACGACCTCGTTATGTGCATGCTATCTTTGCCTGTATTTATGAATCCCCTATACCTCCCTCTCTATCTGGCGTTAACGAGGCGTTACGAGATACAGAACAGGGATCACGCATACAAAATAGCCCTGATTCCGCCTGGTTTAATCACACCAACCAGTCAAGGAGAGTACTGGTCACAACGCTAGGGTAACGGCCATCGAGGGGATTGAGTGGAACAACGCTTTCCCGGGCAACCGCCCAACAATGGTTGGAAACATGGAGCGATGGTCGACAGAAAAGTCAGATCCAAAGTGACAACGCTGAAAAATGTCCAAGCCGGCAGCGGAAGAAGGCCACGTGGAAGACCTGGAGGTCGAGGGGATTATCGGGTTCGACGGGGCCACAATCGCAGGACTCGTGGTCCATCCAGATGGACTGCACGTCGTGTACCCGCTCGGCAACAAGGTCACGATCCAAGATTGGACCACCAAGGCGCAGGTATTTACCGCCGGACGCTCGCCGCCCAATTTCCTCAAGATTTTGCATCCCCCAGGTGTTCCTCAGCGGACACACCAATATAATCTCCGCCCTAGACGTATCGACTTCAGGCAAGTACATCGCGAGCGGGCAGATCAACCATCTCGGATTCAAAACCAGGTAAACGGCAGAGGGTTTTCTTCCTTTCCGTCTCTCGTTGACACGACGAAGTTATCAAGTACCAAGGGATAAACCGCTGAAGGTACAAGCAGGTCAACTTCTTTTTTTTTTTTAAACTTCAATGGGAACTCCTGAGGAACTTCTGGCGGTCTTGAAAGAACTCTTGAAGAGCTTTGAAGACCTCTGAAAGTTCCGATGAGCTCTGGGATTTCGGAGACCTTGACAATTCAGGAGGAAATCCGGATAGCTCTGAAGGAACTCGGGAGCTCGGGGACTTCAGCGTCTCCTCCTGTACAAATTTCTTCAGCGGTTTACCCCTCGCCAATTCCAAGAATCAGCTTCGATCACGTTTCTAATCAGGGTAATCATCTGGGACTTCGAAACGCACGCGATCCTGTCCCAACACATGCTGCACAAGGTTCGCGTCGAAGCAGTCGCCTTCAGCAAAGACGAGCAGTTCTGCCTGTCGATCGGAGGCAGGGACTGCGGGTCTCTGATAGTGTGGGACGTGGCCAAGGTATTTATCCTTTCATCGTTTTTTATCAAAATAGGCATACACAAACCCTTCTGGAGCGTTAACTTTCAAGATAGGTCCCAAAACTGCGCACTGGGTAAGAATGAGCAATCAAGAATGAGCAATTGTTACGTTTATTATTCTTGTTAATGGTATTTATATTATGGTCTTATTATATTACTGTCTTTCGCTAAGGCACATATCGTATGTGGGTTCGGCGTCTCGCACGGAATCCAAGGCGAGGCCACGGCCATCCTGACGATGAACCGACGAGGAGTGTGCTTCGTCACCGCCGGAGAGAACCACCTGAACGTCTGGACGATTGACAGGGAAGCCCGCAAGGCCAACTCGGTGGACGTGCGCATGGACAAGCTCAAGCGCAACATCCTTTGTCTGGACGTCGACGAGAGAGACGAGGTACAAGCCATACTTCTGCGCTTCTCCCTTATTCCTCTTCCTTTTTTCCTTTTCTTCAATTCCTTTTTCGTTTTTGTCTTGTCCTTCCTTGCCTTGCTTTTCTTCTTTTTAATGTTCTCCGTTTTGTTCACCTTAGTTCTATTGCTTCCGGCCACTGAATTTCTCCAGATCAACCCTTTGTGTTGTTATTGTTAGTGGTAATCTTGATAGTAATATTGATGGTAATATTAATTGTAATGTTGATCGTAATGTTAATCCTAATGTTGATGGTAATGTTGTTGGTAATGTAGGTCTTCTTGGTACGCGATAAAGGCAGCTTCAGTCGTGCTTCGTCTTGGACGAATGTTTTTAAAGTGGTTTTTGGGAAATTTAAAGCTCCACTCAGCGCTAATGCGCAATATGAGCAGAAGAAAAGCTTCATTTACAAAAAATAAAGATGGTTTTAGTCATATTACGCCTTCGGAAATTGCATTTAGTGTGCGCGTTGAAGGGCCTAAAGCCTGATTCGCAGGATGAAGGTTGCTCTACTGCCCCTCCTTGATGTTAATGGTAATGTTGGTGTTCAGACAATCAATGTAGCTCATGCTTCGCGTTGAGCTAATGATTCAGAAGTGGTTTTTGGAACGTCTAAAGCTTCATTTATAAATTAAATATTGTCCAGAAATTATTTAGGAAAATTTCCCGTGGAGTGCGCGGCGAAGAGCCTAAAACCCTATATTTCAGGATAGAGATTTTTCCCTTCCCCTCGACAAATGTGTTGATGTTATTGTTGATGTTGATGATAATGGTAGTGTTGAAAATCAAAACTTAAGAAATTCATTGAGTCGTTCACAATCATGTTAGAGATAATTCCTTCACCGCCCCATTAGAATTGTGTTAATGTTGATGTTGATGTTAATGGTAATGGTAGTGTTGAGAGCCAAACGGGGAAATCAATAAAGCCTATCACAATAATGTTGATGGTAATTGCTCTATTGCCCCATGATTATGCCTCAGTAAATTCAGCTTTAGGGCCTTCAGCAAGTGTTCGAAATGAACTCGCCTAAGGCGCGGTACGAACAAAGTTACGTTTGAATGAATGAATCAAGCCTTAGGTCCTCCAACTCTTGAAAGACACTCGCCGAGGGCAAGATATAAAGTAATCTTTATCGTATAAATAAAGCGTCAAACAGTGAAAGGCGCGTTTAACATTCACTTGGTATGTACCGACAAAGTAAACCTCATTTAATGAACTAAGCCTTAGACTTTCAACAAATGTTCCGAAGGCCGTCGCCAAAGCGAGGCTAGGGTAGAGTTACCTTCATCAAGTAAACTAAGCTTGAGGCTCTTCAACGCGTGGTACAGAGGAACTAGCCGAAGCCTAACGGCTAATGCTAGCTTTGTCAAGTAAACTAGGCTTTAGACTTCAACAGGTGTCTCAAAGGCACTTGTCGAAAGCGAGTCACCGGCTGAAGCTACCTTTATCGAGTGAACCAAGCTTTAGGTCCTTCAACGCGTGGACCAATATCACCGAAAGCGAGACATGGCTGAAGTCACTTTTGTCGAGTAAACTGAGCTTTAGGCCTTTCAACCGCACTCGAAAGCACTCGCCGAAAGCGAGGCACGATTGAAACCATGTTTTCTGAGTAAACCAAGCTTTATTTCTTTCAACGCACTATCACGAGGAACTAGCCGAAGCGAAGGTGCGACTAAAGCTATCTTTGAACCTGGATCCACATTTATAAACAAAGCTTTAGGCCCTCCAAAGCGTCAAGGGCCACTCGCTGAAGGCAATCGAACTTCAAGCCGTTCAACGCGCAGTCTAAATGCACTCGTTCAAAGCGAGTCTTCACTAAAGCAATCTATATCGTGTGAATGAAGCATTAGCTAAAGGTTGCTTTGCAGCCCTGTCAGAATAACGTTAATAATGTTGATGGTAACGTTACTGTTCTTGGTGGCTTTTGCTAGGCGATAAAGCTGGTTTTAGTCGTGCCTACTTATAAGCGAGTGCCTTAGAAGTGATTTTTGGAAGGCCCTTAGGCTCAATTTACAAATTGAGGTTGCTTTAGTCGCCTTCAGAAACTGCCTTTACAGTGCGCGTTGGAGAATCTACAGCTTAACTCACAGGATAATGGCTGCTTTACAGCCCGGACAGAATAATATTGATGTTGATATTAATAGTAATGTTAGTGTTCTGAGTAAACGATGAAGGTAGCTTTGGTCGTGCCTTGCCTCAGGCGCGTGCTTTAGGAGTAGTTTTGGGCAGCCTAAAGCTATATTTGCAAGGACTATTTTAGCTGCGTTACTCTCCCGAAGACTGACTTCACAGTGCGCGTTAGAGAACCTTAAGCCTAATTTATAAATAAAGGTTGCTTAACAGCTCCATCAGAATAGTGTTAATGGTAGTGTTAACTAGGGCATCCAATTCCGGGATTCCGGGATCCCGAGTCCCGGGATCCCGTTAGATTTCCAATCCCGAAAATCCCGGGATTTTTCTACCGAGATCCCGGGATTTTCGGGATTTTTCAAATAATGCATCTTTTCACCTCACTTGAATGAAAAATAGAGTTAATGGCGTTAATGCAAGAAACAGATTATTCAAGTAAGCACACTGAATTTGGAACCATTATTTGCTCATCATTTGCTGTTCAATAATTGGTGGTAATTAATAGTATTGGTACTTGATTATAATACTAATAATAGAATTGATAGGTGAGGTATGTACATGGTACATTCTACTTAGAGCCTGTATTCCCACACCAGATACCTCTTCCGGTTACCATACCTTCATACCACCAAACACCATGGTATTCAAGTTCCAGGCAAAGTTACATGGGAATGGAAATAGCAGCCCTTGAAAACTCGAGGACATGTCCAAACACATGAAATAAAATAAAACTATGATAAATTAAATTAAAAAACAATGTCTTTTGTCTCAGCAAGTGATTTTTGATTCCTCGAAGAAAGCACGCATAATTGCAATGCAACTGTGATGTCCTATTTATGCAAAATGAATACAATAAAATACTAATATTGTTGTCAAATGATGATGTTCTTACTTTGATGATCAGTGTTTCTTGCTCTGACTCTGTTTTCCACTCAACGCAGGTGAAAAGCTGCATCATTTGAGGAATCCCGAAAATCCCGGGATCCCGGGATTTGAAATTTTCAATCCCGAAATCCCGGGATTTCGTTTAGGTCTCGGGATTGGATGTCCTAGTGTTAACGTTGATGATAATGTTATTGGTCTTGGTGGTTCCTGGACAGCGATGAATGTAGCTTCTCAAGAATGCTGAAAGGTGAGGCACGATTAAAGAAGCCTCTTTCGAGTAAATTGAGCTTTAGGTCCTTCAATGAACATTCCAAAGGCACCATGAAAGTAATTTTCAACGTGTAAAAGAACGGTCAAAGGCCAGAACGCGTGTTTCAAAGGCACTCGCGAGTCATGATTAAAGCTACGTTCACTGAGTAACCTAGGCTTTAGGCTATCCAAAGTGTATTCTAAAGGCATTCGCCGAATGTAAGGCATGACCATAGTAGGTTCCATCGTGTAAATTGAGCTTTAGGTTATTCAACAAGTGTTCAAAAGGCATTCGCCGAAAGCGGTCCTTTTGCGGCGCTTGCTGGAGGAACTGAAGCTTCATTTACACAAAAAAGATTGCTAGAATCGTGCTTCGCCTTCGGCGAGTGCTTCGATGCGCTCGTTAAAGGATCTGAGGCTTCATTTACACGAATATTTCTTCAGCTTCTATCATGTAAATTAAGCTTTAGGTCATTCAACAGGTGTTCAAAAGGCATTCGCCGGAAGCGGTTCTTCAAGGATCTGAAGCTTCATTTACACGAGTGCTTTGCATCATCGGCGGGTCCATTGGGAGCGCTTGCTGGAGGAACTAAAGCTTCATTTACACCAAAAAGATTGCTCAAATCGTGCCTCTGAAGCGCCCGTTGAAGGATCTGAGGCTTCATTTACACGAATGTTTCTCGTCATCGTCGAATTCTTTTGGAGCGCTTGCTGGCGTAACTTAAGCTCCATTTGCACAAAAATATTGCTTTTTTTTGGAAAAATGTGTAGGTAGATCAATTAATAAGCACTATGCAATTTGAAGAGAAATCACGCGAGCGAAATACATGTAAATCACCCTTTAGGTTTCAGACGTTCTCAATGGAATCGCCGAAGGCAAGGGAAGATTTAATTAATCTATTTTGTGTGAATGATGCTTTAGGTCCTGCAACAAGTCCCTCAAAGACAATCACTGAAGGCGAGGCAAGATTCAAGCTATCTTTCTTGTGTAAATGAGGCTTCAGTTCTCACATCAAGCGCTCCAAAGGCACCCGCCGGCGCCGAAGGCGAGGCACGATTCAAGTATTCTTCCGTGTAAAGTGAGCTTTAGGTTCTCCAACAAATTCTCTAAAGAAACTTGACGCGGGCGAGTAACGATTTAGGCCATCTTCAAGGAAATGATTCCGTGTGAATCACGCTTCAGGCTACAGGCGTCCTCAATGGAGTCGCCGAAGGCGAGGGGAGATTAAAACAATCAATTCCGTCTAAATGAAGATTTAGGTCCTGCAACAAGTTCTTCAAAGTTCTTCAAAGACACTCGCCGAAGGCGAGGCACGGTTCGAGTTATCTTTCTTGTATAAATGAAGCTTCAGGTCCTCCAGCAAGGGGTCCAAAGGCACTCGCCGAAGGCGAAGCACCATTTAAGCAATCTTTTTCGTGTAAATAGAGCTTTAGATCCTCTGACAAAAGTTCCAAACAGACTCGGCGCAGGCGAGGCACGATTGAAACACTTTTTGTGTGGATGAAGCTTCAGGTATTCCAACAAGCCTTCCAAAAGGAATTGTCGAAGGCAAGGCTTGATTGAGGCGATCTTTATCGTGTGAGAGAAACTTTAGATCCTGGTCGAAGGCGAGGTACGACTAGAGCATTCTTATGTGAATTGGGTTTTAGGTGTCGTGTAAATCAAGCTTTAGACAAGCCAAAGCTTACCCCTAAAGATTTCATCGTAGGCAAGGCATCACTAAAGCAACCCTTATTGGGTAAATTCAACTTCAGGTCGTTCGAGGCGCAGTTGAAAGATACTTGCCGAGGCACGACTAAAGCAGTTTTTATCGTGTAAACTAAGCTTCAGACTCTCCGAAAAGTACTTCAAAAGTACTCGAGAAGTACTCGCCTGTGGCAAGGCACGGTTTAGAAAGGTCAGCAGGTTTCTGAACAACTGTAGATAGGCCTTAAGGGACACGTGAAGTCCTCAAGAGTTCTATGAAATTCTGAGGAGAGACAAAGACAAATGATACAGAAAGAGAAGACACGAAGGAGCTCGGTAGGGCTTCAACCAATTTAAGAAGACAAAGGGGTTGATTAGATTTCTGAATAGATTTGCATGGAAAGACCGAAGGGGATTTAGCGAGGCTCCAAATGACAAAAGAGACCAGTAGGGCTCTTATAAAAAAAAGATAACACAAGGAGACATCGGAAGGCTCCATTGAGCTAGACGGAAAGAAGGAAGGGTGCTCGTGAGGGCTTCAAGTGACACACAATGACGCAATGAGGTGCATTGGGGCTCCTACAATACAAGAAATTACAATGGAGCCAATTAGAATTCAGAAAGCTGTGAGAAGCTGATCAGGGCTTCAAACGACACATCAAGACACAATTAGGTCCAGTAGAGGTCCTAAATCGCAAGAAGCCACAATGGGGAGCTTATCGGAGCTCCGAAAGCCACGAGAAAGCTCAGGGGCTCCAAAAAATAACCCGTGGAGGCCCAGCAGCTCTTTTACCAACTGAGGAAGTATTAAGAGGGTCTGTTGAGAGTTGCGGAAGCCCAAGAAGAGACACAGAGAGGCTCGTTAGGGCTATAACCTCCAAACGGCACATGGAGGTGTAAGAAGGCTCAGTGGGCCTTAGTTCAGATTGACCTCACAAGTGCTCTTCGAAACGAAGGGTAATGAAGGGATTTGATCTTTGACCTGGAGGTGTCATATTACAGCATCGGTTCAAATCACATCCTGTTTAGGTTGCTGACCCGGATGTGTCGTATTGCAACATCCGGTTCTTGTTACACTTCATCTAGATTATTGACCCGAGTTGTCATATCACAGCAGCGATTCAGATTACATCCTGTTTACATTTATTGACCTTTTGGCATCGAGCTATATCATATCACAACACCAGTTCAGATTACATCCGGTATCGAGCTTTGACCTTGACCGGAAGCATCGAATATACAAGGCGGGTTCTAGTTCACCGATGGCGGCCATCTTGTGATCCACAACCCGTCTTGTTTATTCACCAGCCTTCCATGCTTGTTTTCCTCCTTAACCTTCTCCTTCACTTCCTTCGTCCACCAAGCTATTTGTTTCCTTTCCTTGACCACTGTACCTTTACCACTAGGCCGAAGCACGTGTCTGAGTGAATACGCAACTTCTTCTAGCATTTGAAACCGATTGCAACCTCGTAAACAATTCAGCAACCCCATGAGGGCATTCGGAGCCAGTTACAACGTTTCAATTCGTTTAGCTACCTCCTGAGAGTATTACCAGCTGAGTGATGGCTCAAGTTTGAATCCTGTGCCTCTTTCCAGATGTGCATCTGCGGCACGTCGACGGGGGACGTCATCAAGGTCCGCATGAACTACCACCACGACCCGGACGTGCTGCTGACGATCAAAGACCCCACGGTGGTGGTCTGCATGGCCAAGCTGCCGTCGGGCAAGGTCGACCGCGCCAGGACCGTCAACTTGCCCAAGGGACACGTCGACCTGTACAAGAACGGAGTCAGGGCGATCAAGCGCCTGTTCGGCGGAGCCATAATCATCGGCGCCGGCGACGGAACCGTCGAACTGGTCAGAGAAGACAAGCCCAAGCTGCCGGGCACCAACCCCGGCGTCAGGATACCTTCCATACCGTGCCTCAAGGTGTACAAATCCACCAACGTCCACGCCAGCGTCACCACTATCACGTTTCTGCACAACCGCACCGTGATCCTTGCAGGTCGGTCATTACACCTCTTAGTTATAAAAAAAAGGGCGGCTACATTTGCGACCTTCCAGGCACCACGAACAGCGAGATATGGGGAATCGACATGAAAACTTTCGACACCCGCTTGCTGATCACTTGCCACACGTCTTGCATCAACTGCATAGCGTTTCCGCGCAACTTCACCGAAGTTTTCGCTACCGGTTCCAAGCACGACATGCGGCTCTGGTCCATGAATTCCAAGCAGGAGCTGCTCAGAATCCGCGTCCCCAACTTCAGCTGCTCCAGCGTCATCTTCTCTTACGATGGAACCGGTAAGAACTCCATTTAGGGAAGCGCCACAATCTCTGAACGACAGAATCTCTGAGAACAAAATCGCTGACCGACAAAATCTCTAAACGACAGGATCTCTGAAAACCAAATCTCTGACGACAGAATCTCTGAAAACATAATCTGTGATGAATCAAATCAATCAAATTATATCCCGGTTTTCCTCCGGTTTAAGCTTACATCGCTTATTTTGTATTATGCTTAGCTTAGCTTTCTCAAAATTATAAAGACTCCAGCGCCCAAGAGCGCGTTAGTTACGACATAGCATGCTTAGAGCTCACATGCATTGACCATTGTATTGAATAAAAACATTTTTTTTCAACATTCTCGAGAACGAACATTCAATTATCACAGATTGTACCGTTCAGAGATTGTGTTTTCAGAGATCCCGTTATATACTCAGCCCATGTAACTCGTTCTTACTTTTAAAATTACTGCTGTTCTTGGTTTGGGCGCCGTAATAAAGCTATCCTGACCGGTTGGAACGACGGCATCATCCGTTCCTTCACTCCGCTGACCGGACGCCTGATTTACTCCATCCTGAACGCGCACAACAAGGGCGTGTCGGCGCTGGAGGTCAACAGCAAGGGCGACATGCTGGTCAGCGGAGGCTGCGAGGGTCAGGTGCGCCTCTGGGCCGTCACCCCCTACCGCCAGAAGCTCATGTGCACGCTGAAAGAGCACCGCGGTCCGATTTCTTCCATACACCTGAACCGCAGCTGCGAAGAAGCCATCAGCGCCTCCACCGACGGTTCCTGCATCATCTGGGACCTGGTGCGACAGTGCCGTCGGCAGATCCTCCTCACGTCGTCGCTGTTCAAATGCGCCAAGTTCATACCGGCCGACGTGCAGATCTTGACCACGGGTTCCGACAGGAAGATCGGCTACTGGGAAGTGCTGGACGGTTCGCTGGTGCGCGAAGTGGAAGGCTCGCATTCGGGCGCCATCAACACGCTGGACGTTTCCCCCGACGGCAAGCTGTTCGTCAGCGGCGGCAACGACCAGATCGTCAAGCTGTGGCTGTACCAGGAGGGCATGACGACGCACATCGGCTGCGGCCATTCGTCCGTCATCACGGCGACGACCTTTTCGCCCGACGGCAGGCACATGGTCAGCGCCAGCGCTTCGGGCAGCATCTTCATATGGAAGTGTCCGTACGAGGTCAGCAAGGAGAGCCCGGCCAGGTTCGAGGAGCAGCAGCCGGCGGTCGAGGTCAAGGCGCAAGAGGAAGAGCAAGAGCAGGAGCACGTCGAGGAGCTGGAGACGGCCAGGAGCCAGACGGACGCGTGCTGTTGCTGCAGGTGTCCCGGAATAGTGGCGGAAGTTGTGTGTTAAATATATAAAGTAGCTACACGTAAAAAGCCGTCTTTTCCCTTCATTTCGAAAACAGCACTTGTGAAGACAATCTGAACTAGGACCTACTGGGCCTTGTTGCACCTCCATGTGCCGTTTGGAGGTTGTAGCCCTAACGAGCCTCTTTGTGTCTCTTCTTGGTCTCCGCAACTCTCAACAGACCTTCTTGAGACTTCCTCAGTTGGGTTAGAGCCCTGCTGGGTCCTCATATGTCTCCATGGTTTGTTTTTTGAAACTCTTGAGCTTTCTCGTGGCTTTTGGAGCTCCGATAACTTCAATTTTGTGGTTTCTTACGATGTGGGACCTCTACTGGACCTAATTGTGTCTTGATGTGTCGTTTGGAGACCTGATTAGCTTCTGACAGCCCTCTGCATTCTAATAGGCCCCATTGTGATTTCTTGTATTGTAGGAGCCTTACTGCACCTCACTGCGTCATTGTGTGTCACTTGAAGTCCTCACGAGCACCCTTGTTTCTTTTCGTATAGCCCATTGGAATTCTAACCAGCCCTCTGGTGTCTTCTTGTGTAATATTTTATTTGCACGAGCCCTACTGGTCTCTTTGTCGTTTGGAGCCTTGCTAAAGCCCCTTCGGTATTTTCATGACAAATCTATGCAGAAATATGATCAACCCCTTTGTCTTCTTGAGATGATTGAAGCCCTACCGAGCTCCTTCGTGTCTCCTCTTTCTGTATCATTTGTCTCTGTCTCTTCTCGGAAATTCAAGGAACTCTTGAAGACCGGAGAGTTGTTCAGAGACCTGGTGACCTTTCTTCCCATGACTCTAATAAAATGTGCTCGATTTTCACAATGAGGTCGCTTTACCCGTGCCTTGCCACAGGCGAGTACTTCTCGAATACTTCTGAGGTAGTTTTCGGAGGGTCTGAAGCTTAATTTACACGATAAAAATTGCTTCAGTTGTGCCTCATCTTTAGCGAGTGTCTTTCGACTGCGCCTTGAACGACTCAAAATTGAATTTACACAATAAGGATCACTTTGGTGATTCCTCGCCTACGATGAGATCTTTGAGAGCAGGCCTTGGCTTGTCTAAAGCTTGATTTACACGATAAAACTAGTTTTCATCGTGCCTAGGCAGTGCAGTTCGTGCAGAAGGCGTTCTGAGGTACCTGAGTAAGGTTCGATGAAATATTTAAGGCCTAATTTACACGATGAAACTTCAGCAAGTGTATTTTGAGCGCTTGTTGAAGGACCTAAAACTCAATTTACACAAGGATGCTCTAGTCGTACCTCGCCTTCGACGGAGATCTAAAGCTTCACTCACACGATAGAAATCGCCTCAGTCAAGCCTTGCTTTCGACAATTCTCTTTGGAAGGTTTATTGAATACCCAAGGCTTCATTTACACACAAAAAAGGCCTAAATCATGACTTGCCGTCGGCAAGTGCCTTTGGAACGTTCGCTGCAGGACATAAAGCTTCATTTACATAGAATAGATTATTTAAATCTTCCTTCGCCATCCTCGATTTCATTGGAACCATCTAATACCTGAAGGGTGATTCACATGATAATTATTTCCTTAAAGACTGTTTGAATCGTGCTTCGCCTGCGCCAAGTGTCTTCAAAAAATTTGTTGGAGAACCTAAAGCTCACTTTACACGAGAAAGATTGCTTAATTCGTGCCTCGCATCCGGCAAGTGCCTTTGGAACGCTCGCTGCAGGACCTAAAGCTTCATTTACATAGAATAGATTATTTGAATCTTCCTTCGCCATCCGCGATTTCATTGGAACCATCCAATACCTGAAGGGTGATTCACATGATAATTATTTCCTTAAAGACTGTTTGAATCGTGCTTCGCCTGCGCCAAGTGTCTTCAAATAATTTGTTGGAGAACCTAAAGCTCACTTTACACGAGAAAGATTGCTTAATTCATGTCTCGCATCCAGCAAGTGCCTTTGGAACGCTCGCTGCAAGACCTAAAGCTTCATTTACATAGAATAGATTATTTGAATCTTCCTTCGCCATCCGCGATTTCATTGGAACCATCCAATACCTGAAGGGTGATTCACATGATAATTATCTCCTTAAAGACTGTTTGAATCGTGCTTCGCCTGCGCCAAGTGTCTTCAAATAATTTGTTGGAGAACCTAAAGCTCACTTTAAACGAGAAAGATTGCTTAATTCGTGCCTCGCATCCGGCGAGTGCCTTTGGAACGCTTGCTGGAGGACCTGAAGCTTCATTTACGCAAGAAAGAAAGCTTGAATCGTGCCTCACCTTCGGCGAGTGCCTTTAAAGCGCTTGTTGCAGGACCTAAAGCTTCATTTACACGAAAAAGATTGCTTAAATGGTGCCTGGCCTTCGGCGAGTGCCTTTGGAGCCCTTGCTGGAGGACCTGAAGCTTCATTTACACAAGAAAGAGAGCTTGGATTGTGCCTCTGAAGCGCTTGTTGCAGGACCTAAAGCTTCATTTACACAGGAAAATATAGCTTAAATGGTGCCTCGCCTCCGGCGAGTGCCTTTGAGGCGCTTGTTGCAGGACCTAAAGCTTCATTTACACGGAAGAATATAGCTTAAATAATGCCTTGCCTTTGGCGAGTGCCTTTGGGGCCCTTGCTGGAGGACCTGTACCTTCATTTGCACAAGAAACAGAGCTTGAATTGTTCCTCCAAGTGCCTTTGAAACGCTTGTTGCATGACCTAAAGTTTTATTTACACAAAAAAGATTGCTTAAATGATGCCTCGCCTTCGGCGAGTGCCATTGGGTCCCTTTCTGAAGGACCTGAAGCTTTAGTTACACAAAAAAGATTGCTTAAATGATGACTCGCCTTCGGCGAGTGCCTTTGGAGCCCTTGTTGGAGGACCTGAAGCTTCATTTACGCAAGAAAGAAGGCTTGAATCGTGCCTCGCCTTCGGCGAATGCTTTTGAAGCCTTTTTTGCAGGACCTAAAGCTTAATTTACACAGGAAAATATAGCTTAAATGGTGCCTCGCCTCCGGCAAGTGCCTTTGCAGCCCTTGTTGGAGGACTTGAAGCTTCATGTACACAAGAAAGAGAGCTTAGATCGTGCCTCGCCTTTGGCGAGTGCCTTTGAAGCGCTTGTTGCAGGACCTAAAGCTTCATTTACACGGAAGAATATAGCTTAAATAATGCCTTGCCTTTGGCGAGTGCCTTTGGGGCCCTTGCTGGGGGACCTGTACCTTCATTTGCACAAGAAACAGAGCTTGAATTGTGCCTCCAAGTGCCTTTGAAACGCTTGTTGCATGACCCAAAGTTTTATTTACACAAAAAAGATTGCTTAAATGGTGCCTCGCCTTCGGCGAGTGCCTTTGGAGCCCTTGTTGGAGGGCCTGAAGCTTCATTTACGCAAGAAAGAAGGCTTGAGTCTCGTGCCTCGCCTTCGGCGAATGCTTTTGAAGCCTTTTTTGCAGGACCTAGAGCTTCATTTACACGAAAAATATTGCTTAATGGTGCCTCGCCTCCGGCAAGTGCCTTTGAGGCCCTTGCTGGAGAAGCTCAAGTTTCCTTCACATAAAAAAAGATAGCTTGTATCATGCTTCGCTTTCGGCGAGTGCCTTTGGAAGGCTTGTTGCAGGACCTAAAGCTTCATTTACACGGAATAGATTATTTAAATCTTCCCTTGCTTTGGGCGAGTTCATTCAGAACGTCTAAAACCTAAAGGGTGATTCACATGGCATTATTCCCTTGAATATTATTTAAATCGTGCCTCGCCAGCGTCAAGTTTCTTAGAGATATTGTTGGAGGACCTGAAGCTTCATTCACCGAGAAAGATTACTCAAATGGTGCTTCGCCTTCGGCGAGTGCCTTTGGAGCGCTTGTTGCTCGATGTAAAGCATCGTTTACACGTAATAGATTCTTCAAATCCTCCCTCACCTTCGGCGATTCCATTGAGGACGCCTGTAGCCTAAAGCGTGATTTACACGAAAATAATTTCATCAAAGATTGTCCAAGACGTGCCTCGTTGCGTCAAGTTTCTTGAAAGAATTAGTTGGGGAGCCTAAAGCTTCATTTTCAGGAAAAAGATATCTTAAATCGTACCTCGTCTTTAGCTCGCCTTTGGCGAGTGCCTTTCGAAGGCTCGTTGAGGGGTATAAAGCATTATTTACACGTAATATCTTCCCTCGCCTTCGGCGATTCCACTGAGGACGCCTTAAGCTTGATTTAGACAAAATTAATTTCCTCAAATTATGTTCAAGACGTGACTCGCAAGCGTAAAGTTTCTTAGAAGAATATGTTGGGGAGCCTAAAGCTTCATTTACACAAAAAAGATATCTTAAATCGTTTCTCGCCTTTGGCTAGTGCCTTTGGAGGGCTCGTTGCCGGATCTTAAGCATAATAATTTACACGTAATGAATATTTTCTCTCGCTTTCGCTCGCCTGCGTCAAGTTTCTTTGAAGAAGTTGTTGGAGGACCTAAAGCTTCATTTACACAATAGAGATTGTTTGAATCGTGCTCCGCCCTCGGCGATTCCACTGAGGATGCCTGAAGCCTTGAGCGTGATTTACACGGATTCAGTTTCCTTCAAAATTGCTCAAATCATGCCTCATCCGCGTCAAGTGTCTTCCAAGAATTTGTCGGAGGACCTAAAGCTTCATTTATATGAAAAAGATTGCTCAAATCTTCTCTCGCCTTAGGCGAACTGACTAAAGCTTGATTTGCACTGAAGCAACAGATAGTGTCACGTTCATAGCAGATATTTTTATCAGAAGCTTATGTCTAAAGCGTTATTAACACTTTACCAATTCTGATTACGAGTTCCATTTTGTAGCTGTCCGTGAGGAGAATGAAGCTTGATTTGCGGTGGAGGAACAGCAAGAATTTCTTCTGCAAATATTTGTGATAAAAGCGCCATTCTTCAAGCTTTGTTTACACTTTGCCAACTCCAACAACTAGCCCCGTTTCGTAATTATTCAAGAGACCAAAGCTTGCTTCGCACTAAAACAAGAAATGGTGTCGCGTTCTCAACAGATATTTTTATTAAAGCTTTATGCCTAAAGCGTTATTTACACTTCAATAACTCTGATTACGAGTTCCATTTTGTAGCTGTCCGTGAGAATGAAGCTCGATTTGCACTGGAAGAATATCAAAAAAATTTCTGCAGTGGTGAAAACGCCATTTCTTAAGCTTCATTTACACTTTGCCAACTCTAATAACTAGCCCCGTTTTGTAATTGTTCATGAGATTAAAGCTTAGTTTTCACTAAGACAGAAAATGCTATCGCGTTCTCAGCAGACATCTCCATCGAAAGCTTCATGTCTAAAGCGTTATTTACACTTTACTTATACTAATTACGAGTTCCATTTTTCAGTTATTCAAGAGAATAAAGCTTGATTTGGACTGGAACAATAGCATGCGGCATAACTTCGACAAATATTTTCAACAGCGTACGATTTTAAGCGTAATTTACAAGGCTCAATTCAGCAAGACTGGTTTGGTGACAATCTATTTACGATTAAAGCTCGATTTACATCCAAATTGCTCCAGAAGCCTCATTCTAATCTCGATGTGTATCAGACAATGGGTAGATACCTAAATTTAGCACTTTCTCCGCCTTGAGAAGCCCTGAAAGGTTTCACAAACGCGCGAATATTGGATAAAGCACGAAAACTGGATTTCGCCAGCACAGTTTCGCAGCCAGCCAATCAATAATTTGATAGCGAAGCCGTAAAGCGCCAGAAAATTATCGTTGATTGGTTTTTCTTTCGACACCCCCTCTGACATCAGCTCGCTGCTGAATGAAAACAAATGAAGCCTCTTCAGAATGAAACAAATAACAAAAACAAAACCCTCGAAAGAAAATTTTCCGTCATCATGATTGTACTGGGCTGTACATTTTGCGACAGTATCGGCATGTACAGCCGGATTCAAAAATGAAGCTCAAATCTCTCTGGCATCATTTCACTGCTTAGTGTTGAGCTAATTCTCAAGAAACAACTTGGGTTTATTTTTAACTTGACTGTACCTATTTTTGTGGGAAAATAACAATCAGATAGGGAACTGGGACGGGAACTCATCGCGCTTCAAACTGATATGAGCATAACCTAAAAATAGACATGAGTGATCGACGCGTGCAATATTTGGATTCCTGGATGGATTATTTTTGCAGGAATATGGAAACCCGGGACAGAAATAGAATTGTATCAAGGCGGAAAATGATAAAATCGAATATCTAAGCGTAAACAATCTCACCCACATTTGAAAAAAAGTTCAGATAGCTATACCAATTTTTCATTTGCATTTTCACGGATCTAGAGCGTTCACTGAAATTTCACGTCAAGCAGCCTACTTCTAAGCCAAGTGGGTAGTACTCACTACTCAGTGATGAGCATCAGCCAATTGGGCCTCTGGGCAATGGTAATTTTCATTCCGTTTTCTCTAGTACCGCCGGGCTTGGGCATCACTTTCTCCAGTGACCACCTCTACCTAACAGCATAAGCGAAAAGCCTTAACTTGAAAAAGTTTGAATTGACCTGTTGCAGGTCGATCACATGACTTGAGACTGAGCTACGTGTGAAACCGACCTTACTTGCTGTTATTTAGATGTATTGAAAAAGATTTGAACTTGTGAACCTAGCTTTACTTTGACAAGTCGAACAGGCGATCAAGCGACTTACGGCTGAACTACGTGTCGACCAAGCTTTATTCCAACATGTTCTCAAGAAAGTCTTGTTCTGGCGCCTCTAGAATTCATCGCTTTCACAGCTTTGATGATTGCTAATGAGTTTCACACGTGAGAACAAGCCTTCAAAATAAGCGCTGGGTGGGCGATTGACAGTGAGTTTGCAAAATGTGAATAGGCCTTTGGAATTCATCATTTTCGGTTTTTCTACACGTGAATGTATCTTTAGAACTAGTACGAGTAACTTGCAAAGTTCTAATAACTGTTTTCAGAAAGCAACCGCTTTGCACGTGTAAACCCAGCCTTATCTTAACAACTTCACAAAACCGGTAAGTTTTTGGAACTGCGTGATCCATGACTAGGCCAAGTATGAACCAGGCTTTACTTTTGTTAACATGCACTATTCTAGCAAGTTTGAAATTGAGTCCTAGTTGAAGTACTCGAAAGGCTTGACGTGTAAACCCAGCTTTATTCTGATTAGCTTGAAAGAGCTATCGCGCAACTGATATGACAGCCATGTGTGAACTGAACCTTACTTGAACCTTTTAATCCTTTTAATAATCGAACTGTGTCTTGATTTGCAAAGTTCTGATAATTGTTGGTAAGTTTCAAGAGTGTGAAGGAGCCTTTACAATAAGCGCTGGCGAATTTACTACGTGTAAATGTAGCGTTAGAAGTCGTGTGTGATTTCCAGTGAGTTTGCAAAGTGGGAAAAAGCCTTTTGAATTGATCATTCTCGACTTTTTCACGCGTGAACGTGTCTTTAGAACTGGCACTGGCTGATTAACAAAATTCCAGTAATTGTTCATAATTTTCGCATGTGGAGGAGCCTTTACAATAAGCGCTGGCGAATTGACTAACGTGTAAATGTAGTGTTAGAAGTTGTGGGCGATTGCCAGCGAGTCTGTCAAGCATGGAAAGTCCTTTAGAATTGATCATTTCCCACTTTTCCATGCGTGAATACGCTTTAGAACTAGTACTAATTGATTTGCGAAGTTTTAATAATTGTAATAACTTCCACGCGTGTGAAGGAGTCTTTACAATGAGCGCTGGCAAATTTACTACGTGTAAATGTAGCCTTAGAAGTCGTGTACTATTGCCAGTGAGTCTGCAAAATGTGAAGAGGTCTTGACAATTGATAATTTCCTACTTTTCCATACGTGAATGTATCTTTAGAACTAGTACATGTAACTTGCAAATAACTAATAATAACTGTTTTCAGAAAGCAACCGCTTTGCACGTGTAAACCCAACCTTATCTTAACAACTTCACAAAACCTAGGCCAAGTACAAGGACTAGGCCAAGTATGAACCAGGCTTTACTTTTGTTAACATGCACTATTCTAGCAAGTTTGAAATTGAGTCTCAGTTGAGGTGCTCGAAAGGCTTGACGTGTAAACCCAGCTTTATTCTGATTAGCTTGTAAAAGCTATCGCGCAACTGATATGACAGCCATGTGTGAACTGAACCTTACTTGAACCTTTTAATCTAAAAGACGGATTTATTTGAAAAAGTTTGAAACGACTTCTTTAAAGACGATCGCATAACTTGAGACTGGGATACGTTTAAAACCAGCCTTACTTTTATCAAGTTGTACTGGAAGGAATTGCACGTGTAAACTGAGCTTTACTTTTACAAGTTGAAGAGGCGATCAAGCGACTTATGACTGATTTGCGTGTTGACCAAGCTTCATTTTCAAGATGTTCTTGAGAAAAGTTTGGAGATATCATCGTGCGGCTTACGTCCATGTGTAATCCAAGCTTCAGCCAAGCTTCATTTGTGTAAACAAGCTTTTATTGACATGCTTTAAAAAAAACATAGTAATGTAAACCTGACTCTATTTCAACAAGTTTGAAAAAGCGATGTCGTGTCTTTTAGCAGCGGCGTGTAAGCCAAGCCTTACTTTAGAATTTGTTATGTAGTCTTTGGAAAGTTGACTTGCACGTGTGAACCAAGCTTCATTCTGACTAGATTAGTGAGTAGATCACGTGGTTCTTGACTATATTACCACGAGTGAAGTGAGCTTTAGTTTTGTTATGATTATTTCTGTGAACAGCCGCTTCACACGTGTAAAATGAGCTTTTTCTCGACAATAGAAAGATGACCGTGCGACTTACAGGCAACTTGTGAATCAAGCCTTACTTATGTCGACGTGGTTCGAGTTGCATACAGTCTTGCACGTGTAATCCAAGCCTTATTTTAGAAGCTTTGAAAAGGCAATTAACTAATCTATGTATGAACTAAACATCACATATGTCATGTGGTTTCCAAAAACATGCATAGCATAAACCGAGCTTCATTCTGACATAACAAGAAAAAAGATCGCTTGAGTAATCCAAATGTGAGCTAAGCTTTACTTGCGTTAAGTAGGTTTTGTTGATTAGGTGTGAACCGAGCTTTACGTTGACAAGTTTCCATTAGACGACCGCAATGTTTATGACTGGGCCGGCTGCGAACCAAGCCTTAATACTGTGAAATTTGTTTCAATGAACATTCACTTGGCACTTATAAACCGAGCTTTGTTTGGGCAAGTTCAAGAATGTGATCGCGCGAATCATAGGTCACGTGTGAATCAAGCCTTATACTTTTGTTGAGTTGGTTTCAAAAAGTTTTGCAAGCCACGTGTGAATGTGCCTTTAGAAGTAGTAATAGTTTGTAAATTTATGATGATGGGTGATCATTTATAGGCGGAAACGGCCTTCATGACAGCTTTTGAGTTGGCTACATGTAAATGTAGCTTTAGGAATTGTTGGCGATTAACACTGAATTTACGAAGTGTAAAACGTTCGATTTATTCACGTTTGAATGTGTCTTTAGAACCAGTTCTAGTTGATTTGCAAAGTTCTAATAATTGTTAAAGAGTTCCACCCGTGTGAAGAAGCCTTCACAATAAGCGCTAGCGAATTTACTACGTGTATATGTATATGTAGCATTAATAGTCGTAGGCGATTGCCAGTAAGTTTGCAAAGTGTGAATAAGCCTTCAGAATTGATCATTTTTGACTTTTCCACTCGTGAACGTGTCCTTAGAACTGGTACTAGTTGATTTGCAGAGTTCTAATAATTGTTAATAACTTTCACGCGTGAGAAAGAGCCTTTACAATAAGTGCTGGCGAGTTTACTACGTGTAAATGTAGTGTTGAAAATCGTGGGTGGTTTCCAGTGAGTTTGCAAAGCGTAAAAAGGCCTTTAGAACTGCTCATTTTCGAGTTTTCCACGCGTGAAAGTGTCTTTAGAACCAGTACTAGTTAATTTGCAAAAATGTAATGATCTTTAATGAGTTATACAACGAGCCTTTATAAAAATCGATGAGGAATTTACTGCGTGTAGCGGGCTTTTCCATTTTCTTCGGTGGCCACCACCACTTAACAGCATTAGCGAAGAACACTAACCAATAGATTTTCGCAACGTAGACTTGAACATTTTCACTTACGCTTACGTTACGTCGCGATGTCACGGTAACAACTATCAAGACGTTAGCATTAGGGTAGCATGCTAGCATTCGTACCAACAACACATCTTTTCCATGGCTTACCCCTATGTAAAAAGCCGTGGAACTGATAACTTTTCAATAGCTCGCTTGCTTTGACTGAAATCTTACTGAACGCTCGGTATCTTAGTACTAGGTATGTACCGACGTTTTTCAATTTTTTTTCACATTGGTAAACGAATTGATAATAAATGCCAGTAGACAAGTTAAAATTTTCCTTTATTATTATTATGCTCCGTCTAGCTATTGACAAAAAGCACTGCATCGTAAATTTCCGCACATTCAACCGCAAATCTACACCAAATTGCGCAATGACAGAAAAAATACACTTGAGCAAACAAAGTTACATAGTACCTACATTACAAAAAAAAAAGGAAATTTCCATTTCATTTTCTCTCTCTCTGGGATTCGTCTGTGTTGGTAAACACACGACCGCATCAGAGCAGAGAAAATCGTTCTGAAAATAGCCCGCACTTGCGTCCTTTGGTACTAATTTTAAGATATTGGACCAAGTTAAAACCGCGCTCGTATCGTACGCCAATTTCTAAGTATAAAATATTTGGATCTGGACAGGTGAGTATTATCCATTCCGAATGTTTTCGCCACGGCGGCGGCGCTTGGCTTGTCAACGGATGCAATTGTTGCCAACTTAACGTCCGACTTTGTCGCGTTTTAGGCTACACTTGCTTTCATTTGGGGAACGTAGGTCTGTGATTTGACAGTCGTTTTGCTGTTCGAAGCCTCTCCTCGCGAGGCACTGTTTAGACGACGAGTCATTTGGCTACTGGCAACAGATTTGATTCATTGTTTCGCTGACACAATTCTTTAGTCTCAGACTCACGTTGTACACATAAAAACAAATTCAGCCTAAACGAACGACTAAGTCAAGTGTAAATAAGATGAATAAATAACAAATGTAGTAAGTATGTACACTCGACCAACATAATGAAAAAAAGCTTTGATAGAACAAAAAAACAGACACACAATGAAAGTACATAACTCAAGTTCTCCAAACCAATCGCGTTCGTAAAACGTTTCGAATGTATTATATACAAGTGTGACATGTCAATTTGACGTAAATCGAATATATTTCCAATATTACAGATACCTTTACTTAGCTGACATGTTATATTACGTAATAATGGACGTGACATTTTTCCCTTAGGTTTTTTTTTTAGCAAAAGCCAATGAGCTTGAACCGTAACCCAAGTTCAAGTTTGTGTTTACAAATTGTTATTGTTGTTATTGTGTCGCTAAGCTCCAATAATGTGCCATTTCTTGTCTTTTTTCCAGTAAGAATACACAAGCTATCTAAAAGTAGACAAAATCATATAGCTTACGGTTAAAGAATTTCTGCAATTTCACATTAATTTAATTCTATTTTTGGTATCAGAAAATTATTTTTCACAGTGATAGAGTATGAATTGCCGGTCAGTTGGCGGCTTGGCACTGAACTGGATAAAAGCCTTAACTGTGTGCCGATTCCATTCGACGCTCACGTAATATTCGCACGAGGCGGCGGTGAAAAACATGTCAAAAGGTAGGCAGCAGCAGCAGGCATCGGATAGGAGAGAAAGAGCGTCGCCGTCTTCGATCGTCATCAAGCAAACGCATGAGACGACGATTTATCGCTTGTTTTGCTCTCGCATCGGATCCGAGTTGGCCGTGGCAACCGGCGAAAAGAATTGTTACCAACCGCACAAAACCAACTGTACGCGAAGGTAAGAGCTTTATCGGACACGTCAATCAAGCAAAGCTACAAATTTCTTGCTTTTTCATACTAGGTAGGTGATAGTAAACAAAAGTTCATAAACTTGTATCAACTTGACCCGCGGGTTCAACTATTTATTTACGCCTTTATCAGTGATTTCATGAAGTTCAACATACCATAATCTTTCAGTATGTTTTTTTTTAATTCACCAATTCATTGATTCGAAACAAAAAAACACTTCCTGTCACATCGCCTGGGTGGGTGCTAAATGCCAAGCTGATAAGTTTCTTGATTTGTAAAGCCACAGTGACAGCAAGGATGTCTTGACAGAAGGGCAATGCTGCCAACTTCACTTTTCGTGTCGAATGAGCGAACAATTTTTCGATATTGATTTTAATTTTATTATAGTTAATAAAAACGCTCCGTATCACATACCGGGTGATCATTTGAAAACTATCCACCTGCAATAACTCCCGATTCCTAGTGAATATTTTTTCGAGCAAAAACAGGTCGATTTTTATATCGAGGGGGACATCCAAAACATACATTGGCAAATTTCTATATTCACCCCCCTCGCCCCCACTCACCCCAACTTTGAAATTTCAAATGACACTACCTACCTTGCGATACATCAAATTAAAGGAAATTAAATTTTCTTTCTGAAAAAAATAATTTCAAAATTTTCAACCCCACCCCCTTTTTTTATCATATCTCTGACTGTCCCATTTTATATTCTGGACCCCTCAATTTTTTCTCAATTTAGTTGGCGTCATCCTAGATAGCATCGAAGAAAAAAAAATTCGGTGGAAAAAGTGCTACCTAAATTCACCCCTTTGCTCTCCCCCACCTCAACTCCCGAATTTAACAAAACACCACCTACTTTGTGACACATCAAATTAAAGGGAATTGAATTCTCTTTCCGAAAAGAATTTTTTTGAAATTTTCCACCCCTCCCCCAATAAATTGGCTATTTGGAGTATTCTAGGGGGGCAATGGGGGGCTTTAAAAATTGTGAAAAAATCTTTTTCAGGGAGAGAATTCAATTTCCTTCAATTTGATGTATTACAAAGTGGGTATTGACATTTTAAATTTTTGAGGTCAGGTGGGGGGAGCGAAGGGGTAAATTTGGGTGGTACTTTTTTTATAGAAAATTTTCTCTTTCGATGCTGTGCAGGATGACGTTTACTGTATTGAAGGGAAATGGAGGTCAAGAATATTAACTTGGACACTCAGAGAATTTGAGGAAGAACAGGGGGTGGGGTTGAAAAATTCCAAAATATTTTTTTTTGAAAGAGAATTAAATTCTCTTCAATTTGATGTATCGCAAGGTAGGTGGTGTTATTTGAAATTTCAAAGTTGGGGTGAGTGGGGGCGAGGGGACTTGAGATATAAATTCTCCAATGTATGTTTTAGATGTCCCCCTCGATATAAAAATCGACCTGTTTTTGCTCAAAGACATTTGCACTAGGAATCGGGAGATATTGCAGGTGGATAGTTTTCAAATGATCACCCGGTTATTGAACAAGTACAGACAGGAGTGCCAGCCTTTGCGGTTGCTAAATCACAATGATAGGAGCGCAGTACTGCCAACGTCATTCTTCGTGTTGACTAAAACGACGCTGAAAACGCTGAAGCAAATGCGTTTTCAAGTCTTCCGTTCGAGTTGATTTATTGATTAAAAAAAAATTAAAAAGCTTTCATATTGCGTACGCATATACATAAGTGCCAACAGCAAGGCAATAAAGTCCCTAAATCTGAATAAGTGATGCTACTCAAGCAATATATAACCTGACGGGTATAAATCCCTGAAGCGTAACGATACTGCCAACATCACCACATGAAGTCCCTGAAAATGCCAGCAGCAGTCCAATTGAGGTCCCTGGAATGATGAATGAATCGCTGTGACAGGAGCGCAGTACTGCCAACTTCATTCGTCGCATCAAGTAAATTGTTTGATTCATTTTGGTACAAAAACAACGCTTCCTGTCACACCGTGTATATTATAGCAGCTACGTCGAACTAAAGCCTGGTTTATACCGCGCTGGAATAACTAATAAATTTGCACGGGCAAATTACAATCGAATTGATGCGAACTTTAAGGTGTTTAATAATTGTCGCAATCGAAAATTTCTGTTTGTATCCTCTATTATAACAATCAAGCTCGCTTTACTCAGCTAGATTCACCAAAGGCCTACTAAAATCGCAATGAAGAACTAAAGCCCGATTTGTACTGTTTTTGGAAAACAAACCAGTTTGTTCGAGCGAGTTAGAATAGAAATAAAGCAACATTTACGCGTGTATATAATTAGTGTTCGTATATTGTCGCAGTCTGAAATTTACATTCGCATTCTCTGTACACCAAGGCTCGTTTTACACGTGCCAAAGTGATTATTGAAGTCCCTATCAAAATTGGCTGAGCAGCGAATTGGTTCGGGCGAGTTACAAAAAAAATTAGGCAGGATTTACGCGTGAATGCAATAATTGTTCATATATTGTCGCAATCGAAAATTTATGTTTGTACTCTTTGCAGGATTGAAGCTCGCTTTACACAATCCGAATTCACCAAAGCCATACTAAAATGGCTAAGTAGAACTGAAGCCTGATTCATACTGCTCTTGATAACCTAACTAGTTTGTTTAGGCGAGTAATAAAATAAATGAAGCAACTATTTTACGCGTGCCCAAGTATTTACAAAAGTCCCTATTGAAATCATCAAGTCGAAAAAAAGCTTGGTTTGAACTGCACTTGACTAACTAGCAAATAGGTTCGGGCGAGTTGCAATAGGAGTAAAGTGAGGTTCACACGCGGTAACAGTGTTCAATAATGATTGTCGCAATCGAAAATGTTCAATTGTGTTTCCTGTAGACTGAAGCTCGCTCTACACATCTAGAATTCACAAAAGCCCTATTAAAATTGCCATGAAGAGCTAAAGCCTGATTTATGCTGCTGTTGACGACCCAACTAATTTGTTCGGAAAGTTACAATAGACATGAAGCACGGTTTACACGTGCATACAAGTTTCCAGTGATTGTTGCAATCAAGAATTTATATTTGTATTATCTGTAGATTTGAGCTCGTTTTACACGTACCAGAGTAATTACCATCAAAGTCTCTATTTAAATCATTATTTTGGAAAAAGCCTGGTTTATACTGCACTTGACTCAGTAGCAAATCGGTTTGGGCGAGTTACAAAAGCAATTGAGCTGGATTTACGCGTGGATACAGTAAGTGTTAGAAAATTGTCGCAATCGAAAATTTATATTCGTATTTTTTGTAGAACTAAAGCTCGTTTTGCACATCCCGAATTCACCAAATCCACAGTGAAATGGCTATGTAGAACCAAAGCCTGATTTATGCTGCTCTTGATAACCTAACTGATTTGTTTAGATGCGTAACAACAATAGAATAAAACAGGGTTTACACGTGCATTAAAGTTCTTTTAATAGTCGCAATCGGAAAATTCTACTTATATTCTCCGCTTAAGCTCGCTTCACACGTGTCAGAGTAATTACCAAAGGTCTCTATTGAAATCATCAAGCCGAAAAAAGCCTGGTTTAAACTGCACTTGACTAACTAGCAAATTTGTTCGGGAGAGTTGCAATAGCAGTAAGTTTACACGCGTGAATAGTGCTCAACACTAGGTGCTTTTTTTTTACAACCTAAACTCGCATGTGATTTCTCGCTTTTTCTCTTTCTAACTTAGATCAGATGAGTGAGTTTGGCGATAAAAGGAGAGCACCTAATGATTGTCGCAATCGAAAATTTCCGTTTGTTTCCCCTGTAGACTAAAGCTTGCGTACAAACGTTCGCTTACTGTCTCAATCGGCAATTTCTATTTGTATTTCTTGTAGGAATAAAGCTCGCTTCACGCGTGCGAAAGTATTCGCATCCTAATGAAACCCCTAAAACTGCAAAAAATCAAGAGGGTGGAAAATGCTGAACAAGTGCCAACAGGGCCGTTATAAAATCCCTGAAACTGAAAAATCGAGGAGTATGTGGAAATTATTGGAGAAGTGCCAACAGAGTCTTGATAAAATCCCTGAAGCTGTTGGAAAACAAGAAGTCAGATTTTACCTGGGAAATTACTGAAAAAGTGCCAACAGCACCCTGATAAAATCCCTAAGACTTCTGAATCAAAGAGTAGGTGGATCAGTGAAGAAATGCCAACAGCACCCTAATAAAATTCCTAAAACTATCCAAAATTAAAAGTGGAATCCCTAAAATCGAGCCTAAAACTGTCAAAAATCAAGAAGTGAAGTGCCAACAACACATCATATCAAATCCCTGGAAGTGTCGAAAATCAAGAAGTATAGGTCGAAATTATTGTACAAATGCCAACAGCGCTCTGATAAAATCCCTAAAACTGTCAAAAATCAAGGAGTGCCTTGATCTAAATTAGTAAAGAAACACCAACAGCACCACGGTGAAACCCCTGAAACTGTCAAAAATCAAGGAGTAGCTGGAAATTAGTGAAGAAGTGCCAACAGCACCATAATAAAAACCCTCGAACTGTCAAAAACCAAGGAGTAGGTGAAATTAGTGGAGAAAAGCCATGACCGCCCTGATAAAACTCCTGAAACTGTCAAAAATTAAGAGTGAAATCCCTAAAACTGTCAAAACTTGAGAAATGAAGTGCCAACAACACATCATAAAATCCCTAAAAATGTCGAAAACCAAGAAGTAGGTCGAAATCATTGTACAAATGCCAACAGCGCCCTAGTAAAATCCCTAAAACTGTCAAAAACTAAGGAATAGATCGAAATTAGTGAAGAAACACCAACAGAACCCTAATGAAATCCCTTGAGCTGTCAAAAACCAAGAGTCAGTAAATTAGTGAAGAAATGCCAACAGCGCCCAGATGAAATTCCTAAAACTGTCCAAAATTAAGAATGAAATCCCTATAATCGAGCCTAAGGCTGTCAAAAATCAAGAAGTGAAGTGCCAACAACACATCATAAAATCCCTGGAAGTGTCGCAAATCAAGAAGTGGGTCGAAATTATTGTACAAATGCCAACAGCGCCCCAATAAAATCCCTAAAACTGTCAAAAATTAGGGAGTAGATCGGAATTAGTGGAAAGACACCAACAGCACCATGATAAAATCCCTACAACTGTAAGAAAATCAAGGTGTAGGTGGAATTTAGTGGAGAAGTGCCAACAGCACCCTAATAAAATCCCTAGAACTGTCAAAAACCAGGGAGTAGGTAAATCAGTGAAGAAATGCCAACAGCACCCTAATAAAATCCCTAGAACTGTCAAAAACCAGGGAGTAGGTAAATCAGTGAAGAAATGCCAACAGCGCCCTGATAAAATCCCTAAAACTGTCAAAAATTAAAGGGTGAAGTGCCAACAGCAACAGCACCATAATAAAATCCCTAAAGTGTCGAAAATCAAGAAGTATGTCGAAGTTATTGTAGAAATACCAACAGCACAACAATAAAATTCCATTAAACTGTCAAAAATCAAGAAGTAGGTAAAATCAGTAAAGAAATGCCAACGGTGCCCTTATGAAATCCCTAAAAGTGCCAAAAGTCAAGAGGTAGGACGAAATTATTGTAGAAGTGCCGGAAGCATCCCAATAAAATCCATTAAACTGTCAAAAATTAAGGACTAAAGACGAAAGCAAAGTGCCAACATCACCGTAATAAAATCCCTAAAATTGTAGAAAATCAAAGATCGGGTCGAAATTGGGACAAAAGTGCCAACACACAGGTCTCTCAATACATTTTTGGACGATTTTCTGATTTTCATCATTCAGGTAGGCTGTGACGTGTAAAACGTACGTCCGGGCAAGCCAAATTACACTACCATCACTTTTAATAAAATCAATTACTGAACAATTACTTGTTTCCAAGTTTCCAAATTTTAGTGTTCGATGGAGAAACAAATTAGAATGAAATTTGACTCTAAATTGGAGATGTTCCTGTAATTATTATTTAATGCTCCGTCATCAATGACTGAAAATACTTCATACTTCTTGTTGTAATGGAGACATTACTACCTATATCCAGCGTCGGACTGGCATAATTTGGCCCAATATCGGGCACAGCTCGGGCAGCTCCAAATAACTAAAAACTGAAAGTGACAGATGACATTGACGTAAATGACAGCAAACATAATCAAGACGCAAGCGCCCCCTTTCCCTCACAGCAATCAATCTGTATATTTCACAGAGCACTTGGTGTTTGGTGTTTGGCCAAATAACGTGCAACCCCAACCGGCTAGATTCAGTACCCAGCCCGGCCCTGTAGACTTCATTGTATTGGAGAAGTTATTAAGCCTAATATCACCAATTACGGTGTAGCAGGTATGCAGAGTTGAACCTGGATGTACTAGACATTATCTAAATTTCTAGTCGGATTACCTGATGGGCGATCGATATGACCACACGAAAATACGGTTTTGTTACGAATTATACAGGCTTGCGTAAGATTAAATTGCAGTTGAAACTGGAAATTGAAAATTATCTTCAAAATTATCCCATTAATAAAGACGCGAGCAATTTTTTCGTTAATCTCCATTCGATTAGTTTGAAACTATAAAACTGGCATTAACCGTTGAGATGTTGTGATACCGGCAAAGATAGAGGTATTATTTTTGAAAGATAGAATCGAACAATAAGGTGATTCAAGTGGCTACTTGATCTCTATTATTTTGGAGCAGTCATCGAAAAATTGTTTCTGGTGTTGGTATTAGGTACACCAAGCAATAACCCTTAATCTTTCTATGACATTACACTAGTGACGTAAGAACAAGGTTTACACAGCAAGGTTGTTTACAGTTACTTTTCTATCGTCTACAGTTAGTTCAGTTCAGTTCAGACTTTTTCAAAGCTTAGAGTTACTTTTCTATTTCTATATCTCACACTATTTTTTCTGTAGCCTACTACAGTAACTTTTCTATAGCGTACAGATTTTTTTCTGTAACCGAACAGCTCTTTTTTGCAGTCTACAGTTTTTCGTGGCCTTTCCGAAGCGACAGCCTTTGGCGCGCTTTTTCCGTCATTGTAATTTGCAATCTGCCGGCCATCATCAGAGTAGGAAGAAGCAAATTAACCAAGCTTTTGTCAAGCACTTAAGGAATTAAAAATTACATGTGTAGTAGGTACAAAAGCAACTGACCGCAATTTCAAAGTTGTCCCACATCTTCAGCGCAGCTTGCGAGCGGCCGTTTTGGCAATTGTAATCCAAAAATTTTCAAAAATTCACGTTTCAACTTTCACCAGTTTTACCGTAGAATTTTTTCACTTCACAAAACGCGACGGATTTCAACAAAACCGAGCTTCATTCCGGCAATAAGGCACGTTTTCCATGAAAAGTGAAGCAGAAAAAGTAAGCAAAAAAAAATGAAGAGACTACAGCACCGTATTCACTGGTTGAACACAAGAACTATCGCCAAGAAAACCGTGCCGCGTCTAATCGCAACAGACACACTCCGGCTTCTAAATATTCCTTTGTGTTATCATTGGCGCTATCACAGAGCAGTGGCGTGGATTTCGAGTTGAGTTCCCGATGGAGATAATTATCGGATTTTTCTTTCGGGTCCGACTTTTGCTCTTATCGCGAAACGAAACGCTTTCGAAACTTTGAACGTCATTTTTCTGCGCGCCAATGTGACCATTTGAATCGCACAAAAGCGATAGTAGGTGTAAAAATTGCCAGATTGATAAGAACCCCCTCTTAAGTAGCGAAACTTTGGAACCGGAGTGATTCACTCAAGCATGGGATGTTATGGGTTCTTTCGCCTGCTTATCGCGCCAGACTTCGGTTTTGTTTTGATCCACGCAGTTTTTACAAGACGAAATCAAAATCGTTATTGCTACTGCTCAAGTCGTTGCTCAAGGTACACCTTGTCCAAGTTTCGTTTGACAAAAAAAAATTTGGTGGGAGGTAAGCAGATTCAGCTTCACTGCTCCGCCAGTCTACAGGAAAATCGATGAAGCACGCTCTGAAAAGGCTTCCTAGCGCATTAAAAGATTAGCGTAGTCTCTTTAGTCCAGTCTCTGCCTGGAGGAAATTAGAGTCTTCTTATTAGAAGCTGTAAAGAGTTGCATTCTCATATGTATCGATAGGACAAATCGAAGCACAAAGCGATGATAGAATGCTTGGAACAGGCTTCTTAGTCTTCGCATAATCAAATGATTAGCGTATAGTCTTTTAATTTCTTCTCAGGCTTATCAGAGGGTGACGACAATGTTTTTAAAAGAATTCTTAGTCTCGCCGTAATCAAACGACAGTCTTCTCAATGGTGTGAAAGAAACCGAGAAGTCGTCGTCTGTATAGTTAGAGCAGAAACTAGAAACTGTTATCAAAGCTTCTTAGTCTTCTTGGAAACAAATGATAGGCGTATCGTCTTCTCATTTGTGCGATAGAAATCTAGAAATCTACACCAGACTCGCAGAAATTGCCTTCTCATATGTATGGATAGGATAGAACTGACAACAGAATAAATGCCTGCGGAGGCTTTTCAGAATCTAACAACAGAACGTTTAAAGAAGGCTTCTTAGTCTTGCCGTAGTCGAACGATCATCATGAAGTCTTCGCATATGTGCGAAAGAGAAGTCTTCTCATCAAATAGAAATCGGGCGAGATTCCTTTCTCGTATATATGGTTAGAGCAGAAACTGTTACAACATATGTCTCTTTAGTCTTCTCACAAGTCGACGACAGAATGCTTGGAACGGCTTCTTAGTCTTCTCATAATCGAATGATGAGCGTATAGTCTTCCCATTTGTGGGAAAAAAAAACAAGAAATCTTCCAACAAAAACGAAACTGGCAGAAATTGTCTTCTCATATGAATAAATACGGTGGAATAAACAATAGAATAGATGCCTGCGGCCTACGAAAGCTTCTCAGAGAGTGACGACAGGATGTTTTAAAAAGGCTTCTTAGTCTTGCCGTAATCAAACGACAGTCTTCTCATTTGTGTGAAAGAAACCGAGAAGTCGTCGTCTGTATACTTAAAGCAGAAACTGCAAACTGTTATCAAAGCTTCTTAGTCTTTTTGTAAACAAATGATGGACGTATAGTCTCCACATTCTGAAATCTAGAAATCTTCACTGAACTGGCAGAAATCGCCTTCTCATATGTATAGATAGGATAGAACAGAATGTAGAATAGATGCCTGCGGAGGCTTTTCAGGATCTGACAACAGAACGTTTAAAGAAGACTTCTTAGTATTGCCGTAGTCGAACGATCATCATGAAATTTTCGCATATGTGCGAAAGAGGAGTCTTCTCATCTGATAGAAATCGGGCGACATTCCTTCCTCGTATATATACTTTGTTAGAGCAAAAATTGTTACAACATATGTCTCTTAGTCTTCTCACAAATCGACGACAGAATACTTGGAACAAGTTTCTTGGTCTTCTCATAATCGAATGATGAGCGTATAGTCTTCTCATATGTGGGAAATAGACCAAGAAATCTTGCCACAAAAACTAAACTGGCAAAATTGCCTTCTCATACGTATAGATACGGTGGAATAGACAATAAAATAGATGCCTGCGACCTGCGAAGGCTTCTCAGAGAGTGACGACAGAATGTTTCAAAGAAGGCTTCTTAGTCTCGCCGTAATCAAACGACAGTCTTCTCATTTGTGTGAAAGAAACCGAGAAGTCGTCGTCTGTATACTTAGAGCAGAAACTGAAAACTGTAATCAAAGCTTCTTAGTCTTTTTGTAAACAAATGATGGACGTATAGTATCCTCATTCTCAAATCTAGAAATCTACACTCAACTGGCAGAAATCGCCTTCTCATATGTATAGATAGGATAGAACAGACAATAGAATAGATGCCTGCGGAGGCTTTTCAGGATATGACAACAGAACGTTTAAAGAAGGCTTCTTAGTCTTGCCGTAGTCGAACGATCTTCATGAAATCTTCGCATATTTGCGAAAGAGAAGTCATCTCATCAAATAGAAATCGGGCGACATTCCTCTCTCGTATGTATGGTTAGAGCAGTAACTGTTACAACAGATGTCTCTTTAGTCTTCTCACAAATCTACGACAGAATGCTTGGAACAGGCTTGTTAGTCTTCTTATAATCGAATGATAAGCGTATAGTCTTCTCATATGTGGGAAATAAAGCCTTCTCATATGTAAAGATATGGTAAAATAAACAATAGAATGGATGCCTACGGCCTACGAAGCGTTCTCAGACAGTGACGACAGAATGTTTTAAAGGCTTCTTAGTCTTGTCGTAATCAAACGACAGTCTTCTCATTGGTGTAAAGAAACGGAGAAGTCGTCGTCTGTATAGTTAGAGCAGAAACTGAAAACTGTTATCAAAGCTTCTAAGTCTTCTTGGAAACCAATGATGGACGTGTAGTCTCCTCATTTGTGCGAGAGAAATCTAGAAATGTACACTAAACTGGCAGAAATTGCCTTCTCATATGTATGGATACGGTAGAACAGACAGCAGAATAGATGCCTGCGGAAGCTTTTCAGAATCTGACGACAAAGTGTTTTAAAAATGCTCCTTAGTCATGACGTAGTCGAACGATAATCATGACGTCTTTGCATATGTGCGAGAGAAAAAAAGTCTTCTCATCAAATAGAATTTGGGTGACGTTCTCTTCTTGTAGGTATGGTTAGAGCAGAAACTGTTACAACCGATGTTTCTTTAGTCTTCTCACAAATCGACGACAGAATGCTTGGAACGGCTTCTTAGTCTTCTCATAATCGAATGATAAGCGTATAGTCTTCCCACTTGTGGGAAATGAACCAAGATATTCTCCAATAAAAACGAAACTGACAGAAATTTCTGAGGAAATTGCCTTCTCATATGTATAGATAAGGAAGAATAGATAATAGAATAGATGCCTCCGACCTGCGAAGGCTTCTCAGAGAGTGACGACAGAATGTTTCAAAAAAGCTTCTCAGTCTCGCCGTAATCAAACGACAGTCTTCTCATTTGTGTGAATGAAACCGAGAAGTCGTCGTCTGTATACTTAGAGCAGAAAATGAAAACTGTTATCAAAGCTTCTTAGTCTTCTTGGAAACAAATGTTGGACGTATAGTATCCTCATTTGTGCGAAAGAAATCTAGAAATCTACACTGAACTGGCAGAAATTGCCTTCTCATATCTATAGATAGGGTAGAACAGACAAAACAATAGATGCCTGCGGAGGCTTTTCAGAATCTGACGACAGGATGTCTTGAAAAGGCTTCTTAGTCTTGACGTAGTCGAACGATCATCATGAAATCTTCGCATATGTGCGAAAAAGAGAAGTCTTCTCATCAAATAGAAATTGGGCGACATTCCCTTTTTGTATGTATGGTTAGAGCAGGAACTGTTACAACAGATGTATCTTTAGTCTTCTCATAAATCAACGGCAGAATGCTTGGAACAGGCTTCTTAGTCTTCTCGTAATCGAATGATAAGCGTTTAGTCTTCCCATTTGTGGGAAATAAACCAGAAACTGGCAGAAATCGCCTTCTCATGAGTATAGATAAGGTGAAACAAACAATAGAATAGATGCCTGTGGCCTGCGAAAGCTTCTCAGAGAGTGACGACAGGATGTTTTAAAAAGGCTTCTTAGTCTCGCCGTGATCAAACGGCAGTCTTCTCATTTGTGTGAAAGAAACCGAGAAGTCGTCGTCTGTGTACTTAGAGTAGAAACTAAAAACTGTTACTGAAGCTTCTTGGTCTTCTTGGAAACCAATGATGGGCATGCAGTCTCCTTATCAATATTGAGGAGACTACAAGGAGTGGAGGAGGAATATTGAACAAAAGAACAATGACAGAATTGATCCCATTGAAACACTAAATTGACAGATTCCATTGATTTTAGCGATGCTGTGACCGGCTTTTTCTTTCGAAATGTCATTTTGACAAAAACTTAGTAATTCTAGTGATGTTTTAGAGTGGATGGGAAAAATGTGAATGTTTTCCAGTGACACCTGGGGGATTTTAGTGACTCAAAATTGTAGTTTGACAGATTTTAGTGATTCTAGTGATGCTGTGGCTGAACTGATTTCCTTGAAAAACTAAACTGACAGATTCCATTGATTTTAGTGATGCTGTGACCGGCTTTTTCTTTTAAAATGTCATTTTGAAAAAGTTCAGTGATTCTAGTGATGTTTAAGAGTAGTTGAAGAGAATTTAAATGTTTTCCAGTGACACCTGAGGGATTTTGGTGACTTAGAATTGTAGTTTGACAGATTTTAGTGATTCTAGTGATGCTGTGACTGAACTGATTTCCTTGAAACCCTAAACTGACAGATTCCAATGATTTTAGTGATCAATGGACCGGCTTTTTCTTTCGAAATGTCATTTTGACAAAGTTCAGTAATTCCAGTGATGTTTTAGAGTGGATGGAAAGAATTTAAATGTTTTCCAGTGACACCTGGGGGATTTTAGTGACTTAGAATTGTAGCCTGACAGATTTTAGTGATTCTAGTGATGCTGTGACAGAACTGATTTCCTTGAAACACTAAATCAACAGATTCCATTGATTTTAGTGATGCTGTGACCGGCTTTTTCTTTTGAAATGTCATTCTGACAAAGTTCAGTAATTCTAGTGATGCTGTGAAGGTCTTACTGTAATTCCAGTGATGTTTTAGAGTGAACAGAAAACATTTAAGGGTTTTCCAGTGACACCTTGGCGGATATTAGCAACTTTGAATGGTAATTTGACTGAAAATGATAAAGTGACATTTTACTGATTCTAGTGATTATGTGACAGATTTAACTGACTTGGAATACTAATTTGATATATTCGAGTTTTCCTAGCGATTTTGTTACGGCTCGAGTTTTCTTGAGATGCTGGATTTACAATTGAACCCTCAAGTGAGATTCTCGTGATTCTAGTGATGCTGTGACAGGTGTTATACTCTTGAAAGATTGATTTGACAAATTTCAGTAATTTAGTGATCCTGTGAACAGCCTTATTCTCCTGAATTATTGAACTGGCACATTTCAGTAATTCTAGTGATGATTTCGAATAGATGGAAAATATCAAAGTGTTTTCAAGTGACATCCTTGCGGATTTCAGTGACTTAAAATGGTAATTGGACAGATTTTAGTGATTCTAGTGATGCTGTTGCAAGTTTTATTCACTTGAAATGATAAATTGGCAGATTTTATTGATTCTAGTGATACTGCGACAGGTTTTATTCTATAAAGATTTCAAATCGGCAGATTCTAGTGATTCTGATGGTTCTAGTGGGACTTGACAAGTTTAAATCTCTTGGGATGCTAATTTGAAAATTTTCAATGATTCTAGTGACGCTGTGACAAGTTTTATTGACTTGAAATACTAATTTGACAGATTTTGATTTTACTAGTGATGCTGTGACAGCTTCATTTCACTTAAAAGGCTGGTTTTACGATTCAAGTGATGCTAAAAAAGTTCCATTATCTTGACAAATATCAGCTATTCTAGTGACGCTGTGACAAGATTGATCCTCTTGAAATGGTATTTTGATGCATTTAAGGTATATCCAGTGACATTTTGACGGATTTCAGTGGTTTCGAGTGACACCAATCACCAAAATTTGACAGATTTTAGTGACCCCAGTGACGTTGTGACAGGTTCCATTCTCTTGATAGGCTAACTTGACAGATTCAACCGATTCTAGTGTTGCGAAAATAGGTTTCATTCCCTTGAAATTTCATTTGGAGAATTTCAGTCATTCTAGTGAGGCTGTGGAGCGTCCTATTCTCTCGAAATGTTAAATTGTCACATTTCAGTGATTCCAGTGATGTGACAGATTTGATTCTCTTTTAATGCTATTTTGATGGAATGAAGTATTTTCAAGTGACATTTTGACTGATTTCAGTGGCCTAGAATGCTAAATTGACAGATCTTACTGATTCTAGTGATGCTGTGACAGGCTCAGTTCTTATAGATGCTGAACTGACAGATTTTAGTGATGCTTTGATACGTAAGGTTGAACTGACAACACTGAGCGATTCTAGTGATGCTGTAACGGTTCTTATAGTCTTGAAATGCTCGACTGACACATTTTAATAATTTTAGCGATGGTGTGAGATGTTTTATTCTTTTAAAATATTGGACTGACATATCCAAATTTTGAAATAATGAATAAGCCATTCTAGTGATGCTGTGATGGCTTTGATAGTCTTGGAATGCCAAAGTGGCAGATTTAAGTGATCTAAGGGATGCTATGACAGATTTTATGCTTTTAGTTTTTAAATCAAGTCTTGCAATGTCAAATGAGCGATTCTAGTGAAGCTGTGACAGGTTTTATCTTCCAGGAATATCAAACTGAGAAATTTTATGTGATCATAGTGATGCTGCAACCATTTTTTATTGCTTTGAAGTGTTAAAATCACCAAATGTCAGTGATTCTAGTGGTGCTGTGACAGTTTATTCTTCTTGAACTCTAAACTGACAAATTTTAGCGATTCTAGTGACCCTGTGATCTGTCTTATCCTCTTCAAATATCAAATTGATCAATTCAAGCGATTTAGTGATGCCGTGGCAGTTTTTATTCCCTTGAAATATTGAGTTGGTGATTCTAGTGATGCTGTGAGAAGTTTTATTCTTCTCAAATACTGAACTGTAGATTTTAGCTTTTCTAGTGAAAGTGACAGGTTTTATCACTTTTATTGTCCTCAAATATTAAATTGATAGATTAAGTGGTTCTAGTGATACTGTGACGGTTTTTATTTCCTTAAAATGTTGAATCAACAGATTTTAGTGATTCTAGTGATGCTGTGACAGGTTTGATTCTCTTCAAATATTGAACTGACAAAATTCAGTGAGTCTAGTGATGCTGTGACAGTTTTATTCATTCCCTTGAAATGTTAAATCAAGAGATTTTAGTGATTCTAGTGATTCTGTAGACTTCACTGGAGATAGGCACAAGCTAGATATTTTCTTTCCAGAAATGTGAAGTGCTGGGGATTTCTACACTGAACCAAATTTCAGTTGGCAATACTGCTACACTGTCAAAACCCAGAAATTCTGCTAGTCTTACTAGACAGTTACCTACTAGATATTTCCCTCCCAACAATGTGAAACCTCTGGGGATTTCAGTATCTGATCAATTTTCAGTTGGCACGACTGCAGCTACGCTTAAGACGTCCTTGACGCTTAAAAAACAGCAAATTTATTCATTTACCGAAACAAATATTAGTTGGCACGACTGCTACACCGTTAAAAATTCATCAAAATATTGACAGAACCGGTACAATGCCACCTTGATCTACAAAGTTGTTGATCAACCGTGCACATGTTTACAAGCCGACAACTTTACGGCCGCAAAATCTCCAACGAGGCCGTCTCGATCTCGGCGCTCTCATTGTGTGTATATTATCGAGAGGTTTCATTTTGGTTTTATTCGAATTTTATGCGCCGTCCAAAGCCGCCCCACCGCGACTTTAGTTTTACGACGACGCCGGGCGTCGGAACGCATTCCGTCTGCACGGTCGTAAATATTGACCGCGTCACGGTAAATTTAGCGCCGTTGCGGTGGCACACTGCGCGAATCAATTCGTATAATAATTATTCATTTATTTAACCCATTAATGCGATTTATTGCTCACTTAATTCAATTCATTTCTATGTTTAATTTCCATTGAAATTGCGATACGGCAACGTTGGAATAAATTCAACTTGGAAACATGTGCCATGTCAACTGACAACGGTTTAGATCTGTGAAAAGTCACCAGATGCATAAGACGGCTCCAAGTTATGGCAACCATGTCCCGGTAAAGACACTGTCAGGTTAGACAGATGAAAGCATCTCAACTAGAACTAATCAAGAAGGCGAACAATTGACGGAACTTGTCTGAAAAAGCCAAATCATGGAAACGTGCATGATGCTACCACGTGATCTTAATTGCCAGTACGAATGTGTCAAACAAAATGACATTTCCTCAATTTGAGCTACCAATACTACCAACTTCATGGCTGAATGCACTAGAAACTTTAAACAGTACTTCAAATTGAAAACAGCACAGAAATGCCGTAAGGCTTATAACTAGTCGAAGTGAACAACCGTAAAAAAAGTAATGTCAATTATACGTCAGTTCAGGAAAATGTCAAACAAAATGACAGCTTCTTAGTAAGGGTTGTCAACATTATCAATTCAAGGCACTTGACTGAAAGCAGCAGCGCCACAGAGTTCGGTTTCGATGCCAATTCTTCGGAAATTCTTCGTAGTTCGGAAAAAATTGACTTGGGTACCAAGTATTTGTTACGCCATTGGTGTATATTTCACCTTATCCGAATCCAGGCTGGGAGGGTAATGCTCTTGGCACTCCAAAGTAGTCATAGATAAGAACATGAACGATTAACGGAATTCAGAAACAGAGAGACACACAGATAACTTCGCCTCAAGGATCCCTTATCTTTTGATACGCGCTTTTTTGCACCGAAATGTCGTCGGGTAGATTATACGTCACTGGGGTTTAATAGTAGGTACATGTAGTACTTTTTTCAGACTTTTTTACGTCAGAGTGCTGTTTTTTGCGTTTTTAAAATTATGTTGGGAGTACTGCAAATAACTTCAAAGTGACATCTGCATTTTCATAACCTCCATTTTGCCAGCATTTACAGTGACACTGACATTTATTGATTTGTTCAGTCATTATGACCAACCTTTAATAAATAAAAAAATGTCACTGCACTCTAGAGGATGAAAGTTTTTGATCATACGCTACCTGCTTGAGGAAAACATAAGAACTATAAGTCTGAATGGGAAATTGAGCCAGTTTATGACATTGACGCTGCTGACAGCTGTAGCAGCCACCTTGATCGGTGTGAAACCGCAAGTGATATAACAATCATGTCGGGTAAGATCTTGAAAAATACTGTTGCGGTTGGGAAAGAAAACGTGATGAGGCTCGGAAAAGCTGGAAAATTTCAGCTGTAACATGGTCAGAATAAAGAAACGCCCGGTGCGAAAAACAGATGAAAAATCACGTTTCCGCAGTGCCGGCAACGTGCACGCCCTTGAAACCTCGCCGGGAAATCGATAACACACGGGGCTGAAATGTGGAAACGAGGAGGGAGGCTTCCGGGGAGAACGGGGAGGTGCCGGGACCCACCCTCCGGTTTACGGCCAAGGAAACGCTTGGCAGCCCGGCGGCAGACACGTGAGGAGATTACGTTTGAAAGCTCACCGCGCGATTTTTCCGGCGTTTTCCTACCTCACAAATCTTGTTTTTAGGTCTATTATGTAACACCCAGTTTGAATTATTCAAAGATTCAAGCGATGAAATATTAGGAAGAGCTGGCTGGGAATCTTAGTGCCTGTGCCTTACAGCCGAGTTGGTACCTACATGGCAGTTGGTAACACTGCTTACTGTATCTTGTCAAATTGTTACTGCGTCCTGTGTCAAATTCAAGCTATAGTACGTTCACCTTGAGAATGATTCTAGTAGGTGTCTCGGCCCCGTTCATTGAAAACTGCATTCGTGTGCACTGAGGGTATGCAACCCAAAATATCCCTGTGTTGTCCAAGTCCTCACCCCTCACCCCCTGTTCGGTGTGCCTGGCACTTGGCTGTCAGGCGCAAGCGTAAACGAGCTCCAGCACTTTCTTCGGCCGTCTTCGGCATTCTTCGGTTTTCTTTCCGCTCGTGCCTTTGCCGCTTCGTTCGAAGCGGTGTCGATCTCCGTACGTCGAGCGGGAAGCCACGCCGTCTTTTTTTTGGTCATCGTTCTCGCGGCCATCTTGTCGTGCCATCGGCGTACATTCGTACTCGACCAGAAGCCCATCCAAGGCCCATCGCGTCCGATAGTGACTCCTGGAGGATCTCTGCAGCATCTCCAAGTCCAGAAAGCGGCAGTTTTCACCGCTTTCACCGGGGAGCGGCTTGGACCAGCCAGCCGCACACAAAGCTCCAGTTTCGGACGGGATCGAGTCGTTCGTCCGCCATTTTGGTGACGAACACGGGCACTCGTGCATTTCAAAAGGAAATCCACCACCAGAACGGCCATCCACCACGACGCCGCCTTCGGACTCCGCCAGGACGACGCCGCCACCGAATAAGATCCCGTAAGTTCCATATTTTCCATTGTTTTTACCATTTACCGTTTATTCCCGTTTGCCGGGGTGTATACCTTCAGTGCAGTTCGTCTCGTTTTCAGGACGCCACTCGGCGCCAGCGAATCTGCCCCCGATCAGAACCACTCGGATTTTTCATTTCATTTAATTCACATTGTTTTTTTTTATTGTTTTGTAATTCTGTCTGTTTGTGTTTTTTTTCTTTTGTTTTGCATTAAAGTTTTTGATTGTTGTTGTGAATTTTATTTCTGACTGTCGCTTGCTGCTTTCCTAATCCAAGAGTTATTGTTTTAATGCAGCCTTCATCGGAAGGCTGCCGTCTTTATGTGTACCGCGCTAACATATAAATTGGTCCTTCGTAGCCGGATACAGGCTAAGCATGGTACAGTCAGGAATTTAATTCACCTCACTATTGAAACTTTAAAGTCACGGGTCAAACCCACGTGACACTTGTGCGTTGGTCCAGCGTGTTGATCAATTCGTTTTTCGCCCGTCTCATTCGCACTTTTTCACCTGGGTTGGGTTCGCCATTCAGGTACGCCAACCTAAGGGTCAGTTGCTTTGTTTTCATTTTTCTTTGTGTCGTACACAATGGACGCAACTTTATCGTCCATCGCGATAGCTATTGCGCGCCTTGAGCCCCTTCTGGAACAAGGCGTCACAGCTACCACCGAGCCAAGCCTCCAACCGGCATTTTTAGCCACGTTTGACATTGCGGCGGAAATTTACAACGGTTTCAAGAGCACGGTCAACACTGCCCCTCTCCCCAGTGCCTCCGAGGAGCAGAAGGCTACATTTCTTGAACGTACACTCCGGGCAGACAGCTTGTATGGCAAACTTGCTGCGGTAAAAGCCTCGTTTTCGAATTCAGAGCCGACTTCCTCGCTCTCTCGCCAAGCCTCGCAAACTTGGTTCGAGACAGGCCGGAGCAATGTCCGATTGCCAAAAATCGCGTTGCCGTTGTTCGACGGAAAGTTAAAATCATGGCCACCATACTATGATCTGTTCACGGCGTTAATACACAGAAACCAGTCTCTCTCAGATATTGAACGGTTTCAGTATCTGATCTCGTCTTTATCTGGTGAACCTCTCTCAATGGTTAAACACCTGCCATTGACGGGAGATAATTACATAATTGCGTTCGACTCGTTGGTTGAGAGATACCAGAACGACCGCGTGCTAGTCACTTTTTACTGGCAGTCGATGATGAACGCCTCCTCCGTCACATCTGACTCCGCGCAAGCGCTTCGCCATCTTGTGAACACGTTCAACGAAAATTTAGTGGCGCTCGAGCAGTATCCGCATATCGACCTGTGGGATTTCACCCTGTCGAGCATGCTGCTCCAGAAACTCGATGAGTCGACGCGAAAACGTTTCGAGGTGCAGTCAGCTGGCACCCCCTTCCCCAAATACGAAGACGTCAAGTCTTTCGTGCTCGACCAATGCAAGGCTTTCGAGGCAACTGCCTTAAATTCTAAAACGCAATCGAACTCCCGCTCCACACGGGCAAACACCGTTACCGTGAAGCCCGAGGTCAGCCGCAAGTCGTGGGCCTCACATACGTTGGTGTCTCAGACTTCATCTGCCCCAGCGACGTCGCATGAGTCAGCATGTTCTCATTGTGGGGCGAGAAGTCATAGAGTCACCGCGTGCAAGACTTTTCTGTCAATGTCCCCAAATGACAGATATTTGGCGGTCAAACAGAAAAGGCTCTGTCTCAACTGCTTGAGCACCAATCACGGCGCTCCAAAATGTCCATCGTCGTATTCGTGTCGGCAGTGCCACGCAAGGCATCACACCTTGCTGCACTTCCCCAAGCCACATAGAACTGCAGGTCATGAGTCACCCAGTTCTTTATCGAATCCAGTTGAATTACCGCAAATCGTTTCCCCTGGTCTTCCAGAAAATGTCGCGAATTCGGTGACGAATCTCGCCTCAAGCCTCAAGGCAGCTCATGTTTTGTTGGCCACGGCAATCGTTCACGTTCGTGACCGGTGGGGAGGCTACCAAAGCCTCCGTGCGCTCATAGACCCTGCCAGTCAGGCATCGTTTATTTTGGACTCCTGCGTGCGCAAATTGGGTCTATCCCCATCAAATCACAATGTGCCCGTTTTTGGCTTGGGTCTCACCCCCGCCAATTCGACGTGTGGCACAGTCACTTGCCAGGTCAAGGCTGATGATGAGTCTCTCCCAATCCCTGAATTGGAGTTAATTGTCCTGCGCAGGATTTGTGGTAACCTGCCAGACACCGCCTTGAACCCGGATCAATTCCACTTGAACTTATCGAATCTGGCGGATCCCACATGGTTCAAGCCAGGCCCCATTCAAGTGTTGTTGGGCGCCGACGTTTATCCGTCAGTCGTGAAAGAGGGAATCGTCTCGTCAGGTCCGTCACAGCCTGTTGCCATAAACACCATTTTTGGCTGGGCTCTTCTCGGTCCCTTTCAAACCCCGTCAAAACCTCTGCATTCCTTTTTGGTTTGCACTCCAACTGGAATCGACGAGTCTCTGCACAAATTTTGGGAAGTAGAGGAAATCTCGTCACCATCGTCCAAAACACGTTTGTCCCCAGATGATGAACGTGCAGAAATTTGTTTCCGGGACTCTGTCTACCGTTGTCCGTCAGGTCGTTTTGGGGTTTCGCTTCCCTTCCAAAGGGAGTCCCCCACCTTTGAACATTGCAGGTCTATGGCTGACCGCCGTTGGTTAGCTATCGAACGTCGCCTGGTCCGTCAGGACACACTCCGTGATCTGTACATAGCATTCATGCGCGACTACCTCGACCTAGGTCACATGACCTTGCTGGACGCAGAACCTCCAGATTCTGAGGCGTATTACATCCCTCATCATCCGATCGTCAAGATCGAAGACGACAAGCCGAAAATTCGCGTCGTTTTTGATGCTTCGGCGCAAGCGCCGAATCATTTATCTCTCAACGAGACGCTTCTCGTCGGTCCTAAGTTACAACAGGACATAGCAGCTTTGCTACTGCAGTTTCGGTGTGAGCCGATCGTTTTTACTTGTGACATCCGTCAGATGTATCGGCAGATACTTATCTCGCCCGAACATCGCAAGTATCAACTCATTCGCTTTCGTTTCTCCCCTGATCGACCCATTGAAACGTACCAATTGAACACCATTACATATGGTGTTTCTTCGGCACCGTTTCTAGCGGTTCGCACGTTGCTTCACTTGGCAGAACAAAGCGCCTCGAAGTTTCCATTGGCTTCGCAGGCAATTCGCCGTAATTTGTATGTAGACGATCTACTTTGCGGTGCGAACTCCGTGGAATCAGCACGGGAATTACAAACGCAGCTAATCAACCTGCTCCAATCGGGTTGCTTTGAATTGCGCAAGTGGGCAAGCAATCACCCTGATGTGCTGCAAGACATACCACTTGATCACGTTCGAACTCAGCCGTCCACTTTCAGTGACGTTGCTGACAATACTGTAAAAATTCTTGGCCTCCAGTGGCAAGCGGCAACAGACACCTTTTCATTCACGGTTCATCCAAATGAACTACCGTGCACAAAACGGTCCATCTTGTCGGAGGTGGCTCGGATTTACGATCCGCTCGGCTTTCTGTGCCCTGTTGCATTTTTCGCCAAACATTTAATCCAACGGTTATGGAAACTTGGCCTTGATTGGGACGACACCCCTCCAGACATCGTATGTCAGCAGTGGTTGCGTTTTCAATCCGAGCTATCGCAACTTTCGCGGTTGCAAATTCCACGGCATACTTTTCCGTCGCCTGCAGACAGGTGCCAGTTGCACGCCTTTTGCGACGCATCTGAATCTGGGTACGCGAGCGTGTTGTACGTTCGTTACCTTCGAAATGGTGTTCCCACCATTCGTCTCCTAACCGCCAAATCAAAGGTGGCTCCAGTCAAATTGCTGACCGTACCCCGTCTCGAATTGTGTGCGGCGGTCCTACTTTCCAATCTCGTTGCCTTCACCGTTGCAGCGCTCGCAGGAACCGTACAGTTCGATGCCATATTTGCGTGGACCGATTCTACGGTTGTTCTCAGCTGGCTGCGTTCCTCTTCGCACCGCTGGAAAACATTTGTTGCTCACCGTGTTGAGCATATTCAACAGCGTGTCCCGCCTCAGTGTTGGAGACATGTCTCAACATCGGACAATCCCGCCGACCCAGCTTCGCGCGGATTGTTTCCCGAAGACATGCTTTCGTGCTCCCTCTGGTGGTCTGGCCCACCTTTTCTGTCATCAGCGGATGACACATGGCCGGATGACAAATTCTCCGTGTCCTCCCCAGACATTGCGTCTGAAGAGCGAAAGCTCGCTTTGGTCGTGCGTGTGCCGCAGCCGCCGCCGATTGACATCGACGACCTCTTTTTGCGCATATCCTCCTTACGGAAGATTCAGGGCGCTGTCGCCTATTTCTATCGGTTCTGCAAATGCAAGTCCGATGAGAAGTTCACAGGACCTCTCTCGGATACAGAGCTCCATTTTGCCTTGTTGTACATTGTCAAACATGTACAGCAGAAGGTATTTGCCGTCGAAATCGCGTCGTTACGCAACGGCAAACCCTGTTCAAGACCCTTTCGAAAACTTTCACCCTTTCTCGATCGTGACGATGTTCTCCGCGTCGGCGGACGTTTGAAGCATTGTCATGAGTTGCCATTTGCAACCAGACACCCTGCTCTTCTTCCATCTCGTCACGTCTTGACAGGACTCGTCATTCGACAAGTTCATTCCCGACATTGCCACCCGGGACTCAACAATACCTGCTATCTCCTGCAGCAAAATTTTTGGATATTGTCCACGCGACGCGCGGTACGGCACTATCTTGCATCGTGTTACCGGTGCTTCCGGACTAAGCCGCAAACTTTTTCTCCCACCATGGGCGACCTCCCCTCGGCGCGAATTTCTCAGCTAAAACCTTTTAGCTGCGTCGGGCTCGACTATGGTGGCCCTTTTCCAATCCTCATGTCGAGCGCTCGCGGTGTCAGAACTACGAAGGCGTACATCTGTCTTTTCGTGTGCTTCGCCACCAAGGCATTGCACGTCGAGGTTGCCTCCGATCTCTCAACAGATGCTTTCCTCGCCGCCTTGCGCAGATTCATTGCCCGGCGCGGTCGTTGCTCTACCATCTATAGCGACAATGGCACAAACTTTGTCGGAGCTCATAGGCAATTGACGACGTCAATGCAACTCGCCGCGGAATCCGAAGCCATCACTTGGCGCTTCATTCCTCCCTCCAGTCCCCACTTTGGCGGGCTGTGGGAAAGCGGCATAAAAGCTGTCAAAACTCATCTATCTCGCGTGATAGGTGATCAAATACTCACCTTTGAAGAGCTGACCACGTTGGTCACCCAAGTTGAAGCGTTGCTCAACTCACGGCCACTTTCGGAGCTGAGCTCGGATCCAAATGATCTGTGCCCATTGACGCCTGGTCATTTTTTGACGCTCGAGCCGTTAACGGCCCCACCTGACCCAGATTTGTCCCACCTCAAGATCAGCAGGTTGTCGCGATGGCAGTTGGTCCAATCCATGCAACAGCGTTTCTGGGCGCGTTGGCGCGACGAATATCTACACACGCTGTACCAACGCGGCAAGTGGCACAAGTCACGTCACCTTGAATCCGCAGATGTGGGGTCTTTAGTCCTCATCAAGGACGAAAACGCTCCCCCTCTGAAGTGGAGGTTAGGCAGAATTTCAAAACTCTTCCCCGGCAAAGATGGCATTTGTCGTGTCGCAGATGTCCGTACTCAACGCGACGTTCTGCGACGCCCAATGGTCAAACTTTGTCCCCTCCCTTCAGGACAGTGAGCATTCTGTGTTTTCACTTCCGTCATTGTTCTCACTATGCTCTTTCTTTTTGTATCATGTTTGATTTCATTAATTTTTGAACTTTGAAAATACCCCGAGTGGTATTTTGGTGGGGAGTATGTCTCGCCCCCGTTCATTGAAAACTGCATTCGTGTGCACTGAGGGTATGCAACCCAAAATATCCCTGTGTTGTCCAAGTCCTCACCCCTCACCCCCTGTTCGGTGTGCCTGGCACTTGGCTGTCAGGCGCAAGCGTAAACGAGCTCCAGCACTTTCTTCGGCCGTCTTCGGCATTCTTCGGTTTTCTTTCCGCTCGTGCCTTTGCCGCTTCGTTCGAAGCGGTGTCGATCTCCGTACGTCGAGCGGGAAGCCACGCCGTCTTTTTTTTGGTCATCGTTCTCGCGGCCATCTTGTCGTGCCATCGGCGTACATTCGTACTCGACCAGAAGCCCATCCAAGGCCCATCGCGTCCGATAGTGACTCCTGGAGGATCTCTGCAGCATCTCCAAGTCCAGAAAGCGGCAGTTTTCACCGCTTTCACCGGGGAGCGGCTTGGACCAGCCAGCCGCACACAAAGCTCCAGTTTCGGACGGGATCGAGTCGTTCGTCCGCCATTTTGGTGACGAACACGGGCACTCGTGCATTTCAAAAGGAAATCCACCACCAGAACGGCCATCCACCACGACGCCGCCTTCGGACTCCGCCAGGACGACGCCGCCACCGAATAAGATCCCGTAAGTTCCATATTTTCCATTGTTTTTACCATTTACCGTTTATTCCCGTTTGCCGGGGTGTATACCTTCAGTGCAGTTCGTCTCGTTTTCAGGACGCCACTCGGCGCCAGCGAATCTGCCCCCGATCAGAACCACTCGGATTTTTCATTTCATTTAATTCACATTGTTTTTTTTTATTGTTTTGTAATTCTGTCTGTTTGTGTTTTTTTTCTTTTGTTTTGCATTAAAGTTTTTGATTGTTGTTGTGAATTTTATTTCTGACTGTCGCTTGCTGCTTTCCTAATCCAAGAGTTATTGTTTTAATGCAGTTTTGGCACATTTTCAAGTTCAGGATCGTAATGTTGCCGTCTTTCCACCTGGTGTGAAGCTGGCTTGTACAAAAGTAAAGTTATGTTGCTTATCAAACTGTCATCAAAATATTGAAATCTTGGAAAACTGGCCCTGCCGTACAAGCCTTTAGGCTTTGTTCACAAAAAGGCTGCTTTACAGCTCCATCAGAATAGTGTTAGTGTTGACGGTAATGTTAATAGTAATGTTGATGGTAATGTTATTGGTAACGTTGAGTCTCCTTGGTAAGTGTTGAACGTATCTTGGGGTGGGGTGCCTCGCCTTGCGACATGTGCTTTGTTTTTGGAAGATCTAAAGCTTCCTTTAGCGCTATAATCTTGATATTGGTAAAACATAAGTACAAAAAATACAAAAAAGGTTCATTCACAAGAAAATAATGGTTCAAGTTTTATTATGCCGCCGGAAATTGTCTTTAGAGCACGCGTTGGAGGACCAAAAGCCTAACTTGCAGGAGGAACGTTGTTTAACTGCCCCTGTCTGATGTTAATGGTAATGTCAGTGTTATTGATAGACGATAAATGTAGCTTCAATTTGATGTTAATGATAATGGTCGTGTTAAATACCAGAAAGTGAGAAATTGCTACCGGAAATTTGTATCTCGGTTGTGGCGCCTCTGATTCGGAAACCGATAACGGATTCGTGCTTCTTGCAGTCGATTTATTTGGAAAGGACACGCCACTCGATATGCTTTCTTGCAATCTAACAAAACCTGCTACCGGAAACTTGTATCTCGGTTGTGGCGCCTCTGATTCGGAAACAGACAACGGATTCGTGCTTCTTGCAGTCGGTTTACTTGGAAAAGACACGTAACTCGATATGCTTTCTTGCAATCTTACAAAATCTACTACAAGAAATTTGTATCTCGGTTGTGGCGCCTCTGATTCGAAAACCGACAACAGATTCGTGCTTCTTGCAGTCGGTGTACTTGGAAAGGACACGCGACTCGATAAGCTTTCTTGCAATCTAACAAAACCTGCTACCCGAAACTTGTACCTCGGTTGTGGCGCCTCTTATTCGGGAACCGACAACGGATTCGTGCTTCTTGCAGTCAATTAACTTGGAAAGGACACGCGACTCGATATACTTTCTTGGATTCTGACAAAACCTGCAACCGGAAACTCTTATCTCGGTTGTGGCGCCTCTGATTCGGAAACCGACAACGGATTCGTGCTTCTTGCAGTCGGTTTACTAGAAAAGAACACGCGACTTGATATGGTTTATTGCAATCTAACAAAACCTGCTACCGGAAACTTGTATCTCGGTTGTGGCGCCTCTGATTCGGAAACCGACAACGGATTCGTGCTTCTTGCAGTCGATTTACTTGGAAAGGACACGCGACTCGATATGCTTTCTTGCAATCTAACAAAACCTGCTGCCGGAAACTTGTATCTCGGTTGTGTCGCTTCTGATTCGAAAACCGACAACGAATTCGTGCTTCTTGCAGTCAGTTTACTTGAAAAGGACGCGCGACTCGGAATCGTTTCTTGCAATCTAACAAAATCTGCCACCGGAAACTTGTATCTCGGTTGTGGCGCCTCTGATTCGAAAACCGACAACAGATTCGTACTTCTTGCAGTCGATTTACTTGGAAAAGACACGCGACTTGATATGCTTTCTTGCAATCCTTCAAAACTGCTACCGAAAATTTGTATCTCGGTTGTGGAGCCTCTGATTTGGGAACCGACAACGGATTCGTGCTTCATGCGGTAGGTTTACTTGGAAAGGACACGCGACTCGATAAGCTGTCTTGCAATCTAACAAAACCTGCTACCGGAAACTTGTATCTCGGTTGTGGCGCCTCTGATTCGGAAACCGACAACGGATTCGTGCTTCTAGCGGTCGGTTTACTTGAAAAGGACACGCGACTCGATAAGCTTTCTTACAATCCAACAAAATCTGCTACCGGAAAATTGTATCTCGGTTGTGGCGCCTCTGATTCGGAAACCGACAACGGATTCGTGTTTTTTGCAAACGGTTTACTTGGAAAGAACACGCGACTCGATATGCTTTCTTGCAATCTAACAATACCTGCTACCGGAAACTTGTATTCCCGTTGTGGCGCCTCTGATTCGAAAACCGACAACGGATTCGTGCTTCTTGCAGTCGGTTTACTTGGAAAGGACACGCGACTCGATATGCTTTCTTGCAATCTAACAAAACCTGCTACCGGAAACTTGTATTTCCGTTGTGGCGCCTCTGATTCGAAAACCGACAACGGATTCGTGCTTCTTGCAGTCGGTTTACTTGAAAAGTACACGCTTCTCGATATGCTTTCTTGCAATCTAACAAAATCTGCTACAAGAAATTAGTATCTCGGTTGTGGCGCCTCTGATTCGGAAACCGACAACGGATTCGTGCTTCTTGCAGTCGGTTTACTTGGAAAGGACACGCGACTCGATATGCTTTCTTGCAATCTAACAAAACCTGCTACTGGAAACTTGTATTTCCGTTGTGGCGCCTCTGATTCGAAAACCGACAACGGATTCGTGCTTCTTGCAGTCGGTTTACTTGGAAAGGACACGCGACTCGATATGCTTTCTTGCAATCTAACAAAAACCTGCTACCGGAAACTTGTATCTCGGTTGTGGCGCCTCTGATTCGGAAACAGACAACGGATTCGTGCTTTTTGCAGTCGGTTTACTTGGAAAGAACACGCGACTCGATATCGTTTCTTGCAATCTAACAAAATCTGCTACCGGAAACTTGTATCTCGGTTGTGGCGCCTCTGATTCGAAAACCGACAACAGATTCGTGCTTCTTGCAGTCGGTTTACTTGGAAAAGACACGTAGCTCGATATGCTTTCTTGTAATCTTACAAAACTTGCTACAAGAAATTTGTATCTCGGTTGTAACGCCTCTGATTCGGAAACCGACAACGAATTCGTGCTTCTTGCAGTCGGTTTACTTGGAAAGGACACGCGACTTGATATGCTTTCTAGCAATCTAACAAAACCTGCTACCGGAAACTTGTATCTCGGTTGTGGCGCCTCTGATTCGAAAACCGACAACGGATTCGTGCTTCTTGCAGTCGGTTTACTTGGAAAAGACACGCGACTCGATATGCTTTCTTGCAATCTAACAAAACCTGCTACCTGAAACTTGTACCTCGGTTGTGGCGCCTCTGATTCGGGAACCGACAACGGATTCGTGCTTCTTGCAGTCAGTTAACTTGGAAAGGACACGCGACTCGATATACTTTCTTGTAATCTAACAAAACCTGCAACCGGAAACTCTTATCTCGGTTGTGGCGCCTCTGAATCGGAAACCGACAACGGATTCGTGCTTCTTGCAGTCGGTTTACTAGAAAAGGACACGCGACTCGATATGCTTTCTTGCAATCTAACAAAACCTGCAACCGGAAACTTGTATCTCGGCTGTGGCGTCTCTGATTTAAAAACCGACAACGGATTCGTGCTTCTTGCAGTCGGTTTACTTGAAAAGGACATGCGACTCGATATGCTTTCTTGCAATCCAACAAAACCTGCTACCGGAAACTTGTATCTCGGTTGTGGCGCCTCTGATTCGGAAACCGACAACGGATTGGTGCTTCTTGCAGTCGGTTTACTTGAAAAGGACACGCGACTCGATATGCTTTCTTGCAATCTAACAAAACCTGCAACCGGAAACATGTATCTCGGTTGTGGCGTCTCTGATTCGGAAATCGACAACGGATTCGTGTTCCTTGCAGTCGGTTTATTTGAAAAGGACACGCCACTCGATATGCTTTCTTGCAATCTAACAAAACCTGCTACCGGAAACTTGTATCTCGGTTGTGGCGCCTCTGATTTGGAAACAGACAACGGATTCGTGCTTCTTGCAGTCGGTTTACTTGGAAAAGACACGTAACTTGATATGCTTTCTTGCAATCTAACAAAACCTGCTACCGGAAACATGTATCTCGGTTGTGGCGTCTCTGATTCGGAAATCGACAACGGATTCGTGTTCCTTGCAGTCGGTTTACTTGAAAAGGACACGCCACTCTATATGCTTTTTTGCAATCTAACAAAACCTGCTACCAGAAACTTGTATCTCGGTTATGGCGCCTCTGATTCGGAAACAGACAACGGATTCGTGCTTCTTGCAGTCGGTTTACTTGGAAAAGACACGTAAATCGATATGCTTTCTTGCAATCTCACAAAACCTGCTACAAGAAATTTGTATCTCGGTTGTGGCGCCTCTGATTCGAAAACCGACAACAGATTCGTGCTTCTTGCAGTCGGTTTACTTGGAAAAGACACGTTACTCGATATGCTGTCTTGCAATCTAACAAAACCTGCTACCGTAAACATGTATCTCGGTTGTGGCGTCTCTGATTCGGAAATCGACAACGGATTCGTGCTTCTTGCAGTCGGTTTATTTGAAAAGGACACACCACTTGATATGCTTTTTAGCAATCTAACAAAACCTGCTACCGGAAACTTGTATCTCGGCTGTGGCGCCTCTGATTCGGAAACCGACAACGAATTCGTGCTTCAGTCCTGTAACTAGGAAATTCCAAATAACAAACTTGTCTATTTCCACGTTGAAAGTTACGTCACGTTGTAGGGACGTGAGCACGCAAACTCCCCAATGCCTCGGTAAATTTAGCTTGAGGGCCTCTTCAGCAAGTGTTCGAAAGGAACTCGCCTAAGGCGCGGTACGAACAAAGTTACTTTTGAACGAGTGAACCAAGCCTTAGGCCCTCCAGCGCGCTCTTGAAGACACTCGCCGAGAGCAAGGTATAAAGTAGTCTTTATCTTATAAATGAAGCGTTAAACAGTGAAAGGCGCATTTAACATTCACTTGGTATGAACCGAAAAAGTGGACCTCATTGAGTAAACTAAGCCTTAGACTTTCAACAAATGTTCCGAAGGCAGTCGCCAAAGCAAGGCAACAGTAGAGTTGCCTTTATCAAGTAAACTAAGCTTGAGGCTTTCCAACGCATGGCCTAGAGGCACTAGCCGAAGCCTAATGGCTAATGCTAGATTTGTCAAGTAAACTAAGCGACAGGACTCCCAACAGGTGTCTCAAAGGCACTTGTCGAAAGCGAGTCACGGCTAAACCTACCTTCATCGAGTGAACCAAGCTTTAGGTCCTTCAACGCGTGGGTCAATATCACCGAAAGCGAGACATGACTGAAGTCACTTTAGTCGAGTAAAGTGAGCTTTAGGCCTTTCCGCACGCACTCGAAAGCACTCGCCGAAAGCGAGGCACGATTGAAACTATGTCTTCTGAGTGAACCAAGCTTCATTTCTTTCAACACACTATCATGAGGAACTAGCCGAAGCGACGGTGCGACTAAAGCTACCTTTGAACCTGGATCCACATTTATAAACAGAGCTTTAGGCCCCCCAATGCGTCAAGGGCCACTCGCTGAAGGCAATCAAACTTCAAGCCCTTCAACGCGCAGTCTAAATGCACTCGTTCAAGGCGAGTGTTTACTAAAGCAATCTATATCGTGTGAATGAAGCATCAGCTAAAGGTTGCTCTACAGTCCCGTCAGAATAATGTTGATAGTGTTGATGGAAACGTCACTGTTCTTGGTGGCTTTTGCAAGGCGATAAAGCTGGTTTTAGTCGTGCCTACCTATGAGCGAGTGCCTTTGAAGTGATTTTTGGAAGGCCCTCAGGCTCAATTCACAAACTGAGGGTTGCTTTAGGCGCCTTCAGAAACTGCCTTTAGAGTGCGCGTTGGAGAACCCACAGCTCAACTCACAGGATAATGGCTGCTTTACAGCCCGGACAGAATAATGTTAATGTTGATATTAATAGTAATGTTAGTGTTCTGAGTAAACGATAAAGATAGCTTTGGTCGTGCCTTGCCTTAGACGCGTGCTTTAGGAGTAGTTTTGGGCAGCCTAAAGCTATATTTGCAAGGATTATTTTAGCTGCGTTACTCTCCCGGAGACTGCCTTCATAGTGCGTGTTAGAGAACTTGAAGCCTAATTTATAAATAAAGGTTGCTTAACAGCTCCGTCAAAATAGTGTTAGTGGTAGTGTTGACGTCGATGATAATGTTAATGGTCTTGGTGGTTCCTGGAAGGCGATAAATGTAGGTTTCCAAAAGTGCTGAAGGCAAGACACGAATAATTATCGTGTTAATTGAGCATTAGGTCCAATAAACGTTCCAGTGGCACCATTAATGTGACCTTTAAAGTATAGAAAAAAGTTTAGGTGCTAAAACGCGCGTTTTATTGGCACTCGAACGAGACATGACAATAGCAACGTCTATCGTGTAAATTAAGTTTAGATCATTCAAAAAGCTTTCAAAAGGCACTTTGAACCAGAAAATACGAAACTTATAGAGTCGATCAAATCATGTTCACAGTAATTATACTTCACTGCTTCTTCAGATAGTGTTAATGTTAATGGTAATGGTAGCGTTGAGATCCGGGGAAATTTTGGTTTGCTAATAGTCCGTCAGGGCTTGACGTGTCTTTTAGGCTGAAACAGGCAAATGCCCACGTTTCCATCGGGCATTTTTTCATGATGAATTTTTTTTGAAGCGAAGGGGTCGCATACTTTATAGTTGAAGCGCCGAACCAACCAAACTCGCTTCAAGAGGTGAAAAAAAAATCTCGACTGTCAAATGTCACAGGCGGCTTTGATTCATTTATTCAATGGTGAAAACTGAAAATGGGTCATAAAGTTACGCTTTTTTCCAACAAAAAGGGAAAACACGTCGAGACATCACGTGTCGCAAAAATGTTCCGTCCATCTGTAGCTGAAATGGCCGGTCGTAAAATGGAGGTTCTGACCTTCCGTGTTGAACGTCTTGAGGCATCGAAGCGAAATCCAAAGATCCACACACCAGCACAACTATTTCAGTCTAACTAATTGATTCAGGGCTTTTGACATTTAAAGTTCACGTTTATTAATAAACGTCCATTAACACCAATTGATGCGACACAATTGAAAAACTAAATTATCAATTTGTTGTTTACACAGACGACCGCTCAAGGCATCCTCTCGTTCCTTTCGTTTATCTCCTTGAATAACATTATCAATTCGATTCCCCGCTTTCAAGACAACATTCGAATCAAGCGAGCTTGGCGTTTTGACGTTTCAAATGCCAAAAATGACGTTTCCAGAGGCGTTTCAATTTACGTTGCAAATGAGGCTTCAAATGACATTACAATTATCTTTACAAATGACGTTGACAAGTGACGTTTCAAATGACGTTGACAAGTGACGTTTCAAATGCCGCAGGCACCTACTGCAGCGGTAATGGAATGATCAGATTTATTATTACTCGTAATAAAGTACAAAATTAATAAATAACTTATTAAGAAACGGAATGACGTATGCTAATCGCTGGCTTTGCTGCTGCTCGATTCGCTGTCGGAATCGTCAGAGCTGTCGTCGCTGTCGTCGCTGCTGCTGCTGCTGCTGTCGCTGTCGCTGTCGTCGCTACTACCGCCCTTTTTCGCCTTCTCTTTGGCCCGCATCATTTTCTTGTACTGAGCGACGGTGATTTTCTTGGGCATTATGTCCCGTACGAATTCGTACCGCTGTTCGGCGTTGACCACCTCGGCCAGGTGCTTGTAGGCCAGCTTGCGTCCGTTGTTGGCCAGCTTGTAGCCGGCCGTGGCCAGCGTTCGGATGAACAGCTCGGTGGCCTTGGCCATCATTTGCGACGACTCCCTGGATATCTCTTCGGCGTCCGAGGAGCTTTTCATGATCGTATTGATCTTGTTCAGGGTCAAGTGCGGCTTCGACGCCATTTTGTGTTTTGTTTCGTCTCTCTGCGGAGGATAAAGAAAACACCGTCGTTTAGTACAGAACGGGCGCGGAAAAAAATTGACTTAGCAGTAAGTACATGCAGTACAAATAATAAAGAGAACATAACAGTGAGCTGTAATACAAGAAAACCGAAACGAAACCGCGGGTTGTTTCGGAACCCAACCCCTAGATGGCGCATGGGCAATAGCGACGCTCGGTGACAGTTGCAGTCGCAGACCAATGGCTTTGCTTTCTTCAGAGCAGATTATTTCCGATTTGAATTATTAATATTCCCGCCAGAAAATGGCTGCCAAAAGCGAATCAAAGTGACAAGTGACAGAGACATTAAAGTGACATTTGATGTTGCACTTTTCTAATTCAAACAGGAACCTCTTAATCAAGTTGGACTACTAACAGTTGCCATGCGAATGACTCTCCAATTTCTGTGATTTGCCTTAATGCCTCAAGCTCGATTTACACGTCCTGCAGTACGCCGTTATTAAAGCTTTCTAAAGCTTGACTTACTCGCTACTTACAGCAAAAGTAAGAAGAAAAAATCAATTCGTCTTAGTGTGAACTGAGCTTTATGCTAAGCAATCTGATTACAGTGATCTGACACGGTTACACTGAGATATGGTAATAAAGCCATACTTGCAAATGAGCATGCTAACAGCACAAGTTATTATAGAGCTCGTACTAGCATAAAATTAATCGGCTATAATTCCGTGAATTGGGCTTTATATTCGGCCGTTTCACGCGTCATTTGAGATTATTAATAATACACAATAAAGCTACGCTTGCAAATCAGCGCAATTAATGATGGAACTCGTTCTAGCGCAAGTAATTATAGCACTCGTTACAAGAGAGAATTAATCTGCTGTGATCTAAATTGAGCTTTAATCGGATGTTTGTTTCGTAATTTAAACTGACCGGGCTTGATTAAATCGGGTTTCGTCCAGAAACTACTTGCTGGAAGTCTAATAAAGCAACGCTTGCATTGGAATTTTGAACTGGCGCCAACAATTAAGCCGGGATGCGAGATTTAATTCAACCCGAGATTCAACCGTTTACACGTCCATTGCCCTCGCCATTGCCACTATGGCCCAAGGATAAGCTTACACGTCACGAGTCGTTTCAGCGAGTTCCTTTCGAGCAAGTGTATTTAAAATCATGGCAAACAGGGCAAGTATTGTTTTGAAGCTGGCTTCGCAGGTCGATTGTTGTCGCTTTCGCTTGAGCTCGAAATCATTTAAAGGTCGGCTGACACATCAAACCTTCGGAAAACATACAGAAAGTTGTTAGCAGGCTTTGGACAAGCTCAAAGTTACAAGAGTGTAAACCAAGCTTCATGAAAGTGAACTTCGTATGGACACTTGCTGCAAGCCTAATAAAGCAACGCTTGCATTGGAATCTTGAACTTGCGCCCGCAATAATGGCGATTCAAATAAACAAAATTATGCATCTGTAAACCAGGCTTTGTAAAAGCTTGATTTATTCGTGCAGACTGGGCTTTATACGGGTTTTGAACACACTCGTCGAAAGCTTAGTGAAGCAACGCTTGCAATGGAAACTTGAGCTTTCGCCCGTAATAATTGCGATACAAACAATCAAAATTATGCACCTGTAAACCAGGCTTCATAAAAGCTTGAATGATTCGTGCAGACTGGGCTCTATACGGGTTTTAAACAGACACTCGCAGAAAGCTTAGTGAAGCAACGCTTACAATGGGAACTTGAGCTTGCGCCCGCGTTAATGGCATTAAAATAAACAAAATTATGCACCTGTAAACCAGGCTTTATAAAAGCTTGAATCATTCGTGCAGACTGGGCTTCATACGGGTTTTGAGCAGACACTCGCAAAAAGCTTGGTAAAGCAGCTCTTGCGATGGAAACTTGAGCTTGCGCCCGCGTTAATGGCAGTAAAATAAACAAAATTATGCACCTGTAAACCAGGCTTTGTAAAAGCTTGAAATATTCGTGCAGACCGAGGTGCAGACTAGGTTTTATACGGGTTTTGAATAGACACTCGCCGAAAGCTTAGTAAAGCAACGCTTGCAATGGAAACTTGAGCTTGCGCCCGCAATAATGGCGATACAAACAATCAAAAGCATGCACCTGTAAACCAGGCTTCATAAAAGCTTGAAATATTCAAAATTCAATTTGGGCTTTATACGGGTTTTGAACCGACACCCGCAGAAAGCTTAGTAAAGCAACGCTTGCAATGAAATCTTGAGCTTGCGCCCGCAATAATAACGATGCAAATGAACAATTATGCTCCTGTAAACCACGCTTTATAGAAGCTTGAAGCATTCGTACAGACTGGGCTCCATACGAGTTTTAAACAGACACTCGCAGAAAGCTTAGTGAAGCGACGCTTGCAATGGAAACTTGAGCTTGCGCCCGCAATAATTACGATTCAAATGAACAGAATTCTGCATCTGTAAACCAGGCCTTATAACAGCTTGAATCATTCCTGCAGACTGGGCTTTATACGGGTTTTGAATAGACACTCGCAGAAAGCTTGGTAAAGCAACGCTTGCAATGGAAACTTGAGCTTGCGCCCGCAATGATAGCGATTCAAATAAACAATTATGCACCTGTAAACCAGGCTTTATAAAAGCTTGAATCGTTCGTGCAGACTGGGATTTATACGAGTTTTGGACAGACAATCGCAGAAAGCTTAGTAGTAAAGCAACGCTTGCAATGGAAACTTGAGCTTGCGCCCGCAATAATGGGGATTCCTCGGGGGATTCAAATAAACAAAACTATGCATCTGTAAACCAGGCTTCAAAAAAACGGTTGAATCATTCGTGCAGACTGGGCTTTATACGAGTTTTGAATAGACACTTGCAGAAAGCTTAATAAAGCAACGCTTGCAATGGAAACTTGAGCTTGCGCTCGCAATAATGGCGAATCAAATGAACAAAATTATGCACCTGTAGACCAGGCTTTATGAAAGCTTGATTTATTCGTGCAGACTGAGCTTTATACGAGTTTTGAATAGACACTCGCAGAAAGCTTAGTAAAGCAACGCTTGCAATGGAATCTTGAACTTGCCCCCGCAATAATAACGATACAAATGAACAAAATTATGCACCTGTAAACCAGGCTTTATAGAAGCTTGGAGCATTCGTGCAGACTGGGCTTTATACGGGTTTTGAATAGACACTCGCAAAAAGCTCAGTAAAGTGAGCTTGCGCCCGCAATAATGGCGATTGAAATTAACAAAATTAAGCACCTGTAAACCAGGCTTTATAAAAGCTTGAATAATTCATACAGACTGGGCTTTATACGGGTTTTGAATAGACACTCGCAGAAAGCTTGGTAAAGCAACGCTTGCAATGGAAACTTGAGCTTGCGCCCGAAATAATGGCGATTGAAATAAACAAAATTGTGCACCTGTAAACCAGGCTTTATAAAATCTTGAATCATTCGTGCATACTGGGCTTCATACGAGTTTTCAACGGAGCTCGCAGAAAGCTCAGTAAAGCAAGACTTGCAATGGGAACTTGAGCTTGCGCCCACAATAATAGCGATTCTACATCATTCTACATCTACTCTTTCTGCTCTAGTGTTTGCACTTTGTCACTGATTGTCACTCTAGTGAGAAAAACGACCTTTTACCGCTTAGCCTTGAACTATACTTACAGCGAGAACGATTTATTTTTCGAACAGTTCCGTGAACAAAGCGATAGTTTTCCGCCCTCACGTTTCTTGTCTGTAGCTGCTTTGCAACTCTAGTGAGAGAATAGACAGTTTACCTTTGAGCTTTGTAATAGCTACCAATAAGAGGAATTATTATTTTTCACAAACAAGTTGTGAGAATTTAATCAAAACTTGATAATGCAGATAATGGAAAAAAAACTACAACTTTTTGCTCTAGTGTTTGTCACTGATTGTCACTCTAGTGAGAAAAACGACCTTTTACCGTTTAGTCTTGCACTATATACCTACAGCAGGAACGAAAGCAGGAATGATTTATTTTTCGAACAGTTCTGTGGACAAAGCGGCAGCTTTCCGCCCTAACGTTTCCTGTCTGTCGCTGCTTTGCAACTCTAGTGAGAAAATCGACAGTTTACCTTTGAGCTTTGTAATAGCTACCTATAAGAGGAATTTTTATTTTTCACAAACAAGTTGTGAGAATTCAATCAGAACTTGATAATGCAGATAATGGAAAAAAAACGACAACTTTTTGCTCTAGTGTTTGTCACTGATTGTCACTCTAGTGAGAAAAACGACATTTTACCGCTTAGCCTTGCACTATACTTACAGCACGAACGAGAGCAGGAATGATTTATTTTTCGAACAGTTCTGTGGACAAAGCGACAGCTTTCCGCCCTAACGTTTTCTGTCTGTGGCTGCTTTGCAACTCTAGTGAGAAAATCGACAGTTTACCATCGAGCTTTGTAATAGCTATCTATGAGAGAAATCATTTTTCTCACAAACAAATTGCGAAAGTTCAATCAGAACTTCACACTACAACATAATAGAGAAAAAACATATTTCTGCTCTAGTGTTTTCGCTTTGTCAATGGTTGTCACTCTAGTGAGAAAAACGACCTTATACCGCTTAGCCTTGCACTATACCTACAGCGAGAATGACTTATTTTGCGAACAGTTATGTGGATAAAGCGACAGCTTTTTGCCCTAACGTATGTTTTCTGTCTGCTTTGCAACTCTAGTGAGAAAATCGACAGTTTACCTTCGAGCTTTGTAATAGCTACCTATATCCCATACACTTTCTATTTTCAGTAGAATGACTTTTTGGAGCAAAAATAAAGTGACAAGCTGGAGCGCTAGGAGAATACGGCCGATGGCCGCTGATAGTTTTGCTCCAAAACTTCGCAGGTGCCATCAGCCGTAGTCGTAGCCCCCCAGCTTGCCACTTTATTTTTGCTCCAAAAAGTCATTCTACTGAAAATAGAAAGTGCATGGGATATATAAGAGAAGTTATTATTTTTCACAAACAAGTTGCGAGAATTCAATCAAAACTTGCAGAACTTGCAAATCTGCAAAACAATGCAGATAATGGAAAAAAACTACAGCTTTCTGCTCTAGTGTTTTCACTTTGTCTTGATTGTCACTCTAGTGGGAAAAACGACCGTTAACTGCTTAGCCTTGCACTATGACAGTTTTGTGGACAAAGCAACAGCGGTTACCGTGTCATAAAGGGTAACCGAAGCTGCACATTCTACAGTAACGATTCCACCACCATTCTCTTATGCAATTATGAGTCGATGTAGATACGGAAGAATGCGATTTACTTACGTTAACGATTCCATTTTCGCACTTGAACATCGCCCACTGGCGTTTCATTCACAACTGTCAACGTTTGGCAGCTAGCCGACCGCTACGTGCGACATTGCTCAATGCAGGAAAGCAGGAATAAAACACAGAAAAGGGGAAAAAAAAGTCGCGAAAACTAAGTAGCTGAAGTAGCAACCAACAATACAGCTCAAGAACAGCGAGAATGGAGCGGCGACGATTAAGGAAACCCTGCGATGTTCAAGTGCGAAAATGGAATAGTAAACGTGAGAAAATCGCATTCTTCCGTACCTACATCAACTCAAAATTGCATAAAGAAGAGAATGGTGGTGGAATCGTTACTGTAAAATGTGCGGCTTCAGGACTCCTTTATGGCACTGTCGCCGCGACAGCTTTCCGCCCCAACGCTGTCGCTGCTTTGCAACTCAAGTGGGAAAATCGACAGTTTTATTCTATTTTGCAGTTATTTGCGATGCAATAGAATACAGAAACCATAATATTGAACTAATTACGAGGGGGTTTCCATTAGTTATTACCCGTGCAACATTTGGGACAATCTTGGTGTACGAAGTGAATAATAAAAGATAAAAGTCTCGAGAAAAGTGTGATAATGTGAATGTGTGATATTGGAACACTTCGCCAGCAAGTGATATTTTAATCCCCCTATAATCTACCTGTAGTGAAATGAAATGACATTCGGGCGGCTATGAAAGGACCCCGCACGATTCTTATGGAAAATGGCTCCCGGTTAAATTCTCTGAATTTTTGATATGTTGTAGCTCATGAGATACTAATCAAATACCGTGAACCCCAAACTCAAATAATGGACAGTTTTTCACCCACAGGGGGTTGAAGTTGGAGGTTTTGACGGCTTCAAAATGATATTATGACGTTGATAAAAGCTTTTTATTTGGTTTCTCTTCAAGTTGTGTTTCATGCTAAATGTATTTATTTGACAGAAAAATATCAACCCCCTCCTCCACCCCCAACCCCTATCTACCATCATAAAATTCGAGATTACTCCCAAAAACCCTGCGGATGGCTTCTATGATTTAAATTATGAGTTTTGACATTAAAATTATTTTCCACCCCTAATGTTGGGGTGCCGATTTTCAAATTTTCCTCGGTTAATTTGGCTGAATTTTTGGTATTGTGTATTTCTAATTCTGCTGAACAAAAAGCTCATACCAAAACTTATTCCTATGAACAGTTTTTGTTCTGCAGGGGACTGAAGTTCAATATTTATGCTCTCAAATCTTCAACTTCAGTCCCCTGTAGAACAAAAACTGTCCATAGGAATAAGTTTTGGCATTGAAACTTTTCGTTCAGCAGAATTAGAAGTACACAATACCAAAAATTCAGCCAAATTAACCGAGGAAAATTGGAAAATCGGCACCCCAACATTAGGGGTGGAAAATAATTTTAATGTCAAAACTCATAATTTAAATCATAGAAGCCATCCGCAGGGTTTTTGGGAGTAATCTCGAATTTTATGATGGTAGATAGGGGTTGGGGGTGGAGGAGGGGGTTGATATTTTTCTGTCAAATAAATACATTTAACATGTAACACAACTTGAAGAGAAACCAAATAAAAAGCTTTTATCAACGTCATAATATCATTTTGAAGCCGTCAAAACCTCCAACTTCAACCCCCTGTGGGTAAAAAACTGTCCATTATTTGAGTTTGGGGTTCACGGTATTTGATTAGTATCTCATGAGCTACAACATATCAAAAATTCAGAGAATTTAACCGGGAGCCATTTTCCATAAGAATCGTGCGGGGTCCTTTGACATTTGGGCTGGACAACAAGAGTTTTTTCAAGTTAGATGATAGTACCTATATTAATCAACAAGCGGGTAATGATTACTTCTTACTTATGAGGATGCAGTTTGACGACACGAGCCTTGGCGAGTGTCGTAAACCATCCGAATGAGTGATAGCCATTACCCGCGAGTAGAATACTATGCTTTATCCAGTCTTACTGAAAAATGCAGGCATGTATGCGCGTGATAATGCGTGCATTATTCAATAGGATTGGATAAAAGTTTATTATCAATTCATAAACGTTCAATGATAATCTAATTTTCTTCTTCTAAATTTTAATTAGTGTAATGGCTAATAGGACAAACCAGGCCCAAAGCCCAAAAAAAAAAAAAGATAATCTAGCATATAAAAACGAAAACGCATTTTTCTAACGCAAATGTCAAATTTCATAGCCGCCCGGGTTGTGATATTCATAAAGATGGTTGCACAAAATGTATGCTGCATACAGTCAGTGCCTGCCTATAACTAAAAATATTTAAGATGCTTCTCAAATCATTACGAAGCATTAAAGAGATTCATAAAGACGTCATAAAAAAAATCAAGTTGGTATTGGTATCACCACCAAGATCACCACAAACCCCAAATGTGTATATAAAAATTTTTACGTTTGACGGAATAAAATGAAAATTACGTCAAAACGTCATCGCCACCGCCTGCTGAGTTAGGTATTCTACTTTTACTACGTTTCCATGGAGAATTGAAATCGATTTGAAAACGGTCGGTATCGGGATTGAATACGGAAGTGTTCACATGAGTGGTTCGAACTCGGTATTCAAATCGATTTGAATTCTGTTTACATATCTGTCATGTAAGTCTAACCCTAACCTAAAACTATCCCAACCTAACGTATCAAAGAAAGTGCAAATACTCTGCAAACTGCAAGTGTGCAGAAGGCAGAAGTGCAGAACAACAGGTGCAAGTCTGAATGCGACCCTCGATGCGACCAGGACAGCGGTTTTACTCATTGCTATGTGTCAGTTTCTGTTTGTTGATGTTTCGATCCAATCCGATTGGGTTTCCATGAGTAATTTCGATCCGATCCCGATACGATCCCAGAATTTGCCGAATCGACCTTGAAACTCAAATCGATTTGGATACAGTTCTGCAAGTGTTTACATGCAGTTTTCAATCCCGATACCGTTTTCAAATCGATTTCAATTCTCCATGGAAACGTAGTATTTGTTACACCCAGCTAGATGTATACTTTATTTATTTTATGCCATGGAATCTTACACCATATCCGATTACCTATCAGCATTTCGATAGTTTCCATTGTTTATATTTACAAATCATTACGAATTCAGGTTAGATTACAAGTCCTTCGAACCTCTTTTCCTGTCTCAGAAACAATCAAGCGTTTTATTTATAAACGCATGTCTGTTCCTCGTTTTGCGTGTGCTCCAGATTCTTTTCGAGCTCCATTTTAGAACAGATGTACGCACTCAGATCTTGAATCTTAAGTTTAGTAGGTAGGTACATTTTAACAGATCAAGGAAAAAGAACTTTCTCTTTTTCAGTTAGTTCATAGTTCATAGTTCCCTTTTCTCACACACGAGTTATGTCACTACTTACCGAATAAAATGCAACACCGAAAACGATGCTAGAAAACTGCAACCATCCTCTGACGAAAACGGCCCGTGAAATCGATGTGTGAGTTGGCTGTGCCCCGGCTGTCAGAAAGGCCTTCTTTGTTTATTCCTTGGAAACGGAAGGGACGCGCGTTGCGTTCGGTTCGTCGATCGAAAAGGCCTCGAAAATCTTTGTATTTTTTTTTTTTTGTTTCGGTAATTTAGCAGGGCCGCAGCGGGGTACGAAAATGGTTTGTGTGATATTTTAGGGCACTTGCACGGGGAGCAGAGAACACTTCGAGCAAACGTCAAATGTGCACTGGCGATGGCGAGAGAGGAGGAAAGCGCCAAACGAAAACGGGGCTGGTGGACGCGTGCGTAAAGCAGTGGTGTCCAAAAGTTCGCAACATGCCATTTTCGTGCCAGTTAGCAATTTAAGCATTCCTATTTTCCTATTTACTATTTTACTGTTCACAATATATCGTATCTGATGGATTCGCTCGGCCAAACACGAATCAAACTCGCAACTGCCGTGATGCAAAAGCTCATTTCCATTCAATTTCAAATTTCGCGCCACAAGCACTTTGCGGCGATCTATGTTTTGCTAGCTCGGTGAGCGATTGACAATTCATAAGAAATTGCGTTGACTCGTTGTAAAAACATTCATAGAAAAAACACTAGCAGTCACTTAGTTTGGCAATCCAGCAAATTCCTCAGTCAAATTGCACAGCTGCATTGAGAAAACGGCGAAATGTTGAGAAAGCAGCAAGGGGACTCTGCAATTGATACGTCAATGGGAGCCTGACGCCGCCCCCTGAAGACGCGCTGTCAACACAACAAAACGCCAAACGTCAAACGTCACACGATAACCTCAAAACGCCACCGAAATGCCCCCCTAAAGCGGCGAATCGCCGTGGAAAACCGGGCCCCAGTGGAAATGTCGTAACGAAAACGTGAGTTTTCAACACCGGCCGCTTCGATTCGCACTGATAGGCTGTGTGTTTGCAGGCGAGACGGGATGGAGGTCGAAAAAGGGGCGCGTTCCTGCCCCAGATGCCCGTACAGCACGCCCTGGGGCTTCGCCCTGGACTGCCACAGGGCCAAGGCGCATCCCGGAGGGAAACCGGCGGCGTTCAGGTCAGGACTGGCTTGCTTGCATCGGTTCGCCGAGGGCGTTCGGTTTCTGGCATGAGGCCCGGGCCCGGGATCTGGCCGGGCGGCATGCTTTGCGGCTTTGTTCGTTTGTCATGCTCGTTGTTATGTTTGCCGTACTTCGGTTATAGCGTGTTAACCTTGTTGTAACGTCCTAACATTGTAACAGTGTGCTGTGCTATGTTGCCAAGTGCTAACAATAAACAAAACAAAAAAACAAAAGAGGGAGAACCTTTCCCTGGCTGTTTGATGCTTTAGAATTTAGCCCCTTGAAACTGTGACAAATGACAATAACGTTTTTAACATGCATGATTTTGTGTTAATGGTTGATTTACTAAAATTTAGTTGTTTAATTTTCTGTTTTAACTTGTAAATGGGCCTGGTAAGGCCTCAGTTATGTAAATATTGCTTGCTGTGTTTAATTTTGCATCCTGTCAAATGTTTGCTAGAAGTATATTGGACTGATTTTTAACAGTGTTATGATGCGATTCTCTAAAAAATCACATTCCATAAAGGCTCTGTTACGCTGTTATTACCTAGGCAACAGCCAATGGCTGACTGGATTTTTTACATAACACTATTTTCGTGAAACGTCTGATCCGTTCCTATGTGAAGTTGCTAGGCAACCAGGGCTGTGATTGGCTGTCACCTAGGCAACATCACCTGATGATCTGTTCCCGGGCTCCGAAAATAGGGCCCCAGAGCGTTTATGGAATGTTATTTCTCACAGAATCGCACTATTAGTTAGGTATGTAGTCAGCTTGTTGTACATTGAATAAATATTATATTATTGTTTTGAAATCAAATGCTCTGTCTAACATTAGTTTACCTGGCATTATATCAAATGTTCATAGTCATATTTCTGGGCTTTCCATGTGGAAATTGGCATTTCTGCTGAAAATATTGGAAAAATGATTTTTTTATACATGGTGCTTCAAATAAGTATCGCATTCCAAGTCCAGAGCGGCATACGGGGTGTTTCAGTTTCAACCGATCAAAACTTTGGGATAAGATTCTTCTCATTCTCCTGATTTAAGCAAAAATATAACATTCTATAGATATATGAGATAGAGATATAGAGCTGCGAGTCAAGCTATGTCGACGATAAATATAAAGCCGGCATTACAGATCGCTAGTTTTTGAATAACTCTGAATTCCTTCATGCTTATTGCAGCGAAATTTCAAATTCATACTTTGCAAGACCCTTTATAACAAATCGACATTGCTTCCGTAGCTCTGAAATCGAGGCCGGTAATACAGTTTCCGACAATTACGACATTCGAGTCATTTAATTCGAGAAATTTAATCGCAAATGTGTTTTCACAGATATGATTTCGTTAACAAGAGAAATTCAAGCTGCAGTTGAAACTACAAGCCGGGCTGTTTGCGATAAAAATGATGCCGGTATTACAGATTGCCGCCTTTTGAACACTTGTGATATTCTTCCACGCTTTTTCCATCAAAATTTCAAATTTCAGCTTTGCAAGACCCATCCTAACAAATCGGCATTGCCACCCGTAGCTCTGAAATCGAAGCCGGTAATACAGTTCTCGATAATTTAGACATTCAACGTATTCAATTTGAAATTTGATCGAAAATGTAATAAAGCCAAATTCTCTACAACAGGAGAGATTCATGCCGCAATTGAAGCTACGAAGCGAAGCTATGTTCGCGATGAAAATGATGCCGGTATTACAGATCGCTGCCTTTCAAACACTGTGATATTTTTCCACGCTTTTTTAATCAAAATTTCAAATTTTAGCTTTGCAAGACCCATTCAACAAATCGGCATCGCTTCCGTAGCTCTAAAATCGAGGCCGGTAATACAGTTTCCGACAATAACGACATTCGAGTCGTTTAATTTGGGGAATTTCATCGCAAATGTGTTTCTACAGCAATGATTTCGTTAACAAGAGAAATTCAAGCTACAATTGTAACTACAAGCCGGGCTATGTTTGCAATATAAATGACGCCGGTATTACAGATCGCTACTTTTAGATGAATATGGTATTTCTTCCTGCTTCTTGCAAACTAAATTCAGATTCAAACTTTGAAAGATCCTTAATAACAAATCTGATTTGTTACCGTAGCTCTGAAATCGAGGTCGGTAATACAGTTCCCGACCTCTCCGAAAATTCAGTACCAAGCAGCAAGCAAGTATAAGCGAGCTCGTTGCGAGAACTATCCTTGGAGTCCTCCAAAGTACAAATTCGATTTTCAGATCGGTAAATTCTGAAATGAAGCTGAGAAAATTTTGACTTCCCGCGCATTTTTGAAATTATTGACGTTCACATCAAATCGCCTTGTCATCGACCACAAGTTTTCACGTAAAAAATTCGCAAGTCAATTGCTTGCAGTTCACTTGCTGGAAAGCATAACGGCCGGAAAATTTGTGCAGTTTCTCCAACCTGAAGCTTGAAAAACAAGCAGTAAAAGCGAAATCTGGTGGTAAAGTTGCGCACTGAATCATCGACTCGGCGCAGAATTTGCATTGAGGATAATAATAGGTCGCGGGAACATAACCGTTACCTTGGCACCCGCTATGGCATCGTTGCAAGTATGCCTGACGTGGCAACAGCCCGCGCTTGCGCGTGATGGGGTGGCATTGGTGGCAAGCGATTCGCTTGTTTTTGACATAACGCTGTCAAATCTTGAGTTTAGCCCATTAATTTTGGTAACAGTTTGATATCCGGTCAACTACCAAAATTGATTTTTTTTCAACGATTCTTATTATACAGGGTGATTTTTTGAAAAGTTTCCACCTCCAATATTTTCCCGCACAAATTTTTTTTGCAAAAAAGCCAAAACAGGTCGATTTTCTTTTCGAGGGGGACATCTAACCAGCGTATTTTCAATCTTACTGTTTCATCCCCCTAGGCAGGGTGACTACCCCTTCCAAAATCTTAAATGGGACTAGGGGTCAAAATACACATTGTTTTGAAGGTCATTCAATTCTCTTTATACTGGTGCATCTAAAATGAAAATCTAACCATCCGTTCTCAAACTATGAATTTTTTAAGCCAGGAACCTTCGCTGAATAAATTTTTGTTTTTATTATGCATTGGCGTATCAAGAACCGCCAACACACGTCTATTTCAATCAAGTATTAGGGGAAGGGGCATTTTTTGACAGATCGTTGAGATACGTACCTCTCACCCACTCCTTCGCCCCCATCAACAACCCCTTGGAAATCTGAAATGGGATATGAGCCATCTTGTGATACCTCATTTGAAAGGGGTATCAATAATTCGCCAGTGCATTCGATTCTAATGAAGTCGTCAACAGGTGCCTAAAACTCAACGATCATTTTGGAAAAATTATTCAGAAAGCATTTTTATTCAAATAATTTCTTTTATTCTGAAAATGCAAACGTTTCAACAGACAGAAGCAAGTGGAACTGAAAGAAGTCAGTAGTTACAATCACAAAAGATAAGATAATTTTTTTACTTCAGTTTTTCCCAGTTTTTCAGGTACATTATTTTGTTTTCTACAATACACTAAGTGTACCGTATTCGACGTCGGTTGAATTGTTACATGTAAAAAATGGCTTACGCTGTTGCCGAGAGGGTTGAAGTAATTTTGATTTATGGTGCAATGAACTGTTACCGAGCCACGGCCAGAGTTTTCAGTGAAAGACATCCAGATAGACAAATGAGCCATATGTACGTCAGAAAGCTTTCACGAAAATTCCAGGAAACGGGGTCGGTGAAGAATGTGAATAGAAGAGGTAACGTGGTGGTAGATGAAATGGCTCAGATTGAAGTAAGTAAGTAAGTAAGTAAGTTTATTTTCTTCAACAAGATTCCAAAATAAAAGTACTAGGTCATCTGGCTTTGGATCCAACTAACTCTTTGCGTCGGATTTCTGCAACTACAGGACTTTCGTACTCATCCGTGCGCAAAGTGACAAAACTTCATAAATTCCGTCCATACAAAATGAAAATGCTGCAGGAGCTTGTTGAAGAAGATCCTGATCGGAGACTAGAGTTTTGCGAGACCATGACAGAAATGATCACTGCAAACCCAAATCTGGTCAAGAACATATGCTTCAGTGATGAATGCAGTTTCTATTTAAACGGCTGTGTAAATAAACAAAATGTGCGTTATTGGAGTGATGAAAATCCACGCATTTTCAGAGAGGGACATACGCAAGCTCCTCAAAAATTGAATGTTTGGGCAGGAATACTTGGAGATGCGGTAGTCGGTCCCCTATTCATTGAACAAACATTGAATGGTGATGTGTATTTGGACTTGCTGGAGAATACCATCGATCCTTTAATAACCGATGAAGTTGAAAATCAACGTGATCAAGGTGGAAATCCGATCCTGGATGAAAATGGGCTATTCTTTCAGCAAGATGGAGCCCCGCCTCATTACGCTGTCAATGTGCGAAACTGGCTCGACCAGAGATTTCCGAATCATTGGATTGGCAGGCGTGGAGCGATAGAATGGCCACCTCGATCACCAGATTTGACAAGTCCCGACTTCTTCCTCTGGGGTCATCTTAAATCTGTTGTCTTCAAAACTCAGCCAGTGGATTTGGTAGATTTACGACAGCGGATAGTTGACGAATGCAGAAGGGTTCCTAGAGAAACGTTCTCTAGAGTGAGACAGGAATTCGAAAATCGTCTCTACTACTGCATGGAGAATAACGGTGGTCACTTTGAGCATCTTTTGTGATTGTGACTACTGACTTCTTTCAGTTCCACTTGCTTCTGTCTGTTGAAACGTTTGCATTTTCAGAATAAAAGAAATTATTTGAATAAAAATGCTTTCTGAATAATTTTTCCAAAATGATCGTTGAGTTTTAGGCACCTGTTGACGACTTCATTAGAATCGAATGCACTGGCGAATTATTGATACCCCTTTCAAATGAGGTATCACAAGATGGCTCATATCCCATTTCAGATTTCCAAGGGGTTGTTGATGGGGGCGAAGGAGTGCGTGAGAGGTACGTATCTCAACGATCTGTCAAAAAATGCCCCTTCCCCTAATACTTGATTGAAATAGACGTGTGTTGGCGGTTCTTGATACGCCAATGCATAATAAAAACAAAAATTTATTCAGCGAAGGTTCCTGGCTTAAAAAATTCATAGTTTGAGAACGGATGGTTAGATTTTCATTTTAGATGCACCAGTATAAAGAGAATTGAATGACCTTCAAAACAATGTGTATCTTGACCCCTAGTCCCATTTAAGATTTTGGAAGGGGTAGTCACCCTGCCTAGGGGGATGAAACAGTAAGATTGAAAATACGCTGGTTAGATGTCCCCCTCGAAAAGAAAATCGACCTGTTTTGGCTTTTTTGCAAAAAAAATTTGTGCGGGAAAATATTGGAGGTGGAAACTTTTCAAAAAATCACCCTGTATACGTCCATTCAGGTCCTAAATAAAACAAAACGGTTGTCGGCCGCCACCCGCCAGATTTATAACAAAAAAAGATAGGAACTGTGAAAATAAACTCAGTAAATATTAATTGGTTGACCGGATAGTCCGCCCCGGTCTCAGTTTACTATCCGGTCAACTATCCAAATTGCATTTATTCGGGGTAATTTCTATTGCACACATTCAACTACGCCCTGAAAGTGAGAAAACTGCTGTCGGCCGCCAGTTTCATAAAATATTTGGCCCCATGGTGTCTTCAACACAGTTTGAAGTTCTGTTGAGCCCTCTTGCAGTTTCTCGAGGTTTTGGGAGCACTATTAAACCCTTTGTGCCTTTATGTGATAGTCGGCCATAAATCGGGGGGCCCCTTTTGTGTATTTAGGTATAATTTGGAGCCCTAATGAGCCCCCTTATGTGCTTCATGGCTTTCAGAATTCTAATAAGCCCTCATTTGCCATCTTGTGCTATCAAGGCTCAATTGGACCCCCCCTTATTGTTTTTTCAATGTGATTTAAAGCCCTGCCGAGCCCCCTTGCATTTTCCGTTAGGTACTTTCAGAGCAACATAATCACCTTTGTGCCGTCATATCATTTGCAGACCTTTCAGGTTTATTTGTGGCCCTCATGTCTAATTTGGAGGCCTATAATCAGCCCACTTATGCTTTCATCTCAGTTTTTATTGACTTTCAGAATACCAGTGGACCCCCTGGACCCTCTTGTGTCACCAGGATTGTTTTGAGCCCTCTTCGTTTGGAGCCCTAATGACCCCTCTTGTGCTTTTCGTGGCTTTCAGAATTCCAGTAAACCATCTTGTGTCTTATTTCATTGCTGGAAGCACCTCATGACTTCATATGATATTCGGAGACCTATCGGGCCCCCTTGTGTCCTCAAATGTAATATGGAGCCCCCACTTAGCCCACTTAATTTTCACTGGCTTCAAGAATGAGTACAATAAGCCCCCTTTTACCTTCATTGGTAATATAAAGCTCGTCCATTGGGCCCTTTGTGTTTTTCCGTATCATTCGGATCTCTATTGAGCCCTCTTTTGTCTTTATGTGTCGTTTGGAGCCCTAATGACCCCCCTTATGTTTTTTCGCGGCTTTCAGAGTTCCAGTAAGCCCCCTTGTGCCTTCTTGCGTTGTTAGAAGCCCTAGTGTAAATCCCTTGTGCCTTGATGTGATTTACGGAGCCTTACCGGGTTCCCTTCATGTCCGCAAGTGTAGTTTGGAGCCCTAATTAATCCTCTTCTGTTTTTCAATCTTTTCCTGGCTTTCGGAGCATTTGTAAACATCAAGTCTTCATGTGATATTCGGAGCTCTATCGGACCTCTTGTGCCCTCCAAAGTATAACAAGCCCTAATTAGCTCCCTTCTGTTTTTTTTTCCTGGCTCTCAGGTTAGCCACCTTTTGCTTTTTTTGTTGAAGCGACCGGTTTGACGCGGGACAGTTTGACGTCAGGTTCATTTCGCCGCCGAACCGGGCCAAAAACCACGCAAAAATGCAGGGGTGCTCAGCAGGGCTTCATATGATATTGAAGACACAAGGGGGCCCAGTGAAACTTCATATAACATCGAAGGCAAAAGGGGTCTTACTTGGGGGACTCCATACTACACTTGAGAACACAAGATGTCGGTGTCCAAAGTCACATGAAGGCACAAAGTGCTTACTCACTAATGCTCCGAAAGCCTTGGAAAAATGTAAGAGGCTTCAAAAGACGTTGAAGAAACAAGGGGGCCAAAGAAAGCTCTGGATAATACAAGACGGCAAAAGGGAGCTTGCTGGATTTCTGAGAGCCAGAAAAAAACATGAAGCTGATTTCGGCTTCATATTCTTTTGAAGGCAAAAGGGGTCCGATAGGGCTCCAAATATCACATGAAGGCTTGAGGTGTTCACTAATGCTCTCAAAGCCACGAAAAGATGCGAGGGGAGATCGACAAGGATTCAAGTGATATTAAAGACACGAGCGGGCTCAAGAGAGCTTTATGTAATAAATGAAGGCGAAAGGGGGTTTACTGAAATTCTGATAGCTACGAAAAAACATAAGGGGACTAATTAGGGCTCCAAACTACACTTGCGGGCATAAAGGGAGCCCGTTAGGGCTTCAAACGATGTTGAAGACACAAAGGGACCCAATGGATCGAGCTTTATATAACAAATGAAGGTAAAAGAGGGGGCTTATTGGTACTTACCTACTCTTGAAGCAAATAAAAACATAAGTGGGCTGATCAGGGCTCCGAATAAGTCATGAGGTGCTCACAAAAAGGCAACAGAGAGGGCTTACTGAAATTCTGATAGCCATGAAAAAACATAAGAGGGCTAACTAGAAGTCCAAACTACACTTGCGGTCACAAGGGGGTCCGACAGGGCTCCGTATATCACATGAAGGCACAAGGGACACACACTGAAGCTTTCAGCAATGCAAAAGGCACAAGATGGCTTGCTGAAATTCTCAAAGCCACAAAAAACATAAGGGAGCTCATTAGGGCTCCAAACGAAGGGCTTCAAACAATACTGGTGACACAAGGGGGTTCAAGGGGCTCTTCATCATAAAAAAAGGCAAAAAGGGGACTCACTGGTACTCTGAAAGTCGATAAAAATCAAGATAAAAATATGAATGAGCTGATTATAGGCCTCCTAACTACACATGAGGATAAAAGGGGACCCGAAAGGTCTCCGAATGACATGACGGCACAATGGTGATTATTATGCTTTGAAAGTAACAAAAAATTCAAGGGGCTCAGCAGGGCTTCAAAGTATGCACATTGGAGAAACAATAAGGGGGAGTCCAAGTGATCCTACATAGCACAAGATGGCAGAAGAGGGCTTATTGGAATTCTGGGAGCCATGAAGCACATAAGGGGGCTAATTAGGGCTCCAAATTATACTTGAAGACAAAAGGGGGCCCCCTGATTTGGGGCCGAATATGACATAAAGTCACAAAGGGTTTACTAGTGCTCCGAAAACTTTGGGAAATTGCAAGAGCGCTCAACAGAACTCCAAACGGTATTGAAGACACAAGGGGGGCAAATATTTTATGAAACTGGCGACCGACAGCAGTTTTTTCATTTTTAGGACGTATTTAGTTGAATGTGTGTAAAGAAATCATCCCGAATAAATGCAATTTGGATAGTTGACCGGATAGTAAATTAAGACCAGGGCCGCTATTCTGTACTTGCCCACCGACAACTATCGGATCGGTAGCTAGGGTGAGAACCAATCAAATTCGCTCCTGCCTAGCTACCGACACCGACATACGAGACAGAAGCTGACTTTGGACATTTTGACAGACTCAACTCATGAATAATTGACGCATGCGCATGGCTGACGCGCGCTAAAAGAAGAACATGATGCTCTTCAAAACCAACAAGAGTACAACAGCACTTTGGCTAATGAAAACGAGCATTTTGCAGGTGTGGAACCAGTAAGCCGGAGCCGCACGAATGCACCCGATGCCACCACAGCTCCTACACGAAACTCGAACTTGCCAGCCACACTTGCACCCCCAACGGCCACAACAACCACGACTCGGCCAACAACCGCAACAACGACCTGTTCCTGCACCCGGCGGCGCCGGCGCCGCTGCCGGCCGCGCCTCCGATCAAGTGCGCCAAGTGCGCCGACTTCCGGACTCACTCGCGCTTCGTGCACTCGACGCACGCGCGGCTCAAGCACGCGGTGCGTCGGCGCTGCGCCGAGTGCGCGTACTCCAGCCGCCATCCGACGCGCCTGCAGGCGCACCGTGTCCGCGCCCACTCGACCGCCGGCTTCGTGTGCGCGCGCTGCCGCACGGGCGCGCAGACGCGCGGCGCGCTCACCTGCCGCTGCAGCAGGAAGAGCGCGGTGCTGCGGCGGTTCAGGTGCGACGAGTGCCAGTACGCCGCCCGCCAGCTGAGCGCGCTGGCCAAGCACTGCCTGCACAAGCACGAGAACCGCGAGTGCTGGAGGTGCGACTACGTGGGCGACGGCCCCGGGGACCTGACCAGGCACTCGGGCGCCGTGCACGGCCTGTACGGCTTCCGGTGCGAGCACTGCTCGTACAGGGCGAGGACGGCGGAGGCGCTCGGCAGGCACATGAAGGACGTGCACACGTACCAGTGCGCGCAGTGTCCGTACGAGACGACGAGCGAGGAGTTTCTGACGCGGCACGTGCAGTTTGCGCACAAGTACTTGCACTGGTTCTCGTGCAAAAAGTGTCCGTACAAGGCCGAGGTTCGTATCGATCGATCGCAGCGATCGACGAAATGTTCATTCGGAGTTGGCTTTGCTGTCAAAATATACCGTCAGTCGGCCAATCCGGCCGCTTCGATCATAGTACGCCGGATAGCGACATGAATTTTCAAGTCATTTCATCACGAGACAGAAACGGTCAAATCGATAGTTTTTGTGATGGCAAACAATAAAAACAACTTCTGTCACTCACGTGTCGGTTGCTTCAAAAGTTACAGGGCGTCAAACATGTCACCAGAAAAAACTTATCTAAGTCATTTCATCACGAGACAGAAACTGTGATGCGTCGGTGATGAAACGCTCCTCCTCCTCCTCCTCCTCCTCCTCTTCCTCCTCCTCCTCCTCCTCCTCCTCCTCCACCTCCTCAAAATGTGTTGGAAGGAACCATTTCTCTCTACTAACATGTTTGACACCCTGCAACTTTTGAAGCAACCGACGCATGAGTGACAGAAGTGGTTTTTCTTGTTTGGGATCCCAAAAACTATCGATCTAACCGTTTCTGTCTTGTGATGAAATGACTTAGGTAAGTTTTCTTTCTGTTGACATGTTTGTAACTTCTGTAACTTCTGGAGCAACCGACGCATGAGTGACAGACGTTGTTTTCCTACAAAAACTACCGATTTGACCGAGTCTGTCGCGTGATGAAATGACTTGGGTAAAATGTCGCTATCCGGCGTACTATTAGTGGAAACTTCTTTTTCCAAAACCAACTGCGATTGGAAATTTTGTTGTTAGCGCGTTTGTAGAAAATCATTCTAGTCCGGATGCTAGTTGCATAAAATGGAATGAACGTTGTATTTTTTTATGAGAAGATGCTACTTGGTGGAAATGTTCTTTGCATCATACTCTTCTCATCCAGAAAGGTAGCCATCAGCACCATCCATGCCGGCAGCGTATACAGGGTGAAACAGAGAAAAAAGTTGGAAAATTATATTTAAATAACCGAAGCATGTGGAGACGTGTAATTTACCACATACATTAACTGTTTTATGGTCATGAACTTACAGCAAACCGTTCTTGATCACCTTGAACCGTCTTTGAAATGTAGGGGAAAAACAAAAGAAAAAAACAAAAACACTCTTTTTCCCATAAATAAGTGATTCTTAGAGATATTGACACAATACTTGGTATTTCTACAAAAAGTATTGTTAGAAATGATATGAGCTGGGTAGCCAATTCCTAAGCCAACTATTTCCAGAAATACGATTGTCAACTTTTTTTTCGTCTTGAGCACCATCTTGAATCTGCCCTGTGAGACATCGTTGAAAAAGTGATTGGTTATCATAATAATGGTAATATGTGATCATTGCAGCGTGAAAACAACCTCCTCATCATAATTTAGTGACCTCTTCGGCGGGAAAGAATTGCCATTCACGTATTTTCTGGCTCTTCAAAGCTTTAGTGCCCATGATGGCATTTGCAACATCTGGAATGGTAAGATATGTCACGCATTATGAACCTTGATGTACTTTGAGGTAGCCTACCAAGTTTTGCAATCATCAATTGAAAGGTTTGTTCTTAAAAGCTGTTTGAACAAAATTTGTTTAATTTTTTTAAGGAAAATGCAAAATATTGGATCTTTCACCCTTATTTGATCCCTCGTTGAGGAAAGCCTGAAACCGAAAGTCTCCATAATTTTTATGCCAATGGTTCACTGAGAACTGCTCTTCAATGTGTAGTTGTCAAAATTTGCATAGTTGCGTTCAGATTCCAAACAGAGAGCGACAAAGAAGTTCATGCAGTGGAAAAAGACACAACTTTCAATGCAACGGAGAAATCCCGGAAATGTCCCTTTTAAATAGTCTTCCCGCAATACACAGGTTCTGTGAAACTCTCAAGCGTGGGTGAAAGGCTTGAAACATTGCTAACTCAAGGCTCTAACAGTGCACCAAATTGCACATTTATGTTATAAAAAGCAAGGTCTCCAGACAGCTTTCAGTCTAGCCCTGGTCCTGGCCCTTTTTTTACTGCATGAACTTCTTTGTCGCTCTCTGTCTGGAATCTGAACGCATTTATGCAATTTTTGACAACTAAAAATTGAAGAGCACTTTCCACTGAACCATTATCATGAAAAATTCGAAGACTTTCGGTTTCAGGCTATCCTCAGTGAGGGATCAAGTAAGGGTGAGAGACCCAATATTTTGTATTTTTCATTAAAAAAACGATACAAATTTTGTTCAAACAGCTTTTAAGAACAAACCTCTCAATTGATGATGGTGAAACTTGGTAGGCTACCTCAAAGTACATCAAGGTTCATAATGCGTAACATATTTCACCATTCCAGATGTTTCAAATGCCATCATGGACACTAAAGCTTTGAAGAGCCAAAAAATACGTGAATGGCAATTTTTTCCCGCCGAAGAGGTCACTAAATTATGATGAGGAGGTTATTTTTGCGATGCAATGATTTCATGTTACCATTATTATAATAACCAATCACTTTTTCAACGATGCCTCACAGGGCAGAATCAAGATGGTGCTCAAGAGGAAAAAAAGTTGACAATCGTATTTCTGGAAATAGTTGGCTTTGAAATTGACTACCCAGCTCATATCATTTCTAACATTACTTTTTGTAGAAATACCAAGTATTGTGTCAATATCTTAAAGAATTACTTTTTCATGGAAAAAAGAGTCTTCTTGTTTTTTTTCTGGTTTTCCCCTACATTTCAAAGACGGTTCGAGGTAATCAATAACAGTTTGCTGTGACTTCATAAGCAGAAAATAGTTAATGTATGTGGTGAGTAACACGTCTCCACGTGTTTCGGTTAATTAAATATAATTTTTCAACTTTTTTTTTCTTCATCACCCTGTATACGCCGCCGGCATGGATGGCGCTGATGGCTACCTTTCTAGATCGGAAGAGTACAATGCAAAGAACATTCCCACAAAGTGGCATCTTCTCATCAAAAAATGCAAGGTACTTGCAACCAGCATCCGGACTATTTCCCTAGTAACCAGTAACCTTAAATCTAAACTGAAATTTTCTTTGGGTCAATAAAGCTAGTTTGTCACAATTTCTCTGGGCTTAAAGCTACGTTCACTATATTCGAGTGATAATAATGCTACGTTTACATGATTGTAGTGACCCTGAAGCTGTTTGCCACTGTGCTGGTGCACTCGGCAGCAAAAATAGCGCTTACTTGATTTTTGACGAAGACGACTACTTGCTTAGCTTGCTCTACCGTAGCAGGGAGCTATGTACTCGAGATGAATAATACAATGCCGCCTTTGTACAGGAATAAGTGAACAAACCGGGTGTTGAGTCGACGGCTTTTTGTGCTCTTTCTACCACCATAATAAATAAATATCAAATAAATAAATGAAACAATAAATAACAAATGAATAAATAATATCAAAACTCTAATTAAGATTTTTTTGTTCAGATTGCAACGTGTATGCTCAATTTCTGAAAAAAAAGCTGGCCATCAGTCCTCCAATGAAATTCGTGCAAGATAAGTGATAACAAGTCCGGTCCCTGTTGGCACTCACCATTGTTGAACGTTTGAATGGTTTACAGAAGGGCAATATAATGATAACAAAAGCAGCATTGCTTTTTTCATCTCGAGTACCACTACTACCTACTACGGTAGAGCTGGTCAAGCAAATAGCCTTCTTCCTCATAAATCATGTGGGCGCCATTTTTTCCGCCGAGTATCCTCTCAATCAATCATCAATTTCACATATCCTTGTTGAAACTCTTCCAATCAGTCTAAACCTACGTTTGTACTATCCGAATCACTTCAGATGCTTCTACTTTTCCAGTGATTGTGAAGCTATTTTCGCACGATTTCATCAGCCTCAAAGCTCCTTTTACAGTATTGTCGTGACTTAGAATCAGTCCCAAAATTTAACATTGCCTTTGTGACTGTGAAGCAACAGCAACACTGTTCCATTCACCTTATTTCAACCTGAAGCTTCTTTTATAGCATCCAAGTGACTTCAAAACTCTAGCCCAGTGTCCTCAAAGCTATTTTACTGACCCTAAAGCTGCGTGTACATTGTTCCAATTACCTTATCCTAACCTAAAGCTCCTTTTATATTATCCAAGTGACTCCAAAGCTCTAGCCCAGTGTCCTCAAAGCTACTTCTAAACTGAACTACTGAATCTAAAGCCAGCCTTCACTGGTGACTCCAAAGCTACATCATCGTTTTTTTACTGGCCCTAAAGCCACGTTTACATTGTTCCAATCACCTTATCCTAACTTGAAGCTTCTTATATAGTATCCAAGTGACTCCAAAACTCTAACCCAGTGTCCTCAAAGCTACTTCTAAACTGAACTACTGAATCTAAAGCCAGTCTTCACTAGTGACTCCAAAAAAACTTTTTTACTATTTTACTGACCCCAAAGCTGCGTTTACATTGTTCCAATCACCTTATTTTAAACTGAAGATCATTTTATAGTATTCAAGTGACTCCAAAACTCTAGCCCAGTGTCCTCAAAGCTACTTCTGAACCGAACTACTGAATCTAAAGCCAGTCTTCACAAGTGACACCAAAACTGCTTCAGCGTTATTTTACTGACTCTAAAGCTGCGTTTGCACTGTTCCAATTATTACCTTATCCTAACCTGAAGCTCCTTTTATTTTATTCAAGTGACTCTACAACCTAAGCCCAGTGTCCTCAAAGCTACTTCTAAACTGATCTACTGAATCTGAAGCCACTCTTCACTAGTGACTTCAAAACTACTGTATCGTTATATTACTGACCCGAAAGCTGCGTTTACTCTGTTCCAATTACCTTATCCTAATCAAAAGCTCGATTTACAGTATTAAAGTGACTCCAAAACTCTAGCCCAGCGTTCTCAAAGCTACTTCTAAACTGAACTACTGAATCTAAAGCCAGTCTTCACTAGTGTCTCCAAAACTCCTTTATCGTCCTTTTACTGCCCCTTAAGCTGCGTTTACACTGTTTCAATTACCTTATCTTAACCTAAAGCTCCTTTTATAGTATCCAAGTGACTCCAAAACTCTAGCCCAGTGTCCTCAAATATACTTCTAAACTGAACTACGAATCTAAAGTCAGTCATTACTAGTGACTCCAAAACCGCATCAGCGCTATTTCACTGACTCCAAAGCTGCGTTTACACTGTTCCAATTACCTTATCCTAACCTAAAGCTTCTTTTATAGTATCCAAGTGACAACAAACCTCGAGCCTAGTGTCCTCGAAGCTACTTCTAAACTGAACTGCTGAATCTAAAGCCAGTCTTTACTAGTGCTCCAAAACTACTTTAACGTTATTCTGTCAACCCTAAAGCTGCGTTTACACTGTTCTAATTATCTTATCCCAACCTAAAATTCCTTTTATAGTGTCCAAGTGGCTCCAAAATTCGAGCCCAGTGTCCTCAAAGCTATTTCTAAACTGAATCTACTCAATCTAAAACCAGTCTTCACTAGTGACTTCAAAACTACTTTATCGTTATTTTACTGACCCTGAAGCTGCGTTTACCTTGTTCCAATTATCTTATCCTAGCCTAAAGCTTCTCTCATAGTATCCAAGTGACTCCAAAACTCTAGCCCAGTGTCCTCAAAGCTACTTCTAAACTGAACTACTGAATCTAAAGCCAGTCTTCACTAGTGACCAAAACTACTTTATGGTTATTTTACTGACCCTTGAGCTGCGTTTACACTGTTCCAATTACCTAATCCTAACCTAATGCTCCTTTTATAGTATCCATGTGACTCCAAAACTCTAGCCCAGTGTCCTCAAACTACTACTAAACTGAACTACTGGATCTAAAGCCAGTTTTCACGAATGTCTCCAAAACTACTTTATCTTTTTTTACTGACCCTTAAGCTGCGTTTACACTGTTCTAATTATCTTATTCTAATCTAAAGCTCATTTTATAGTATTCAAGTGACTTCAAAACTACTCCATCGTTATTTTACTCATCACCCCAAAGCTGCGTTTACACTGTTAAATTCTTCTCTACATTCACGTTATTTCATCATATCTCAGCACCTCTTCCAAGTCAGGCTACAGTACTGATCCACTCGATCAAATTGCAGGTGACGTCACATCTCATGGAGCACATGCTGCGAGCGCACTCTGGCGTCGAAAACAAGCAAATCGGCTGCGAGCGGTGCCCGTTTAAGTGCATCCGATTGGCCGATCTGAGGCGGCACATACTGATGGAACACGCCGGACCGTCTTCGGCAATCTTTAAAATAGGTACCCACCTGTTGTAATCTCTTCTGTTTCTCAAATCTATCGAAAACCTTGTACCTACTCGTAGTAAGTAGTTTCTTATTGCAACTTATTTTCCATTTTCTTTATACTCACTTAATAATTATGCATTTTTTTTGTTAACAATTATTATTATGTACATATATTTTTTTGTGAAAGCGCTTATTATTTTCTATTGTGTAACTTTTATTATTTCAGCCAAGACAAAGTAGCTAGAACCTGTTGTCTATAGAAGCACGTAAAAAAAAGTTTTTCAAGTTGCTATCTTCCGTAGAATGTGTGTGCCGATGTCGATTACCGCACAGAGCTCAATTTGGAATGCCGTAGCACGGAGCCGTGTGCGTGTTAGTTTTGATTTGTTTCTTCCGAGAGAGGTGTGACTGAGCGAGGTGAGGTGTGTTCAATTATTTGGAATTTTCGAATTGTCAGGTGCGACCAACAGCTTCGCCCGTCACCACCACCTGCACCATCAGGTTGTCCATCGCAATCAGAGGGAGGTGCTCAGGTGCCCGAGGTGTCCCTTCACGGCCCCGAAAAGGGCCGTACTGAGGCGGCACGTCGCCGCCTACCACGACGCGCAAGAGGAGGTCGTCTGGTACAAGTGCGACCTTTGTCCGCACCAGACCAAGAGAAAATACGACTTGAAACGGCACGTGGCCAGGCGTCACAACCAAATTTACTGAACAAAATAATGTAACGAAAAGTGTGTATTATTTCGGTACACGTATGCCGATACCTGAGTAGAGTACGCACGTTTTGAGATAAGCACGGCAAGTAAGACAGTTGGCGTCTGGACTAGTCCATTTCTTTGTTCGGGGTATGCTCCGGCCGAAACCTCAAGCAAGACTTCACCAATAGGCAGCTTAAGTCACTGCCTAAGACTTTCCGGTTACCCAATATGCTTATCTGAAACCGTACGGTGTCTACTTATCTACTCGCGATTTGAACTATGTTTTCCCGCCACAAGATGGCTGCCAAAAGCGGCATGCGTTGACTGGTTGCCGCTGTTATGTCACATTGATGTCATTCGGTTGTCACTATTCATTTCAATTCGCATTCGGCAGCCATCTTGCGGCGGGAAAACCAATTCAAATCGCGAATTCCTTTTTGGTTGATTTCTCGTTTTGAAAAATAAGACATAAAGGAACAATCCAAATTTTATGTTCAATTAGATGTAGGTATGGACATTTTTGTGCTATAATATATTTTAATAAACTTCCTGTGTTGTACTGATAGATAAGCCCAACAGAATAAAGTTTGATAGTAAGCATAATGTCCAGTGTATATTTTTTATCCGCTGGTAGATTTGTCTTGAAAGAAATTGTATACCGTCGGTTATCGGCTAACGTGTCGTGAAGCATTTTGTCCGAGCATCAGCTCATTGACCTACCATAAGCAGGTGCAGGTTCAAAATCCCGGTGCGATCGGTTAAAAAATGCAAAAGTTCAATATGGCGGCCTTGAAACTGTCGCCATGTCAAATTTGGCAGATGTTTATCTGTCATCAGAAGTCATCTTTCATCAGAAGTAGGTATATATCCCATACACTTTCTATTTTCAGTAGAATGATTTTTCGAAGCAAAAATAAAGTGACAAGCTGAGGGGCTACGACTACGGCTGATGGCACCTGTGAAGTTTGGAAAGGAAACTATCAGCTGCCATCGGCCGTATTCTCCCAGCGCTCCAGCTTGTCACTTTATTTCTGCTCCAAAAAGTCATTCTACTGAAAATAGAAAGTGTATGGAATATAGGTGCAGAATTGCAGGTCGATATATCAAAAAATGCAAAAGAATATGGCGGCCGTCCCATATGTCAAAAGAGATGCAAATAATTTTGGCCTCGGAAACGTCAGAATGTCAAATTCAACCAATGGAAATGAGCTGCCGTCGGTTTGTCGGTTAATATCCTAACGTGTCGGGTCATTGTCTTGTCGTTGACTTTGTAGCCAATTACTTAAATTGGTCACTTGGTTGTTGATTCGTCGGTTATCTAAAGTGTCGATTAATTGCTCAATTCTGTTGAAAAGGCTGAAAAGGAAACTGTCGGTTACTAGCTGAACGTGTCGGTTAACTGCTTTGTCGTTTTTTTGTTCAGTTACTGAATTCTTCTTTTATTATCGCCTTGTGGGTTATCTAACATGTCGATTAATTTTTCTATTTCGGTAAATTGTTTGGAAATGGAGCTGTCGGTCACTATCCTAACGTGTCAGGTCATTGCCTAGTCGTTGACTTTGTAACCAATTACTGAAATTTGTCACCTGGCTGTTGATTTGTCGGTCATCTGAAGTGTCGATTAATTGCTCAATTCTGTTGAAAAGGCTGAAAAGAAAACTGTCGGTTATTAGCTAAACGTGTCGATTATTTGCCTTGTCATTTTTTTTAGTTCAGTTACTGAATTCTTTTTTTATCATCACTTTGTCGGTTATCTAACATGTCGATAATTTATATATATTTCGGTAAATTGTTTGGAAATGGAGCTGTCGGTTACTATCCTAACGTGTCGGGTCATTGCTTTGTCGTTGACTTTGTAGCCAATTACTGAAATTTGTCACCTGGTTGTTGATTTGTCGGTTATCTAAATTAAGTGTCGAATAATTGCTAAATTCTGTTGAAAAGGCTGAAAAGAAAACTGTCGGTTACTAGCTAAACGTGTCGGTTGACTGCCTTGTCATTTTTTTTCCGTTACTGAATTCTTTTTTTATCATCACTTTGTCGGTTATCTAACATGTCGATTAATTTATCTATATTTCGGTAAATTGTTTGGAAATGGAGCTGTCGGTTACTATCCTAACGTGTCGGGTCATTGCTTTGTCATTGACTTTGTAGCCAAATACTGAAATTTGTCACCTGGTTGTTGATTTGTCGGTTATCTAACATGTCGATAAATTTTTCTTTTTCGGTAAATTGTTTGGAAATGGAGCTGTCGGTCACTACCCCAACGTGTCGGGTCATTGCCTTGTCGTTGAATTTGTAGCCAATTACTGAAATTTGTCACCTGGTTGTTGATTTGTCGGTTATCTAACATGTCGATTAATTTTTCTTTTTCGGTAAATTGTTTGGAAATGGAGCTGTCGGTCACTACCCCAACGTGTCGGGTCATTGCCTTGTCGTTGAATTTGTAGCCAATTACTGAAATTTGTCACTTGGTTGTTGATTTGTCGGTTATCTAAAGTGTCGATTAATTGCTCAATTCTGTTGAAAAGGCTGAAAAGAAAACTGTCGGTTACTAGCTAAACGTGTCGGTTGACTGCCTTGTCATTTTTTTTCCGTTACTGAATTCTTTTTTTATCATCACTTTGTCGGTTATCTAACATGTCGATTAATTTATCTATATTTCGGTAAATTGTTTGGAAATGGAGCTGTCGGTTACTATCCTAACGTGTCGGGTCATTGCTTTGTCATTGACTTTGTAGCCAAATACTGAAATTTGTCACCTGGTTGTTGATTTGTCGGTTATCTAACATGTCGATAAATTTTTCTTTTTCGGTAAATTGTTTGGAAATGGAGCTGTCGGTCACTACCCCAACGTGTCGGGTCATTGCCTTGTCGTTGAATTTGTAGCCAATTACTGAAATTTGTCACCTGGTTGTTGATTTGTCGGTTATCTAACATGTCGATTAATTTTTCTTTTTCGGTAAATTGTTTGGAAATGGAGCTGTCGGTCACTACCCCAACGTGTCGGGTCATTGCCTTGTCGTTGAATTTGTAGCCAATTACTGAAATTTGTCACTTGGTTGTTGATTTGTCGGTTATCTAAAGTGTCGATTAATTGCTCAATTCTGTTGAAAAGGCTGAAAAATAACTGTCGGTTACTAGCGAAACGTGTCGGTTGAGTACCTTGTCGTTTTTCTTTTGTTCAGTTACTGAATATTTTTTTTATTATCGCTTTGTCGGTTATCTAACATGTCGATTAATTTTTTTATTCCGGTGAATTGTTTGGAAATGGAGCTGTCGGTTACTATATCCTAACGTGTCGGGTCATTGCCATGTCGTTGACTTTTTAGCCAATTACTGAAAATCGTCACCAGGTTGTTGCTTCGTCGGTTATCTAGCGTGTCGATAAATTGCTCAATTCTGTTGAAAAGGCTGAAAAAAAACCTGTCGGTTACTAGCTAAACGTGCCAAATTTTCATCTTAAGCCCTTTTGCCCCCACCATACCCTACTTTAAAATTTTAAATAGCATTACCTAGGGTGTGATACATCAAATTGAAGGCAATTCAATTCTCTTTCTGGCAAACTCTCTCCCCAACCCTCCTCAAAATTATGTCATTAATAATTGAAGTTTTGAAGAGGAGGTCTTTCCTCGATAACTCGAAAATCTATTCCTCAAGGATCGAGAGTTATCAAGGGAAAGACGTCCCTTGTATTGACAGTGAGAGAATTTTCAAAATATATCATTTGATAATCGATGTATCACAAGATAGGTGATGCTACTTGAAATTTTGAAGTAGGGCAGGTTGGGGGCGAAGGGGTCGAAGATGAAAATTTTAGCATCACGTCTCCTGGATTTCCACCTAATTTCCCAAGGATCGAGAGCTTATATGGCAAAGCTTCCCTTTGATTAATAAAGAGAATTTTGAGAAGGGTTCTGGGTTGTTTAAAAAAAAACAAAATATGTGTTGGACAAAAAAGAAATTTATCACCTTCAGATTTCCTTTTAATGAACAAAAAAAATATCCAGAATGATTAGGATTCGTTTTAAAAAAAAAATGTTCCTTCTTCCATTTAGAGCATTATTGGTAGAAACCGCAGAAGAAATATTTTATCTGTACTCTTCCTCACTCATGGTATTTCACGGTCTCTCTTTCACCGCAAATCGCCACCCTCAAGCTCGAATAAGCTCAGCTTCGCCAGTCAGGTGTGCATGTCTGGCATAAAAGACTACAAATTTCTTTGTTTAGAATTGTGCAGGTACCTACCGTTATATGTGCACATACCTGCTCAAAGGTATACACAATAAACCACCGTTGATAGGGTAAGGGTAACTAAGAGGGCTCCACCTGCAATAGATTTTTATTCCAATAGCGTAGATGTCCCCGTATCCCTCTGCTTGTTAAGTACACCTTTCTCAAGTAGGCCAACAAAATTGTGCTTTGAAATCGAGCTTGGATTTTAAATTGAGCTGAAAGTGTCACTTTATAGCCACTTTAACGGCACGAGTGTTGAAAAGCCTACTTTATTCAACTAGTACGCTATAAAGTGACATTTATGGCCAGTAAACGGTTCATTTTCGATGCGTTTCTCGCCAACAAACATTTTGCGGGTCGCTGTGCGCAACGACGTCGACGGTGTAGGTGTCGTCGTCGCTGACGTAGAGAGACAAAACAAACGAACAGAAATCCGCCGACGCCGGTCCCGTTCATCAGCAGGCCGTGCGGCGAGCTCCCGTTCAGTTGTCTCTCGTCCACGTGTACGAGCGCACGTTCCCTCATTCTAGCCGACTAGTGTGTACTTAAAATCATTCGAAAATCATCTCTCAGCAGCAGCGAGCGCGCCGCATCTAGCCAGCCGAGCACCGCAGCCGTCTACAATACCGATCGTCCTTTGTCTGCCGCACGCTATTTTCTCTCATCGACGAGACGTACCGCCACACTTTTCGCCTGCTAGATTTCGTGTCATCGGGAGACCCCCGGCACACAACAGCGACCATCGGAGATCTAGCAATCTAGTCATTCATTGGTAGTCATTCAAGTCGGATAGGGTAAGTAGGAGCTATAGCGCCACGGGGCCCTTGCGTGCCATGATTTTTGCGCCTGGTGTGTGTGTGTGTGTGTTCGATTTCAATAAACAATTTTTCCTGCAACAAATCATTTTTTATTCACTGCATTGTTTTGGTATTTTTCGAGGTATTTTTTTTTAATCATCATCATCATCATCGAAATTTCCCATAAATGCACATTTTGATTACGCAATAACAATCGTAAAATAAAGTATATCGCCTGGTGAAATGTTAAGAGCGCGGTTTTTTCTCGTGAATTTGAAAAGAATTGGAAAGTATGGGACTTTGTTGGGATGCGCCGGGCGGGTTGGATATGGCGTTGCGAATAAAGGTGAAAGCCGCGAGGAAGTCTTTGCCCACTGGCAGGATCCAGTTTGATCTGGATATCCTGTGGGGTTTCGACATTTTTGATCGATTTATGCGGCTAGGAGGGACATCATACGGTTTTGCATATTGCAGGGAAATTGAACAATGAGCTGCGGAAATTGGGTTGTTTGCTGTCGCTCTATCTATAGCCTCCTTATTTACCTAGCAGAAGACCCAATAAAAGAAAAACGATACGAACCAGTAACATGTATCAGGTAATAAATTGGTCGTTATTGCAGTTTTTCTCAGAACACAGGAATAGTTGCGGGTTGTGGTGAACTAAACAATTCAGTCAGATTTTACTGGGAATTTCCAGAAGCAGAAAACCGAGAAAACAATAAATGGTGAAATCCAGTAAAATGAAAACAACCAACCCAACTATTAGGAAACTACTGGGAATTTCTAGCCCTTGTCACCAATCATAAAACCCAATTGGACTAGTATAACAGTTGCACTTCATATACTTCACAAAATACATCAGCAATAACATTCCATGATAAACACAATTTATTCAACCACTTGCCAATACATCCTTATTAGGTCTTCCCCAAAACCTATGAAAATCTAAACGAAACCAATAACAATAGGACTTTATGATAGCATTGATAGCCAACGTATTACAAAAACAATAACATTTTTCGATTAACAAAATTATTGGGAAACTACTGGGGGTTCCCTTGCCTGATCACCAATAAAATCCAATAGGACGAAAACAATTATTGCACTTCATTGTACTTGACAAATTACATCGGCAATAATATTTCATGATACACACAATTTATTCAACCACTTCCAATACATCTTAATTAGGTATTCACCAAAACCAATGAAAACCTAATTTAAAAAAAAAAAAAAAAAAAAATTAATAGGACTTTTTGATAGCATTGATAGCCAACGCATTACAAAAACAATAACATTTTAGGATTGACAAAATTATTGGGAAACTACTTGGGATTCCCTTGCCTGATCACCAATAAAATCCAATAGGATCAATAACAATTGATGCACTTCATTGTACCCAACAAATTACATCGGCAATAATATTTCATGGTACACACAATTTATTCAACCACTTCCCAATACATCCTAATTAGGTCTTCACCAAAACCAATGAAAATCTAAAAGAAACCAATAACAATAGGACTTTATGATTGCATTGTTAGCCAACGCATTACAAAAACAATAACATTTTTCGATTAACAAAATTATTGGGAAACTACCGGGGATTCCCTTGCCTGATCACCAATAAAATCCAATAGGACCAATAACAACTAATGCACTTCATTGTACCTAACAAATTACATAGGCAATAATATTTCGTGATACACACAATTTATTCAACCACTACCCAATACATCCTAATTAGGTCTTCACCAAAACTGATGAAAATCTAAAAGAAACCAATAACAATAGGACTTTATGATAACATTGATAGCCAACGCATTACAAAAACAATAAAAATTTTCGATTAACAAAACTATTGAGAAACTACTGGGGATTCCCTTGCCTGATCACCAATAAAATCCAATAGGACAAATAAGAATTAATGCACTTCATTGTACCTAAAAATTGCATAGGCAATAATATTTTATGATACACACAATTTATTCAACCACTCCCCAATACATCCTGATTAGGTCTCCATCAAAACTAATGGAAATCTAAAGGAAACCAATAAAATAGGACTTTATGATAGCATTGATAGCCAACGCATTACAAAAACAATAACATTTTTCGATTAACAAAATTATTGGGAAACTACTGAGGATTCCCTTGCCTAATCACCAATAAAATCCGATAGGACCAATAACAATTGATGCACTTCATTGTACCTAACAAATTACATCGACAATAATATTTCATGATACACACAATTTATTCAACCACTTCCCAATACATCCTAATTAGGTCTTCACCAAAACCAATGAAAATCTAAATGAAACCAATAACAATAGGACTTTATGATAGCATTGATAGCCAACGCATTACAAAAACAATAACATTTTTCGATTAACAAAATTATTAGGAAACTACTGGGGATTCCCTTGCCTGATCATCAATAAAACCCAATAGGACCAATAACAATCAATGCACTTCATTGAACCTAGCAAATTACATCGGCAATAATATTTCATGATACACACAATTTATTCAACCACTTCCCAATACATCCTAATTAGGTCTTCACTAAAACCAATGAAAATCTAAAAGAAACCAATAGGACAATAGGATAGGATAGGATCAACAATAGGACTTTATGATGGCATTGATAGCCAACGCATTACAAAAACAATAACATTTTTCGTTCAACAAAATTATTGGGAAACTACTGGGGAATCCCCCTGCCTGATCACCAGTAAAATCCAAAAGGACAAATAACAATTAATGCACTTCATTGTACCTAACAAATTACATCGGCAGTAATATTCCATGATACACACAATTTATTCGACCACTTCCCACTACACCCTAATTAGGTCTTCACCAAAACCAATGAAAATCTAAAAGAAACCAATATCAATGGGACTTTATGATAGCATTGATAGCCAACGCAATACAAGAACAATAACATTTTTCGATTAACAAAATTATTGAGAAACTACTGGGGATTCCCTTGCCTGATCACCAATAAAATCCAATAGGACCAATAACAGTAATTTCACTTTATTAGGTACAACAAATTACATCGGCAATAAAATTTTATGAAACACACAATTTACTTGACCACTTCCCTCCAATACAACCCAATCAGATCTTTTGTCTAGAAATCTGATTTTGCATTTCACTGAAAATTCTCTAGCAGCAGAAATCGATTCAATAGAAATCAGTGAAATTCTGATAGAAACCAATAACAATACGACATTATGATAGCCAATAAATCACATAAACATTACAATTTTCCGAATAATAAAAACTCGGGAAACTACTGCGAATTTCCTTGCCCTTATCACCTATAATAAAATCTAATATTAAAGGATCAATAACACTGCACCTCATTATACCTAACAAATTACATCGGTATTATTTTTTTATGATACACACAATTCACATGACCACTTTCTCCCAATAGAGCCCAATTGGATCTTTGCCTAACAAACTGTATTCAGATTCCACTGAAAATTCTGTAGCAGCAGAAAGCGATAATAAAATTCAATAGAAACCAATGTGAATCTTATAGAAACCAATAAGAATAGGACTTTATGATAGCCAACACATTGCAAGAACAATAACATTTTTCGATTGCCAAAAATCATTGGGAAACTATTGGGAATTCCCGTAGTTTTGACACGGGAATTCCCCCTCTCATCGAAAATTATAGAATCCAGTAGAACCAGTACAAATATCACTGCAATATACCTACCAAATCACATCAGCAACAACATCCTATGATACACACAATTTACTTGATCACTTCTTCCCAATACAGCCCAATTAGATTTTGACTAGGAAACTGTATCAATATTTCATCGAAAATTCTCTAGTAGGAAAAATCGATAATTAAATCCAATAGAAACCAATCAAAATTTGATAGGAACCAATAACAATACAACTTTATGATAGCCGACGAATCACATAAACAATATTTTTCGATTTACAATAACTCTTGGAAAACTACTGGGAATTTCATTGAGCTTAACATCAACAAGAAAATCCAATAGAACCAATAACAATTGCACATCCATATACCTAACAAATTACATCAGCAATAACCTCGGCAATAACATTTTATGATGTGCACAATATTTTTTCGGTCACTTTTTCCCAATACAGCTCTATCAGATCTCTCCCTAGAAAACTGTCTAGATTCCACTGGATTTCAATGTTCTCTGGCAGTAAAAATCGATCACAAAATTCAATAGAAACCAATAGAAATCTAACAGAAACCAAATAACAATAGGACTTTATGATAGCCAACGCATTACACGAACAAAAAGAATTTCGATTGATCAAAACCATTGAGAAACTGCTGGGAATTCCCTAGCTCTTATCAACAATGATGAAATCCAATAGAACCAATAACAATTGAACTTCGTTATACCTCATTTATTACATTACATTTCATGATAAAGAAACAGCCCTATTGGGTTTTTATGAGAAATACTATTCAGATTCTTCTGAAAAAATTTTGGTAGCAGAAAACCAGTAATATCCAATACGATGGACTAAATTATACTCAACGGATTTTTCGATTGACTTTTTCGTATACCTATTCTCAGTACATTATTGGGTTTACACGGAACATTGATATCATTGGAAATTCCGTATAAAAAAAACCATCGAAAAACATGTCTAGTGTATAATATCAACGGAAACCAATAAACAAAACAATTTAAAACAATTCGCAGCAGAGCAATAATAATTAAATGGATGTAAAATGTAAAATGTAAAATGTATTTATTGCACCACTCGAATACAACTGTATTATAGGTTTCGTCGTTGAAAATCAGTACAAACATTTAAACACTGAACATCAAGGCTCACAATAGTCACAGTACAATGAAACTATAATACCTCGAACAATATTGTACATAACATAACTATACAAATAAGGAACATTCAATTCATAAATTCATTCATGTTGTAAAAACAGTTTTTTATCAGATATGCCTGCAGTGTGACTTTAAACGTTTTTTTGTTTTCAATTTTCACAATTTCCCGCGGCAATTTATTGTAAATTTTAACACAAGCTAGGTATGGTGATTTTTCACAGAGGCTTGTCCTATGAATAGGAATTTTTAGTGTATCAGTATGTCGAGTTTCATACGTATGGTTCGCAGAGTTCTTTCTGAATATGTCGTCATGGTTTCTGACATATAAACAGCACTTCAATATATAAATACAAGTCATCGTAAGCACAGAGTTTTTCACAAAAGTTTCTCGACATGACTGTCTCGGTTTCAAGTTGAACAAAAGTCTTATGATTCTTTTTTGCAGAACAAACACTCTATTGATGTTAGATGAATCTCCCCAGATAACCACATTATAGGATATATGTGAATACACTAGCGCATAATACATTTGTAACAGATAGTTCAGGCTTATGTCATTTTTCAGCTGTAATATCGCAAAATATGAGCTATTTAGTCTCTTACAAACGGAATCAATGTGGGAGTTCCAAGACAACCTGTCATCAATGTTGACTCCCAAAACAGTTGTATGTGCGCTTGGTTTTATATTCATAGTATTAACAAAGTCTACGTCTTTCTTACCATATACTATATATCTAGTTTTATTACTGTTTAAGATTATTCTATTTTGATAACACCATTGATACATTTGTTCTTCTACCTCTAAAAGATTTCGCTTCAATTCCTCAAGGGTAGGCGCGGACACGGCGATGGACGTGTCGTCGGCAAATATCACTGCCATTCCCCTGGTTACATGTGAAGGCAAATCATTTATGTATAGTAAAAATATCAAAGGGCCCAGTACAGACCCCTGTGGCACACCCAAATCGAGAGAACCATCCTCAGAGGTACAACCCCCCACCAACACCCTCATCTTCCTGTCAGAAAGGAACGAGATTAGCCAATCATTGATGGAGCCTCTGATTCCCATTCTTTCAAGCTTGCATTTCATAAATCCTATATCTATTGTATCAAAGGCACGCGACATATCAAAGTACAAAGTAGCTACAAATTGCTTATCATCTATCTTTCTATTTACATAATTTACAAAATTAAACAACGCCGTTTCAGTCGATCGAGAGGATCTGAATCCATGCTGCGAATCGCTGAGGATCTTAAATTTAGTTACAAAGTCATAAATTCTTGTATGTACAATTTTCTCAAAAATCTTGGAGAAGATACTAATCAGGCTAATTGGACGATAATTCGAAGCACTAGTGGGAGCTCCCTTTTTGAAGATGGGTACTACCAGTGATGACTTAAGTACCTCAGGGAACTTTCCACTTACAAGCGAACAATTAAAAAGCTCTTTCAAAGGCTCCACCACGCAATCACTCACACTCCTCAACACCGCCGCAGTCACACCATCCTCGCCCGGGCTTTTGCCAGGCTTGAGTCCTTTAATAACTGTTTGTATCTCTTCACTTGTCACCTCCGGCACAAAAATTGTCTGCATAGTTCTGTCTGGTGTCGTCGTGCACTTGGAAGATTTATTCCCTTGAAAGTGTTCCCCAACGCACTTAGCAGCAATCTCCGAGAAGTAGTCGCAAAGAAAGTTTGCAGTCTTTTGCGGCTGACTGCATTTTTGGCCTTCAATTTCCAGCGTTAGAGTCGTTTGAGGAGCCTTGGCCTTACCAGTTTTTTTCCTAATTATGTCCCAAGCCGCTCGAGCACAATTTTTTCCTGATTTCCCGATAATAGCCTGATTATACTCGTACTTCGACTTCGTTATCAGATTCTTGTACTGTTTCTTTTTAACAGCGTACGCTGTTTTAGTTTCCAGCGTAGGTGCCTGTTTATACAACCAATGCATCGCGTGCAAGTCACTCCGGCATTTTCTAACCTCACTGGTCACCCAATGTTTTCCCATTTTCTTCTTTGACCTTGGCAGGTAGACAGGGCAGCAGGCGGAATACAGCTCGAGAAAAACATTCAAGAAGTATTCAAAATCTTGATCTATATCGCCAGTAGAACGCCAGGCTACAGACTGCAGTGCTTCACGGAATGCCTGCAAATTTTCAGGGGAACTCCTGTGTATCGGTCTCCGCTTCTGTTCACAGGTGGGAGCTCGCCCACCGCTGTTCTCTTTTCTCAGTGTCATTGCTTGTCCAAGATGGTCCGAGAGATGTGGGCTGAGCGAAGAGCACACAAACCTGTCTCTATCCAAGCTAGTCGCTATGTAATCGATTCCAGTCACAGAGGTAGTGCCAGTCCTGTCAGTGGATATTCTGGTCGGAAAATTCGTAGCGATAGTCAGCCCATATGAATCAAACACATCACACAGCTGTTCTAGGTCTTTTGTTCTCCTCAAGTGGTCTATATTCAAATCGCCCGTCACCACGATCTCTCCACACAGCCCGCGCGCTCGCCTCAGCACCTCCGCGAGATGTATCAGGAAGAGCTCGACATTACCCCGCGGAGGTCTATATATGTTTATGACGGCAATATTCTCTCCAGCAGACATCAAAGCACAGCATTCAATCTCATTTTCGACAGACTGATCCTTAATTTTAGGGATCTCCACTACATCACAATCGGATTTTGAGAAGATAAGTGATCCTCCATGACCATTTGACTGTGCCCGGCAGAAACTTGTTACTAATTTGTAACCTGGTAATGATACATTTTGTATATCATTGACACCAATCCAATGTTCGGTCAGGCAAAGGAAAGTCGGCTGTTGCTCCTCTACAAACACCTCCAGTCGGGTCACTTTACTTCTCAGGGATTGAATATTCAGATGGATTATCGTCATGAATTTTTCGCAAGCTGTGTTTCCTCTAAAAAAGCAACATTATTAGTTGTAATGGTCTTGTCAGTCTTTTTATAGTCAAAATAAAATCGTCTATACGCCACACCAGCCGGCCAGAACTGTGAATCATAAAGTTTGTCTTTCAAGGAGAACTTTACGCCAATCTGAAAGCATCCGCTGTCCTTTCTCTCATAAGTCGTTGCCACACTCTTCACGGTTACATCGTCATCCGACGCCCCTGCGTGCTTCTTGATCCAGTTGGCAATACTGCCCTCATCAGCTCCATCGCTCACACGGGATATGAAGAGCCAAGCTTTCTTGTTTGGGTTTGGTTTACGCCCAGTGAAGGAAGTCACAGCTCCTTCCGCTGAAAAAACATCCTTAACGGCTGTTCCAACAGCAGCAATCCTTCCCGGTTTTCTCGCCCTGACAACCGCCCAGCTGTCCGCACCGCTCTCCGGATCAGTCTGTCCCGCCGGGGCCTCGGTCTTCTTAGCTTTTGCCTTTGGTTGGATCTGAATTTTTGGCTGTTCATTTTCAGCTGCTTCGTGTTTGTTTTGATTTGGTAAAAGAGGCTTTTTGTTTTGCGATAACTTTTTGTCCACTTTTAACCTCGTCTCGTTCTTATCTTCAGTAGCAGAAATTTCATGCTTTTTGTTCAAACCTGCTAGTTCGATAATCCTCTGCAAAAGTGCATTCTTCTCGCGTAACTCTTGGATTAATTCATTTTTACTGCTGACGAGGGCTCTCAGGTACATCATCTCATCTTCAGTTGCACAGTTTTTCACCTCGGGTAGAGTCTCATCAGCCGCCGAGATAAAGGATCCATGTGTAGAACTGCCGTCATCACGCTCTTCTTCCTTAGGACAGCAAACAAGCCCAGAAGCTGTATTCACAGCATCTTTTATTCTTGCTACACATCCATTATGATAGTAGGTAGGACACTGAACACATTTTACTCTTCTAAGAACAGCTCTGGTGCTACAAACTCCACAGTAAACAACAGACGAAGCGGAACCGTCCGCAACGTCCGGCGCCATCTTATCATGCAATTCTTGGATAGACCAAGAATCATAATTTGTCATTTAATAGCCAATAACGACATAAAATGCTATTCAGTCTGTTACACTTATACTTTTAATAGCTTAATTCATAGCTGCTCAAGAAATCCCACTGGGAATCACCATGGAAAAAATAAATAAGGCTTCTTGCACTCGTATTATACTTTCTTCATTATTGGAACGCTTATGATTCCTATGAGGCTCTAAGGAGACATATCCATAAGTTCACGTTATCCCTGGAACTTGTACAGTTTCTATGGGGGCTTTATGGTGACATTCATAAGTCAACGCTGTCCCATATCGGTTTTTATTGGGCTTTATAGTGAAATGTTTTGCAATATGCAAATTGCACCTACATATAAAGGTGAAAGTTCCTTTTGGTAATTTCCAGACCAAAAACTTATTGTACGTGGTTTTGTACCCTCACTTAGCATCATACGGTACTTTCAGACCCAGATGAAGCCAATATATACCCGTAGAAACCAACAGATAATTGTACCGGTTCTATGGGCTATTTGCAATAACGCACATTAACGGTAATGGTTGCTTATTGGTTCACGCATTGGTTCCATTTGGTGATATTGTGAACTTGAATCAGTGCCATCAGATCCAGAGCCCGTAGATACCCATAGAAACCAATAGAGAACCGTACCGGTCTGGCTAAATGCTGTATGGGATGGGTTATTTTCACCAGTGCATGTTTAATGTAATGATCTATCGATTTCTGTATTGGTTCTTTTTGGTAGTTTCCAAGCTAAAAACATGTACTCCTTGCTTTTCGACTGTAATTCTATAAGAATTTGCACTAATTAGTGACTGAACAATTTAACGTCCAAGATAATCGAGAAGATAATTCCTATTTAACCTATAGAGACCGATAGAATTACTGTACCAATACATCCGGATGCATTCCCATTACAGATATTAGTAGAAACCAAACAAGAAACGCACCAAGTAAATTTTTTGTACCTCCACTCTTAGTACTTTCAATGCATTGGTTTCTTATGGTAATGTTGTAAACTTGTATCAGTACCATCAGATCCAAAGCCCACAGATACCAGTACAGGGTGATCACGCGAGAATTGACCCCCCTGCTGGAGGTTTCCCCTTTGGAATAATTTGGAAGTAAAAAAACTCATCCTGAACAATTGCTTCCGTAGATTTCGAAATTGTAAACTGCAATTTTTACAGCCTATAATATACAGGCGAAACCTCCAGCAGGGCCAGGGGGTGAATTCTCGCGAGTTCACTCTTCAGTAGAAATGGATTCTTGCGTGATCACCCTGTACCCAGTGTGATAACTTCAAACTATGATATATAATCCGGATGCATCCCCGGTAGAAACCAAAGAAGAAAAATACCGGCCTTTTTTCTTGTGCCCTCACCATTAGCACCTTCAGAGATGAAACCAATAGATACGCTTGGAAACCAGTAGATCATTGTATCGGTCTGAACAGGAGCCCTATGGGTCATTTGCAACAGTGTACATTTCCTGTAACCACACGTATTGGTTTCTTTTGGTTTCCAGGTCCAAAACCCAGGGCCGGTCTTAGGGCAAGGCAAGCGCGGCGGCTGCCTAGGGCCTCGCGCCCTAAGCGTTTACGCGAGGCCTCGCCCTTTGCTCAAACAAAAATAATAACTAATAATCAAAAATAAATTGAATTCGCTTTTTTCTCAATAAAATTAGTGTTTTTTTGCACCGTGGCGCCATCTGTTAATTTTTGAAGCCCCCCAGCCCAAAAAAAATATGTAGGTCTTATCAGAGGGCTAAATATTTCACGCCTCACCAGAAGGCTGGTGTGGTGCCCCCCCCCCCATTGTATCATTGCCTAGGGCCTCGCAAACCGTAAGGCCGGCCCTGCCAAAACCTGTACAATTTGCTTTTCAGTAATAGTAATTCTACATTTTGAGGCTCCGCGCTGTTTTCGTAAATCAATCAGTTTTTTTGCAATAATCTATTCTTTCCGTAACAAATACTACGGCAGTGGATTCTGCACGGCACACTGGGCTAGACAGATTTGATGGATGGTACTTTTCCGTTTCGAAAGTTGTTTTTATTGCAACATTGACTCTGTCGGTCTCCACTTGTTGGTCTGTATTTACCGTATTGAGAAAATAATTGAAAGTAAGACTGTGACAATGATCCTTTTAAGAAAATCGTCTAGACTGTGAAAATTGCATTTTTTCTTTATCAAAAATTGTTTTTCATGTAGTCTAATCCTACCCGAATAAAATTCTTATCGTTTTTTGATGTATCGCATCAAAAGTATGTAGATTGGTACCTGGCTAATAGCTTAATTGCAATTTGAAAATCTGAAACATTTTTACAACTTTGAGTAAAGGTAGATTCATTTTAATTTGAGAAAAATAATAAAAAATTTATTTGCCTTGCAAAAGTCGGGATTAATGCATCATACTCCTGCAGAGCCTTGCCAGTCATTTTCGTTATTTGTTAGATACAAGTAGATATAATCTGCTGAGAAACACTAAAACCATACCTGTACTTATTCTGTGCCTGTAACTACCACTTTCCATCAGCGCATTTTCATAAGAATTTTGATTTCAAATGATAAGTATGAAAAAGCGACGTTATACGTTATATATTATTCGAAGTTCCATATAACCCTCAAGCTTATGATAATCATGGGAAATCAATAAGATCGTAATAATAAAAAGCTCTGATATAATCGGCGTTACCTTTTTAATATTTGAGTCCACAAAAGGAATGAGAGTGTAATAGAAAATTGCTGGAAGCTCATTTGAATATTCGTAGATAACTAGGTATGCTATCTGCGTATAAATAAAAGAGTTGACTTATCGCAATTTGTGCAACGCTCAACAAAAATTGATACCTACTTCTCCTGTTGTATTCTGAACGAAACATCTGGCGGTCACGATAAGAAAACAAAAGCTCAGTGGAAAAATTCGAAAAGAAAGCTCAGGAAAAATGCAAAACAACTTCCGGGAATCCTTGAACTTTCAGTTTAGTTTGGTACAAGGTCCTGAAGCCACCCTTAAGGGCTGGCATGCACGCAGCACGCATACTTTCTGTCATCGTTATTCACTGTGCGATTAATCAAGTGATCCAAGGGAAAACTAGAAATAGTAAAAGTAAAAAACAAAAAACAAGGACGGCTTGAGGGTGGCGCAAGATACGCATCCCGAATCGCCCTTCCCGATCCCGGGCGGCGGCGTTGCGGTATCGATTGTGACGTCAGAGACTGTCGTGACGTCACAAGTGCGTATGCCACAATCACACCGCGGCCGCCTGGATCGATGCTAATTATAATATTATTTAACGTTATTACCCGCCTTCGCTATCTTTATACCGTACCAATATTCACCACAGTAGTTAATAACTATGCTTAAACTTACCGCGAGATAAAATGTCAACTGTTGGTTGCCTATAGTCATCGAATTAGGTTTATTTATTCAGTTTGTTTCCTGCTGCAGATGCTAATTTGTCTGAGCATCCTCAGAATTTTCAGCTTGGTCATCAATTTAATTGGAACATCTCTATTGTGTAATATATGGCATTCTTGATTTGGCTCTGCTCTGTCTGGAAAGGGAACTGGAAATTTCCAGTTTTGAAATAACAACACCTAGACGTAGCGTTTTTATTGTAACAATAGCATGAAAAAACAGAAAAGGGTACTTGACCGTGACACGTTATTCGTAAAATAAGTAATAACACAACAATTTCTTGCGTTTGGTGATATCGTAATGGATCGGTTAACGATAGGTCCAAATTCTTTTGAAACGCACAAGGGACAAATAAGTGCTTACCTACCTGTTGTGAGTTTTGTTTCGTTTCTATTTTCGGTTACTTGCCTCAAGGATTTTCTATTCGCTCCGGTAGTAATATCTATTTACAGTCTTCACAAATTGTTCACAGATTCCTCACCGTTCATCCATACAAATGTGTCATTCATCAGAATTAAGAAAAAAACATCAATTTTCTATCGTCATTTTTGGCAGTATCGCTTGACATTTGCAGGGCAGGTCAGGTCAAGTCAGGTCGGGTCAGGCTAGGTCAGGTCAGGTCAATGTCGATCGCTCAATATCCGTAAAACAAAAATATTCAAGCTGTTCAAGCGATGTTCTCGAAGATAAATGAGCGATATTTTGGGAGATCGTAGAGTTACGTATCCGAGAACGGTACAGCAATATCTTCAACGATCTTAGAACAATTTTCTATACATAGAATCGTTCAGCGATGTGAAGAAGAAAGCAAAATTGCTCGGCATTTGCAGAAGAATCTTCAAGCTGCCAAAGCGACATTTTCGAAGTTGAATGAGCGGTACGTCGGAAGATCGTGAAGTGACATTTTTCAAGAACGGTACAGTAAAATATAAAAGTCTTGGGTGAACTGAAAATTAGGTGGACCAAATTCGCATCTTGGTCACGGCACCATTCTGTAATGCACGCCTCCCTCTTCTCTTGTTTCCGTGAGCGTCTTGGCTCCTTTCTTCCGGCGCTACCTGACTCTTTCCTGTTCGGAGAAGAATGTGTTCTGATTCAATAGCGAAGCAAGTCGTGCTTGCAGCCATCAATTTGACAAAAAACCCAAGACGTGAACCGTTGACCTCGTATTGTCTTCTCTCCCCGCGAAGTTGTCGTTCATGAAAAAAATATTCACCAGCAGTAGAATAGCAATAATAAAACAGATCTTGAAAATAACATCTCCCTTCCTCAACATTCCCATCTTTGAACAATCCTGGTCACGGCACCATTCTGTACCGTTCCACAGCTGTTGCTCGAAATTCGGTGTGTAGAGCGGAACAGTAGGCAACCCAGTTCACACTACTTCAGTGAGGAAAATTTCCGAACAGAGACAACTAACTGATGATTTTGTAAAAGTACAATTGGCCACATTACGCCTTTTTGAAGTAGCGAAGAAATAGCCAGGAATACGATATCGGTGTTTCTCCAAATATACAAGACATTTTGTGATGAAGCTTATTCTTCTTTTTAATTTTTTTTTTAAGAAACCAGCAGGATTTGGCTATCGTTTGATATCTCCCGGCTGCAGAGGTATGTTGTTGAAAATCGATACAACTCTCTTGGTAGTTTTACAGAAAATTCACGTCTGGTATGCTGTACGGTAAAGAGCTAAAATAATATAGCGAAACACAGTGTCTACAGCTTCCATTTCTGAAGAAAACTATCACCTTCTAGTATGTACTTTTTATTTGAAAAGGCATTTGTTCCGTCAGTGGAAACATTTGCAGACTTCTTTCATGTTATCCTTTTTTGTTTTAGTCTTTTGCTTTCTAGCTTTCTCCTTCTTCTTTTCGCTCATCTTTGGAATGTCGCTGAAGCAGCTAGAAGATTCTTCTTCTGCAAATTTCTTGGAATATTGCTTTGCATTCCTGCACATCGTTGATGAAGATTAGTATACGATCGTTGAAGGTATTGCTCTACAATTCTCGAATATGTCAAACTACGGTCTTCCGAAATATCGTTCACTCATTTCCGAAATGTCGCTGAAGCAGCTCAAAAATTCTGCTTTTGCAAATTTCGTGGGATATTGCTTTATATTCCTGCACATCGTTGATGGAGATTAGTATACGATCGTTGAAGATATTGCTCTACAATTCTCGAATTGATCACTCTACGGTCTTCCGAAATTTCTTTCACTAATCTCTGAAATGTCGCTGAAGCAGCTCAAAGATTCTTCTTTTGCGGATTTTGTGGGATATTGCTTTTTCCTGCACGTCGTTGTTGAAGATTAGTACAGGGTCGTTGAAGATTTTGCTCCAAATTCTCGAACATGTCATTCCATGATCTTCCGAAATATCGCTCGATCATCTGTGAAAAGGTTGCTTGAAAAAAGATTGCCCCGGCCGATAAAAAATTCAACCGAACCTGAACAGGCTATGATACGAACATTCCTTTCCCATTTCCGATATACGGAAATAGACACGGATGCTCGGGATGACGGGTCGCGTTCGATTTATCGATCGAAACTTGGAAACTTTTCTGCAAAAACGAGCGCGCTCTTCTGACCTAGTGTTTCGAAAGGTCGCGTGTGCCATAAATAGAAGTTTGCCATGGGTAGGTAGGCATATACATTGTCCTTTTCTCATGCATATTATCTTTACCTATCCCACCATTATACACTCGTTAACATAACAATGTGCGTATCAAAGAGAGGACAGGGACCGTGAAATTCTGATCTCAATCAAGTTGGCAGCCGTTTGGCTTTGGTTTGACACTCTTGACAATCGCAATGTCAATTGGACTGATTGATTCAGGGCTGCCAACCTTGATTGTTTTAGGTACTTTTTAGCCGAGTTCAGAACAACTGTCAAAGTATTTTGGTGCCGTTTTTAAAAAGGTTGGCAGGCACCATAGCGCGCTTATTTGACGCAGACCGGAATTATGTTAACGAGTATACTTATTCCATCTTGCCTTTTATTTCTGTTTTGACTTGCACATGTACATGTTTTTGAATTGCGAAATACACGTTTATGAATAATTTTCTTTCGATTTTTTCGTGGTTTTGTTTCCTTTTTTGTCAAATAAAAGTGAGTTTGAATAACTGGTTAGGAAGACACGTACGCTATAATGTGCGTAGGTACCACATATTTCCAATTAGATCCAAAAATTGGCTGGTACTAATTAAATGAGTGATTTGTGCAGTAAGAAAAAAATACACGAATTTATTCTGGATATTGCGACACTTATCTGGATAGGACCAGTATATTTGTGGCGGTGCGAGAGAGGAGCAATGAGCAAAGAAAATCGCACAGACTGGCCAGGCAGAAATAAACCGCGATTCACACGAGTTCTCGCACATTGAAACGACGTGTGTTGTGTTGCAATATAAATATAAATTTCAAGACCAACACGGCGAAGGTTACAAACGGCATAACACTTTTCCCCTCGCACTTTTCTGTATTTCCTTTTTTTTGAAGATTTTTGAGCAAATTAAGCCTCAATTTTGGCAAAGAAACTCTAAAGACACAAGCTTAAAAAAATGCACCGACGTTATTCAGCGCTCTTTTATCTCAGCACGCGATTAATAAATAAATAACAATAATTTTAATTGCTCTCTCTTGGCTCTTATCTCTCATATAATACGTCTCCCGAGTGGCGAACGCTAAAAATATGGTTCATATGTTCAGTATTGCACGGCTGGCGTTGCGAATTGCATCGTCAAATGAGGGGTTAACTCCCCCCTTCAATTTCGCGTCCGATTGCTTTTCTTCTGCATGCCACAAGAACCAGAGTTTGCTTGACCTGACCTTGAAGCGCGAAATTTCCAATGACCTTGTATGCAAGTTCAAAGCCTGTCTATAAAAAAGTGCTGGAGCTACTGCATTACCATCACCAGGGGATCTTCCCTCGGATCTTCCGATAAATAGGTAGGTACTTCTTTTAGTTAAAAAAAAATGGTTTAAACGTACCTATTGAAGATCTAATGATCGGTAATTAGGTAAAGTAGGTGCATACATTTTTAAAAACAAGAAAAAAAACTGTAGCAATTTTGTATTATTAAAAAAAGTTCATCAACCTTCGCTGATGGCGGGCTATCAGATAGAAACAAAGGTCGCGTTTATACCGAAATTATTTGGTTAAGTAATAGTCAGGTACCGTATACACGTTTACTTTATAGTTGTTACTCAATGACTTACATAACGCACTGGCTGGCTGATATCAATAATGCTACTTGTGTGGAGGGTATTATCAAGGATTATGGAAATGTTCCGAGTGCCTTCACTCGGAGCAGAATAATAATTGGCGCAACAGTATGCCCAAGGAATTTCCGTGATTTATTCATCAGAAGCGGCTTTGGGGATGTAACTAGAGTCGATTTGAGGCGATGAATCGGTCTTGACAGTTTTGAGGCACTTACTAGAGTCGTTTTGAGGTAAATCAGTTTCGAAGTTACAACTAGGCTCGCTAAAGACGACTTAATGAATCAAGTGAATATTGAGAACACAACTAGAGTCGTGTTGAGGCATTTGAACCGTTTTGAGGCGACTGAATGGTTCATGTCAGTTTTGAGGTCACAACTAGAGTCGCGAAAGACGATTTAATGGAGCAGATTGACTTTGAGGACCTCACTAGAGTCGTGTTGAGGTTTTAGAGTAGTTTTTGAGGTGATTGAATGAGTCGTGTGAGTTTTCGGAACACAACTAGAGTCGTGTTGAGGCGTTCGAGCCGTTTTGAGGCGATTGAATGGTCCATGTCAGTTTTGAGGTCTCAACTAGAGTCGCCAAAAACGATTTCATGGAGCAAATTGACTTTGAGAACACAACTAGTATCGTCTTGAGGTTTTAGAGTCATTTCGAGGCGATTGAATGGTTCATGTCAGTTTTGAAGTCACAACTAGAGTCGCAAAAGACAATTTCATGGAGCAAATCAATTTTGAGAACACAACTAGAGTCGTGTTGAGGCTTTAAAGTCGTTTTTGAGGCGATTGAAAGAGTGGTGTGAGTTTTTAGAACACAACTAGAGTCGTGTTGAGGCGTGTGAGCCGTTTTGAGGCGATTGAATGGTTCATGTCAGTTTTGAGGTCACAACCAGAGTCGCAAAAGACTACTTAATGGGACTTAATGGGAATCAATTTTGAGACCACAACCAGAGTCGTGTTGAGGTTTTAGAGTCGTTTCGAGGCGATTGAATGGTTCATGTCAGTTTTGAGGTCACAACTAGAGTCGCGAAAGACGACTTAATGGAGCAAATCGACTTTGAGGACACAACTAGAGTCGTGTTGAGGTTTTAGTGTCGTTTTTGAGGCGATTGAATGACTCGTGTGAGTTTTAAGAACACAACTAGAGTCGTGTCAAGGCTTTTGAGGCGATTGAATGGTTCATGTCAGTTTTGAAGTCACAACTAGAGTCGCGATAGACAATTTCATGAAGCAAATCAATTTTGAGAACACAACTGGAGTCGTGTTAAGACTTTAAAGTCGTTTTTGAGGCGATTGAATGAGTCGTGTGAGTTTTTAGAACACAACTAGAGTCGTGTTGAGGCGTGTGAGCCGTTTTGAGGCGTGTGAGCCGTTTTGAGGTGATTGAATGGTTCATGTCACTCTTGAGGTCACAACTAGAGTCGCGAAAAACTATTTCATGGAGCAAATTGACTTTGAGAACACAACTAGTTTCGTGTTAAGATTTCAGAGTCTTTTCGAGGCGATTGAATGGGTCATGTCAGTTTTGAAGTCACAACTAGAGTCGCGATAGACACTTTCATGAAGCAAATCAATTTTGAGAACACAAATAGAGTCGTGTTAAGACTTCAAAGTCGTTTTTGAGGCAATTGAATAAGTTGTGTGAGTTTTTAGAACACAACTAGAGTCGTGTTGAGGCGTGTGAGCCGTTTTAAGGCGATTGAATGGTTTATGTCAGTCTTAAGGTCACAACTAGAGTCGCGAAAAACGATTTCATGGAACAAATCGATTTTGAGAACACAACTAGTGTCGTGTTCAGGTTTCAGAGTCGTTTCGAGGCGATTGAATGGTTCATGTCAGTTTTGAAGTCACAAGTAGAGTCGCGAAAGACAGTTTCATGAAGCAAATCAATTTTGAGAACACAACTAGAGTCGTGTTGAGGCTTAATAGTCGTTTTTGAGGTGATTGAATGAGTCGTGTGAGTTTTTAGAACACAACTAGAGTCGTGTTGAGGCGTGTGAGCCGTTTTGAGGTGTGTGAGCCGTTTTGAGGCGATTGAATGGTTCATGTCAGTCTTGAAGTCACAACTAGAGTCGCTAAAAAACGATTTCATGGAGCAAATCGACTTTAAGAACACAGCTAAGTCGTGTTGAGGTTTTAGAGTCGTTTCGAGAAGATTGAATGGTTCATGTCAGTTTTGAAGTCACAACTAGAGTCGCGAAAAACAATTTCATGGAGCAAATCAATTTTGAGAACACAACTAGAGTCGTGTTGAGGCTTAATAGTCGTTTTTGAGGTGATTGAATGAGTCGTGTGAGTTTTTAGAACACAACTAGAGTCGTGTTGAGGCGTGTGAGCCGTTTTGAGGCGTGTGAGCCGTTTTGAGGCGATTGAATGGTTCATGTCAGTCTTGAAGTCACAACTAGAGTCGCTAAAAAACGATTTCATGGAGCAAATCGACTTTAAGAACACAGCTAATGTCGTGTTGAGGTTTTAGAGTCGTTTCGAGAAGATTGAATGGTTCATGTTAGTTTTGAAGTCACAACTAAAATCGCGAAAAACAATTTCATGAAGCAAATCAATTTTGAGAACACAACTAGAGTCGTGTTGAGGCTTTAGAGTCGTTTTTGAGGCGATTGGACGAGTCGTGTGACTTTTTAGAACACAACTAGTCCAGTCCAGGTCGACTGGAGTTCCATTGAGGCGACTTGATAAATCACCTTAGTTTTGAGGAGCGACAGCTAGAACTGATTCCCATGAATGATTCTATGGAAATCCTCAGATGACCTCCGTGCGTTGTCTTTGGCAACTTTATGTGTCAGATAGAGGTACGTTTGGAGTGGGGGTTGGGAGAGATGATTTGTGTATATGGCGGCAAGAGGGGAGCCAAAATTATTCGATTATCGATACGTTTTCTTGGCTAGTTGACGTCTTCAATGTGGAAAATAAAAATGGCGGCTGAAGGAGAGACGTTATTCAAAGATGGCGGCCAGAGGGAAAGTTAAATCGTCGTATGATCATGGATACGTTTTCTCTGGCAGCTTGGATGTCATTTGAGTAAGTAATGGCGGCTGGAGGAGAGGTGATATTCAAAGATGGCGACAAGAGGGGCAGTGAAGTTTTTCGACTATCGAATCGTCCGTTTTGACAGCTTGATGTCTCCAATACAAAATGGCGTCTGGAAGGGAGGTTGAATTTGACACCTCCCAAGCCTTCTTAACCTTTCCATTCTCCTCACTCTTGATAATGATAAGTAGATCGTAATTTACAAAAAATGCCAAGTGCAGGAAAAATCGCCATTCATGAGAAAAAAATGTTTGGTAATAAATTACGCGCTTTATCGAACTGGTGTAAATTTACTCAACTTCTGATTTCTTATCGTTAGGTACGGAGAAACACGACTTTATCTGTTTTTGTTATTGTTTTTAATTTCCATAACGATTATCAACACATATCAATCGAAGTTGTAATTCTTTTTGTTGTATGTCCGAATGTGTTGCGTACCTTCCTCAGTACTCATACAGGACAAAGTGTGGCTTCTTATCGTGTGATGTGTGTGTGGAAAGCAAGGCATTTTTCGATATATTCGTAGCAGCAGATGGGTTTATGAAGAATGTGTAGTGCAAGTAAAAGGTTTAATTTTATAAATGTATTTTTATACCTACCATTTGCAAGACACACGCCAAGTGTCACCACGCGAAAGTGTGTAAACATACTGTGCCTTACCTAATAAAAAAAATGTAGAAGCTTTCATTTTTTTTTTTCACTCGAAATAAATTCAGTTATACATTAGATAATCACTGTTAATATTAGGGAATGGACACTAATAATTCAAAATTAACAAGAAAAAAGTTGTTTTGGTCATTAAGGCGCGTTTCAAATAGCATGTCCATCAAATTACTTACTCGGCACACTTCCAGGCCCTTCATTGCGTAGGTTCTCAAAAGGACTCGCCAAAGAAATCGTGGTTGAATGTGTCGAATTCAAGCAAATCTGTGTTCATAATAACGTATGGTCCGAAAGTTTTGGGAATTTTTTTAAAAGCTAATAACTTTTTTTTGATAGTTTTAATTTTGTAACTCAATATTGCAAAAACTAGCGTCATCTTTAACAATTTCAAATTCGTATTCAACATATTGAAGATGGGCCATTATCTTTGATGGCTCTCGGTTTTCTTCTGCCATGTTCGATCATTCTCTGGACAACAGCAGGATTAATTTCTCAGAGCTCCTGCCTCCCAATGTACCGCAAGCTCGACCAATATAAGATTTTTGGTAAGTATTGAGCAGGATAGTATACGACAAGGGATGGGAAGCTGCGAATGAAGACCAATTACGACGTCACATTTTTTCAATAACATTGGAGAATTTCGCATTTGACAAATTGATACAGAAAATCATGGAACATGGCAGAAGATAATTGAAATCCATCGAAGATAATGGTCCATTTTCAATATGTTGAATATGAATTTGTTATTGTTATATATGATGTTAATTTTTGCAATATCATGTACGAAAATGAAGACTATTCAGAAAAAGTTATTAGCTTGGAACTATTTCCCAAAACTTTCGGACCATACGTTAGAGGTGAGTTTTGTGAAAAACCGAGTGTACAATGTGTTCTTCTCCTTCCAGAACTCTCACTATGGTGGCGTGCGGCTGCCAGACGAAGCACCTCTTCACGTACTGAGCCACTTCTTCGGGGAACCTCGAGGACAGCGCAGCAAAGGGCGCGGAGACCTCTCTCCCCTGTCCCCCGCAACCCCTTCGAAATTTTTCTTCGTTCGCCACGCAGCGGTCCCCACCAACCCCGGTCATTGATGATAAGACACGCGATCTTCATCTCGTTCCCGTCCGCCGCCGTCTCTACAACATCCACCACCACCGAACTGAGCAGGGATCCCAGGTTAAGGCTGCAGGGCTGGTCGAAACGCTGGATGCAGCTCAGCCAGTTCTTCGACGTCAACTGAACGATCCTCCCGTATCCACGCTGCGAGCTTCGAACCCTCCGTACACTACCTTTTAGCTAGATAATTTCTAAATAATCACTCTCATAACCAAAAAAAGTATTAATTGCGTGTGTGCGCATGCGCTTGGAAATGGCAAGCGAAATGAATAATCACAACCAGCAGGCGCCGATAGTGCAGCTGTCGGTGATAGCGCCGTCTTTGGATCCGACGCCGGAACACTTGGAAGACCCGATGTTCGTCGAAGACTCGACGTTCGTCGATATTCCAGGCGACGATTTCAGCACGAACAGCACGCTGACCGTGCCGATGGAGGTCAAGTTCCAGGACCAGGATTCGATCATGTCGTCGAGGAGAACGTCGATAGATGAGGAAGAGATGGACATTATGGGCAAGAAGCCCAAGATCCCGGACGGCGGCTGGGGATGGATGGTCGTGTTTGCGTCTCTGATCCTGAGCATGATCCAAGACGGAATCAGCTTCAGCTTCGGCATACTCTACGTCGAGTTCTTCAACGAGTTCCGAGCCTCCAGTTCCACCACCGCGTGGATCGGTACGTTTTCTTCAACCTAGTAGAACATTCTTTCACTTCTAATCGTTGCTGTTCAACAACAGGAAGCTTGTTCGTGTCAGTGCCGCTGTTGACTGGACCGATCATGAGCGCTCTGGTCGACAAGTACGGCTGCCGCGCCATGACCATAGTCGGCGGGCTGATTTCCGCTTCCGGCTTCATCCTGTCTTCGTTCGCGCGGTCGATAGTCGTCATGTACATCACGTTCGGCATCCTGGCCGGCCTCGGTCTGGGACTGACGTACATCACGGCCGTCGTCTCCATAGCCTTTTGGTTCGACAAAAAGCGCAACCTGGCCGTCGGTCTGGGAGCTTGCGGCACCGGAATCGGCACCTTCGTCTACGCTCCTTTCACCACGCTGCTCCTGTACGAGTTCGGCTGGCGATGGACCGTGGTGCTGCTGGCCGGCACGCTGTTGAACATTTGCATCTGCGGAGCCCTGATGCGCGATCCAGACTGGATCACTGAACAAAACAGGTATGAAAACAGTCCTACGTACCAAATAGGTTGTGCTTATTTATTTTCGTTGTTCGAAGGCAAAACTCGAAGCTGTCCAAGTCCAGCAAGTCCAGCAAGTCGAGTACGTTGTCGATCGTGTCGAATCCTTCGGAGAAAGTCAACCTGGAAGAAATCCGGGGGATGATCAAGAGCGGGAAGGACGTCGAGTACATTTTGCAGCACCTGGCCATGTCGGTGCAGAACGAGAAGAGGTCGGACGAGGAGGCGGGCGAGATCAAGAACAAGGAGCACCACAATTCGGTTCTGAACTTGCCCACGTTCCTCAGGCAGGATGAAAAGGTGATTTACTACTACTCCGCTATTCCTTTTCCTTTTCGTAATCTTTTTTCTTCATATCTCATTCTTGATCTCCATACTTGATCTCATTCTTCGTCTCATTAGCTCATTCTTCCTCTCATTCTTGGTCTCAAACTTTTTCTCATTCTTTCTTTCTTTTTATCCTTGTCCCATTCTTCATCTTATTTTTCTCTTATTCCTATCTCATTATTCATCTCATTCCTGGTCCTATTTCATCTCTGGGTGTTTGTCTCATTCTTCCTATTCTTCGTTCCATTCTTCTTGATCTCATTCTTTGTTTCATTCTTCACCTCATTCTCCACCTCATTCTCCACCTCATTCTTCCTTTCATTTTTTCTCTCATTCCTCGTCCCATTCTTCATCCCATTTTTCGTCTCATTTTCCTACTTATGCTTTCTTCCCATTCTTCTTCTCATCCTTCATCTCATTTTGATCTCAATCTTCGTTTCATTCGTCGTCTCTCTTAATATCATTCTTGGTTTTATTCCTCGATTCAAACTTCCCCTTATTTTTTGTCTTATTTTCCTTTACCTACATTCTTTGTCCCTTTCTTATTCTCCATCTTGTTCTTGGTACGAAGATCTTTCGTTCTTTCTCCTATCTTTCCTCATTCTTTGTCTCATTCTTCCTAATCTTCGTCCCATTTTTTTCCTATTTTTCCCTTTTTAATCATCTCATCGTCCTCTCATTATCCATCTCATTCCTGGTCCTATTCTTTCTATTCTTTGTCTCATTCTTCTGGGTCTCATTTTTAATTTCATTCCTCGCCTCATTCTCCGCCTCATTCTTTCTTTTTCATTATTTCTCTCATTCCTCGTCCCATTCTCAGCAAACCACAAACACCGACCCTCCAGATCGATACAGGAGTCCCATACAAGCGTCATATAGGTCCCCAAAGGCTCCGAGGCCCCTTATAAACATGGTCGGGTAACAGAATATCCCAGCCAAAAGTATCCCGGCAATAATAAGTAATAATAAGTAGTAGTAGTAATAGTAGTAATAATAATAAGTAATAAGTCTTCAAATGAGGTTAATGTTGAAGACTTACCTGAGTGGAAGGGCACACTACTCATTCCAACAGTTCCTGGGCAAGGAGATGTCCATCTGAGTACGAATTCTTTGTGGTGCGGTGTTTTGCCGGCCGGTTTTTGTTTGTGTTTGCGTTTTTGTTTTGTTTTGTTTCTTTTTCTGTTTTGTTATCTGCACTTAGCTTTTTATTAAGTTTTTGACGTATTCCATGGCCCAGGGCTATTATAGTGCAATATGATATTTACATTGTAAATGAGGAATGAATAAATATACATACATACATACATAATATCCCAACCAAAAATATCCAACGCGACAAAATATACCATGCCAAAAATATCCCAGGCCAAAAATATCCCCGCCAATAATATCCCAGCCAAAAGACCCCACCCAAAAATATCCCTGTGACAAAATTTCCCAATCTGAAAATATCGTAAGGAGAGGTAACAGCTCTTCAGCCACCAGATCTAGAAAAAAATGTCCCCCGCAAAACGTCCCCAGAAAAAATGTTCCCCACAATACGTCCCGTGGAAATTACGTCCCGGGGAAAAAATCGTCCCAGGGAAAATACATCCCCAGGGAAATACGTCCTCGGGAAAAAAAGTCCCCCGGAAGAAACGTCCCTGGAAAAATACGTCTCCCTTCTGGATTACTCTGGATATTCACTCTGATGAGCTTCTTTGTGTCGTCATATTACTTCCGAAACTCCAGTGGAGACTGTCTCTTGTGTCTTCTATGCGAGTGCTCAGCAGGGCTTCATCGAAGACACAAGGGGGCCCAGTGAAGTTTCATAGCTTGACATAACATGAAGGCAAAAGGGGGACTTCTGGTACTCTGAAAGCCAATAAATGGCTAAGTGAGCTAGTTGGAACTCCATACTATACTTGAGGATACAAGGGGGCCCGATAGGGCTCCGAGTATCACATTAAGGCACAAGGTGCTTACCTCGGTGCTTACTAATGCTCCGGAAGTCTCAGAAAGATGCAAGGGGGCTCAGCAGGGCTTCAGAAGTCGTTGAAAGAACAAGGGGGCCAGAAGGAACCATGTGTAACACAAGAAGGCTTCAGAAATGAGCTTACTGGAAATCTGAGGGTCTTTAAAAAGCACAAGGGGGCTAATAAGAGCTCAAAACTGCACTTGCGTACACATGGGGGCCCGATAGGGCTCTGTATGTCTCACGACGGCACAAGAGATTCACATTAAGGTTTCCAAGTTTGGGGGGCTTACCGGAACTCTGAATGCCACGAAAAAACACAGGTGGCTCATTAGGGCTCCAAACGACACATGAGGACACAAGGGGGCCCATGGGAGCTTTACATAACAATGAAGGGAAAAAAGAGGGCTTACTGGTACTCTGGAAGCCAATAAAAACATGAAGTGGCATTAGGCTCCATCTCGGGCTCTGAACTACACTTTAGGACACAAGGGAACCCGATAGGGCTCCGAATATCACATCAAGACACAAGGCGCTCACATATGCTCCAAAAGTCTCGGAAAGATGTAAGGGGACTCAGAAGGGCTCCAAAAGACATTGAAGAAATAAGGAGCCCAATGGAGCTCCGGATAACAAGTAGGCAACAGGGGGCTTACTGGAATTCTGATAGCCATGGGAAAAGATAAGGGGGCTAACTAGAGTTCTAAACTACACTTCAGACACAAGGGGCCCGATATAGCTCCGAAAGCCATAGAAAAACTATAAAGAAGGTCCAATGGAGCTATATAAAGGGGGGGGGGGCAAAGGGGAGTAACTGGAATTTTGATAGTCATAAAAAACATGATGGGGCTCACCGGGGCTCCAAATTTAACTTGAAAGTACAAAGTAGACCCACTTTGGGGCCAACTATCACGTAAAGGCACAAGGGGCTTACTAGTGCTCGGAAAGCCTCGGAAAAGTGCAAAGGGGCTCAACAGAGCTTCGAACGGTATTGAAAACAAAAGGGGGCCCAGTGGAGCTCTGCGTAACAGAATAACTTGAAATTGGACTTACCGGTACCTATTCCGAAAGCCATAAAAAACATAATGGGGCACATCAGGGTTCCAAGTACACTTGAAGACACGATGGGGTCCCAACAGGGCTCTCAACATGACATGATGGCACACCGCTGCTTGCTGCTTCGAAGATCATGAAAAATGCAAGGGGACTCAGCAGGACTTTATATTATATTGAAGACAGAATGAGGACGATACTTTAGAAGACAATAGACTCGTTATCGGGTGGATCTAAAATTCTATATTTATATCTAAAGATATATTCTATAATTATCATCTATATTTTTGCCCGGGACATTATTGGAGGGGATATTATTGACGGGGATATTTTTGGCCTGGGATATTTTGTCGCCGCACCTACACACATAGGGGTCATTACTAAAGCCGTTTTGGCAACGTATATCTTGTTTGCATGGCTTCTGGTGTAAAGCTAGTTGCATACCTTTTGCTAGCAAATCTTAGTCTTATTATTCGTCTCATTTTTCATCTCATTCCTCGTCCCATTTTCACTCTTCGTCTCATTTTCTCATCAATGCTTTATCCCATTCTTCTTCTTAACCTTCATCTCATTCTTCGCTTAATTTGTCGTCTCGTCTTGGTCTGATTCTTGGTCTGATTTTTCGTCCCATTCTTCCTCTTGTTTCTCAAATTACTCCTTGTCTAAATTTTGTTCAACTTTTGCTCTCATTCATCAGTTTTATTCTTTTCCTAATCCCATTTTTCCTCTTATTCTTTGTCCAATTCCTCTTGTTCTTCGTCTCATTCTTCATATCATTGCTCATTCCCTCCTCCCAATTATCTTCCTCTTTCTTATTTCCCTCCTCCTTCTCCTGCTTCCCGTCTTCTTGCTCCTTCTCACCCCCATCATATTTCCTCTCTTGCTTCTACTCCTGTCTCTTCTCCAGCCTCTTCTCCTGCCTCTTCTACTTCCTCGATAGATTCGATCCAGTTTTTTGTAGTTTTGTTCAATCAGTGCGAAATTACATTCCGAATTGCAGGTCCCAGTTGAAGTGCTGGAGCAGCTGAGCGCCAACAAGCGTCTGTACAAGATCATCCTGCAGAACTATCCCAGTCTGCTGTTGTGCCGCAGCACTTCGGACAGAGGCCTGAACAAGATGAGAGAAGAAGTCCCGGTGAGGGTCCCAGTGACAACTTTTTCGTTCAAACTCAAGAAAACCGAGAAGCCAAAAACCATAACGCACCAGGTGAGTTTCCCTTGAATCTTCGACAAGAATTTGCCCATCAAACCAGGTGTCTAGCAAACCAGGTACCAACCAAACCAGGTACCAGTTGAACCAGGTCAAGATACTCCTAATGAAGTCAAGTCAGATCAATGCACGCTGCTTCATTGGCACTGATTCACTCAGGTGGATACTTTTCTTCGGTGAAAAGGGAGGGAGGTTAAAAGCGTCGAGGTCAGTTATGACGCAAGGTCTACATCGCAGGCTAATCACGACTAGTTCAAGACAAGTCGCCAGGCGAATCGCCGTTCACTAGAGGACAAGCTCCAGAAGCTCCAAAGACAACATCTGAGTTGATACCTAAAGTAACGCCCTGTTTCGTTTCAGTTTTCGCTGCCGGAACAGCCGGCGGTGACGGAGCCCCTCCTGGGCAACAACAAAGCCAACGGCGGCCAGAAACAGCCGAAGATGGTCAAGAGCGGCCACCATCCACAGGTAGCCCGTATGAACTCGGCGCCGTGGCTGGTAAAACAATTCAGTACGACCAATCCGCACCAGAACTATTTTAAAAACATGCGGTTTCCCAGGCACTCGCTCATCCACCATCGCGGCGCCGTGCTCAACAAAAACAAGTACCGGCTGAGGGCCAGCAGCTGCCCCAACATATACAGGGTGTCCATGACCACGCTGGCCAAAGAGGAAGATGAGGTCAGTACCGTAATATGCAACCGAGTTTACTATACTGCCATTCCACCGGATCGTCCGACCTGGATGCCTTCGCTGTGATGAGCCCCCAATATGGGCGAAACGCGGAGCTCCATTCGGGTGTCTCGGTGTTGTAGCCAAGAGCTCTCAGATTGAACTTCCAATTTTTGCAGAGGTGGTACTCGACGATCACGACGACGTTCAAAGAAATGTTCGATTTCTCGCTGTTCCTGGAGTTACACTTCTTCCTGATGGCGCTGTCGACGATCATTCTGTTCGGCTGGTTCATGACGCCGTTCTTCTACTTGGCGGATCTCATGAAGATGGTCGACTACACGCAGACGGAAGCTTCGCTGATCATGTCCGTGATCGGCATCACCAACACCATCGGCATGGTAAGTTATTCATTTCTTGTTTTCGACCTGACTTCTTCACGACTTGCTTCGCAGGTGGGCTTCGGATGGGCCGGCGACAAAGAGTGGTGCAACGTGTCGAAATGCTACGCCGTCTGTCTGGTCCTGTGCGGCGTGTTCCTGTCTGCGATGATGTTCTTCGTACGGACTTACGCCGTCTTGGTGCTGTTCGCCGCTTTGTACGGCCTGATGCTGTCCAGCAGTTTCGCCTTCACGCCGACGATTCTCATGGAACTGATACCGCTGGACAGGTTCACCACTGCCTACGGCCTCGTGCTGTTGTGCCAAGGGATCGGCCATCTGGCCGGCCCACCCATGGCCGGTAAACTGCTTCCCGTTATCACAGCGATAACTTTTTTTAAACCCATTGTTTTGCAGGAGCTCTGTTCGATCTGACCGAGGTGTGGGACTACTCGTTCCACATATCCGGGATCTTCATCGTCGTTTCGGGCCTGCTGATCTTCATCATCCCGTTCACCGACAACAGGAAGATCATCGGTTCCGGGCCGGTCGAAAAGGAGCTGGCCAACGAGTGCTAAAAGTTCAACGATAGTGCTAAAAGTGGCCTTCTTTTCTGTAGTAGTGAATATCAAATCCATGACATCTCTTATATGCTTATACATTTGAAGACTTTCGTTATTGTCTACTACTTACTACATGCGAGTATTGTACTTGTGTACTTAAATATGGTATTAATGCGTAATGTGTAACTTGAAACAAGAAAACTTATAGCTTTAATTCCGTGAGAATATTTTAGCGATTAAGTACTTAGCTAGTTCTATGAAATTACTAGGGTACGTAACTTAAATAGCGTAATTTACTAGGGTATGTAATAATTGAAATTTTAGTCATCTGAATACTTCCTTATAATGTTTACTTAAGTAAATCGTACTTATCTAAGCGATTAAATTATTGATTACTGAAGTTTTGAGCTTGAGCTTTTTCTTTTCAAGTAGAGGTATCGCGAGGTGCCTCTGGCATATGTCCTCAACTTTCGCGTGCATGAAGTTTTGACTGTTAGTACGCGTGTTTCAAGAGTTGGTGCCACTGTTCCGAGAAGTTGGTACCAACTGCTTCATCAACTTGACAGCTGTATCAATAAACCGCCTGACAGCCTTAAATCTAGTGATTTTCATACTTCACCGATGCCCAAGTTGGTATGACTGTCTTGGGGATTTAACGAAATTTCAGTTGGTGCCATTGTTTCCACTTGTGCTTCTTAAACGTCATAGTTTGAAAGAGAAAATATCAAAAGTTGGTGCCACTGTTTCAAGAAGTTGATACCAACTGCTTCATCAACTTGACAGCTGTATCAATAAGCTGTTTGACAGCCTTAAATCTAGTGATTTTCATATTTCACCGATGCCCAAGTTGGTATGACTGTCTTGGGGATTTAACCAAATTTCAGTTGGTGCCATTGTTTCCACTTGTGCTTCTAAAACGTAATAGTTTAAAGGCGAAAATATCAAAAGTTGGTGCCACTGTTTCAAGAAGTTGATACCAACTGCTTCATCAACTTGACAGCTGTATCAATAAGCCGCTTGACAGCTCTTAATCCAGTGATTTTCATATTTCACGAATGCCAAGTTGGTATGACTGTCTTGGGGGTTGATCGAAATTTCGATTGGTGTCATTTTTTCCACTTGTGCTTCTTAAACGTCATAGTTTGAAAGAGAAAATATCAAAAGTTGGTGCCACTGTTTCAAGAAGTTGATACCAACTGCTCCATCAACTTGACAGCTGTATCAATAAGCCGCTTGACAGACTTAAATCTAGTGATTTTCATATTTCACCAATACCCAAGTTGGTATGACAGTTTTAGGGATTTATCCAAATTTTAGTTGGTGCCACTGTTTCCACTTGTGCTTCTGAAACGTCATAGTTTGACAGCTGAAATATCAAGAATTGGTGCCACTGTTTCGAGAAGTTGATACCAACTGCTTTATCGCCTTGACAGCTGTATCAATAAGCCGCTTGACAGCTCTTAATCCAGTGATTTTCATATTTCACGAATGCCAAGTTGGTATGACTGTCTTGGGGATTTATCCAAATTTCAGTTGGTGAAATTGTTTCCACTTGTGCTTCTAAAACAGCTGTATCAATAGGCCGCTCGACAGCCTTAAACCTAGTGATTTTCATATTTCTCTGATGCCCAAATTGGTATGACTATCTTGGGGATTTATCCAAATTTCTATCGTGGTGGTAGAAAGAACACAAAAGGCCGTCGGCTCAACACCCTGTTTGTTTACTTGTACCTCTGCCGCCCTTGGCATTGCTTTATTCATCTCGAGTACATACCTAAATACTACGGTAGAGCAGGTTAAGCGAATAGTCGTCTTCGTTGCTAATCAAGTGGGCGCTACTTTTGCTGCCGAGTGTACGTAAATATAGACCAAAAACACGCTCGCAGTTTTTTTATTGAAATAATTACACGTAGGTACTTACGCAATCAAGCCTTGCACTATGGAAACGAGCTTAAATCGTCAGCTCGCGATCAAGTTATTGTTAAAAGTCTCTTAAAAAATATATCGTACAAATTCACAACAAGAACGATACAAAAACGCATCATTCGTTCGCGATCCTCTCGAACCATCAAGTGTCCATGGAATTCAGCTCGGTGCGCACCACCTCGGCGGCGTCGAACATCTCCAGGCCCTCGAGGATGTACACGAAGTTGTCGAGCGTGGCGTCCTCGTCGTCGTCGAACCACAGCTCGAGCATCTTCTTGGCCTGCTCGACCGGCTGGTCGGGATGCGACTCGATGAAGAACTGCACCTCGTGGTCCTTGAAGCCGAGCTTCTTGGCCAGCCTCTCCCACTCGGGCGCCACCTTCTCGCTGAACGTCTGCAGCTGGTTGCCGTTGACGGCCGTCTTGCTGGCGCGGCCGCTCCTCGAATCGCTGTCGTCCTCGAGGAACTCCGACTTGATGTTCACCTCGGGCGTGTCGTCCACCTGCGTGTCGGTGTCCTTGAACAGGTTCTCCTCCTCCTCCTTGATCTGGGCCTCCGGCTGCCCGGCGTCCTGCGGCCGGTCCGAGGCGATCTTCTTCACCATCTGCTCGAGGTACAGCGACAGCGGATTGAGGATGATAGTGCTGTAGGTGAAGAAGAACGGACTCCGTTTGGCCAGCAATCTGCAACAGGCAAAAATTACAGCTTCCCTGATCGTCGCCGGCAATAACGTTGCCCCCATCTGGGCGCTGAACAAAGTGAACGAAATGAACGAGCTGAGCGCAGGACGAGCATGAGCAACAGAAACCACCCCTACACCCCTAGTATCGATGGATTACCTGGATGCGCGGACGTTGTTAGCGAAAAAAAACGGTTCGATACCAAGTTAGGGCTCAGACCGCCGCGCCGTATGAGCAACAAAGCCCACACCCCTACACCCCTGGTATCAATGGATTACCTGAATACGCGGACGTTGGCAGCAAAAAACGGCTCGATACCAAGTTTGGGCTCAGACCGCCGCGCCGTATGAGCAACAGAAACTCACCCCTACACCCCTGGTATCAATGGACTACCTGAATGCGCGGACGATGGCAACAAAAAACGGCTCGATACCAAGCTTGGGCTCAAACCGCCGCGCCGTAAGTGAAGTTACCACAGCAACGACGAATAACAGCCAATCAGACTCTTGTATTTGACAAGGCCACGCCGTCCTAGCTTCACGCCTGCAACTTGGTATCCAGCTCTAAAAGAAAATCAATCGCTACACACCTGAGAGCTCTCCAACCGTAATTGCCGTCCTTCAGCAGGCTGTCTTCGTCCTTGACGGGCGCCGCGGACGCGACCTGGTTGATGGCGTCCTCGAAGTACTCCTCCAGCGTCGGCAAAAAGTCCCGCTCCTTGCCCTTGCACGCCTCCAGATTGTCCGGGCAGAGGTTCCACAGTTTGGTCAGCTCGTTGTTGCCCATGTAGTACTTCCCCTGCGCGGTGGCGTCTTTTATCAGGTCGCCCAGCAGAGGGCGCTGGTGCTGCGGCTGCTGGTGTTCGCCGTCTTTTTTTGTCGCCTTGTCCTGATCGTCGCCGGTCGAAGGGGGCGTGGTCTTTTTCAGTTCGGGACATCCGTCGTTTTTCCACGCGTTCCAGTGCTCCTCGCGGCTCAGAATGTTGGCGGCGATTTCGGCGAAACGCTTCCCATCGGGCGGCGTCTCGCGCAGCAGCGCGTACACCTTTTCCGCGCTGGCCTGGATCCATTCCTTCTGGTCCGGTTTCAGCTCAAAACTGTCTCTGTACGGAAGCAAAAAAATATTGTTTCACAAAAAACATGTCGTTCCCATAAACATGCAGAGGCTTGTTAGACCTCGGATATCCTTCAGAAGACCTCAGCAACGCCTCAGATGACCTCATTGAATTGCCAAACGATTCCATATGTCCTCAGTATCAAAAAATTTACAGACAACCTCAGCACTTTTTCATTCAGAGTCAGTCATTTCCACAGCCATGCAGAAGCTAAATAGGTCCCGGGTATCACTCAGAAGGTTTAGGCAATGCCTCAGATGACCTCATTGAGTTGCCAATATAATATAACCACAATTCCAGAAAATCTTCAAAACAACCTCAGCACTTTTCCAGACAATTTGAATCATTCCCGCAGCCATGCAGAAGCTTGATAGACCTCGGATAATCCTCAGAAGACGTTAACAATGCCTCACGTCGGCCCTATCAAGTCCCCAAATGATTACAGTTGGACCTCAATTTCAAAAAAAAATCAGACCTTACCACTTTTTTCAGACAAAATCAGTAATGCAGAAGATTTATAGACCTCAGAGATCTCGGAATCCTCGGATATCCCTCAGAAGACAATGCGTCAGATGATCTCAATGAATTACCAAATAATTCCAAAAAAACCTCAGACAATCTCTACAATTTTCAAATAGCCTCAGTAATTCCCATAGCCATGCAGAAGATTGTCAACTTCGACTATCCCCCAAAAAAGCAATCTCTCAGATGACCCCACTAAAATGCAGAAGTGATTCCAAATTGACCTAATGTAACCTCAAGCGTTCCCATAACCAAGTAGAAATTTGGTAAACCGCAGAAATATTTTAGGAAACCTGAATCAATTTCCGCAATGACCTCAGTAAGTTGCTAAATGTCTCCAGCTGGACCTCAAGCAATCTCAAATATTTTTTTATACAATTTCAGCACTTTCCAAGTAAGGAAATGACCAAGCAGAAGCCTGACAGACCTCAGATATCCCTCAGCATTCTAGAAGCTTGATCGACCTCGGAAAGACTTTGGCAAACTCTCAGATGACCTCATCAAGTTGCCCAAATTACTTCAGATAGTCTTCAAGTCGCCTAATTAATTTGGTCTATGGATAATCTAAAGAATTTTTCGGACAACCTGATCATAGCCAAAGCCATGGAACCTTTTCTATAAAAAAATGTTGTTTTTTGCTGACGCGTTGGAAAAAGCCATGAACTCAAACAAACAGCTTGGATACTATAGCAACCACATGTCGTCGCTTGACAGCCGACTGTCGTTGCTTGGCAATCGAATGTCGTTGCCATGGTACTACTGAAGTAGCTTAGCAACCAAGCTAAATCTCTGCTGGTCTCATTTGCTCAAGAGCTTCAGTGCTATTCTGTACTTTAGCTGGTGGATGTCCCGACGACTTGATTTACTCACCCGATTGCGAGTCCTTTTTTGAACAAGGCGGGATTAAGAGGGAGGGGGCGAAGTCGGTCGGGTACTTACGATTTGAACTTGACGTTCGACGACAGATACTGAAACAAGATGAGGAACTGCAGAAGGACGGCGCGTCGGAAGTTCACGTCGTACAGCTGCAAATCGAGCAGTTTCTGGCTGGTCAGGTATTTGGAAAAGTACATCTTGTCTTTGACGTGGTCGCCGGCACCGGTTCCGAAATTATCGTCTTCGCCGAAGAGGCCGCCCAGCGACGAGGAACTGTCCACGTGTTCGAGCTTCAGTCCCTGGAAGGTGCTCAGGACGTTCGAGGCGTACTGCAAAATGCAAAATATTATTTTCAGGTTAGTTGTTAGGAACGCTGAGAATTTTTTTTGGTTTTTCTCGCTGCCAGGAACAAGATTTTCGAGAACTAAGCGAATATGTAAGAAGAACGCAGAGAGAGCTTTTCTGGGAGGTGTCACATGCCATACTTCAAGAAAAAAAATTCAAGTGGCCATTTAAGGGGTCATTTTTTGTTGTTCGCAAAGTATGGCTTGTCGCACCTCGTAAATCAGCTTTTTCGAAGCACAATAATTCAAATTTGTCATCAAAATTTGAAAATACTGTTAAATAAAGCGGTTTTACCGCTCGCAGACCCTAAAATTACAAACATTTTGCATCAACCGCTCTGTAACTTGTTACACAAAAGTTGCCTATCAATTAAAGCCAGCTTCAAGGGAAATGTTGAGTGAGATTTTTGTAGGCGTCATAATTTGAATTATTTGGTGGTTCTATTGGAGGCTGAGAAGAGGCGTCGAGTATGGGGGAACGGTCTCAATTTAAATTTTACCGCAGAGGAACAAAGGCAGTGGAATCTTTATTGAACACGCACAAGTTCATGGAAAGAGATAAGAGATGGCATGGGCATGTCCGTTTAACTGGCGATGGTACTTTTTTTACCGGACTGGGTTTTCTTATCGGAATTTTTGGGAGTCGCTTTTTGAGTGGTGTGTGAGACAACGGCGTAAAGTTTTAAGTCCGTGAAAATAGAACAATTTTCCAGTCGGAAATTGTTATATCACCCCACGATTGAGCCGCTCCGGTGAAGAAGATGAAAAGCCCCAGTTTTTAAAAAAAGCACCCAACACCATTTTTGGAATTCAACCCCTAACATTTTGGGGTAAGTCACCCATTGCCAGTGAACGGTACAGAGTCCAACGTCATTCTCTATTTTAGGTTTTTTTTTTGGTTTTCTTCTCGACTGTTCTATACACCGTCTGAACCGAGTAGTACCTTCCTACCACCGATAGGTACCTACGCAGTTTTGCTGTGCCTGTTCCGACCCCCGTGGTGGAAATAATTGGGAATCGCCGAGTTATAAAGATATTCCAAGAAGCTCAGACGACATCTTCCCTTACCTCCACACGGAACCACCAGCGCCTCCACCATATTTTACTATTGCTGAACATCGCTCACTACCGGACGAAAATATCAGATAAGTGGCATGTTTACGTTTTCCAAATCTGAACGCTACTTAACTCGTCGAAATCACCAATAAATTTATTCTCCAATTTACCTTAATCTACGCCAAATTTCATTTTGTAAAACACATTCAATTCACAATTTTTATTTTCTTGTTGTACTACATTAGTTTTATCGTACTATTTCCCATTTAACTAAATTTTACTTAGCCATTTCTACTCACCTGATTTGAGTAGTTTTCTCCAGGATAATTATCACTATACTTTCTTTTTTTTTAAACTCTGTAAATGACCGAATTTTGGCCAAGATTCTGACATATCTAAACGTACAAAAGTCAAACTCATAGTCGATAATATTAGTTATTATATCTGTAACAGTCGAATTGCGCAATCATCGGTCATTGTCATAATACAATTAAAAATTTTAGCTTAACATTGTTTCTTTCCGTTCCTCTTTTTTTAACTTCAATTTGCCAATTTGATATGGCTTTGCCGACTCACGCAGCCTAGTTATTTGTCTAGTGCTCCAAAGAAATAATCACTTACTGAGCTAGTCCACCTATTTATCTGATGCACTAACAACGGTATCAAACTGCATATTTAAACACAAGTTGGTCATAACTAATAAACTATATCATTAATTTCAGTAATCGTTCATTGCAAACCAATCTGTGCGTATCAAAAACACCTGAATACCGGTTTGAGATACTAAAAACGATGTTTTTAGGTTTTTATAGATACCAAAGAATATGTTTCAAAAAGTTTAGCAGATATGCGAGAAATACTCAGCGAGAGCTTTTCTGGGAGGTGCCACATGTCATATTTTATTTGAAAAAAAAAATGAGTGGCCATTGCGGGGGCCACTTTTCCATGTTTGGAAAGTATGGCTTGTAGCAATAAATCAACTTTTCCAGAGCAGAATTCTAATCTGTAATCAGATTTTTGAAATCATATCGAATAAGCAGTTTTAATCGCTCACACACTCCAAAATTCTGAATATTTTGTATAATGTAATCCAAGTTTAGCTTTATAATCACAATTTCATGGTGAATATTTACGTATTTCAAAATCGGAACCAGTTTTTGTGCAATTAAAACACTTTATCGCTGATTGCAAGATATAAAAACTATGTTATTTGACATTGACGCAGCTAAGATGAAAATTTTCGCAAACTGATGAAAAATTTGGAAAGTGCAAGCCAAGAGCTTTTATGCGAGGTGTCACACGACATACTTCAAATTGAATCTATCGAGTGGCCCATTGCAGAGGCCACTTTCCAAAGTCTCAGAAGTACGGCTTGCGGCACCTCCCAAAACAGCTCTTTCCAAGCAGATTTCAAATTTCATGTTGAATTTCAAAAATGTATCATTTTGAGCCGTTTTCAGTGCTTACAACCTTGTATTTGACTATTTGACGCAACCAAATAAGCCATTTTTAAAAACTTAGTGAATATTTGAAAAGCGCTTGCCAAGAGCTGTTCTAGGAGGTGTCACAAGGCATACTTTGAATCAAATTTATCCAGTGGGCCAAATCGGGCCCAATTTTCAAAGTTCTAGATACATGGCTTGTAGCACCTCATGAACCAGCTTTTTTCAAGCAGGTTCCAAATTCAACATCAAATTTGACATAAAAATGCATTTCGTTTCATGTTCAGTGTTCCGAAAACCATATTTTCAGGATTTGACGCAGCCTAAATTGACCTTTTCAAAAACAATGAGAAATTCAGAAAAAAAAACTATTTAAAAGCTCCTTTGCGAGCTAACGCACTACATACTTCGATTAAAGTTGTCGAGTGGTCCATTGCAGGGGTCACTTTTTGAAAGTTAAAGAAGTACGGCTTGCGGCACCTCTTATAACAGCTTCCACCAAGCACATTTCAAATCAATTATCAGATTCAATTTTTCGAAATTCATGTTGAATTTTAAAAATATTTTCAGCGCTTACAACACAACCTTTTATTTGACACTTTGACGCAAAAAAATGAGATATTTTCAAAAACTGAGTGAATATTTTAGAAGCGCTTGCCAAGAGCTGTTCTGGGAGGTGTCACAAGGCATACTTCAATCAGAATTTATTGAGTGGGCCAAATCGGGCCTAATTTTCAAAGTTCTAGATACATGGCTTGTAGCACCTCATAAATCAGCTTTTTTCAAGCAGGATCCAAATTCAACATCAAATTTGACATAAAAATGCATTTCGTTCAGTGTTCCAAAAACTATATTTGTAGGATTTGACACAGCCTGAATTGACTTTTTCAAAACAAAAATGAAAAATTCAGAAAAAAACTAGTCAAAAGCTCCTTTGCGAGCTAACGCATGACATACTTTGATTGAAATTATCGAGTGGTCCGTTGCATGGGCCACTTTTTGGAAGTTCCAGAAGTACGGCTTGCGGCACCTCTTGTAACAGCTTTTTCCACGCACATTTCAAATTTCATATCAGATTCGAAGAATGTTCTATTTTCAGCCGTTTTCAGTGCTTACAACCTTTCATTTGACAATTTGACGCATCAAATGGGACATTTTCAAAAACTGAGTAAATATTTGAAAAGCGCTTGCCAAGAGCTGTTCTGGGAGGTGTCACAAGGCATACTTCAATTGGAATTTATTCACTCGGCCAAACTGGGCCTAATTTTCAAAGTTCTAGATACATGGCTTGTGGCATCTCGTGAATCAGCTTATTTCAAGGATTCAAATTCAACATCAAATTTGGAAAAAATGCATTTTGTCTTATGTTCAGTGTTCCAAAAACCATATTTTTAGGATTTGATGCAGCCTGAGTTGACTTTTTCGAAAAAAAAAAATGAAAAATTCAGGAAAAACTAATCAAAAGTTCCTTTGTAAGCCAACGCACGACATACTTCAATGAAAATTATCGAGCGTGGTCCATTGCAGGGGCCACTTTTAGAAAAGTTTAGAAGTACGGCTTGCGACACCTCTTATAGCAGCTTTTTGCAAGCAGATTTGAAATTCTAAATTGAATTTGAAAAATGTTTCATGTTCATCTGTTTTCGGTGCTTATGAACCTTTCATTCGACAATTTGATGCAGCAAAGATGGACATTTTCGAAAACTAAGTGAACATTTGAGAATGCTTGCCATGAGCTTTTTTGGGACGTGTCACAAGGCATACTTCAATTAGAATTGATCTAGTGGCCCACTGCAGGGGCCATTTATCAAAGTTCCAAAAGTGCAGCTTGTCCCACCTCGTACGTCAGTTTTTTTCAAGCAGAGTTCAAATTCAACATCACATTTGAAAAAAAACGCATTTTATTCCATGATAATTTTTCTGAAAACCACATTTTTTGGATTTGACGCAAACAAGATTGACGTTTTCAAAAACTAATGAGAAATTTGAAAAGTACCAGTCAAAAGCTCTTTTGCGAGCTCACACACGATATACTTCAACTAAACTCTATGAAGTGGCCCGTTGCAGGGGCCACTTTTTCAAAGTCCCAGAACTACAGCTTGTGACACCTCGTAAATCAGCTTATCCCAAGCAGATTTCAAATTTTATATCAGATTTGGAACATGTTCTATTTTCTATTTTCACTTACCGATCGTTTTCACTGCTTGCAATCTTTCATTTAACAATTTGACGCAACCAAAACAGGCATTTTCAAAAACTAAGTAAACATTTGAAAAGCGCTTCCCGAGAGCTTTTCTGGGAGGTGTCACAAGGCATACTTCAATTGGAATTTATCCATTGGGCCAAACTGGGCCTAATTTTCAAAGTTATAGATACATGGCTTGTGGCACCTCGTGGATCAGCTTTTTTCAAGCAGAATTCAAATTCAACATCTTTGAAAGAAAATGCAATTCATTCCATGTTTGTTTAGTGTCGCCAAAACCATATTTTCTGGATTTGGAGCAGGAAGCAGTCAAGATAGACATTTTCAAGAACTAATGAAAAATCAAAAGAATACTAATTAAAAGCTCTTTTTCGAGCTATTACACGAGATTCTTCAATTAAAATCATCAAGTGGCCTGTTGCAGGGGCCACTTCTCCAAAGTTACAAGAAGTATGGCTTGCGGCACCTTTCACTGCAGCTTTTTACAAGCAGATTTGAAATTTCATATCAAATCTGCAAAAACGTTCGGTTTAAAGCTGTTTCTCGTGGCCACTAACCCTTAATTTGACAATATTGCTTCTAATTGAGAAGCAACTGGCCCTTGACATACTCAGCACTGGAAGCACAAGCCGGATCAGAAAACACTCGACAATGCGGCACATAATTAGATGAAATACAACGATATCGACGCAATATTGTAACAATATCAATACACGCCAGGACACGGTCGGCGAGAGCTTTTCTGAGAGGTATCGCATGGTCTATTTTGAGTCGAAATTTTCTCAAGTGACATCACGGGGACCATTTCGAAGGCCATTTTGAAGGCCACTTCATCAACTTTCAAAAGCATGGCTTGTTGCACCTCGTAAATCAGCGTTCTTAGAGCAGAATGCAGTTATACTGAAAGTGACACTAACACTGGACAGTTACATTGGAAGTGACAATGACAGTGACAGTTACATTGGAAGTGAAAATGCCACTTGACATTCACATCAGAAGTGTCATTGCCACTGACAGTTTTGTTAGAAATGATTTTGCCGTGACAGCTACATTCTAAGTGACACTGACAGTGACATTGAAAATTGAAAGTGACAATGACACTGACAGTTGGGTATATCAAAAGTGGCAACTGGTTTAACGCAGCTGCAACTCACCGAGCAGAAGAGCTTCCACTGCACTTTGCTGTACAGCTGGTTGGGATTCCGGAAGAAATCCTGCAGCGACCAGAACTTGCAGTAGAACGTGAAGTCGACCTTCTTGACCCCGTCGCCGCCCGCCCCGGCCTCGGCGGTCTCGTCGGACGCTTCCTGAGCCGCGTCGTCGGCGCCGTACTGCGTCACGTTCTCCAGGTTGAACTCGCTGACAATGTTCAGGCCGGAGCGTTCGGAAAACGGAAAGAACTTGGCCAGGAAGAGCAGGATGCGGCCGCAGAACACGGTGGCCGTCGAGCGGCTGAGGCGCCTCAGCAGGTCGTTGCACAGCCGCAGCAGGTTGTTCTTGCAGCAGCTGAAGAACAGGTTCTCCTTCCACACTTCGACGTTGTTCTCGACGTACTGGAACATCTCCTGGCACACGTCCAGCGTGAGGGCGTCGAATATGTCTGAGAGGAGGACGACGGGCATGGTGGGGTTGCTGAGCTCTTTGCGGCAAGCGAGCACGCTGAAGTCGACCAGCTCGCGGAGCACCGAGACGTCGGATTCGCGTTCGAGCAGCTCGAGGAGGAGGTCGCGGAAGGCCTGGTCAAGGGGCGCTTTCAGGTCGGTCGCCGTTTTTGTGTAGAGCTTCGTCTTGGCTTCCAGCGAGTCGGTGGATTTGGCTTTGAAGGATTTCCGCAAGATATCCTGGAAATTTGTGAGGTTATGTACGCCCGGTTTTGTATTGTTGTTGGATAAAAAGCGCTTACCGAGTACTCCGTGCGGAGCGCTTCGAATTTGGCCCCCATTTTCGGGTGGATACAGCCTTTTCAGCTCTGCAACGGCTTTATTTCAGCTGGTTTTGAATGTTTTCACTCGCTTTTGACTTTGGCTTGACACTCTTGACAGCTCAGTGACGTTGACGTTACCGGCTTTCTGCAAGATGACAAGCAGAACTACCAACACAAGCAATTACGCAACAAAAACTGCATCTTTCTCTAATTATCTTGCCTTCGCACCATGATTTGGCCTAGTTATGCTACTGAAGCTTTTCGATAGAAGCTTTCAGGTGTAGCGAAATCAGCAAAGTGATGCTCAGTTGTCAGGCTGCATTTATTTTTATTTTCAAAAATTGCTCCAGGCTTTTTCACGCTGTCGTGTTGGCACCAAATGACAGTTGCAGTAACTTTTCTGTCTCCCGTCAAGAGTGTCAAGCGTGTCAAGTGTCACCTGTGCGACTACAACAATCAAATCGGAATAAAAGCGAAATCAATCGAAATTTCAAGAATTTAATCGCGTTTCGGTGCTGGAAAAGCCATGTCGGAAAAGTCGATCCAGGTCCGGGCCCAGCTGGCCTCGATCGTGGCGTCCGGGGGCTCCCACAAAGACCAAGCTGAAAAGTATAACCTCAAACCTCAAAGCTCGCCGCAAAAATCTAATTTCGTCCCGATTCCAGGTACCGCATCATCCTGGAAGGCATCCTGGCTGAATCCGGAAACGATCTGATCGAAGGCCTGCAAATTTTCATCGAAGCCAGTAAGCAATCTCCATTTTCCAAATTCTCTCGTTCGAGCCCTAATACTTGGTTTTGCAGTCGTAAACGAAAACGTGAGCCTGGTAATATCACGTCAGATACTGTCGGACGTCAGCAGCAAGCTGATGATCCTCCCGGATGACGTTTCGAAAGCCGTTTCGCACTACATGCTCGAAAAAGTCCAGCCGCGTGTCATCTCCTTCGAAGAGCAGGTGGCTAGCATCCGGCAGCATTTGGCCAACATCTACGAGAGGAACCAGATGTGGCGCGATGCGGCCGCGGTTCTGGTGGGCATTCCCTTAGAAACCGGTCAAAAACAGTACACGGTAGACTACAAACTGGAGACGTATTTGAAAATTGCCAGGCTGTATCTGGAAGACGACGATCCGGTCCAGGCCGAGGCGTTCATCAACAGGGCGTCGCTTTTGCAAGCCGAGTCCAAGAACGAACAGCTGCAGATCTACTACAAAGTCTGCTATGCAAGAGTTCTGGATTACAGGCGAGTTTTTTAACAGTTTCCTTATAATTACTATTGCTTACTGATTACTCCACATCATGAAATCTTGTGTATTATTAGGAGGAAGTTTATCGAAGCAGCTCAGCGCTACAACGAGCTGTCTTACCGCGGCATAGTGCACGAGGACGAGCGGCTGACGGCGCTCCGGAACGCACTCGTCTGCACCGTCCTGGCTTCGGCCGGGCAGCAGCGCTCCCGCATGCTGGCCACCCTGTTCAAGGACGAAAGGTGCCAGCAGCTGCCGGCCGTGGCCATCCTCGAAAAGATGTACCTGGAGAGGATAATCCGCAGGTCGGAGCTTGAAGAATTCGAAGCCCTCCTTCAGCCCCACCAGAAGGCCAGCACCATCGACGGGTCGACCATCCTGGACCGGGCCGTCATCGAACACAACCTTCTGTCGGCCAGCAAGCTGTACAACAACATCAGCTTCGAAGAGCTGGGCGCCCTGCTGGAGATCCATCCGACGAAAGCCGAAAAAATCGCCAGCCAGATGATCACGGAGGGACGCATGAATGGATACATCGACCAGATTGATTCTATCGTGCATTTTGAAAGTGAGTTCCGAAAGTACCATGGCCGCCAGTTAATGGTTGCAACGTTTAAAGTCATTTTCAGCAAATTAGATGTTTAAAACGGCTTTAAACAAAACGTTTCTACAAATTCGTTGAAATATTTTAATTCTGCTTGAAAAACGCGGATTTGGGAGGTGCCGCAAGCCATACTTCTTGTAACTTTGAAAAAGTGGCCCCCGCACTGGGCCACTTGAGGGGCCACTTGACATTTCAATCGAAGTATGTTGTGTGGCACCTCGCATGCAAGCTTCTGAAGAGCACTTTCCAAATTTTCCGACAGTTTTTTTGAAAATGTCGATCTCTGCTGTGCCAAGTCCAAAAACATGATTTTGAGAACACTAAAACAGACTTGAAATTCATTTTTTTTTCAAATTCAATGTTGGATTTGAATTCTGCTTGAAAAAAGCTGTTCTACGAGGTGTCATAAGCCATGCATCTATAACTTTGAAAATTAGGCCCAGTTAGGCCCACCTGACAAATTCTAATTGAAGTATGCCTTGTGACACCTCCCAGAAGAGATCTTGGCAAGCGCTTCTCATATGTTCATTTAGTTTTCAAAAATGTCGATCTCGGCTGCGTCAAATCAGGAAAATATGATTTTCAGAACACTGAAAATGATACGAACCGCATTTTTTCCAAAATTGATGTAGAATTTGAATTTTGCTTGAAAAAAGCGGATCTACTGTATGTCCCGAGCCATGTACATAAAACTTTGTAAATTAGGCCCAATTAGACCCACTGAATAAATTCTAATTCAAGTATGTCTTGTGACACCTCCCAGAAAAGCTCTTGGCAAGCACTTTTCAAATATTCACTTAGTTTTTGAAAAAGTTTATTTTGGCTGCGTCAAATTGTCAAATAAAGGATTCGTAAGCCCTGAAAACGCCTCAAAACCGAACATTTTCACAAATTGTCGAGACATTTGAATTCTTGTAGAAAAAAGCTGATGCAGAAGGTGCCGCAAGCCATACTTCTTGTAACTTTGAAAAAGTGGCCCCTGCAATAGGCCACTAGACTATTCAATTGAAGTATCTTATGTGGCACCTCGAATCAAGCTTGTGACGAGCCCTTTTTCAATTTTTCGACAGTTTTTGAAAATGTCGATCTCTTCTGCGTTAAATCCAGAAAACATGATTTTGAGAACACTAGAACAAACTCGAAATGCATTTTTTACAAATTTGATGTTGAATTTGAATTCCGCTTGAAAAAAGCTGTTCTACGAGGCGTCACAAGCCATGTATCTGGAACTTTGAAAATTAGGCCCAGTTAGGCCCACCTGATAAATTCTAATTGAAGTATGCCTTATGACACCTCCCAGAAAAGGTCTTGACACGCGCTTTTCAAATATTCACTCAGTTTTTGAGAATGTCGATCTCGGCTGGGTCAAATCCTGAAAACATGGTTTCGAGGGCGCTGAGAACGACCACATTTCTCTTCCTCCAAATTTGAAGTTTAATTTGAATTTTGCCTGAGAGAAGCCGATTCACGAGGTGTCACAAGCCGTATTTCTAGAGCTTTGAGAAATGGCCCCTGGAGTGGGCCACTTGATGAATTTTAATGGAAGTGTGCCTTGTCACACCTCCTAGAAAAGCTCTTGGCAAGCGCTCCTCAAATTTTCAATTATTTTTCAGAAAATATCAATTTTGCCTGCATCAAGTTGTCGAAATAAACGTTCGTAAGCATTGAAAACGGTTGGAAATGAAACCTGTTTTTCAATTTGATATAAAATTTGTAATGTGCTGGAAGGAAGATACTCTAGGAAGTGCCGCAAGCCGTGTTAGGCCGTATTTCCGGAAATTCGAAAAAGTGGCCCCAGCAACCCCAAAAAACTGTTTGACGGACTAAAAACCATTCAAAATGCTTTTCTTAAATCTGATGACATTTTTATTCTGCTTGAAATTATTTACAAAGTATGTAGGTGTTGAAAGCCATGTGTCCTAGAACTTAGAAGAAAGTTAGGCCAATCTAGTAATTTTGAATCAAAGTATGCCTTGTGACACCTGCTAGAAAAGCTCTTGGCAAGCAGTTTTTAAATGTTTGCTTAGTTTTTGGAAATGCCCATCTTAGCTGCTTCGAATTCATAAATTTTCGCTAAAAAAATAGACATCCTTGACAATTTTCCGTATTTTATTTTTAGACAATTTACCATACAAACCAAAATATCATTTTCTCTTACAGCACGTGAAACTTTACCACTGTGGGACCGCCAGATCCAATCCGTGTGCTACCAGATCAACTCCATCATAGACACCATAGCGAAAAACGAACCCGACTGGATCGCCAAAGTCATGGAAGAACAAATGGTTACGTAAATTTAAACTTTTTTATTTCCTCTTGTTGTAAATCATATTATAATTATTCAAATGTATAGTGTGTTTTACAATACTCTTTCCGTGTTTCTGTCTTTAGCAATTTAATAATAATTATATTATAGTAATAAAAGCCTAGCGAGCGCGTCACAGAAGAAGATACTCACATTTAGATTCTTTTTGATTCATCATCATCATTGACAAAAACGAAGCTTCTTCGGATACATTTTTTGGGGGACACTGCGCTGCGGTTGCCCATCCATGCGGTGCGTGGCGAAACAAAATGCGAAAGAAAAAAAAGCCTTGAATTTTGGGGTATATGTATTTTAATACTAAAAAGTCCCACAGAACAACAGTTAAATCATTGGTATCTACAATACGGCGAACGTGAGGTTGCTAGTAGTAGGGCTGAGAGGGGGAGCTTGCTTTTATTTTTTATTGTTTGTCTCGTGAGAGACAGTGTTCTTAACTTCTTCGCGCTTTTTTTATTATAGAACTAGTTGCTGTCTAAGTCTGTGTAAGTCTAAGCTTCCAGTTCGAGGGCCATGCCGATCTTGTGGCCGCCTGCGTTGAAGTTCTTGCCGTCGATCAGGGCGGACAGGGTCAAGGTCACACCTGAAACGCAAAAAAGGCCGTCAAAAACACATCTCGTAGCTGTTTTGAATTTTAAAGTGATCGAATTCCGTTCAATTTCAAACTGAAATTATTGATCCGATTCAGAGAGCAATAAACGCCAGTGAGAAAATGCCCCGGTGTCAAAGGCGGAAGATCGTACGGGTCGTAGCTCTATTTGAATTTTCATTGGAATCTATTCTGAAGATTGGTAAGGTAATTTGAAAGAAATTCGACACGAGGTCAACAATCGCAGCCCGTTTTCCAAGCGAAGATCAACCGGGCACCGTTACACCGGGTCTTATCAATGATGACGACAATGTAATAATTATTGTTCTAGAATGCTCGAATGTATACGTGCCGCATAATTATTATGGAAACGAACTTTGCACTTTGCCACACAATAATTGAAAGTTATTTACTATTTACTCAAGCGTAAGTTGTACTAGTAAGCTTTAGTGGTCTTGATAACAGCACACGTTGCAATTTTTTATCAGCACACAAATGACGACGGGGATTTAGAAAACGCCGAAAAACAAATTATTTCAAAAGAATGACGATTACCAAACTCAAAGCCTGCTGAATTCAGCGTTTCAGTTTTGTAGAGGTTTTCTTTGGTTCCATAAAATCTACTAAAATATTACTCCAGATCAGACCAATAAAATCTGCTAGGGCGACACTAGAATATCGGTGCAATCTGACAAAGTATCGATTAAAATAATCTAATATCTGGGAATATCACTTGAAAACACTCGAACTTATAAAAATGTCACTTCAAAAACCTTGAAATACGTCAAAACTGTACCAATACCACCAACATTTATCAACATACTGACGACACGATTAATCAATCAATTTGAAATATTAAACCACACTTAACCTGTCAAAATATCACTAGAAACAATATATCAAAATATCACTTGAACAAATATCATTACACATCTATCAAGACGTTAGCATCAAGTTAGCACGGTACAACCAACACAAAGTAAAGTAAATTATGAGCATCAGAAGACTGGGCAATGGGCATTTTCATTCCACTTTCTATAGTACCACCGCACTTGAGCATGTTTTCTTCAGTGGCCACCACTACTTACAGCATTAGCGAAGAGCCACCAACCAGCAGACGATTTTCGCTACGTAATCTCGAACATTTTTTATTTGCGCGTGTATCACGTTGCGATTATCACGGTGACAACTGTTGCATTACACATCTATCAAGACGTTAGCATCAAGTTAGCACGGTGCAACCAACGCAGAGTGAATGATTAGCATCAGAAGACTGTGCAATGGGAATTTTCATTCCACTTTCTGTAGTACCACCGCGCTTGAGCATGTTTTCTTCAGTGGCCACCACTACCTAACAGCATTAGCGAAGAGCCAGCAAGCAGCAGAGACGATTTTCGCTACGTAATCTTACACATTTTTTATCTGCGCGTTTATCACGTAGCGATTATCACGGTGACAAGTGTTTGATCACACATCTATCAAGACGTTAGCATCAAGTTAGCACGGTACAACCAACACGAAGTAAAGTAAATAAGGAGCATCAGAAGACTGGACAATGGGCATTTTCATTCCACTTCCAATAGTACCACCGCGGTTGAGTATGTTTTCTACAGCGGCAACCACAACCTAACAGCATTAGCGAAGAGCCACCGACCAGCAGAGACAATTTTCGCTGCGGAATCTCGAACATTTTTCATCTGCGCGTATATCACGTTGCAATTAACACGGTGACAACTGTTGCATTACACATCTATCAAGACGTTAGCATCAAGTTAGCACGGTACAACCAACGCAGAGTGAATGACTAGCATCGGAAGACTGGGCAATGAGCATTTTCATTCCACTTTCTACAGTACCACCGCGCATGGGCATGTTTTCTTCAGCGGCCACCACTACCTAACAGCATTAGCGAAGAGCCAGCAAGCAGCAGAGACGATTTTCGCTACGTAATCTTGAACATTTTTTATTTGAGCGTACATCACGTTGCGATTATCACGGTGACAACTGTTACATTACACATCTATCAAGACGTTAGCATCAAGTTAGCACGGTACAACCAACACGAAGTAAAGTAAATAAGGAGCATCAGAAGACTGGGCAATGGGCATTTTCATTCCACTTTCAATAGTACCACCGCGGTTGAGTATGTTTTCTACAGCGGCCACCACAACCTAACAGCATTAGCGAAGAGCCACCGACCAGCAGAGACAATTTTCGCTGCGGAATGTCGAACATTTTTCATCTGTTCGTATATCACGTTGCAATTATCACGGTGACAACTGTTGCATTACACATCTATCAAGACGTTAGCATCAAGTTAGCACGGTACAACCAACACAGAGTAAATGATTAGCATCAGAATACTGTGCAATGGGCATTTTCATTCCACTTTCTGTAGTACCACCGCGCTTGAGCATGTTTTCTTCAGTGGCCACCACTACCTAACAGCATTAGCGAAGAGCCAGCAAGCAGCAGAGACGATTTTCGCTACGTAATCTTATCACGGTGACAAGTGTTTGATCACACATCTATCAAGACGTTAGCATCAAGTTAGCACGGTACGACCAACACAAAGTAAAGTAAATGATGAGCATCAGAAGACTGGGCAATGGGCATTTTCATTCCACTTTCTGTAGTACCACCGCGCTTGGGCATGTTTTCTTCAGTGGCCACCACTACCTAACAGCATTAGCGAAGAGCCAGCAAGCAGCAGAGACGATTTTCGCTACGTAATCTTACACATTTTTTATCTGCGCGTTTATCACGTCGCGATTATCACGGTGACAAGTGTTTGATCACACATCTATCAAGACGTTAGCATCAAGTTAGCACGGTACAACCAACACGAAGTAAAGTAAATAAGGAGCATCAGAAGACTGGGCAATGGGCATTTTCATTCCACTTCCAATAGTACCACCGCGGTTGAGTATGTTTTCTACAGCGGCAACCACAACCTAACAGCATTAGCGAAGAGCCACCGACCAGCAGAGACAATTTTCGCTGCGGAATCTGGAACATTTTTCATCTGCGCGTATATCAAGTTGCAATTATCACGGTGACAACTGTTACATTACACATCTATCAAGACGTTAGCATCAAGTTAGCACGGTACAACCAACACAAAGTAGAATAAATGATTAGCACCAGAGAATTGGGCAAGGAGCATTTTCATTCCACTTTCTGCAGTACCACTGCGCTTGGGCATGTTTTCTTCAGTGGCCACCACTACCTAACAGCATTAGCGAAGAGCCACCAAGCAGCAGAGACGATTTTCGCTACGTAATCTCGAACATTTTTATCTGCGCGTGTATCACGTTGCGATTATCACGGTGACAACTGTTGCATTACACATCTATCAAGACGTTAGCATCAAGTTAGCACGGTACAACCAACACAGAGTAAATGATTGGCATCAGAAGACTGTGCAATGGGCATTTTCATTCCACTTTCTATAGTACCACCGCACTTGAGCATGTTTTCTTCAGTGGCCACCACTACTTACAGCATTAGCGAAGAGCCACCAACCAGCAGACGATTTTCGCTACGTAATCTCGAACATTTTTTATTTGCGCGTGTATCACGTTGCGGTTATCACGGTGACAACTGTTGCATTACACATCTATCAAGACGTTAGCATCAAGTTAGCACGGTACAACCAACACAGAATAAATGATTAGCATCAGAAGACTGTGCAATGGGCATTTTCATTCCACTTTCTGTAGTACCACCGTGCTTGGGCATGTTTTCTTCAGTGGCCACCACTACCTAACAGCATTAGCGAAGAGCCACCAAGCAGCAGAGACGATTTTCGCTACGTAATCTCGAACATTTTTTATCTGCGCGTATATCACGTCGCGATTATCACGATGACAACTGTTACATTACACATCTATCAAGACGTTAGCATCAAGTTAGCACGGTACAACCAACACAGAGTGAATGATTAGCATCAGAAGACTGTGCAATGGGCATTTTCATTCCACTTTCTGTAGTGCCACCGCGCTTGGGCATGTTTTCTTCAGTGGCCACCACTACCTAACAGCATTAGCGAAGAGCCACCAAGCAGCAGAGACGATTTTCGCTACGTAATCTCGAACATTTTTTATCTGCGCGTACATCACGTTGCGATTATCACGGTGACAACTGTTGCATTACACATCTATCAAGACGTTAGCATCAAGTTAGCACGGTACAACCAACACGAAGTAAAGTAAATGATGAGCATCAGAAGCCTGGGCAATGGGCATTTTTAATCCATTTACTATAGTACCACCGCGCTTGAGCATAATTTCTTCAGTGGTCACCACTACCTAACAGCATTAGCCAGGAGCCACCAACCAGCAGAGACGATTTTCGCTACGTAATCTCAAGCGTTTTTTATCTGCACGTTCTTATCACGTCGCGATTATCACGATGACAACTGTTACATTACATATCTATCAAGACGTTAGCATCAAGTTAGCACGGTACAACCAACACAAAGTAGAATAAATGATTAGCACCAGAAGATTGGGCAATGAGCATTTTCATTCCACTTTCTGCAGTACCACTGCGCTTGGGCATGTTTTCTTCAGTGGCCACCACTACCTAACAGCATTAGCGAAGAGCCACCAAGCAGCAGAGACGATTTTCGCTACGTAATCTCGAACATTTTTTATCTGCGCGTACATCACGTTGCGATTATCACGGTGACAACTGTTACATTACACATCTATCAAGACGTTAGCATCAAGTTAGCACGGTACAACCAACACAGAGTAAATGATTAGCATCAGAAGACTGTGCAATGGGCATTTTCATTCCACTTTCTGTAGTGCCACCGCGCTTGGGCATGTTTTCTTCAGTGGCCACCACTACCTAACAGCATTAGCGAAGAGCCACCAAGCAGCAGAGACGATTTTCGCTACGTAATCTCGAACATTTTTTATCTGCGCGTACATCACGTTGCGATTATCACGGTGACAACTGTTGCATTACACATCTATCAAGACGTTAGCATCAAGTTAGCACGGTACAACCAACACAGAGTAAATGATTAGCATCAGAAGACTGTGCAATGGGCATTTTCATTCCACTTTCTGTAGTACCACCGTGCTTGGGCATGTTTTCTTCAGTGGCCACCACTACCTAACAGCATTAGCGAAGAGCCACCAAGCAGCAGAGACGATTTTCGCTACGTAATCTCAAACATTTTTTATCTGCGCGTATATCACGTCGCGATTATCACGATGACAACTGTTACATTACACATCTATCAAGACGTTAGCATCAAGTTAGCACAGTACAACCAACACGAAGTAAAGTAAATGATGAGCATCAGAAGACTGGGCAATGGGCATTTTTAATCCACTTACTATAGTACTACCGCGCTTGAGCATAATTTCTTCAGTGGTCACCACTACCTAACAGCATTAGCCAGGAGCCACCAACCAGCAGAGACGATTTTCGCTACGTAATCTCAAGCGTTTTTTATCTGCACGTTCTTATCACGTCGCGATTATCACGATGACAACTGTTACATTACAAATCTATCAAGACGTTAGCATCAAGTTAGCACGGTACAACCAACACAAAGTAGAATAAATGATAAGCACCAGAAGATTGGGCAATGAGCATTTTCATTCCACTTTCTGCAGTACCACTGCGCTTGGGCATGTTTTCTTCAGTGGCCACCACTACCTAACAGCATTAGCGAAGAGCCACCAACCAGCAGAGACGATTTTCGCTACGTTATCTCGAACATCTTTTATTTGCGCGTGTATCACGTTGCGATTATTACGGTGACAACTGTTGCATTACACATCTATTGTGGCATTTCAAATTTCCCACATTCTCCACGAAGTGTACAACTTCAGGTTAGATTCGCAAAACCTGGATGCGTGGCGGGGATTGACCGCGTTGGCCTGTCGGGTGGGGAAGATCTGAGAGTTCACTCTGGGTGCCGCGGTCGAAGCGAACACAAGTTGGCAACAACAATAAAATTTAAACTTTTCGCCGCAGGCAATTATTTAAGTTGCAACCCTTTTGTGAAAAAAGGCAAGTTCTCTCAGTTCTCTCTCTGCTCGGGGGCGACTTTGGTTAATCTTCCGTTTCACCGTTTCAGGTTTTTTTTGCCGGGATGGTATTCCGAACCACCTAAAAAGTGGTGAAGAAAGTGGTTTTTTTTGGACCCGGCCGAAACCAACGAATTCCATATGCAAGTTTCCTTTCCTCTTCTCTCTTCGTCTTTCAACGAGCAAGATTTGAGCATAAAGCCTTTGGCACAGCCATCGTCTCGTCAGCAGAAAACTTCCACCACAGCTGCCGATCTCTTCCCCTAAGGACTCCGTCCAGGAGAGAGCTGCGCTGCCACCATAAGGAACAAGGCCAGGCCAGAACCTTTATTTCTTCTTTCTTAATTACCTTTTTAAAATCAATTATTTGCCTCACTCTTCAAGTTTAACTATTTGCTTATTACCTTAATTTCTTTATCTTTTTGTTATGATTGAATATTGCAACGTTTTAGTAAGAACAAGTTTTTCCACCTATCTTCCCCTTTTTTGAGTGCACTCACAACGGGATTAATTAATAAAAACCGCGTCGCGATTCTCTATATAAAAATTTGAATACTTACCGTCTCTCGCAATATTCCTTTAATTTCAATCAATTCTATTTTCTCCGTTTGTTTCATTTAAATTATCAAGTAATACTCTCAAATTTATCAACTATTGTTTATTCTACGTCTGAAGTATTATCCACACCAAGTTCTGAATAAAACTGACCATTCTTCCAAAAATTCATTTATTGTTCTCCACTTAATTATTTTAAAATTCTCTCTCCTTTTAATTTCAAAACAACCGTTTGCCTTTAGTGATTCAGGCATAAGTGCAACTAAACAGGTAGAGATAAAAACTAGTTTCGAATCACTTGGCGCCCGTCAACATCGAAATTTCAGGAAACGTCTAAAACCACCCGCGACCCACGCTCTCCAAAATACTCGAGCGCCGTTCGCTCCGACGAAAGTTGGGTTATACTATCAAGACGTTAGCATCAAGTTAGCACGGTACAACCAACACAGAGTAAATGATTGGCATCAGAAGACTGTGCAATGGGCATTTTCATTCCACTTTCTGTAGTGCCACCGCGCTTGGGCATGTTTTCTTCAGTGGCCACCACTACCTAACAGCATTAGCGAAGAGCCACCAACCAGCAGAGACGATTTCCGCTACGTAATCTCAAGCGTTTTTTATCTGCGCGTTCTTATCACGTCGCGATTATCACGATGACAACTGTTACATTACACATATATCAAGACGTTAGCATCAAGTTAGCACGGTACAACCAACACAACACGTTTTTTTCCATAGCTTACTCTAATGAAAAAAGCCACGAAGCTGATGTTACTATGGTATTTTAACGAGATACTTATATAGAAATTACCTTCACGAAGACGCTGTTGGTATCCCAAGCCGACCTGGCTCTGGTTGTTGACCTTGGCACGGATCGAAGCGTCCTGGTCCAGGTCGTACTTGGCGCCGATGCCGAACTTGGTGTTGTTACTGCCTGCCGACCAGGCCAGCGAGATGCCGGTTTCCAAGCGGGGCGACAGCTTCTGGTAGATGGAACCGCCGAACTCTTGGCCGTCGTCACTGTGATCACTGGACGATCAGGCAAAGCAAAAAAACAGGGACAAAGAGTGTTAGATCGGGATGCGGATCGGGAAAACGGACGGCCCTTTGGGAAATCTAAACGGGATTTAACTTTTTTTATGGTTTCCAGCAACAGTTCAGTATACCTCCAGTTCATTCAGCGCCGTTAGCGAATTTAGCGCGTTAGGAAGAGCGAGCTGCCGCCTAGCGCAAGAGAAAACTGCGCTGGACGGAACCGGTTTGAATGAAAACTTTCTGAAGCTGTGCGAAACAAGAGGAACAAGAAGGAAAACAACAAGAAGAATAAGAATGAGTACAAAAAAAAACTTACACGTTGGTATGCAGGACAAAGTCGCCGGTGGAGAAGCCCAAGGCGAAGTTGTTCTTGGTCAGTTTGCGGTTGTTGGCGTCCAAAGCGCACTGGTAACCGGCCAGCCAGCCTTGATGGCCGACGACCAGCGCGGCATTGACCAGAGGACCGTTCTGGTCCAGATCGACGTCGGCGTTCAACGCCACTCTTTCGTTGAGGTATAACGACTTGACGCGGGCAGATTTGCTCCTGGAATCACACAAAGGTACACATCAAATTAATCTCAATATGTTCCAATGTTCTAATGTTCCAATATTACAAGTTGAATTCCAGTGTTACAAGTTCTAATGTTACAGGTTCCAAAGTTACAGGCTCCAAAATTACAAGTTCCCCATCGGTTTTTCCCCGTGTTTCTGGCTCGCTTGTCATACAACTTTGTGGACATGCGTCTAACAGTAGCCAGACGTGAAAATGAGCTTTTGGCTCCGAAACGTTGATCAGGTGTACGACAACATAATTGGATATAAAAACGTCCGTTTTTTTCACATCTTTGAAAAACTTCACAGATTTTGATGAAACTCGGCACGTAAGCAGTATCTGAGAGGTAGAAGGTCTGTTCAAAATATTGCAGACGTCAGGGAATCGCGGCTTCCACAACCGAAAGAATAATTGTGAAAAATACTCACTTTTGTTTGAAATGACATGAAAATTTCAGGCCGCGGCGAGGTACAAGAAATAATGAAATTTTATGCACACATCTGGAAGATCATAATTAGGATATACTTGAAAAGTGTTTAGAACAAAAACCACAGACATAATTTTTAAAAATAAACGGCCAATTTTGTATTTTATATTTTCGAAAATATTAGAAATGTTAAGTTCACAACAGCTTGCATGCATTTCCTTAGGCCAATCAACCGGCATTGACGTATAATTCACCAAATAAATTCCTGAATTAGCTAATCCATGATTACATTGTTTGGTGCAACTGGGGGTAAACTTTTTTTCACGCTTGAAAACGCAATTTTGCGAGAAAGTGAAGAGCAAATGAATTTACTTCGGCCAATCAGCTGGCAGTGACCTATAATTCACCAAAGAAATTTCTGAATGAGCTAATCCACGATTAAATTAATTGGTGCAACCGGGGTAAACTTTTTTTCACGCTTGAAAACGCAATTTTGCGAGAAAGTGAAAAGCGTATGCATTTTCTTCGGCCAATCAACCGGCATTGACCTATAATTCACCAAAGAAATTCCTGAATAAGCTAATGCATGATCAAATTGTTTGGTGCAACCGGGGAAAAACTTGTTTTCACGCCTGAAAACGCAATTCAGCGAGAAAGTGAAAAGCGTATGCATTTTCTTCGGGCAATCAACCGGCACTGACTTACAATTCACCAAAGAAATTCCTGAATGAGCTAATCCATGATTAAATTGTTTGGTGCAACCGGGGGTAAACTTTTTTCACGCTTGAAAACGCAATTTTGCGAGAAAGTGAGAAGCGTATGCATTTCGGCCAATCAACCGGCATTGACCATATAATTCACCAAAGAAATTCCTGAATAAGCTAATCCACGATTAAATTAATTGGTGCAACCCGGGGGTAAACCTTTTTTCACGCTTGAAAACGCAATTTAGCAAGAAAATGAAAAGCGTTTGCATTTTCTTCGGCCAATCAACCGTCACTGACCTACAATTCACCAAATAAATTCCTGAATGAGCTAATCCATGATTAAATTGTTTGGTGCAACCGAATGTAAACTTTTTTCACGCTTGAAAACGCAATTTTGCGAGAAAGTGAAAAGCGTATGCATTTTCTTCGGCCAATCAACCGGGATTGACCTATAATCCACAAAAGAAATTCCTGAATGAGCTAATCCATGATTAGATTGTTTGGTGCAACCGGGGGTAAACTTTTGTTCACGCTTGAAAACGCAATTTTGCGAGGAAATGAGAAGCGTATACATTTTCTTCGGAAAATCAAGCGGCATTGACCTATAATTCACCAATGAAATTCCTGAATTAGCTCATTCATGATTAATCTGTTTGGTGCAACAGGGGGTCAACTTTTTATCACGCTTGAAAACGCAGTTCTGTGAGAAGGTGAAAAGCCGGTGTCAACAACAATTTTCTTTTTGAACTCTCTGGTTAACCGCGATTATATGCCAGATTTCTACAATAAAATTTTGATGATCAGATCAATAAAATCTGGCAATTTTTATTACACAGTGCAAACCGAGGTGCTAACACACCAACTTGTGTATAGAGATACACAACACAGCACCAGATAAGGGTCAACACTCTTTTGCAATCGTTCGCCTTGGCCTTCGTCCAATCTGTTTCTAATTTGATGCCTGGCTGATCCTCATTAACACAACACGGCAAAACCGTTAGGTACTTATGGTAAATGTGAAACCGTCACAATTTCTACAATGATTCTTCCCGCTGCCTAATCGTATTTTTCTTTTTCTACGGAAAACAGTGTTTATCAATATCACTACATATTTTTTGCCAAGTTATTTTGGAATATATGATTGCCGAGGTGCGAATAGTGGAACCAGAAGTAGTTGAGAAAACGAGAATGTGACAGCGCACTTAATCAGAATCAAGTGGTCTAAACTTCTAAACGCGGTGATGACAGCTGTCACAAAAATCCGATAGTTATGCAAATTCCTAAGTGGAAAACCAAACAATTTTGTACTTTTATTGAGAAACTAGCCCTGATTGGCACTTTGTTTAGCCTTTTTTCGTGTTTTTCAAGGCCTTTTTTTTTACGCGATGGTGACAGCTGTCACAAAAATTGATTGTTTTGCAAATTCCCGAATAAAAAATCCGAGAATTTTGTACTTTTATTGAAAAACAAGCCTTGATTGGCATTTGTTTAGCCTTTTTTGTGTTTTTCAAGGCCATTTTACCAGAAAGCCATTCTTTCCCGTCGCACTTTGACAGCGTACTCCATCAGAATCAAGTGGTCTGAACTTCCAAACGAGGTGGTGACAGCTGTCACAAAAATTGGTATTTATGCAAATTCTTAATTACCTGAAATTTTTTACTTTCTATTGAAAAACTAGCCTAGAATGGCATTTTGTTCAGCCTTTTTTGGGTTTTCCAAGGCCATTTTACCAGAAAGATTTTTTTTTTTATAGCACTTCAACAGCTAGCCAGCAAGGTGACAGCGCACTTCATCAGAATCAAGTGGTCTGAACTTCCAAACGCGGTGGTGACAGCTGTCACAAAAATCGATAGTTATGCAAACTTCAAACTCCTAAGTAAAAAACCTAATAATTTTGTGCTTTTATCGAAAAACTAGCCTAGATTGGCACTTGGTTTAGCCTTTTTTGTGTTTTTCAAGGCCATTCAACCAGAAAGCCAACTTAATCATTGCACTTTGACAGCTGGCCAGCAATGTGTTTTGTGACGGCGCACTGCGTCAGAATCAAGTGGTTTAAACTTTCAAACGCGGTGATGACAGCTGTCACAAAAAATCGATAATTGTAGTACCAATTCCCGAGTGAAAAACCTGATAATTTTGTACTTTTACTTGAAAATTAGCCTAGATTAACATTTGATTTAGCCTTTTTTCGTGTTTTTCAAGGCCATTTCATCAGAAAGTCTTTTTTTTCTCAATAACTTTGACAGCTTGCTAGCAATGTGACAGCGCTATTCGTCAGAATCAAGTGGTTTAAATTTCCAAACGCGGTTGGTGACAGCTGTCACAAAAATCGATAGTTGTACCAATTCCTGAGTGAAAAACCTGATAATTTTGTACTTTTACTTAAAAATTAGCCTAGATTAACATTTGATTTAGCCTTTTTTCGTGTTTTTCAAGGCCATTTCATCAGAAAAAGTCTTTTTTTTTCAATAACTTCGACAGCTTGCTAGCAATGTGACAGCGCACTTCGTCAGAATCAAGTGGTCTCAACTTGTGACAGCTGTCGCAAAAATTAATACTATTCATTGTCAGAAACCGATTTTCCTTATAATAATCATCATGTCTTATAATTGATCTAGCCTTGTTAACCACTCTTGGCCTTTGTTTCCATGTTCATGTCATTTTTTCCGTCTATTTCAAGTGCAGCAACGCACTCGTAATTCGTCATCAGATCAGAATCAAGTCGCCTAAGCTCAAGGCGTCTGTGACAGCTGTCATAAAAAATCGATAATTTCACAAATCTTGAAGCAAACGAGAACATTTTCGTAGATTTATCGAACCAGCACTTTTCCACGGTTTTTCCGTCGTTCAGCCCGTTTCAATTATTTTTTCATCCATTCTAATACGACAGCGCACTTGCAATCAAGCAGCCTAAGCCCAGCATTGACAGCCGTCACCAAAATCGATACTTTTATAAGTTTCCACGTTATACTTTCAATAAATATCATTATTGAGCAGCCCTTCATGCTCATTTCCGACCTTATTTCCATGACGCTGGGCTTTTCCACTGGAAAGTAGGAAATATTCCCGGTTTTATTACACTTTGACAGCTAGCTGACGCGCTATCGTTTAGAATCAAGTAGGCTGCTAGCTGGTTACCAAAACTGATATTTCAGCAAAATTTTCAAATAAAAACCTGGAGCTCCCGCGCTTTCTGTGAATATCAAGCCAAGACAGCCGAATTTCTGGCAGTATCCAGTGTTTTCAAGTGATTGGGGTCATTTTAATTCAAAAAAACATCTTCAGAAGTGTTCTTATGACAACTGGCTGTCAATTGACGCCTACTTGCCAAGGCCCACTGCTACCCGACAGCTGCTTGTCAAAGTGACAGGTGCTTGTATGACAGCGGGGAGGAAGGGCTATTTTCCGACAATGAAGAGCAATTTACCCGGTCTGCGGGGAGAAGTTGATGTCTGCGCTCAGTTTCAGGCCTTTCAGCAGCTGGTCCTGCACGGTCACCTCGGTGCCCAACGTGTTGTCGGTGTTCCATTTCTCAGCGAACGTGAGGCCGTACTCTTTGACTTTGTACTTGGTCTCGAGCGAGCCGAACACCTTGCCCGATTCCTGGTTGGAAACGCCGCCGGTGTTGAATTCCACACCGCTGCCGGTTTTCGTCTTGCAATCGAGCTTGATCAGGCCGACGTGGTAGCCCTTGCCAAACACGTCCTTGGCCCTCTTGCCCAGATCGGCGTACGGTGGCGGAGACATTATCTACAAGAAATAAAAGAACAATTCAAAATTAACGCTTTGCTTTCACTTAGTAAGTACAGGGTGCAATTCAAGTGAAATGACATCTGGGGCGGCCGTGAAATTTGACGTTTGCGCTAGAAATGATGCGTTCTCTATTTGACATTTGCGCTGGAAATGCGTTTTCTAAGTAAAAAACCGAGTTTTTGATAAAAATCATTCATCAATTTCAGGACGTTTGATGATAATCTACCATATTAAGCGTACCCTGGCTCCAAAAACACAATTACGTCAATGAGAAATAAGGAAATGTCAAATTACAGATTACACAGCCACCTGAGGAATCGTACATTAGCATTTTAGCAAGTTTAAAACAAAATTATGAAGGTTGGTACTTTGCTGGGTACAAGAAGTACTAAAAAAAGAAAAAATCCAAGTCCTAGCCAGACAAGTCGCGTCTATTAAAAGCACATGCACAAAAATAGTATCCGTAAGCCAAATCGAAGAAAACAAACCATGACTTTGAAAGTTACACAACTTTTTTCTCGTTCTGGCTCTGGCGCTTTCAAATTTTTAGTGCTTTTGTTTATTTTTTTTTCTAGTGACAAACGTGGTAGTGGTGGCGGCACTTCGAATGACGTAAGCAAAGGTCATCGAGTGTCAACCCAGAAAATCACTTTTTAAAGCAATTTCGAGCCTTTTCCACTGCTTGCCGAACCCTCAAAGTGCAGTACAGAAAAGAAAATCGAAACAAATAACCGAAAATACGCCCGAGACAGAAAACGGTGGAAAATATTAAAATGCCGGGTCACAGGACACACGTAACATGGCACGACATTATGCCTGCATTTCCAGCAAGTGAATAGAACTCAAGAAAAAGCACGAAAAGCGGTTTGTTCGTAAGGAAAACCGCAATTTTCCACAAACTTTCCCACTTCCAGTCATCAAGGGTGGCTGCTTTCACCGCTCCCCTGTCAAGACTCGTTACATAACGCGCCGCCTAGATTCCCCAGCTTCGGGTAAAAACCCAAAAATCGTTTCTCGAAAATTCCAGAAAATCGAAATCTGACGGGTCGATTCGTCTGCACGGGGGAGGGGGGGCTGCGATAGCGGCCCTTTACCCCCCCGCCTGCCCGTCGCCGCCCCGGGCCTACCCCACACCACGACCGATTAAAAAAAAAATCCGGCGTTCACCAGGCAACGTCGCAAAATGCCCAAAGCCACCTACCTTTTGTAGGTGTATTCCGGAGGACACTAGATCAAAAACCAGGGACGACGACCCGGTTCCACCACACTACTCGGACTTATTTCGCAGGGAAAACGAGAAAGAGAACTGCGACGGGCTGCCGCGTAGAGTGCTTTGCGGGGAGTCGGACAGACGGAGATGGGAATAGAAAACGCGCGGCGGGCCGACGGAGAGCGCGCCGGCGTTGCCGGACTGTGCCCGGCCAATTGCGTCATTCGGTGGTTCATCAATGCTCAGAGGATTGTTCTCAAGAGCTGAACGGCAGGAATACGAAATTAGCCTTAACTTCGGCAAGCTCGATTTAATTAACCGGCCTATGAGCGACGGGCAGGGGGCAGAGGCTTCGGGTCGCCGCAAAAATCGGCGGGCCGGGGAATTTCGGGCGGTGCGGCAACGCCGCCGGATGGCCCCACGCAAACTGCCGGCAATGCAGGTTTCTGCGCTGCTGACCTTGGTCAAGCGCGCCTATTTTTACCGTTTAAATCTGCGCAATCAATTATCATTATTTATTAAACATAATTCACTTTGAGAAAGAGCTCATTTGTTGTTTAAGTCAATTTCCTGTTGGTTTACAGTTGCAATGAGTTTCGATACCGTCCCACTCTACTGACAGATTATTCCAGATTGTTTGAGAAAAGATTGTTGGTAGGTAATTTTATAACTGAAGAGGTATAAGTAGGCAGGTATTTATTTCATCATGATTTATGATCAATTAAATCGAATTGCGTAAAAGCTTCTATGCTAAATCGCTTCAAATTTGAGACGAGTAGAGATTACATACCGGGTGATCATTTGAAAACTATCCACTCGTCGTAACCCAATGAACATTTCGGGTCACCTAAAGGGATGTTGGTTTTATAAAAGGTATATTAGGGTTTTCTGAACAACTTGTTGTTATATTAAGAGTTTCAAGAACCCTGAAGTGTTATATACCTTACAGTTTTTTAAAATGGTGACATAAACGTATCTGTTACCATGTTCATGATCACTTCAAGTTTAATTCCTAATAGGTTTATAAAAGTGGATATATAGTTGTCTCCATTTACCACCTTATGTAACTGAGGGTAATCTGGTTTTATAGCGATGTAACAACACACAACTATAAATCTTCCCAGAATTACTGTAACCTCAATAAAACAACTCTCATAAATGGTATATAAGTAACCAATTTGAAATCTTCCCAGTGACAAAAGTAAAAGATTAGTGCCGACTAATACTGTTAGAAAACCAAAAGTACCTATAACTTCAATTACAAAACACTGAGTTTTACAGTGGGGTCTTTCTATAATATGTCGAGTGATATGTTGTCGTTTGAAGTCAAAACAAAATGAATGACAGATCGGGAGAGATTGAGAAAGTGAATTCGCGAATAAAAAATAATTGCAAGAAAGTGAAAGAAGGGGTTCGTTTCATTGTAGAGCGAAACAAAACCTGAATCTCATTCTTACGAGAACATCCCACAATCAACATCTCACAAGTACAATTTTGAACGACATTGCCAGAATTTTCACAAAATTTTGCGTCGCACAAGAAATAATGCAGTTGGCGCGGGAGAAACCCAGTTGCTACTGCAGGTTTCATAAAGAGATCAGTTATTACCATTACGACTAGATGTCACCATTATATAACCTTCGGGTATATCACGGTCATTTGTACTTCTGCTATAAAACTTAAAGGCATCAAACTGTTACTATTACGATTAGATGCCACCACTTATAATCTTCGGGTATATTGCGGTCATTTGTACTTCTCCTATATAACCTGAAGGCATATACTGGTGTCAATGCTTCCTTGAATGTTTGTTATGGGTATAATAGGTCTAAAATTTGCGATACATGTGATATAATTGTTATTTAAGAGTGATAGCTGACGACTTGTAATTTCGGCCATATTTGTTTGTTCAAATAATGGAGCTTGTTTGGAACATTTCATAAAAATGCATATTTTGATTGAAGAAATCATAGAAAATTGATTTATTCTTGGAAAGAGGTCTGAATATCGAATGTCATTCAAGGAAAACAAAAAAAAACAAATTTGTCAATGATAATTTTTACTATTTTCTATGAAAAAGTATCAAAACCTAATTATATTTGGAGCGCGTGATTTTTATCGAGGTAGGTCAGAAAATTACTCGATATATTGTACTCCCCAGGTGTTATTCGCGAGTCTACTGGCAAGAAATTGGTCATTACCATCATAATAGTAGATGAAAAGATTTGTAATAATCAGGATTCATGACTTGTCTTAGCAAAAATCTTATGCCGGATTGAAAGGAAGACAACATTATGAATAAATATTGTGAGCAAGAGAGAGGCATAGTTTTTTTGTGAAGTAGCTCAGTCACGTAGTTATATAAAGATGATAACAACTTCTATAAACTGAGTTTATAATCACTACTAGTAACTGATAATAACTATATCATCACCTATAGTGATCACAAATAACTTGTGCAGAGTTATATAAGAGGTTTTATAAGAGGTTTGTAAGATACGCTGATTACAATAATATAACCAAGACTATAAAACTAACGGGTACTTCTGATACGTGACGGTAACCTTTATAGGGTTCTCCACTTTGGATATATAGATGGTTTGTAAAAGTTATGTAGGAGTAACGAACGCAAACTAATATAACCTATAGTTTCATAAACTAGTGAAGAAAATGTAATGATCACCTTAATATAACCAAAAATGTTCATTGGGAATAACTCCCGATTCCTAGTGAATATTTTTTCTAGGAAAAATAAGTCGATTTTTACATCGTGGAGGACACCTAAAACATGAATTGGCGAATTTTTATCTTGAGCCCCTTCGACCCCACTAACCCCAACTTCGAAATTTCAAATGACACTAAGTATACCTTCTCTGCGATTCTCAAATTGGAGAAAATCAAATTCTCTTTCTAAAAATTGAAAAAAAAATTAACCCCACCTCCCCTTTTTTCTAAATTTTTTTAAGTGTGTGATCAACTATTCTTGACCCCTCAATTCTCTTCAATGCAGTTAACGTCATTCATGCAAAGCACGAGAAAGAACAATTTCTGTTAAGAAAGTTTCAGCAAAATAACCCCTTCGCCTCGCCCTTCGCTTCAAAGGGTTCAAAATTTGAGATGGCACTATCTTAACCTAGGTACCCTATGACACATTAAATTGAAGGTAATCAAATTCTCTCTTTGGAAACATTATTTTTTCACCAAAAATTCTTTGCCTTGATGCTTTCTAGGATTATGCTGACTTAATTCAAGAGAATTGAGGGGTCAAGAATATTGAATCAAGCAATCAGAAAAAAATGAAAAAAAGCGTGAAATCAAATTTTTTTAAAATATTTTTTAAGTTGTCAAGAAATTGCCTTCTTGAGCAACCATGTTATTCAACGATGACTAGATTTCTACAGACCCCAAATAGGTTTGTTCAATTTTGCAATGGTTTTGTCCTCTCTAACGGTTTTGCTTTCAAGTACTTCCCCTCCGGCGACCATATTATTACTCCACGATTACTAGATTTCCAAAAGTCTTCGATGTATTGTCAAATTAGAAGCGTTTTTGCCTCTCCTCTGAGCGCCATTTTAGATTTGCTTTTCCATCTCGAGTTGTTATAGTATATTACCTACATACCGAGACGGGAAATACATCATTACTGCTGAGGGCACAGAGAGCTTCCAGGCTTTGCCTGGAGGCTCTAGCCCGAAGCTGGAATGATGTATGTACCGTCGAGAGTATGTATACTATTTCACTCACAACCATGTACTCAGCTTGCAGGATTACAGGCGTTCAAAAGTTGAAATCTGAAAATTAACTTTTTGTCATAACTTCCAGATAGGGCGATTGATTTTGTTGAAACGTAGTTCAGGAAATACTGATTAACACACTTATTGTTTGGTTGGATGCATATTTTGAAATTTCCCTACTAAAGCTACCATTTCTTCACTTTCTCGGGAGGTCGGCAATGGGTCACCTCCCGACCTCCTACTAGGTATGTAATGAATCAATTACCATAGTTGTTGTGAGTAAAAAAAATTACTTCCCCTCAAACAACCATGTTATCCAACGATGACTAGATTTCTACGGACCTCAAATAGGTTTGTCCAATTTTACAATGAATTTTTCCTCTCTAACGGTTTCTGCTCTAAGGCAGCGAATTAGAAGCGTTTTGCCTCCCCTCCAAGTGCCATTTTGGATTTGTCTTTCAATCCCATATTGTCAAAAAATTTGCAACCTCATCAAGCACCCTAATTATTCAACGATATACTTGAATCGTAGCCCATACAGAGGAAAGTGTATAAGCCCTTTATGCTTCATTTTACCACCTCATTGGCTCCTCTTCTTTTGGTCAAGCTAGCCGAGTCATCGACGATTTCGAGGACACGGCCAGATAGGGTGCGGAAGCCTTGGTCTCGGCATTGGTCATACTGTACAATGGTCATACTAAGACTAATCCAGAGGAGCCTTATGGAGCTAAAGAACTTAGCACTCTGAGAGCACGTGCTGTTTCATGTCTTATTCTTATTGTCTTCTTATGTCTCACTTTTATCCAGATCATTCACTTACGAGTCTTTCTTCGGTCTCCGAAGGGGACGGACAGCACGCCGACGTCCCCGCTTTCTTCGCGCCCCCCATCTTGCCGGACTTGTCGCACTCGCTGTCGTACTGTATGGTCCGCACTTCCGTCTTGGGGCTCGCGCTCTTGACCTTGGTGTCGACGATCTTGGGACACTCGTACTTTTTCTCCACAATGTCAGCCATGATGATGGTGATGATGCCGTGATGGTGCTATAAAAATCCAAAATACGGAGACACCGGACCCGGAACACGAAAAACGGTACGGTAAAAAACACGTCTCAAAAGAGACGGCCGCCGGGACGATTCACAACGACGGAAAAAAATCCGTCGGAAATGGAGACGTGGAATGAATTTTTGACATAATTTTCTGAATCACTGACTGCCGGATGCTCTGTTGTCTCCCACGACAACCGAGGATTATTTCCGTTTACCGGAGTTTTCATTGTTGCGTTCCTGACTTCTTTCACCTGCTTATTGCGACACGTGATCCCTGTTGCGACTGTAGTTCAGTTACAAGGTATCTAGGGCTAGGGATCACGATCAGATCACGATTAATAGTAATGGTACCTGTGGTAGAGGTACATACTGTGATGGTAATTATGGTAATTGTTGACGACCACTACCCACTCAACATAGCATGTCATGTTTCATAAATGAGATAATCTCAATCACGTCACAAAATAACATCACAATGAACGTTACTTCCACATCTATCATCTATGAGATGTTCATCCGCGATGTTATACGATGTAATGTCTGAGAGATGTTTCGAAATAAACTTAAATTGAACATCACACATGAGACATCTACCGGACGTAACACTGTTACTTCTTCCAACTGATCGAAGTGTAACATCTCACTGACGTCAATGAGACGTAGTCACTGAGAGATTTTTCAAATTTCGCGGGCTGTCATCGTTGAGCTTCGTGTGTCGGAAAATATTTAATTGATAGTTTTGCCCCCTACTCCATGTGTGTGATGCCAGAACAGCCTTTATGTCTTCATGTTTAGTTTGAGGCCATGCGGGCCCCCTTATGTCTTCATGTGTCGTTTGGAACCATTTTTGTGTCTTCTTGTGCTTGTGGCTTTCGGAACTAGTGTGTCCCCGTTTCTGTCTCCTTGTGTTCTTCGAAAGCGAGTTCGAAAGCCTACTGGGCCTTCTTGCATTTTGTCGTGGCTTTCGCACCTCTGGTGAACCCTTGTGTCTGCTCTTGTGTTATTTGGAACCCCAAAATGGGCCCCTTTTGTCTTATTGTGCTTTCGAATACTTTGATGACTCCCGTTCATGTCTCATTGTAACGTCCGGGCCCCCAACGGAGCCCCTTGTGTCTTGCTGTAACGTTTCGAGCCCCAGCGAGGCTCTTTGGGTTCGGTGTATCGTTTGTAGTCCTAATGAAATATCCTAAAAAATATCCCTGAACATCAAGTGCGCTGTTTGAATATATGGTATTAAACAAGTTGGTAGCTTAGACGAATCGGCAGCAGTGTCTCTAACTATCACCTGTGGGGATCCAGGTTCGAATCCTCCGGAGTACGCCAATAGAAGAACAACTTTTCTCAGGGAAAAAAACGTGCTGTATAGATTGTAAAAATTAGTAAAAACAGGTGCGGAACCTCCTATGACATAAAACTATGTTGAAAAGTGGTGAAAAATTAATTTTTATTTAAAAATACACATCCAAAATGCGACGTTATATGTACGTCAAAAAGTGATATCAACGAGATGTGGAATAGCGATGTAGATAGTATGTCACATTTGGACATCTTTGAGATATCTCATTCATGTTCTAATTACCCGGACATAAGAAGTAACAGAGATGTCCACATAACATCGCATAGACTTTTTTTTTGTTAACATCGCAGTTGTGACATGAACATCTAAGTAATGTCACAGAGATGTTTTCTTGCTGAGTGGGTACTTCTCGACTTCAGCCACCAACTTTTCACGGTAGGTAGACACCACCACAACATCACGTTCGTCGACCGTAGTTTCCTGGGGAAACCATTATTTCCACTGTAAAATGACCCTTCTTTCCATTACTTGTCCTACGACGTAAGTACATGCAAGAAGGAAGCGTCCTATATAGCTGTTTAGGTGGTTGCCTAACTCTTAGAAAATGCTAGTCGAGAAGTAGTCGTCGTCAACAATTACCGTAATTATTAATACCAGATACCGTTATAAAGTAGGTATAAGGTGAGTACTGAGTATGTACTTTATGCAGGTAGGTAGGTAGATGCAATGGTCCAGAGATGTAGGTATAGGCCTGTCTATAGTCTGTACACCGATAGAACGGACTTTTTTGAATTTCAGTGATGTAACCTATAGCAAACAAAAGCACCAAAGACTGTAACAACATAGGCGCGTTTGGAACTAATATTAGTTTTGTTCGGTTGGTAGTCTTACCCGGGCAAATTATTCCTACGCCAAGCCAATGGCATTACATTCAGCGAGTTTGACAATTACGTACGATTTCTAACCTCCATTTGTCTATGATGTTTGTTATTTTTAGTCGGCTCGGCTGTTGTGAGTGTTGTGTAATAAAATCAGCTTCATTCAAAAATATTATTTTCTCATTCATTTAAATTGGTATTAAACTGGTGTCATTTAAAATTACCATAGCACATAGCTGTGATTAACGGAAATAAGCACCTCTTTCTAACTGGAATTTTAAATTTCGCGGGTAACGCTCGGGACTACTTTTCAAGCGGATGAATCTGGTGGTCCTTTCTATCAGTGTATAGAGTATACCGGATGTCTCCAACGCTATGTGAAGTTCTCATTGAAAATATTCTACAGATGAGTGCTGGGCTGTGCCCTGACATCGCTCCCCAATAGCCTTCTGCTAGAGCTTGCCTATGGCTAGAGCTACAGCGTTGACTCTTCCAAAATTGACGGCCTACCCCTTATCCTTCGTACAAGGCCACAAAGGAAGGCGGTTTCCTGGCGTATAGGCAACCAGTAATACACCACTAGCTTTGAGGGGTTCTGAATTCTGATGCGACTAAAAAAGCTGTTGACGGGAATTGGCTTCATTTAGTTTTTTTCGTCAAGTAGAAACTACTCCAAAGAGAAAATGTGCTGGCAATGCCATCAAATTTTCAATACTCCAAAAAAAAATTGAAAATTTTTGATTTTGATTTTTGAAAATTTAAAAATTAGATAGCAACGGCAACACACCTTTCTTTAAGAAAGTCGCATGCCAAATTTAAACCATCTATTTAAAAAAAAAGGTATAAAAAATTATTTCTCATAGAAATGGAGAAGTGAATTAGTAGAAATTATCTAGAAACTGCAAAAATATTCTGTAAATATCTACTTTTTTGTAGAATGATGGAGGTATCATTGCTCATAGTTCGTATAGGTTTGTATCGCTTTTTGTGGGGTTTATTGGTGCATGCCGGACCTCAAATATTGCTCATGTATGGGAGGGACCGTATCAGGAATTCCCGATGAATATACAGGATGGTCCAGTTTGATACATTCTTTTTTTTAACTTTTTTTTTTTTTAAACTCAGTTTAGAAATGAGAAAACTTATTCAAATGAGAAAGATTCAGCAGTCTCCGCTTTGAAGCTCGTGGTGTATTATTGGTTGCCTATCGTCTGCTTTCAAGTTGATATCGCCATGAAATCTATCCTCATGCTTAGAGTAACGGCTTGATTTTATTGGTTTCTGAAGAGTCGATGATGCAGCTCGAGAGAATTGTCGGGAGGATTATTCACGAAACTTTTCAAACTGCCAGAGCACCTATATAATGCGTCTGAATACCTCCAAATTTAGTTTAAAAGTGAGAAAACTCATTCAAATGAGAAAGATCCAGCAGTCTCCAACTTGAAGCTCGGGGTGTATTATTAGTTGCCTATCGTCTGCAAATTTCGAGTTGATATCACCATGAAATCTATTCTCATGCTTGGAGTAAGGGCTTGATTTCATTGATTTCTGAAGAGTCGATGATGCAGCTCGAGAGAATTTTCGGGAGGATTATTCACGAAACTTTGCAAACTGCCAGAGCGCCCATATAATGCGTCTGAATACCTCCAAACTCTGTTTAAAAGTGAGAAAACCCATTCAAATGGGAAAGATCCAGCAGTCTCCAATTTGAAGCTCGTGATGTATTATTGGTTGCCTATCGTCTGCAAAATTCGAATTATTATTACCATGAAATCTATCCTTATGCTTAGAGCAAGGGCTTTATTTTAATGATTTCCGAAGAGTAGATAGAGTAGAGTAGAAACTATGCAAAGTGCCAGAGGGCTCGTAATTCATTTGAATACCCCCCTGCGTCGGCGACAGCGTTTACACCAGCCGCCACACCGCGTTTCCCCCAGACGCGGTTGGCAGCGCCGATCGCATTCTCTCCGCCTACTTTTCGTATTCCTCGCCGGTCAGTGACTCAACCGTACGTGTAATGGTGCGCTGCTAGTGTCTCTTGTTTCGGTGGCGATTTGTTTTTTGCGCCTGCCATTCCACAGCGAAAAATCAAAAGAACGACCCGCAAAATCCAGGTGAGAGCCCACCCCTCCGTTTTCCCGAAATCAAGTCGTCGTTTCCGTCGCCGACATTCCCGAGTTTCGCACACAGCAGGCGTTGGCCTACGCGGAGCGGTGACAGGCGCTTAGTGCCCAAACAAACGCGGTCGGCGGCGGAAAACAAAACAAAACCCCCGCCGTCTGCGACGTATGTGGCAGTTTTCCCGGAACGTCTGATTTTCGGTTGCTTTTTTCAGGCAGCATGTTCAAGTTCATCAAGGCGAAGGGGCCGCACCCCACCGCCGAAAGGCAGAAGCTGCAGAAGGAGCTGTTTTCCTACAGGAGGGTGAGTTTTTCGCACGCTGTGAGGTTATGTTGTTCTTTGTCTGGAATCCGGTTGGAATTTCCAAGGGTTGCTTGACTTGCTTTTGTGTGTGATTTTTTTCTGGAAAAACGCCGTTTCGAGTCGATTGCGCCGTTTTTATCTTATCAAAACAAATATAAAAGGGCTAGGCCGCGGTACAAGTGTGTTGTAATTATCTTCTAACCTCTCTCTGGCTCTGCGTTTGTAGATAAGATCTTTTATTTATTTTTGGCTGGATTTCGTAATGCGGTAGGTGCGCGTAAAGACAGGTGATTTATGGAATTTCTACCTGTTTGATTTCCGAGTATTGGCAATAAAAGGGCTTTGAGTTTAGGGTGGGGTTTCGTTAGGGTGTATCCAGCTGGCCATGCTAGTTGCAACGCTCACTTGAACCTTGATTCTTTTTTTAAACAGAAAAAAAGGCTTGAAGTCTCGATTTCAGATCGAATGACCAAACTTGAGACAGTTGGCAATGCCGTTCACTGTTGAAATCAAGCGTGCTAAGGATTAAAAGCCTTGACAGCTGTCTAGCGGGCTTTGCAAATGTGCAGTCGTTGTCATGTTAGTTTTTTGTCGAAATCGAGCGTGCTTAGGACCATGATTTTCAATAGCAGATCTCTTTAGAAGGCTTTGCATTGCAAATCTGGTGTAGTTGTCATATTCATCTACCATCTACGTTGTCTATTATTGACGTCAAGCGTGCTTAGGACTGAAATTTTTGAAAGCGCCGTCTAGTGAGCTTTGGAAATCAGAAGTCGCTGTCATGCCACGAAAGCTTTTCAAAGTTTTTCAAATTTATTACACAGCACACAGTCAATGTTCCTCTGGCAATTCTAATGTAAGTGGAGCTTTATTGAGCGAGTCTCACGTACCAGTTGAAAGCGATGCAATGTCAGTGATTCTATCTAAAGAAATATAAAATCAAGAAACTATTGAATAAAGGGGCTTTTACACTAGATCATTTACTTCAAACGTCACGCGAAGAATCACTTTTCACTTGCAGGCAGAACTTTAGGTGGATCCCAAGTACTAACTAAAAGCAATGCAGCGTCACTAATTTTATCTAAAGAAACACAAAATCGAGACACAGTTTGGTAAAGGGGCTTTCACACTAGATTAGTTTATTCCAAGTGGCATACAATAATTAATCACATTTCATGTGCAGGAAGAGCTTTAGGTGAATCGCAAATATTTGCTAAAAGCGATGCAGCGTCACTAATTTTAGCTAAAGAAACACAAAATTGAGAAACTGTTGAGTAAAGCGGCTTTTACACTAAATCAGTTCACTTCAAGTGACATGCGAAAAACCGAATTTAATGAGCAGGCTGAGCTTTAAGTGGATCGAAGGTACTAGCTGAAAGCGATGAAGCATCACTAATTTAAGCTAAAGGAACACAAAATTGAGAAACTGTTGAGTAAAGGGGCTTTTACAGTGGATCGGTTTACTTCAAATGACATGCGAAGAAACACATTTCATATGCAAGCAGAGCTTTAGGTGGAACGCAAGTACTAGCTGAAAGCGATGCAGCGTCACTAATTTTAGCTAAAGAAACGCAAAATTGAGAAACTGTTGAGTAAAGCGGCTTTTACACTAGATCAGTTCACTTCAAGTGACATGCAAAAAACCGAATTTAATGTGCAGGCTGAGCTTTAAGCGGATCGAAAGTACTAGCTGAAAGCGATGCAGCATCACTAATTTCAGCTAAAGAAACACAAAATTGAGAAACTGTTTAGTAAAGGGGCTTTTACACTGGATCGGTTTACTTCAGATGACATGCGAAGAAACACATTTCATATGCGAGCAGAGCTTTAGGTGGAACGCAAGTACTAGCTGAAAGCGATGCAGCGTCACTAATTTTAGCTAAAGAAACGCGAAATTAAGAAACTGTTGAGTAAAGGGGCTTTTACACTAGATCGTTTCACTTCAAATGCATGCAAAAAACCGAATTGATGTGCAGGCTGAGCTTTAAGTGGATCGAAAGTACTAGCTGAAAGCGATGCAGCATCACTAATTTCAGCTAAAGAAACACAAAATTGAGAAACTGTTTAGTAAAGGGGCTTTTACACTGGATCGGTTTACTTCAGATGACATACGAAGAAACCATATACCTGAAGAAACACATTTCATGTGCAAGCAGAGCTTTAGGTGGAACGCAAGTACTAGCTGAAAGCGATGCAGCGTCACTAATTTTAGCTGAAAAAACGCAAAATTGAGAAACTGTTGAGTAAAGCGGCTTTTACACTAGATCAGTTCACTTCAAGTGACATGCAAAAAAACGAATTTAATGTGCAGGCTGAGCTTTAAATGGATCGAAAGAACTAGCTGAAAGCGATGCAGCATCACTAATTTCAGCTAAAGAAACACAAAATTGAGAAACTGTTGAGTAAAGGGGCTTTTACACTGGGTCGGTTTACTTCAAATGACATGCGAAGAAACACATTTCATATGCAAGCAGAGCTTTAGGTGGATCGCAAGTACTAGCTGAAAGCGATGCAGCGTCACTAATTTTAGCTAAAGAAACGCGAAATTGAGAAACTGCTGAGTAAAGGGGCTTTTACACTAGATCAGTTTATTTCAAGTGATAATAAGCGAAAAACGTATTTCATTATGCAGGAAGAGCTTTAGGTGGATCTTTGTGAGCAATGCAACGTCACTAATTTGATCTAATGAACCTAAAAATCTAGAAACCAATAAGTAAAGAAGCTTTCACACGAAACTCTTTTCCGTTGAACGACAAGAGAATGTATCGTGTAAACGCAGCTTGAAACAAGTCGCAAGTTTTAGCTGAAAACATAGCAGGTCAATAATTTCAAGAACAGAAAAATTGAAAAACCAATAGCTAAAGCCGCTTTTCCACTAGGTCAATCCACATTGAGCGACCAGAGAAAATACAGATTTTACGTGTGAGCGCAGCTTCAAGTAAGTCGCAAGTGCTAGCTTAAAGCGATGCAGCGTCACTAGTTTGATCTAAAGAACTCAAAAAATCTAGAACTTATAAGTAAAGAAGCTTTTACACGAGACCCTTTTACGTTAAACGACGTGAGGATGTATCGTGTAAGCGCAGCTTGGGGCAAGTCGCAAGTTCCAGCTGAAAACCCAGCAAAGTGAATAATTTCATTTGAAGAAATTAAAATTTGAAAAACTTGTAAGCAAAGCGGCTTTTACACTAGACCAATTTACATTGAGCGACCAAGGAAAATACAGATTTTACGTGCAAGCGCAGCTTCAACTGAGTCAAAGTGCTTAGCTTAAAGCGATGCAACTTCACTAATTTGATCTAAAGAACCTAAAAATCTAGAAACTAATGAGTAAAGAAGCTTTTACACGAGACCTTTTTACTCGATTTTTACTCGCCTTTTCACGTTGAACGACAAGAGAATGTATCGTGTGAGCTCAGCATGAAGCGAGTCGCAAGTTTTAGCTGAAAACCTAGAAAAGTCAATAGTATAATTTGAAAAAACGAAAAATTGAAAAACTATCAAGTAAAGAGGCTTTCACACTAGACCAATTTACATTGAGCGACCAAGGAAAATACAGATTTTACGTGCAAGTGCAGCTTCAACTGAGTCAAAGTGCTAGCTTAATGCGATACAACGTCACTAATTTGATCTAATAAAGTCATAAAAATCTAGAAACTAATAAGTAATGAAGCTCTAGGTGAAGCTGTTACACGAGACCCTTTTCCGTTAAACGAGAAGAGAATGTATCGTGTAAGCGTAGCTTCGAGCGAATCTCAAGCACTCTAGCTGGAAGTAATGCAAAACTAATTGCATCCAAGGACACGAGCAAGCTACAAACTGAGAAGTAAAGAGGCTTTTACACGAAACCAGTTTACGTTAAGTGATAAGAGAGCGTTCTACTACGTGTAAGCGGAGCTTCAAGCGAATCGCAAGTACTAGATTAAGATTAGAGCGATGCACGTCATTAATATTATCTCAATAACCAAAAAGTCCAGAAAATAATAAATAAGTAATTGGCTTTAACACTTGACCAATTTACGTTGAGCGACCAGAGAAAATGCAGATTTCACGTGTAAGCACAGCTTCCAAGTGAGTGGCAAGTACTAACTGAAATGTCTATAATTTAATATGAAGAAATAAAAAGCTAGGAATTAATAAGTAGCTAGCTCAGTGGCAATCCACCGATAGCACTAAGTATAATAGTATATTATTCAGCTAGCTTGTAATGTATGTTTTTACTCAAGAGCATGCAGTTTGCCGCACGAGCCTCGGTGGGTTTCGTAAAGCATCCGAATGAGTTATAGCCATTATACCACTGAAGAACACTATGCTGTGAAGTATTGTAAAATGTGCGTAACTAATTGAATAATTATTCGCGTGCACCACGTCGCGATGACAGTTACAACCCGCAGATTATACCTAGCACATCTATCAAGACGTTAGCATGAAGTCAGCATCGTACCATTTGTACCAACACAACACATTTTTTCCATAGCTTACTCAAAGCAGCCATTAAGCTGATTATTGTAGATAACGAGTTCAATTCGATGACAGCTTTACGTCACGATGGCCTGTCAAAAATTGGCATTTATATCAACTCGAATCTAGACGCCTAACGAATTCGTTGACAAGTGTACGTCACGATAGCTTGTCGAAAATTGACATTTCTTCAAATCTAGATGGCGAGTTGAATTCGATTCCGATTCCGGTTTCCGGTCTTCAGTCAACAGCTCCTGGATTGTTGACAGCTTCGCGATAGCCACTGTCGGCGAATGATGGCGGTCAACAAATCAAGCCACCCGATAAAGCGCCAACTGTGTTGTCCGCATACCTACACGACTTTTGACAGGCGCGATTGTCCATTGTTCCGGGCGTGCGCTTCCTTTGATTGCCCCGTCGTACATACACACACAGCCTGCTGCTACCATTCAAAACTGCCAGATTGGATGGCCATTATTACGCTATTACGAAACGCAATGTATACGGCGGATTGAATCATTTTGTTGACGGATCGATGAGTTTCGTTGATAAGCGTATTACTGTACACACGATAGGTACAATTTTCTCGGAACTTGAGTGCATACGCAAATTTACTACAATTAAATGTACGTGAGTAACAGTATACCAGCGTAACAACTTATTTTTTTGAAGAAAGCAAATAGTTCTCCTAGTTCTTGTTCCGATTCAAAATATTTAAAGAGCCTGCATACCGGAAAATATGTGGGTCAACTTATTAGGCAATTGTACCGACGAGCAAACAGAAAAAGTAAACGTTAAGTGGCGATAAACAGTGCGATAACTAATTATTGCTCGCAGCTCCAGTTTTTCACCTTGAAAATTGAAAAACAGTTTCCTGTGGAAATCGCAGCAGCTATTTTCTTCGGTGGATATTTTTTCATGCGAAATTAATGAGTTCCTGTAGCTTTGTAGGAGCTTGGGCTTATAGAAGCTCTACAGGTTCCCATACGATATTTTGAACACTGAAATCGAAGTGCTCTGGGAAACCGTTGACGTCTACCTTGCGGTTACCCTAGTAACGGAACGTCACTAAGCCTGTCAAATCTTGGCCGGCATTCTTGCTGTTCCTTTTTCAGTTTCAACGTAGGCTCTGGATCGACTGCCAACTAAATACATACAGAGTGAATCAATGAAATAGGAAAGCTCAATTGCACCTATGCGTTTTATGATACCGAAATAAGTCAAATGTGATTTCAAACGGGAGGCTGGAGTGCAGTTTGTAAAATTATTTTGCGTTCTACAGGGTGAGCCATTTTCGCGTAGCTGCCTTCAATTTAATTTTGAGACTTTTGCCCGTGTCTGGTTAGTGCTTGGGGTAAATTTTGATTATAAAGAAAATGGAATAAAAATGCCCACCAAACTGCTTTGATTTATTTGTTATTTCACTTATGGAATTGGTTTCTGGGGTTCTTTAGATCGAATCAGCTGCCAAATTAGGATTATTAAACTTTTTTACGCGCAAATCCTGCTGCCTGTGATCCTTGTTTTGTCAATAACTCTTGCGGGCTCGGCGTGTCTTTCTGGCTGGAACAGGGGGAAGGGTCGATGCTTCCATTGGGTGCATTTTTGGAGTGAAATATTTCACATTCTTCAGTATGCAGCATCGTCAAATCGAACTCGCTTCAAGATGTTGGAAATATTTTACTCGACTGTCAATTATTACAAGCTCAAGCTGCTTTGATTTATTGGTTTTGGTTATTTCACTTTTGGTGAACCCAAAAATTAAATCTTAGGTAACTGGAATCACACTTCGAATAAATATACTATAATTACTTGATTTCAAAAACACGAGCAAAAACAGCATTGCCAACTTCAGAAAAAAAAAGCGAAAAGCACCAAATAGCTCATGACATGACAGCCGGCATGCACGGATATAAAATGAAAAAAAAAATCGAAAAGTCAAAGTTCACATCGTCCAATTTAGAGGACCTCCTAGCAGGCGCCTTTATAAATTTAACCTTTAATTTGTGTGGGATTTAAGAAGCGCATTGAGAAGCAATGACATCTCAATAATTCATGAACCGACTTCCTTGATCACGGTGGCGTTGCTCATGAGCGGCTATCGAGGTGGCTATAAATACAGGGCGATTCAGAAATTAGTTTCACTCTTTTTTCACAACCCCGTATTGCTTCCATCCGGCTGTCCGTTATCAAGAAATTGCCTTTGAAGTATAGCCACCTACCGTCGAGCATTCTCGTTAATTTCAATATATTATTGAAGCGCGGTATTCGTCAATTAATTTCCTCTTGTTATTGAAAACGTTCGAGATTTCCAAAGAAATTGCTTACTCTACATTTTCGTGATTTAACGAGGCAATAATATATTTGCCGGTTATACCTTATCTGCTGCCGTTTGATTGCTTTAGCAAATGCTTTAGTTTAATTATCAAGTCTCGAATTAAGTGCACGGCCATTTAAGGCAGCCGTAATGGTCCTGAGGTCATACAGGGTGTTCCTTCGCGCTTGATTGTCGTGGGAAAACCCTGTTATTAATAAAAATGTGCTGCCGGCGTAATCAGATCGATAACGGTACAAAGCGGTGTATAGACGCGTAATGTTCCGAGAAATGCAATCGATGAATTATTATCGCTACAGTAACTTGATCATTCAGAATTCCAAATCGGCGGGGCTAAACTTCGAGTGCAGCTCGAAAAATAAGTTGGACGTTTAGGTTATTTTCAGGCCATTATTCGCGAAGAGCGGTTAGTCTGAGATTAGAAAACATCAGCCGAAAGCACCATAAATCAGTTTTTTTTTTGACAAAACTTGAAGTTGGCAGCAGTGCTAAAGACCTTTGCAGTGACACAATACAAGTAGCCTTCTGCGACTGTTGCGAAGAAACAAATGGGTGAAAAACCACTGATTTTCAAGTAATAGCTACTTAGCCGCGAAAAAAATGCCCCTGCGAAAAACCCTGAAACTAATTACGTTTCTAACAATAGCCAATTGACTTTCGCTCATTTCCCATTACTTCTTTTACCGGGGCGTGATTACAAAGAAAACCGCGCCTCAACTTTGCCCTTTGAAAAAGCCAGTGCGCAAGAAACTGAAGAAAAAGCAAAAGTGCTGTGGCTTGCAACACACAAAACGGTAACTAGATTGGATGCCAATGACATGCCATTTCTTCTTCGGCGACTCTGCCAACATCAGCCTAGCAGCAGGAGCACTATCTCCGGAAAAGATCGGCGTTTTCGAACATTGCTGGTGTTGTGTGTATGCTGTATTATGACCCGGTGACTAACGCATAACGGTAAAATGGCTATGGCTTGTTATTATACGTCGCTGGGTTTATTATACAAAACAAAGACTTTCGGGTTTGTTGCGTGGGTGCAGTAGAGGTAGTAATTATTGTCAACTTTACTGCTGAATAAATTACTTGCGGAGGAAACAACGAGCGAAAAATGCACTTCGATATTTTGTACCTAGCAAGTAATGGAAACAAATGTTTGAGTCCCCAGAAACGAAGGAAATAATAGACAGGAAATATTAAACGTTCTAAAGACACAAGTTGCCAATCGAGCTGGCGGTTTTCAAGCAGTTAAGGTGGCAACAATGCTAAACGCAAACATAAATATTGGAGATTTTTTTTTACTGAAAGCGTCAAGTTGGTAGCATTTTTGACAAGTTGTCGATCAAGTTTGCACTTTCTGGCCAAAGAGTTGGCAGCAGTGCTAGGTCTAAAATAAGTTGCTGGTCTAGTTTGCACTTTATAGGCAAATAAGTTGGCAACAGCGCTAAAACTGAACTAAAACCACTGGGAATTTTTTCAATAAACGTCTCAAGTTGACAGCGTTTTTGACAAGCTGTCAATCGAGTTGGCGGTTTTCAAGCAGTGAAGGTGGCAACAATGGGCAATGAGTTGGCAGCAGTGCTAACTCTAAATCTCAGCAGTCTAAAATAAGTTGCAGTCTAGTTTGCACTTTTTAGGCGAATAAGTTGGCAACAGTGCTAAAACTGCACTAAAAATCACTGTGACTTTTTTCAATGAACGTTTCAAGTTGGCAGCGTTTTTGACAAGCTGTCAGTCGAGTTAGCGGTTTTCAAGCAGTCAAGGTAGCAACAGTGCTAAACTCAAATATAAATATTGGCGATTTTTGTTACTAAGAGCGTCAAGTTGGCAGCATTTTTGAAGCGAGTTGTCGATCAAGTTTGCACTTTCAGGCAAATGAGTTGGCAACAGTAACTGAACTAAAATCACCGGGAAGTTTTTCAATAAACGTTTCAAGTTGGCAGCGTTTTTGACAAGCTGTCAGTCGAGTTGGCGATTTTCAAGCAGTCAAGGTGGCAACAATGCTAAACGCAAACATAAATATTTGGAGTTTTTTTTTTACTAAAAGCGTCAAGTTGGCAGCCCTTTTGACAAGTTGTCGGATCAAGTTTGCACTTTCTGGCCAAAGAGTTGGCAGCAGTGCTTAGTCTAAAATAAGTTGCTGGTCTAGTTTGCACTTTTTCGGCAAATAGGTTGGCAACAGTGCTTAAACTGAACGAACATCACTGGGAATTTTTTCAATAAACGTTTCAAGTTGGCAGCCTTTTTGACAAGCTGTCAGTCGAGTTGGCGGTTTTCTAGCAAATAAGGTGGCAACAATGCTGAACGCAAAAACAAAACATAGGGAATTTTTATGAATGAAGTTCAAGGTTGGCAACATTTTTGACAAGTTGTGAATCGAATTAGCAGTTTCTAGGCGAATAAATTGGCAACAATGGTAGTACTAGACACAAAACTAAAATACTAGGACTTTTTTTCAAGTTAGAACTTCAGTTGGCAGCATTTCAGACAAGTTGTGAATAAAGTGATTCTGGCAGTTTTTCCGCAAATAAGTTGGCAGAAGTGTTGAAATTAAACTGAAACTTCGAGTTTTGTTTAATAAAAACTTGAAGTTGGCAGGATTATTGACAACTTGTTAGTCGAGTTGGCAGTTTTCAAGCAAATAAGTTGGCAACAATGCTTATCACAAAATGAAGCTTCTAGAATTTTTTTTAAATTCAAGTTTCATGTTGGCAGCATTTTTGACAAGTTGTCAATCAAGTGTTTGTGGCAGTTTTTACGCAAATAAGTTGGCAGCAGTGCTAAAACAAAATTGAAACTTTGAAGATAGCTTTAAAGATTTTTTTCTAATAGAACAATCAAAGGCAGCACTTTCGACAAGTTGTTGATCAAGCTCGCAGTTTTCAGGTAACTAATAGGTTGACAACAATGCCAAACACGAAACTAGAACCTTAGAAATTTATTTAAATCTTCCGAGTTGACAGCAATTCTGACAAGTTGTCATTTGAGTTGGCATTTTTCAAGCGAATAAGTTGGCAACAATGCCAAACACAAAATAAAATTTTGGAGACTTTTTCCCATCAAAGCTTCCAGTTGGCAGCGTTTTTGACAAGTTGTCAATCGAGTAGGTATTGGTGACAATTTTTACGCGAATAAGTGGGCAGCGGTGCTGAAACTGAACTGGAATTTCTGCATAGAAAATCAGGTTGGCAGCATTTTTGACAACTTGTCAGTCGAGCTGTAAGCTTTTAGGCAAAGAACTGGGCGGCAATGCTAAACAGTAAACTAGGCAGTAAACTAAAACTCCAGAATTTTTTTAATCGAAGCTCCAGTTAGCAGCGTTTTGACAAGCTGTCAATCGATTTGACAGTTTTCAAACAAATAAGTTGGCAACGCTGCTAAAATGGGAACGAAACAAAAATTTAGGGTATTTTGCTGAATGGAAGGTTCAAGTTGGCAGCATTTTACACAATTGTCAATCTAGTTGGCAGTTTTCAGGCAAATAGGTTGGCAACATTGCAGTAAAACTAAACTGAAACCGTTTTGATTTTTTTTAAATAGGCTTCGAAGTTGGATTCGTTTTTGAGAAGTTTTCAAGCGAGTTGGCAGTTTTCGAGCAAATAAACGTTGTTTGACGAATCCAATGACGAACAGAGCTACGTGTAAGCAGAGCTTTAGTTTTTCAAATGAATAATAGGAAACATGTAACAAAGCTGCTTTTATTTGTTTGAAGGGAAGCTCACACTTGGTTATTGAAGCGGCGTGGTTTCCTAGTGTTTTGTTTCTTTGACGAATCCAATGACGAGTACAGTTACGTGTAAGCAGAGCTTTAGTTGTCCAAACGAATGCTGGCAAACATGTTACAAAGCTTCTGTTTCTTTCTTTAAAGGTACACTTACACTTGTTTATCAGTGCTTTATCAGAACTTCAGTTTTTCAAACAAATGATAGGAAATATGTTAAACAAGCAGCTTTTATCCATTTAAAGGGACGCTCACCCTTGATTATCAAAATGGCGTGCTTTCTTAGTGTTTTATTTCTTCGACGAACCCAGTGACGAATACTTCATTTGACAAATCCAATGACGAATACAGTTACGTGTGAGCAGAGCCTTAGTTTTTCAAATGAATTATAGAAACCGTTTTACAAAGCTGCCGTTATTCCTTAAAGGGACGCTCACAATTTATTATCAAAGCGGCGTGCCTTGCTAGTGTTTTGTTTCTTTGACGAATACAACTACCTGTAAGTAGAGCTTTAGTAATCATGCGAATAATAGGCAACGTGTTGTAAAGCCACTATTATTGCTCTGAAGGGACGCTTACACTTGATTATAACAGCATCGTGCTTTCTTAGTCTTTTGTTTCTTGACCAAATCCAATGACGAATATAGCTACGTGTAAGCAGAGCTCAGTTCAGTTCATGAATCGAATAAAAGAAAACCGCGTTGCGAAACTGCTGTTTTGCTCTAAGGGAACGCTCACACTTGACTAGTATAAAAGAGTCGTGCTTACTAAGTATTTTGTTTCTTTGACGAATACAACTACGTGTAAGCAGAGCTTTAGTAATTATGCGAGTATTAGGCAATGTGTTGCAAAGCCACAATTATTGATTCTGAAGGGACGCTTACACTACATTGGAACAGAATCGTGCTTTCTTGCTCTTCTGTTTCTTGACTGAATCCAATGACGAATATAGCTGCTTGTAAGCCGAGCTTTAGTTCATCAATCGGATAAAAGAAAACGCGTTGCAAAACTGCTGTTTTACTCTAAGGGAACGCTCACACTTGACTATTATAAAAGCGTCGTTCTTGCTTGGTATTTTGTTACTTCGACGAATACAGCTACGTGCAAGCAGAGCTTTAGTTATCATGCGAATAATAGGCAACGTGTTATAAAGCCGCTATTATTGCTCTGAGGGGACGCTTACATTTGATTATAACAGCATCGTGCTTTCTTAGTCTTTTGTTTCTTTGACGGATCCAATGACGAATACAACTACGTGTAAGCAGAGCTTCAGTAATCATGCCAATAATAGGCAACGTCTTGTACAGCCTTTATTATTTCTCTGAAGGGACGCATACACTTGATTATAAAAGCATCGTGCTTTCTTAGTCTTTTGTTTCTTTGACGGATCCAATGACGAATACAACTACGTGTAAGCAGAGCTTCAGTAATCATGCGAATAATAGGCAACGTGTTGTACAGCCTTTATTATTGCTCTAAAGGGACGCTTACACTTGATTATAAAAGCATCGTGCTTTCTTAGTCTTTTGTTTCTTTGACGGATCCAATGACGAATACAACTACGTGTAAGCAGAGCTTCAGTTTTCATGCGAATTATAGGCAACGTCTTGTAAAGCCTTTATTATTTCTCTAAAGGGACGCTTACACTTGATTATAAAAGCATCGTGCTTTCTTAGTCTTTTGTTTTTTTTGACGGATCCAATAACGAATACAACTACGTGTGAGCACAGCTTTAGTAATCATGCGAATAATAGGCAACGTCTTGTACAGCCTTTATTATTGCTCTAAAGGGACGCTTACACGTGATTATAAAAGCGTCGTGCTTTCTTAGTCTTTTGTTTCTTTGCCGGATTAAATGACGAATACAACTACGTGTAAGCAAAGCTTCAGTAATCATGCGAATAATAGGCAACGTCTTGTATAGCCTTTATTATTGTTCTAAAGGGACGCTTAAACTTGATTCTAAAAGCATCGTGCTTTCTTAGTCTTTTGTTTCTTTGCCGGATCCAATGACGAATACAACTACGTGTAAGCAGAGCTTCAGTAATCATGCGAATAATAGGCAACGTCTTGTACAGCCTTCATTATTGCTCTAAAGGGACGTTTACACTTGATTATAAAACATCGTGCTTTCTTAGTCTTTTGTTTTTTTGACGGATCCAATGACGAATACAGCCACGTGCAAGCAGAGCTTCAGTAATCATGCGAATAATAGGCAACATCTTGTACAGCCTTTATTATTGCTCTAAAGGGACGCTTACACGTGATTATAAAAGCATCGTGCTTTCTTAGTCTTTTGTTTCTTTGACGAATCCAATGACGTATAGCTACATGTAGGCAGAGCTTTAGTTCATCAATCGAATAAAAGAAAACGCGTTGCAAAGCTGCTGTTTTGCTCCAAGGGAACGCTCACACTTGACTATTATAAAAGCGTCGTGCTTACTTGGTATTTTGGTTTTTTGACGAATACAAATACCTGTAAGTAGAGCTTTAGTAGCCACGCGAATAGTAGGCAACCTTTTGCAAATCCGCTATTATTGCTCTAAAGTCTAAAGGGACGCTTACAGTTGATTATAAGAGCATCGTGCTTTCTTACGGTTTTGTTTCTTTGACGAATTCAATGACGTATGCCCATCTGTCCGTCCGTCCATTTGTCCGTTCTGGTCTGTCTGTCCGTCTATCCGTCCATTCGCCCATCTGTCTGTCTGCCCGTCTTGTCATCGAACTTCTCCTAAACGACAAGACATAACGCTTCCGAGTTTTTTTTGCAAATTACTGCTGATTATCTGAGAATGGGAATATAGGTCGGTGAAATGTTCTCCAAATCGGCATCATTTCGGCCCCCATATTGAGGTTTTACATACGTGAACCGATTTTGATGAAACTTGGCAGTACGACGTCTTTCATGATTAGGTTCATGTTCCAAAGGCAGTCTTTATTTATAATCATGCAAATGACTTGGATTAGCCGAGATAATATGAGAATGATATAGAGTGAGTCATTAAAGAATGGCAATAATTGAAGAAAAGTGTACTGAGACTTTGTTGTTGTTTCCAGACGCTCCAGCATGGATTCCCGCACAAACCGACGGCGCTGGCGTGGGACGCGTCGCTCCGTCTGCTGTGCATCGGCACGGCCACCGGCGCCGTCAAGGTCTTCGGGCGTCCCGGCGTCGAGTTCTACGGCCAGCACCAGAACGCCATCCCGGTGACGCGCGTCGTCTTCCTGCCCAACCAGGGACGCGTCGTCTCCCTGTGCGACGACAACTCCCTCCACCTGTGGGAGGTCAACAAGAGCTCCCTGGTCGAGGTCAAGTCGCAGGCGCTCGAGGGAAAGCTTAAGAAAATCTCCACCATGTGCGTCGAGTCGTCCGGCAAGCACCTGCTGCTGGGCACCGAAGGCGGCAACATCTACCTGCTGGATCTGGCGACGTTCACCATGACGCCGGACATCATCTATCAGGACGTCGTCATGCAAAAGTGAGTCCACCGACCGACGACCCGAGACCGAACCTTTAGATCGCGGTGTGAATTTCACCGCGTAGAAATATCACTCCCAGTCCCAGTATCGATGAAACGATAAGGCGCTCGCTTATCTCCATGATTTATTGTAGTTCCTCGAAAAAAGTGCATCCTTTTAGCGGTGTGTAATAAAAAAAATGAGTAATCATTTTTATCAGGAGCAATGTCCTATTTTAGTTATCGGTAACGCCATTTGAGCTATCTTCATTCCCTGTAGCTACTAGCAATTTGTTTGATGTTCAAAATGGCTCAGGAATATCAAACTTTTAGCGTATCATTCCTTTTTGCATGAATAAAGCCCTCACTCTTCCGCATGGCATGGCAAAATCAAAACCGAACGAAAAACACAACAGGGAAAAAATTAAAGCAAGCTTTTTTATAGTAGCGGCAATTGTTTCGATCGCCAGCACTTGTTGAAATTATTTCGCACGTTCAGGGTAAAAGTGATGATGAATCGAAGAGAGTAAGGCGGCACCCACCTTTTGCAAAACGTTCCCCGAATGACCGTCCGTCAATTTGCAGCGTCCCGCAGGACTACAAGCTGAATCCCGGTGCCGTGGAGGCGATTTTCGAGCAGCCCGAGCGTCCCAACAACATCCTCATCGGGTACAACAGAGGCCTGATTGTGCTGTGGAACAGGAGCGACAGCACGGCGGCCAAGACGTTCGTTTCCAATCAACAGTTGGAATCGCTGTGCTGGCACGAGGACGGAAAATCCTTCACCAGCTCGCACAACGACGGTATTTTTTTTGTTTGCATTTCTTATCATCTATCGAACAGTTTGTCGAGTCGTTTTTAAATTCGCGCAAAAAATCCGTGAAGTTTGAGTAGAAACTCGATGGGGCTATCTTAATAAATAACAAAGTTATGGCCTAAATTGTGGCCCAGAGCCTAAATTATGTTGAAGGGCAAAATTGTTTCAGTATTTTTTTTCCTCAAATTCAATACCAAATCTGCATTCTACTTCTAAAGAGCTGATTTACGATGTGTCACAAGCTATACTTCCACTGCTTTTTAAAATGACCGCTGTAAAAGCACCCATGAAATTCTCTCTTCAAAGTATATCTTGCGGCACCTCCCAAAGAAGCTTTCGCCAAGCACTTTCCAAATTTTCAATTGGTTTCTGAAAATTTCAATTCAGATTTCCAGAATAATCCAAAAACACTGTTTTGAAATGTTGAAACAAGTTTTTTTTTTAAATTTCTGTAAAATACGAAATTTGCATTCTACTCGCGAAAAGCTGATTTACGACATGTCGCAAGCTACACTTTGACCGATTTTCAAAATGATCGCCGTAAAGGCACCCACAAAATTTTCACTCCAAAGTATAGCTTGTGGCACCTCCCAGAAAGGCTCTCGGCGAGCACTTTCCAAATTTTCAATTGGTTTTTGAAAACTTCAATTCAGATTCCCAGAATAATCCAAAAACACTGTTTTGAAATGTCAACACTGAATCTTTCCATTATAATTGCAGTCAAATACGAAATTTCCATTCTACTCGCAAAAAGCTGATTTACGATTAGATTGTCACAAGCGGCCGATTTTCAAAATGACCGCTGTAAAGGCACCCATGAAATTTTCACTTCGAAGTACATTTTGGGCACCTCGCAGAGAAGCTCTCAGCGAGCACTTTTCAAATTTCCGATTGGCATTCAAAAAATTAATTCAGCTGTTCAGAATGATCCAAAAACGCAGTTTTGCAGTATTGAAACTGGTAATTTCTGAAATATTATCGAAGTGCAAGGCGAGATTTGCATTCTACTCGCAAAAAGCTGATTTATATGTCACAAGCTACACTTTAGCCGATTTTCAAAATGACCGCTGTTGAGGCACCCACGAAATTTTCATTTCAAAGTATAGCTTGTAGCACCTTCCAAAAAAGCTCTCGGCGAGCACTTTTCAAACTTTGCTGTGGTTTTTGAAAATCCCAATTCAGGTTCCCAAAATAATCCAAAAATATTGTTTTTTCAAAATATTTAGGTTTTGTCCAATATTTATTCTGATTTCATCATTTTTCCCGTATCAAGACTAAGTTTGAACTTGGGTTTCTCGAACGATGAGAGCTTTTTATGGATTTCAAAACTGTAATTTGTGAGTAATTGGGATAATAAAGACTGGAACTCGCTTTGCAAGAACTAAACTGGTATTGATTGAACATATTTTCAAATTGCGATACAAAATCTTCATTCTACTTGAAAAAAGCTGATTTACGATATGCCACAAGCTACACTTCATCCGATTTTCAAAATGACCGCTTTAAAGGCGCCCATAAAATTTTCACCTCAAAGTATATCTTGTGGCACCTCCCAGAGAAGCTCAGGGCGAGCGCTTTTCAAATTTTCGATTGACTTTTCAAAAATTCAATTCAGCTTTTTAGAATGATCCAAAAACGCAGTTTTGAAGTATTGAAGTTGGTCATTTCTGAGAAATTATTGAAGCACAAAGCGAGATTCGCATTCCACTCTCAAAAAGCTGATTTACGATATGTCGCAAGCTACACTTTGGCCGATTTTCAAAATGACCGCTGTAAAGGCACCCACGAAATTTCCACTTCGAAGTATAGCTTGTGGCACCTCCCAAAAAAGCTCTCGGCGAGCACTTCTCAAACTTTGCATTGGTTTTTAAAAATTCCAATTCAGGTTGCCGAAATAATCCAAAAACATTGTTTTTCCCAAAATATTTCGGTTTTCTCCGATATTTATTTAGATTTCAACAGTTCTTCCCGTATCAAGACTAGTTTTGAGCTTGGGTTTCTCGAACAATGAGAGCTTTTACGAATTTGAAGACAAAACTGTAATTTGTAAGTAATTGGGATCTGGAGCTCGCTTTGGAAGTACTAAAACTGGTATTGATTGAACATATTTTCAAAATGCGATACAAAATCTGCATTCTACCTGAAAAAAGCTGATTCACGATATGTCACAAGCTACACTTTCGCCACTTTTTAAAATGACCGCTCCAAAGGCACCCAAATTTTTTTTGATTTGAAGTATGGCTTGTGGCACCTCTCAAAGAAGCTCTTAGTGAATACTTCTCAAATTTTGGTTTCTTTTCAAAAATGACATTTCAGGCTTCCAGAAATCCAGAATAATCCAAACTGCATTGCACAAGCACTGTTTTGTTCTAGCTCTATTCAGATTTTGCAAGTTTCAAGACAAGTTTTTATCTTCGATTTGTCAAATGATAAGAGCTTTGAAAGTTCAAGTAAAAACCATAATGTTAAAGTTATTGACAGGATAATTAAACTTTGGGATTAGCCTTAAAACAGCAGAACTGGTTTCAAATGAATAATTTGCGGAATCCGACACGAAAACCGTATTCTACTCGGAAAAAGCTGATTTACGATGTGTCGCAAGCTACACTACCGCCGAGTTTCAAAATGACCGCTGTCAAGGCACTCAAGAAATTTTTGGATTTGAAGTATGGCTTGTGGCACCTCAGAGAAGCTCTTGGTGAGTAGTTTTCATATTTTGATTCAGTTTTTGAAAATACCAATTCAGGCCTCCAGAATAGTTGAAAAGTTCTATTTTGTCCAGCTTTTATTCAGATTTTGTTCGTTCGTTCGTATCAAAACTAGTTTTGATGTTTGATTTTCTGAATAATAAAAGCTTTAACGAATTGAATGTCAAAAACTATAATTTTTATGTGATTTACACGATTATTACGACTTTGGAATTCTCTTTGAAGCAGCAAAATTGGTTTTAAATTGAATTTTTTCCAAATCCGACACAAAATCCTTATTCTACTGGAAAAAATCTGATTTACGATATGTCACAAGCTACATTTTCGCCGGTTTTTGAAATGACCGCTGTAAAGGCGTTCAAGAAAATTTTCATTTAAAGTATGGCTTGTGGCACCTCTCAAAGAAGCTCTTGGTGAGTAGTTTTCACATTTTGATTCAGTTTTTGAAAATACCAATTCAGGCCTCCAGTATAGTTGAAAAGTTCTATTTGGTCCACCTTTTATTCAGATTTTGTCGGTTCCTTCGTATCATAACTAGTTTTAATGTTTGGTTTTCCGATTAATAAGAGCTTTAACGTATTAAAAGTCAAAAACTATGATTTTTATGTGATTTACATGATGATTACGACTTTGAAATCCTTTTTGAAGCAGCAAAATTGGCTTTGAATTGAACTTCTCTCAAATCCGACACAAATTCCTTATTCTACTGGAAAAAAAGCTGATTTACGATATGTCACAAGCCACACTTTCACCGGTTCTTGAAATGACCGCTGTAAAGGCATTAAAGAAATTTTGATTCGAAGTATGGCACCTCTCAAAGAAGCTGTCAGGGAGCACTTTTTCAATATCAACCTAGTTTTCAAAAAATTTCAATCATCTCAAAAATACCCGAAAACTACTTTGATATATTCGATAAAATCTTTAATCTCTAGATTCAAATTCTTAGAAGTGATCTATTTTTCATTCACTAGCAAAAAGCTGATTTACGATAGTCACAAGTCATACTCCCGCTCAATTTTTAAATGGCCGCTGCGAGAGCACCCATGAAAATTCCATTTCAAAATATGGCATGCGGGACCTCTCAGAGAAGCTATCAGCGAGCACTTTACAAATATCAACTTGATTTTTCAACATTTTTAATCATATCAAGAATTTCCGAAAAATACTATTTATACAATATGAAAGTTATCTACCAACTTGGTTAAATTATTGAAAGGTGATTAATTTTTCACCTAATGCAAAAAGCTGATCAACGATATGTCGCAAGCCGCTTTGGCCGCTTTTTAAAATGGCCGCTGCGAGAGCACCCACGGAAATTTTAATTCAAAATACGGCATGCGGCACCTCTCAGAGAAGCTTTCGGTGAGCACTTTCCAAGTTCTCATTTTGTTACAAAGAATTTCAATTAATGTCCCCAAAATAATCCAAAAACACGGTTTTACTCAGTTCAAAACAGGTTTACATTAGTTTTTTCCATACGAAGACCAGTCAGGTATTCAAATCAACTCAAATGTCACTACTGCAGTTTGAATTTTGTCAAAAATTTACTGGAAGACATTAAAATCGCTCAAAATATCACTGACAGATACTTAACTCTGCCTAAATAGCATTCCAGTTGATTTACAAATAATCACCGTTTGGCAACGTGGCCATGTGACTTGAATCGTTGCCAAGGCAACTTGAATCATTCCCAAGGCAACATGAATCTTTGTTAAGATAGCTTAAATCGTTGTCACGGTAATTTCAACGGTTGCCGCGGTAACTTGACCGTTGCCGTGGTAACTCGGCCGGTTGTCGTAGTAACCGAGCGTGTTTTGTTTCCGCAGGCAGCTACATGGTCTGGGACGTGGACCAGAGCGGTGAAAAACCCACGGCCGAACCTATAACGACGTACGGTCCGTTTCCGTGTAAGTCCATCCGGAAAATCGTGAGGAAAGAGATGAGAGGAAAACCGCTGATTGCGTTTTCCGGCGGCCTGCCGCGCTCCTACAGCGACAAATACACCGTCTCGGTCATCCACGACGAAGAACACGTCGCTTTCGACTTCACAAGCAAGGTGAGCTCATGTTTTATTAATTTTTCTCAATATTCGATCAAAACTGACGAACAATATTGCGTTCCAAATCTTTCTACCGAACCAAGTTTTTCTTCATAAATACGTGAACTGTTAGTTACAACTTACTTTGAATTCTTGGTTCCCATTTTTTTGGATTGGTGCAAAGATTTCGGAGATTGAGAATGTCGGAAATGAAGAAGGAATGATTGCAAAAAAACAATTGGTTTGTTGGTTTCACGCTAGAACTTGCAACAGCAATCGCAAAATTCAGAGGAAGAATCGTTCGGCAATCAGGTATTGGAAATTTTGTGTTTGGTTGAGGTTTCTGCTCTCTATTCCCGATGGTGGTTACATTTTGCATGCTGTTGGTTGGTTAAAACCCCGTTTTTAGGATAGTTTTTTTTTGTGGAGCGTTTAATTTTTTTTTGTATAATATTCGCCAATCATAAATACACTTTTTGTCGTGATTTGTGATACATTTAATAATTTTTACAGGTTGGTATTTTTTCTCTTAGTATGAAAGTTTTAGTTTGTTACTGTTGGGGCAGAAGTGTGTTATGAGCAATGAGCTCGTTGCTCGTTTAAACCAGTAATAGTCGACTCGGAGCTGTATGCTAGCCGAATGGCATGACGCGAAAACGAAACAATTTCCCAGTTATAATTTACATGGGAGCTGTATGCAGCCCGAATGGCACATTGCGAAAATGTTCAGTGACCATTTGTAATTTACTCGGAGCTGTGACCAGCCCGAATGGCACAACACGAAAACGATACAACCGCCAATTGAGCAACGGTTGGGAGCTAGAGCTTGTGTCAGTGAAATTTATTCAAAATTTGATTCGTAACCAAGAAATAACACACCTCTGCTTGTTGGTGTTTTCACACACTCGTTACCGATTTAGGTATACTTATTAATATTAATAGCATTATTTGCGAACATGCCGTGTCCTTTGTGATCTCGCTATCTTTTATCTAAAGTGCTTGGATAAATATTGAATCGATTTCGAAGCCCAACTTTAAAAATACCGGGCTTGGTTTCGAGTATAATGAACTCGATTTTTTCCAAGTACATATTCCCCTCGCCATTTTTCCATCCCCGTTTACAGTCCCTTTTTTCATATGTGAGTGATTCCTACCACTTCCCGCCTTATTTCCGCTGGCCAGCACTCACGTGTGAACTGTCGTTGAATTTTTGTAGGTGATAGATTTCCTGATAATCAACACCAGAGTCGAGACGGAAGAGGAAAATGAAAACATCACCGCCAACCCGGGCAAGAGCGAACCGGAAGCGCTCGTCGTGCTGGCCGAAGAAGAGCTGGTCGTCATCGACCTGCAGTGCAAAGAATGGAAGATGATGAACCTGCCGTATCTGGTTTCGCTCCACGCCTCGGCCGTCACCTGCAGCCAGCACGTTTCTTGTAAGATATTTTTTGGGGCTAAATTGAACAGGTTGAACTGAGCAAATCGGAATAATGAAATAAATGATGCATATATCATTTTATTTTGAATCAAATAAATTTATTAGAATCACTTGGAAAAATGTGTTCGAATAAATTGAATACATTTACTTTTATAAATTGAATTTGAATAAATTGAATTAAATTTAATGGAATAATTTGGATTCGACGAATTTATTTGACTTAGATAAAATAAAGTCAATGAACTGAATTGAATAAAATAAATTGGATGAGTTCATTTCAATTTTTTATACATTCATTTCCATAAATTAATTAGACCGAATAAATGCATTTCCATAAATTGACCTAAATAAGTTGAATTGAACAAGTTGAATTGAGCAAATCAAATTTATGAATTGAATTCATTGTTTTATTTGAATTAAATAAATTGGATTGATTGAATTGAAATTAATTACTCCACTGTAAATTGAATTGGAATCATTTATTCGACTGAATTGGAATTGGAATTCGATGACTTGGAATAAGTCATCAGACTAAAATGGATTGAATACTTGAATTGTTATCAATTGAATTCAATAAATTGATTTGTATAATAAATTGAATTGAATTTCATCAAATTAATTGAATCGGATGAATTCATTTAAATAAATGACCTAATGAAATCGATAAACGGAATTGAAGAAAATGAATTGGATAAATTTTGTTTCATAAATTGAATTGAACCGAATAAACTCATTTGGACTACAGGTTGAATAGAGCAAATCGAATTAATATCATTTTATTTGAAATCAATAATAAAACTTCAATTGCATTTATGTAGTTTATTCGAGTAAATTGAACTGAAATAAATAATTAGAATCAATAGAATTGAATACGCGTTTTTTTTCTATTCAGGCCTATTCTGTATAGACATTGACTTGAGTCAACATTGATAATGTGGCACTAAATTGTCATTTCAGTAATGTCACACAATAGAAAATGTCAATTCTAAAATTGCAATTGCAATTGCAATTTCAATTGCAATAATTTTTATAATTTGAATTGAACCAAACAAATCCATCTACATGAATTGACCTGAATAAAATAAATTGAAAGGATTGATTTGAAAGAAATTAATAAAAAAAAATTAAAAAAAAAAGATTTGTATTGAACAGGTTGAATTGATTCAATCGAATTTTTCAATTGAAATTTATCATTTCATTTGAATTGATAAGATTAGTTTCATTAAATTGATTTCAATATAATGGTTTTTCAACTAATCATTCACTTTATAACACGTGGGTTACACATTATCATCATTGATTTACCTTTATCAGGTGCCTTGGCTTGGGTTTTTTCCACCTGAAACTTCGTACCTCCCGTAAAATTGATTTCAATTACTTTATTCGAGTAAATTGCATCGAGATGATTTGTTCCAATGAATTGAGCTGAAATCATTCACAGGAATAGAAAAAAATAATTTGATTGTATTGATTTTTTTTAATTGAATCGCGTAAATTCGTTTAACGATTTCAATGAACTGAATAAAACAAATTGAACTGAATAAATTTACTTCACATTTTTTCAATAAATTGATTGGATCGAATAATTTCGTTGGATTAAATTGAGCTGCATAAATCAAATTGAATAAATTGATTTGAACTACAGGTTGGATTGAGCAAATCGAATAATCTATTGAATTTGTTATTTTATTAAAATTGATTAAGTGTTTTTCACTTAACAGAATGCTGTTTCGAGTAAATTGAATTTAAATAGTTCATTCAAGTAAATTGAAATTGAATAATTCATAGAATAAATTGAGTTAAATACTTCCATTTTTATAAATTGCATTTCATGGATTTATTTGAATAAGTTTACCTAACTCAAATTTATAGAACTGAGTCGAATCAAATGAATCGGATAAATTTATTCCAATTTTCAATACAACCATTTCTATACATTGACTTGAACCAAACAAATTCATCTGAATAATGAATAAATTGACCTGAATAAAATGAATTGCATGAACAGATTTGAAAAAGTTTATTTGAATTGAACGGGTGGAAATAAGCAAATTGAGTGATCGAGTGGATTAAGTATTATATTAGAATTGAAAAAATTTGTTTGATTTAATTTCATTCGAGTAAATAAGATTAAAATAATTTGTTCGAATTAATTGAGTAATAGAATAGAATAAATTGAATTCGATACTTTTCCAATTGAATTCGATAAATTCATTTGAACAGATTGATTTGAATTAAATCGAATCAATTGAATCGGATCAATTTATTCCGATAAATTGACTTGATTGAAATGAATTGGGTAAACTGAATTGAATAAATTGAACCACATCAATTTTAATACTTTTTTTTGTAATACATCCATTTCAGTGAATTGATTGAATCGAATGAATTCATTAGACTAAATTGATTCGTATAAATTGATTACAGTTGAACAGGTTGAATTGAGCAAATCAAATTATTGAATTGAATGGATTTTTTATTTCATTTGATTTGAGTCAGTTTGTTTGAATAGATTCAATTGAATTAGTCTATTCGAGTAAATTGAATTGTCATAGTTCATCAGATTAAACTGAGCTGTAATCATTTTTCAGTAATAATTGAATTGAATACATCCATTGTTATAAATCGAGTTCGATGAATTTATTTGAATAAATTGGATTCAACTCAATCGAATTAATTGCATCGAGTAAATGGGACTTGAATAAAATGAATTGGATAAATTTATTTGCATCAAATAAATTCATTTGAATAAACTGACCCGAATAAATTGGTTTGAATAAACTGACTCGAATAAATTGTTTGATCGAATTGAATAAATTTATTTCAATAGATCGAATTGAATAAATTGAATTTCAGGTGTACCTGAAGAGCTGTGGGAGCAGCTGAAGGACGCCGGCCGGGCCCAGACCAGCCACCTGTATTCGAACCGCGGCTGGCCGATAGACGGCGGCAATCTGCTGTGCGCCAAGGGGGCGCAGGTCCGGCGCGAGCTCCTGCTGACGGGCCACGAAGACGGCACCGTGCGCTTCTGGGACGCCGGAGGCGTCACCCTGACGCCCATCTACAAGTTCAGCACCTCGCAGCTCTTCACCGGCGACGAGCTGGACGGTCAGTGCAAAATCAGACTCTTGTTACCAATTACGCTTCGTTTTTTCAAACAATTTTCTTTTTCAAACAAGCTCAATGAATAAAATCATAATTTTTGTTATATCTTCCAGAACCGCCTGCTGAGCCTGAAGAAGGCGACGACGAACAGTGGCCTCCCTTTCGCAAAACGGGAGTGTTCGATCCCTACTCGGACGATCCACGACTGGCCATCAAGAAGGTGGCGCTGTGCCCGCTGAGCGGCTCGCTGGTCGTGGCCGGAACCGCCGGTCACGTGGTCATTTCCAAATTCGACACCGAGGTCCTGGAGGGGGAGGTCAAGGTCACCACCATGAACATCGTCAACGATCGGGACGGGTTCGTTTGGAAGGGGCACAACCAGCTGGCGCCCAAGCAAGGTTCGTTTTCCTATCGGTTCTTGTCTCGCCTTTCCGCGGTTCATTCTCAGCGACTTTCAAACCCGACGCGCTAGGGCGAGCGCCCCGAAAATGATTAAATAACGAAGTTTGTTTTGTTGACAGGTGACGTACGTCAGACTAGGGGCTTCCAAGCCAGCGCCATCTTGCAGCTGCATCCGCCAGCTGCGGTCACCGCCTGCGTTGTCCAAGCTGACTGGGGTCTGGTGGCCGCCGGTACTGCCCACGGACTCGCTTTGTACGACTACATCAAGAACAAACCAGTTCTGGTCAAGTGCACTTTGAATCCAAATGGTAGGTTTTTCTTTTTCTTTCAAAGTTTACTTTTGTGTCAACTTGGAAGAAGCTCAAGGCTTACTTGACGGAACAATTTTCGAAGCAGTCGCTTCTCGGCCACAGTCAAGTTTTTCCTGAAGATTTCTAATGAAACTTGTAACGTTTTATTGATGGAACGCTTGTGTTGCAGATCTCACGGGCGCGGGCGACACGCCGATTTCGCGCCGGAAATCCTTCAAGAAGTCGCTGCGCGAGTCCTTCAGGCGGTTGCGGAAGGGCCGTTCGGCGCGCGGCAGGACGAACGACCACACCACGCAGACGAACACGACGACCTCGCCGCCCGTCAGGAAGGCCGCCGCCACATCGCCCGAAGACAATCAGACGGCGTTCAATCCGCTGGAGGTGAAGCCCGTCGAGAGGTCGATCGAGGCCAGGCCCGTGGACGATTCCATGAGCTCGTTCGTGCGGTGCCTGTACTTCGCCAGGACCTTCCTCACGAGCGGTACGTAACAGCATTGTACAACAGTTTCAATTGTCGATATTTGGGCTTCGTATGTGAATCTAAGGGGGGGCGTTCGAAGAGTTTTCGCTAGGGCTGTTGCATTTCGGTGGAATGCCGTTTGGATTGAATTATGCACCAGTCACTGCCGCTCTAGGGTCTCCTGTTGCTGAAAAAAACCGGATAAACCGCCTACAGACCGCTTTTAGCTGCAACTGCATTTTCACAAGGCAAAGATGCTTTTTCTATGCACAAGAGCAGAAAGAGGCCTTAATATTTGGACCAGTTGGTACCTGGTATTTTATTGAAGAACCAAAATCTTCTAATCAAAAACCGAGTCTTTCAATTCAATCATGTTTCTTTCGCCCCTGTTTGCTTTAAATCACGTAGGTAAATTGCTCCAGATGGGCGCCTTTTTATTAACAAACGGTTTTGCCATCTGAGCCAGTTTGGACCTGTTATTTCAAAAAATCAACCTTGATGTAAGAGTTGGAACTAAAAATGCCCTTTTCAATGAACAGGCTCCCTTTTTTTGCATTTGATTACTTAGGCACTTTGCTCCAGATGGACGCCTTTTTATTAACAAAGGTCCTGCAGTTTGAGCCAGTACAGACATGTTATTTGTTGAAAAAATTAAGCCTAAAGTAATGCGACTGTTTACGAGGCTTTCCCCTACTTGATGAGCTGAGTACGATTACTGTAGACGCCTAATTAAAAGACTCGTTTACTTGCTATTCCAGTAGCAATTCCGAAAAGCGACTAATTAGAAGACTTTCTTTTACTCGATGATTCCTTAAGTGAGAATCGCCAAAGGTGGCTAATCCAATACTTTCTCTTACTTGATATTCAGGTAGCAATCCCTAGAAGCGACTAATTAGAAGGCTTTCCTCCACTTATTGATTCAGTTGAGAATCGCCAAAAGGTGACTAATCCAAGACTTCCCCTCACTCGATATTCAGGTAGCAATCCCTGGAAGCGACTAATTAGAAGGCTTCCTTTTACTCGATGATTCAAGTGAGAATCGCCAAAGGTGGCTATCCAAGACTTTCCCTTACTTGATATTCAGGTAGCAATCCCTAGAGGCGACTAATGAGAAGGCTTTCCTTCACTCATTGATTCAGTCAAGAATCGCCAAAAGGCGACTAATCCAAGACTTTCCCTTACTCGATATTCAGGTAGCAATCTCTGGAAGCGACTAATTAGAAGGCTTTCTTTTACTCGATGATTCAAGTGAGAATCGCCAAAGGTGGCTAATCCAAGAGTTTTCCTTACTTGATATTCAGGTAGCAATCCCTAGAAGCGACTAATTAGAAGGCTTTCCTTCACTCATTGATTCAGTTAAGAATCGCCAAAAGGCGACTAATCCAAGACTTCCCCTCACTCGATATTCAGGTAGCAATCTCTGGAAGCGACTAATTAGAAGGCTTTCTTTTACTCGATGATTCAAGTGAGAATCACCAAAGGTGGCTAATCCAAGACTTTCTCTTACTTGATATTCAGGTAGCAATCCCTAGAAGCGACTAATTAGAAGGCTTTCCTTCACTCATTGATTTAGTTAAGAATCACCAAAGACGACTAATCCAAGACTTTCCTTTACTTGATATTCAGGTGGCAATCCCTGGAAGCGACTAATTAGAAGGCTTTCTTTTACTCGATGATTCAAGTGAGAATCGCCAAAGGTGGCTTATCCAAGACTTTCCCTTACTTGATATTCAGGAAGCAATCCCTAGAAGCGACTAATTAGAAGGCTTTCCTTCACTCATTGATCCAGTTAAGAATCGCCAAAGGCGACTAATCAAAGACTTTCTCTTACTCGATGTTTAGGTAGCAATCCCTGGAAGCGACTAATTAGAAGGCTTTCCTTCACTCATTGATTTAGTTAAGAATCACCAAAGGCGACTAATCCAAGACTTTCCTTTACTTGATATTCAGGTGGCAATCCCTGGAAGCGACTAATTAGAAGGCTTTCTTTTACTCGTGATTCAAGTGAGAATCGTCAAAGGCGACTTATCCAAGACTTCTCCTTACTCGATATTCAGGTAGCAATTCCTGGAAGCGACTAATTAGAAGGCTTTCTTCTACTCCATGATTCAAGTATGAATTGCTGAAGGCGACTGTTTACGAGGCTTTCCCCTACTTGATGAGCTGAGTAGCAATCACTATAAACGACTAAATACAAGAGCCATTCACTCGATATTCTAGTAGCAATCCTCAAAAGCGACTAACTAGGATGCTCTCTTTTACTCGATGATTCAAGTGAGAATCGCTGATGGCGACTAATTACAAAACTTTCCCTTACTCGATATACAGGCAACAGTCCTCAAAAGCGACTAATTAGAAGGTGCTGAGTAATAATCGCCGATAGAAGCTAGTTTTTAGGCTTTTCCATACTTGATGATGAGCTGAGTATCAATCGCTGAATGCGATAACTTACAAAGCTTTGTGTTCACTGTCGCGCTGAGTAGCAATCACCGGGAAAAACTAGTTTTTTGGCTTTCCCATACTGAGATGATGAGCTGAGTATCAATCGCTGAATGCGACAAATTACAAGACTTGATTTTAATTGTCGCCATGAGTAGCATTCGCAAGGAAAACTTGTTTCTAGGCTTTCTTTTACTAGATAATGAGTGGAGTAGTAATCGCTGAATACGTCGAATTACAAGGCTTTCTTTCAATTGTCTCACTGAGTAACAATCGCCGAGGGAAACTAATTTATAAGCTTTCTTTTACTAGATAATGAGCTGAGTATCAATCGCTGAATGCGACAAATTACGAGGCTTTCTTTCAATTGTCGCACTGAGTAGCAATCGCCAGGAAAACTAGTTTCTTTTTTACTAGATATGGAGCTGGGTAACAATCGCTGAATTCAACAAATTACAAGGCTTCCGTTCAATTGTCGTACTGAATAGCAATCGTTGAGAAAATCATTCTAGACTTTAACTAGATAATGAGCTGAGTAGCAATCGCTGAGTGCGACAAATTACAAGGTTCTCTTTCAATTGCCGCACTGAGTAGCAATCGCCGAGGAAAACTAGTTTCTAGGCTCTGTTTAACTAGATAATGAGCCGAGTAACAATCGCTGACTGCGAAAAATTACAATGCTTTCTCCTAATTGTCGCCCAGATTGGCAATCGCAAGGAAAACTAGGCTCTAGGCTTTCTTTTACTAGGTCATAAGCTGAGTAGCAATCGCTGAATGCGAAAAATTACAAGGCTTTCTTTTAATTGTCGCCTTGATTGGCAATCGCAAGGAAAACAAGGCTCTAGGCTCTCTTTTACTAGGTAATGAGCTGAGTAGCAATCGCTGAGTGCGACAAATTACAAGGTTTTCTTTCAATTGTCGCACTGAGTAGCAATCGCAAGGAAAACTAGACTCTAGGCTTTTTTTTACTAGATAATGAGCCGAGTAGCAATCGCTGAGTGCGACATATTACAAGGTTTTCTTCAAATTGTTGCACTGAGTAGCAATGGTCGAAGAAAACTAGTTTCTAGGCTCTGTTCTACTAGATAATGAGCCGAGTAACAATCGCTGACTGCGAAAAATTACAAGGCTTTCTTTTAATTGTCGCCCTGATTGGCAATCGCAAGGAAAACTAGGCTCTAGGCTTTCTTTTACTTGATATTGAGCTGAGTAGCAATCGCTGAATGCGACAAATTTAAGGCTCTCTTCTAATTGTCACGCTGATTAGCAATCGTTAGGGAAACTAGTTTCTAAGCTTTCTTTCACTAGTTAATGAGCTGAGTAACGATTGCTACTCATTTTCATTCATTCATTCATTCATTCATTCATTCATTGAATTCGGGGAATTAGTTTCTAGGCTATGTTTTACTAGATATTGAGCTGAGTAGCAATCGCTGACTGCGACAAACTACAAGGCTTTCTTTCAATTGTCGCACTGAGTAGCTATCGCCGAGGGAAACTGGTTTCTAAGCGTTCTTTTACTAGATAATGAGCTGAGTAACAATCGCTGAATGCGACAAATTACAAGGCTTTCTTTCATTTGTCGCATTGAGTAGCAATCGGCGAGGGAAATTAGTTTCTAGGCCTTGTTTTACCAGATAATGAGCTGAGTAGCAATCGCTGAATGCGACAAATTACAAGGCTTCCTTTCAATTGTCGCACTGAGTAGCAATCGTCAGGAAAACTTGTTTCTAGGCTATGTTTTACTAGATATTGAGCTGAGTAGCAATCGCTGACTGCGACAAACTACAAGGCTTTCTTTCAATTGTCGCACTGAGTAGCTATCGCCGAGGGAAACTGGTTTCTAAGCGTTCTTTTACTAGATAATGAGCTGAGTAACAATCGCTGAATGCGACAAATTACAAGGCTTTCTTCTTATTGTCGCGCTGATTAGCAATTGTTAGGGAAACTAGTTTCTAGGCTTCTTTCACTAGATAATGAGCTGAGTAACAATTGCTAAATGCGACAAATCACAAGATTTTCTTCCAATTGTCGCACTGAGTAGCAATCGCCGAGGAAAACTAGTTTTTAGGCTCTGTTTTACTAGATAATAAGCCGAGTAACAATCGCTGACTGCGAAAAAATACAAGGCTTTCTTTCAATTTTCGCCCTGATTGGCAATCGCAAGGAAAACAAGGCTCTAGGCTCTCTTTTACTAGATAATGAGCTGAGTAGCAATCGCAAGGAAAACTAGACTCTAGGCTTTTTTTTTACTAGATAATGAGCCGAGTAGCAATCGCTGAGTGCGACATATTACAAGGTTTTCTTCAAATTGTTGCACTGAGTAGCAATGGTCGAAGAAAACTAGTTTCTAGACTCTGTTCTACTAGATAATGAGCCGAGTAACAATCGCTGACTGCGAAAAATTACAAGGCTTTCTTTTAATTGTCGCCCTGATTGGCAATCGCAAGGAAAACTAGGCTCTAGGCTCTCTTTTACTTGATATTGAGCTGAGTAGCAATCGCTGAATGCGACAAATTTAAGGCTCCCTTCTAATTGTCGCGCTGATTAGCAATCGTTAGGGAAACTAGTTTCTAAGCTTTCTTTCACTAGATAATGAGCTGAGTAACGATTGCTACTCATTTTCATTCATTGAATTCGGGGAATTAGTTTCTAGGCTATGTTTTACTAGATATTGAGCCGTATAGCAATCGCTGACTGCGACAAACTACAAGGCTTTCTTTCAATTGTCGCACTGAGTAGCTATCGCCGAGGGAAACTGGTTTCTAAGCGTTCTTTTACTAGATAATGAGCTGAGTAACAATCGCTGAATGCGACAAATACAAGGCTTTCTTCTAATTGTCGCGCTGATTAGCAATTGTTAGGGAAACTAGTTTCTAGGCTTCTTTAACTAGATAATGAGCTGAGTAACAATTGCTGAATGCGACAAATAACAAGGCTTTCTTTCATTTGTCGCATTGAGTAGCAATCGGCGAGGGAAATTAGTTTCTAGGCCTTGTTTTACTAGATAATGAGCTGAGTAGCAATCGCTGAATGCGACTTATTACAAGGCTTCCTTTCAATTGTCGCATTGAGTAGCAATCGGCGAGGGAAATTAGTTTCTAGGCCTTGTTTTACTAGATAATGAGCTGAGTAGCAATCGCTGAATGCGACATATTACAAGGCTTCCTTTCAATTGTCGCACTGAGTAGCAATCGTCCGGAAAACTTGTTTCTAGGCTATGTTTTACTAGATATTGAGCTGAGTAGCAATCGCTGACTGCGACAAACTACAAGGCTTTCTTTCAATTGTCGCACTGAGTAGCTATCGCCGAAGGAAACTGGTTTCTAAGCGTTCTTTTACTAGATAATGAGCTGAGTAACAATCGCTGAATGCGACAAATTACAAGGCTTTCTTCCTATTGTCGCGCTGATTAGCAATTGTTGGGGAAACTAGTTTCTAGGCTTCTTTCACTAGATAATGAGCTGAGTAACAATTGCTAAATGCGACAAATCACAAGATTTTCTTCCAATTGTCGCACTGAGTAGCAATCGCCGCGGAAAACTAGTTTTTAGGCTCTGTTTTACTAGATATTAAGCCGAGTAACAATCGCTGACTGCGAAAAAATACAAGGCTTTCTTTCAATTGTCGCCCTGATTGGCAATCGCAAGGAAAACAAGGCTCTAGGCTCTCTTTTACTAGATAATGAGCTGAGTAGCAATCGCTGAGTGCGACAAATTACAAGGTTTTCTTTCAATTGTCGCACTGAGTAGCAATCGCAAGGAAAACTAGACTCTAGGCTTTTTTTTACTAGATAATGAGCTGAGTAGCAATCGCTGAGTGCGACATATTACAAGGTTTTCTTCCAATTGTTGCACTGAGTAGCAATGGTCGAAGAAAACTAGTTTCTAGGCTCTGTTCTACTAGATAATGAGCCGAGTAACAATCGCTGACTGCGAAAAATTACAAGGCTTTCTTTTAATTGTCGCCCTGATTGGCAATCGCAAGGAAAACTAGGCTCTAGGCTTTCTTTTACTTGATATTGAGCTGAGTAGCAATCGCTGAATGCGACAAATTTAAGGCTCCCTTCTAATTGTCGCGCTGATTAGCAATCGTTAGGGAAACTAGTTTCTAAGCTTTCTTTCACTAGATAATGAGCTGAGTAACGATTGCTACTCATTTTCATTCATTCATTCATTCATTCATTCATTCATTGAATTCGGGGAATTAGTTTCTAGGCTATGTTTTACTAGATATTGAGCTGAGTAGCAATCGCTGACTGCGACAAACTACAAGGCTTTCTTTCAATTGTCGCACTGAGTAGCTATCGCCGAGGGAAACTGGTTTCTAAGCGTTCTTTTATTAGATAATGAGCTGAGTAACAATCGCTGAATGCGACAAATTACAAGGCTTTCTTCTAATTGTCGCGCTGATTAGCAATTGCAGGGAAACTAGTTTCTAGGCTGCTTTAACTAGATAATGAGCTGAGTAACAATTGCTGAATGCGACAAATAACAAGGCTTTCTTTCATTTGTCGCATTGAGTAGCAATTGGCGAGGGAAATTAGTTTCTAGGCCTTGTTTTACTAGATAATGAGCTGAGTAGCAATCGCTGAATGCGACAAATCACAAGGCTTCCTTTCAATTGTCGCACTGAGTAGCAATCGTCAGGAAAACTAGTTTCTAGGCTTTTTTTTACTAGATATGGAACTGGGTAACAATCGCTGAATTCGACAAATTAGAAGGTTCTTGTTCAATTGTCGCACTGAGTAGCAATCTCCAAGAAAATGAGTCTAGGCTTTTACTAGATAATGAGCTGAGTAGCAATTGCTGACTGCGACAAATTACAAGCCTTTTTTTCAATTGTCGCATTGAGTAACAATCGCCGAGGGAAACTATGTAGTTTTTAGGCTTTCTTTTACTAGATAATGAGCTGAGTAGCAATCGCTGAATGCGACAAATTGCAAGGCTTCCTTCTAATTGTCGCGCTGCTCAGCAATCGTTAGGGAAACTAGTTTCTAGGCGCTTTTTTTCTAGATAATGAGCTGAGTAACAATTGCTAAATGCGACAAATCACAAGGCTTTCTTTCAATTGTTGCGCTGAGTAGCAATCGCAGGGTGAAACTAGCTTCTAGGCTCTGTTTTACTAGATAACCGAGTAACAATCGCTGAATGCGACAAATTACAAGGCTTTTTTCTAATTTTCGCGCTGAGTATCAGTCACTGAAGGAAACTAGTTCACAGGCTCTGACTAATTGCATCTAAAGCTCGACTTTGACTAGTCGTTGAGAAACTACTTGAAAGGAAGGGTACTGCAATGAACTGTGAATAGTTGAAGTGGATTTTTTTCCAACTCGAAATTTCATTTCCAGTGCAAAACACCAACCCGACGCTATGGGCCGGCACGAACAACGGCACCGTCTACACCTTCACGATATCCGTACCTTCCGCCTCGAAACGCGACACCGACGACGTGACCTGCCACATCGCCAAGGACATCCGGCTGAAGCACCGCGCCCCTGTGATAGCCATCGCCGTCCTGGACGGCTCCAACAAGCCGCTGCCGGAGCCGCTGGAGGTGGAGAAGGGCGTGGCGCCGCTGCCCGACACCACCCAGCCCCACCGCGTCATCATCGCCTCCGAGGAGCAGTTCAAGATCTTCACGCTGCCCTCCATCAAGAACTTCGGCAAGTACAAGCTGACGGCGCACGAGGGGGCGCGCGTCAGGCGGATGGCCTTCGGCAGCTTCTCCTGCAAGTCTTCCGACGGCAGCGGCACCCATTCCGAGGTCGACCTGCTGTGCCTCACCAACATGGGCGACTGCCTCGTCCTGACCATTCCCGATCTCAAGAGGCAGCTCAACGCGGCCGCCATCAAGCGCGAGGACATCGGGTGAGCGACCGGACCGCGGCCTCGTGTCGTAAAGCCGTTTTGAAACTCGTTTTATTTGAACTTGGTTCAAGTTTCCATTACTTAGTTTGAGTTTTTAGTTAAAGTCAGTTCAAGTCTTAGCGAACTCAAGCTTCAACTAGCAGAAGCATTAGTCAATTCAAGCTTTGTTTTAGTCAGTTCAAGTTTCAGTACGTATGGAGTTTTAGTAAGTTGCAGCTTCAGTTGGTTCAAGTTTCACTCAGCTCAAGCTACACTAAGTTCAGCTTTTAGTCAGTTCAAGCTCTAGGCAATTGAGGTTGAGCTCCAACTTGATTTTAAATTTATTTAAAATAAGTAACTTTTCTTGCAGTGGTATTGCATCGCTGGTCTTCACGAGGAACGCCGAGGCCCTGTACTTGCACTCCTCGTCGGAACTGCAGAGGATCTCTCTGTCGGCCACCGACGTCACCTGCGCCAGATGTTACCTTCCGCTGCCCGTGGGCGCCCGCGAGGACACGGCTTCCGATCTGGGCGGCTCAGACACGGAAACGGCCGACAAGCCCGAAATTCTGCAGAACGAATCGCCCATGGTGAACGGAAACGGCACCGCCGACAGCAAAGAAGGCAGCATCGACGAAAAGGTACGCATTTTTTTCTCTCAAAATAACGCTTGGTTTCAATCTAAATAGCAAAAAAAGTAAAAATATTCCTGTTATCGTTAGCTATTAGATTCTTTGATTCCGAAAAGCCATCAAAGATACGTTACTGTTCAATGGGGTAGAAAACTGGTCTACGGCCTTGGCTGATTACATTTCGGCTGTGACCAATCGACGGCGGCTTCGTGGCGGCACACGCGGTGCACGCAGGCGATGGAAAGCGTTGGCGCAACGCGTCTCTACATGGGTAATTGCGCCGTCAACGACCCGATTTTCAAAATTAGAGTGGGTTTGGATCCGATCGTCGGATTTTTTCACAATAACACTGACGCGCTTTTGAAAATCGTGCTCAAAATTTGGCATCCATAGGATTTTCCGTTAAATTTCAGATACCAGAGGAAACAACTCACTTTACAATACCACACTGTATTCTATACTGTATCAACTCAAGGTTGATATGATCAATATTGTTGCGAAATTTGACGAAAAAATCTTACAGATTCCCAATTTTGAGCACCATTTTCAAGAACGTGTCATAGCGTCAATGTGAAAAAACGTCTATAACTTTTTCCAGTAATACGGCTGGGGTAAAAGTAAATAGAACTAGGGCCGGTGGCGGCACCACGGTGCATTCAGGTGGTGAAAAGCCGGCGGCGGCACCACGGTGCATTTAGGCGGTGGAAAGTCGGCGTTAGCAAGGCATCCGAGTGAGCGTCGTATGATATTGCCTGTTTGTGCAAAAACGAACGGATAACCCCAAAACTACGCAGTAGGCCAATCAATACGAACATTCAGCGGTCCAGGAAAAATGGTTTATAAGGATTGGCTGATGTTCAAATCCGACCACCAAAATCAAGTTGTCATCACTAATCATGTCAGTGGAACGTCAAAAAAACATGTTACGAGTGAAACTAATTATTCAGTAAGATCGTTGTCGTAGCAACAAAGTGCTGTTGCTTAGCAACTGAACTGTTGTTGTCATGACTCAACTGTTGTTGCCATGATACTTTTACTGCTTCAAAAAAAATCTTGTGGTATAACAACAAATGAGTACTACTTCGAAAAATCTGAATTTTTTTGCTTGAAAGGACCCCGCACGATTCTTATGGAAAATGGGTCTCGGTCAAATTCTCTAATTTTTCTATATATTGTAGCCCAATTCGACACGAGCCAAAAACCATCGTCCGTTACCCAAAAAAATGGACAGTTTTTTGTCTATAAGGGGTTGAAGATGGGTTATTTCAAGGTAAAAAAATATGTTCCAACGTAAGTGAGAACATTTCAACGTCCTTTCTAACACATATGGCTCATGACAATTCCCCTTTTCTTTTGTCAAAAAATCAACCCCCTCCCTCACCCCCAACCCCTACTTGTGAGTATCAAATTAGAAATTACGTTTGAAAGTCATGCAAATGTTTCTATTTTGCCGAATTATGAATTTTGGCACAAATTATTTTTCCAACCCCCAAGTAGGGGGTGGGGTTGAAAAAAAAACCATCGGTCGATTCGGCTGAATTTCTGATATTGTGCTTTACCAGTTACGCTAAACAAGATTACCAAAGGAAAACTCATTCGTATGACCAGTTTCCACCCCACAGAGGGTTGAAGTTGACTATAATGAAGCATAAAACATTCTTCCATGTCATAAACCAAATGAATGGAAATTGTGGACTTTTATATTATCTTGTTTTGTAAAAATGTATATTCTTCAAAAATACTCTCAACCCCGTCCTTCATCCCCTATCTCTGTTTCTGAACATCATATTCGAAATAAATCTTGATGCAAAGAATCCGACCATAGACCTTCTCCTACATTTTCAAGATTTATTTCGAATATCCTCGCGAATATTTCTAATACGTCAACTGAGGTCAATGGTTTCCACGCAGGTTTTGAAGACAGCTTACTTCGGATTGTTCCAAAGTCATCTAAACTACGCAATTCTAGTCTGGGGTCATTCATCCCACATTACAAGGGTCTTTGCCATCCAAAGGAAGTGTCTCAGAATCATGTCTGGCCTTCGATACAGAGAAGACTGTAAACAAGAATTTGTAAACTCACAAATACTAACAGTACCGTGCCTATACATTCTCCAAGCTGTCTTGTACGTGAAGTGCAATGAAGGGGACTACCAGGCATATCCGCACACTTACAATACTCGAAATAAGGATCATCTTGTAATACCCTTCCACAGACTTAAACGATCACGAGAGGCCACGCACTACCATGGGCTCTTATTCTATAATAAACTGCCATATAGTCTGAAAGATAAGTCTCCAGCACAGCTCAAGAGATCCCTCAAAGACGTCTTGCTAAAAAATGCTTTTTATTCAATAGCCGAATTTCTATCCTTTGAGTTTGTAAGTTAGATTTAGGTACCTACTTACCAAAAATTAATTGTTTATTTGCCATTCAAGTATTTACCTACTTTATTACCTTATCTCATTTTTTTTTTTTTTTGTTATATTTTGACGGGTGTAAATGTCATTTTGTACATAATAGCACGAATAAAGATCGATATTGATATTGATATTGATATGATGTTCAGAAACAAGGATAGGGGATGAGAGACGGGGTTAAAATTATTTTTGAAGAATAGACATTTTTACAAAACAAGACTATATGAAAGTCCACTATTTTCATTCATTTGGTTAATGACATGGGAGAATGTCTTATGCTTCATTATAATCAACTTCAACCCTCTATAGGGTGGAAACTGGTCATACGAATGAGTTTTCCTCTGGTCATCTTGTTCAGCGTAACTGATAGAGCACAATATCAGAAATTCAGCCGAATTGACCGATGGTTTTTTTTAACCCCACCCCCTATTTGGGGGTTGGAAAAAAAAATTGTGTCAAAATTCATAATTCGACAAAATAGAACCATCTGCATGACTTTCAAACGTAATTTCGAATTTGATACGCACAAGTAGGGGATGGGGGTGAGGGAGGGGGTTGATTTTTTCACATAAGAAAAAGGGAATTGTCATGAGCCATATATGTTAGAAAGGACGATGAAATGCTCTCACTAACGTTGGAACATATTTCTTTACCTCGAAATAACCCATCTTCAACCCCTTATAGAAAAAAAACTGTCCATTTTTTTGGGTAACGGACGATGGATTTTGACTCGTGTCAAATTGGGCTACAACATATAGAAAAATTAGGGAATTTGACCGAGACCCATTTTCCATAGGAATCGTGCGGGGTCCTTTCGAAAAAATCCGACACTTGGGTTTGAACCGGTTCTGGATTTAAAAAATCGGATCGTGACAGTTGTATCCAATCAGTGTAGTCATTCATTCCACTGTGCGTCAGCCGGTGGCGGAACCACTGTGCATTCAGGTGATGTTGAGTCGGCTGTTGCAACCCACTCAACTTTGTGTCGTACGAGGCAAAAACTATCAGACATTGGGATCCGAACCCACTTTTAATTTGAAAATGGGATCATGATATTTTTGTCCGGTTAATGTAGCTATTCGTCCCACTGTGCGTCAGATGGTGGCGGCACAGCGGTGCGTGTAGGCGATGGAAAGTCGGCGGCGGCACCACGGTGCATTCAGGCGGTGGAAAGTCGGCGTTAGCAAAGCATCCAACTGAGCATCATATGATACGGCCAGTTTGTAGAAAAGTGAACGGATAACCGCAAAACTACGCTATGGGCTAATTAATACGAACATTTATCGGTCCGGGAGAAATTATGGCGTGCGATTCTACTCGAGAATGGTGCGGTTGAAAGTTGTCGAAACGCAAAAGACCCACTTTTTTGTCGCCTTTCGGCGTTTTTTTTTATCCTCGACTCGAAGTTAGTCAATCCAGTGGTTTAGCAAGCACAGAGGGAAAATCGGAGCATAACAAAGCTATGAAGATTTGATGAGTGCAGCCATTAATATTAGCTGATTTTCAAATCTGATAAATAAATTCACGTTATGACGTCTCCATGTCAGTGGAACGCAAAAAAAACGTGTTACAAGTGAAACAAACGACTTCAGTAAGATCGTTGTCATAGAAACAAAGTGCTGTTGCTTAGCAACTAAACCGTTGTTGCCATGACTCGACGGTTGTTGCCATGATACCGATATTGCCTTCAAATGAAAATATCTGGTATTATTGAAGCCTACTTGAAAAAAAATAGTTTTTGCATGAAATTTCGAAAAAACTCCGACGGATTTGAACCAACTTTCGATTTCAAAAATTTGAACCGATTCCTAATTCAAAAATTGGATCGACATACTCTTGTCCAGTCAATGTAGCCATTCATCCCACTGTGCGCCAGCCGGTGGTGGCACAGCGGTGCATGCAGGCGATGAATAGCCGATAGCGGCACCACGATGCATTTAGGCAATGGAAAGTCTGCGGTAGCAAGGCATTCAACTTGGCGTCGTACGAGGCGGTCCATTTGTGCAAAAACGAACAGGTAACCTCAAAACTGCCAAATGAGCTATTCGATACGAAACTATGGCAGTTTGGGAGGAACGGTCGTGAGATTTTAATCGAGAATTGTGCACGTGGGAGCAATCGATATGCAAAAACCGCACTTTTCAACAGGCTGAGCTTTTTTATCCGCGATTTTTTCTGTTCGACCCGAAGTAAAAATTTCTCCGCCAATAGAATTGTTAGCTGAGAATATTCAAACGTGACAACTAAAATCCAGTTGTCACGGAACGTCAAAAAACACGTTACGAGTGAAACATTCGAATCCAGTTAGATGGTTGTCATAGCAGCAAAGTGCCGTTGCTTGGCAACTGAACTGTTACCGACTGAATTGTTGATGCCATGGCTAAGCTGAAGTGTCGTTGCCATGATACCTCAATTGTTTTTGCTGAAATGCCAATTTGAAAGCCCAGCCAACTGAATTGCCGATTTATCTCCACCAAAACTGCGATTTGTCTGTTTTTTCGCCGTTACCAATGTTTTATCATAACGAAATGAAACTCTGGAATTACAGCTAATACTACATTAAAAAAATACACAACTCGCTGAGTCTTTTGCATCAAACTTGGCAACAAACATATTCGATCTGAACTCATTCTCAATTTAAAAATTGGACCGTAATACTTTTGTACGGTTATTGTAGCCAATCGTTCCACTGTGCGTCAGCTGGTGGCGGCACAGCGGTGCATTCAGGCGATGGAAAGCCGGCGGCGGCACCACAGTGCACCCAGGCGATGGAATGCTGGCGCTATTACATCCTAGCAAACTAGATTGATGTTTCGTCTCGACCGAAGCTGCGATTTTCTGTCCTCATCAGTGTTTGTTCCAATTTCAGCCCGAAGGTGAAGTGAGAGAGAACGGCGCAGGCGGCGACGAGACGCCGCACAACGTGACCGTGTCGAGCAGCGTCGGCGACATCACCATCGACAGCGTCAAGGACTACTTGGGTTCAGGTGAGGATCTCAGTAGGCGCACGTCGGGTCTTACCGTGACGAAAACCGTCACCACGATAATGAACAGTACCCAAGACGGTACCGTGACGTCTTCCAGTAGTACCATCGTTACCAGCTCGAGTACCACCAACACCAGTAACACCAACGTCAGTAATAACAATTCCCCCCAACCGCAGGCCCAAGAGAATAGTGAGTTTGTCTGAGCTTTTGTTTTGTTCTGTTTTTTTTTTCTTACGTTATCATTATGTTGCCATGTTTTTCTCCACCAAACACGTTTACACGCTTTTTTCACGAATTATAGCGGAGCAATATCTTTCACTTGGTATAAACAAGTGAATGACAAATTCGCAAAAGCGAAAGGAAGAAAAAAAGAAATGTAATGAAAAAAAAAGTTGTACCAGTTGAAAGATAGACGTTATAAGCCATCCACAATGTATTTTCCAAAATTCTGTTTCTATCACTCTTTAGAATAAACTGTATTTTCAAATGCATATATTACGAATGTGAATGGCTTACAGCTGCTAAATTACAAAACTTTTTTATACAGGGTGAAATAGATTCGCTTGTTCTGTTGCAAAAAAAATGTAAATTCTGCAAATCGATGCTCTGGCCGCGATGCAGGCAGCTAGTAATTTTTCCAAAATATTGATAATGTCTCTGTTTCACCCTGTACTCTACACCTCTACACAACACGCCAACCGAGTTTTTGTACATTGTGCTTTAAATGTGTTTTGTTGCTTTGTAGTCATAGAGAGTGTCAAGGAGGGACCTGCACCGACTTTTCTTGAGGTTAGCCCCACTTTAAAAAAATCTATATAGAAAAACCGTTATAGAAAAATCTACGTAACTAGTACTCCTCCCCCCACCCGCCCCCTCGTAGCAGTAATTTTCACACTCCTTTTTTATTACACTAACACATGGACCTGTATCCAGACTAATAATAACGTACAGTGGCTCCAGTAAAATGCTGAAATTATCGGTATCTTCGCTACATAGCCACTGTTCCTTATCGTTTAGCCTGCCGCATCACGACATTGTATTTTCTTTCACCAAACCACGGATAATGAATTATTATCAAATATTTTACGGCCTGGTACCGCGATCAGCCAAATACAGGTCCATGCACTAACACCGATAATTTCCCAAGCTGTAGCTGCTAATTCTAACACACGTACACGAAACACTACCACTTCTCCTCAATTGAATAAATGTGTTACCAGTAACCGAACGAACTCTTTTCCAGACTAAAAGAATCCAAGACTTGATCCACGCTCCCCTGGCTCTGGCCGAAGAACTGGATTCGGATGGACAAACAAGCGGAGACGCATAATTTTAGTGAAAAAAAGCCATATCCCCGTGAACGCGTCCAGCATTTCGCTCGTTTATCAAAAACAATAACACGCAATGTCAGTAGCGCTTAGTATTATCGGGACCAGATTTGTTTCTAAGAAAAAAATCAAATCGAAATGCTGCACGTGTTTCCCTTTTTTATAAACTAGGCAATTAAGTATACATTATATGAATATACAAAATGATAAAACAACAACAACGCGCGCGGTATATTGCTTTCCAGGGTATTTCTAAGTGTTTTTTGGCACTGCCGCGGAATGTGTAAAGTATTTAATAATAACGTGTTTGTGAGTTTTTTATATCGAAGAAAAAAAAATCAATTGCAGTATTGCTTCGCTCTTTTTTTACTACTATCACTACTACTACTACTTATACTATTTCTATACACTTACCTATGATAAGCCTAATAACGTTGATTTTTTTTTAAATAATTATGCATTTTAAAAATTTTAGGCACTTAGTTGTCCAGACAAAAAAACAACACATGGTGGCGGTTTAAAAAAAATTGTTCCGAGTGAGAAAGTTAGATAGAAAAAAACATGTGTAAAAGTGAAGGAAAATGGAAGGTAGAGAGAAAGAAGTGAGAAAGCCTTTTGTGTGTGTGTGGTAACATTTCGTGTTCAGGCACATGTCCGCCGTGCCGCGCGAGGATGCCTTAATATTTCGTTATGTTATCATATTTTATATTTCGTATTTTATTCACATTTTATTGAAGATTTATTATATTTATAAATAATGATTCACATGACAGAAACATCACCAGAGTGAATAAAGTTTTTATTGGAATCGTGTTTGATTTTTCTCTCAGTAACTAAAGAGTATTTGTAGAGAAAGTGATGCCAATAAATTTCGAACACCGAAACTCAGAGAGCTAATGAATCGAGTTGAACTTTGAAATCACCTGGGCTCGCTGCTGAACTGATCCCTTTTGCTGTTTGAGCTCTGATAATGTCTCAAATTGCCCCATCTGCGTTGCAAGCTAGCTTTTTTTAGGTCGTTGGACATTGGACTCGCAACTCAGGAGCGAGCATCGGCTGCCACATTATCTTTGCCTTTGATATGATATTGTAACATTTTATTCTAGCGCTAACCTGATTTTTGTCATACCGCTCCCTGGGTCCTTTGAAGAAATGAATGGGTGGTGTCTGTATAGATCTGGACTTCACGCCAAAGAACATGGCCGAAATTTTTTAGCGGCCAGCAAATCGAAAGGAGTTGATGTCCGGCCAGTTCTTCTCGGCTTTGACCAAATCTCTAAATTGAAGCAGGTGACGTATTTTTTGTGTTTTACATCGATTTCGGTTTCTTCAAGCAAATCATCAACGACTCGATTAATTTTGCGGAATCATGGATAAGTTTTCGATAATAGCCGATCAGACCTAAGAAATGTTTTGTTTCTTGGCCGCTAGGATCTAGAAACTCTCAATCGCTCTAATTTTGTTGGAAAAAACAAATTACACGCCAATTGCGTGATAGCTGGCATACGTAGTTATTCAAGTTTCTAAAATATGAATACTGCAGAAGGCATTATTTTGTCAACAATTTCTCACAAAATTGAAGTACGTGACGTATCGATTCCGTTTTCTTTTTTCAAGCAATGTGTCAGATAATTTGTAATTTTCGCAAAATTATGGATAAACTCTCGATAATAGCTCATCAAACCTAAGAAATCTCTTGTTCCTTGGCCTCTGAGATCGGGAAATTTTCAGTCGCTGAAATTTTGTTGGAAAAAACAATTCGCGCGCCACAATTGGCTGATAGCATGATAACTGGAATACGTAGTTATCATAAAAGGTTTGTTCCATCAGAAATCTCAAACTAGTTAGAGCCAGTGAGAAGCGCCCAAATCAGTTCGCAAACTGTATTTCTCGATTCTTATTGGCTCTGACTAGTTTGAAACCTAATGATTTTTAAAATCTGGATACTGCAGAAGGCATTATTTGGTCAACAATCTCTTACATAATTGAAGCACGGGACGTATAGAATCCGTTTTCAAAGTTCAATCAATGTGTCAGATATTTTGTAATTTTTGCAAAATTATGGATAAACTCTCGATAATAGCTCATCAAACCTAAGAAATCTTTTGTTCCTTGGCCTCTGAGATCGGGAAATTCTCAATCACTGAAATTTTGTTGAAAAAAAAAACTAAACAAATTGCGTGATAGCTGGAATATACGTAGTTATTATAAAGGTTTTTAAAAAATCTGGATACTGCAGAAGGCATTATTTGGTCAACAATCTCTTACAAAATTGAAGCACGTGACGTATCGATTTCGTTTTCTTTGTTCAAGCAATGTGTCAGATATTTTGTAATTTTTAGCAAAATTATGGATGAACTCTCGATAATAGCTCATCAAACCTAAGAAATCTCTTGTTCCTTGGCCTCTGGGATCGGGAAATTCTCAATCACTGAAATTTTTGATGAAAAAAAAAACTAAACAAATTGCGTGATAGCTGGAATATACGTAGTTATTATAAAGGTTTTTAAAAAATCTGGATACTGCAGAAGGCATTATTTGGTCAACAATCTCTTACATAATTGAAGCACGGGACGTATAGAATCCGTTTTCAAAGTTCAATCAATGTGTCAGATATTTTGTAATTTTTGCAAAATTATGGATAAACTCTCGATAATAGCTCATCAAACCTAAGAAATCTTTTGTTCCTTGGCCTCTGGGATCGGGAAATTCTCAATCACTGAAATTTTGTTGAAAAAAAAACTAAACAAACTGCGTGATAGCTGGAATATACGTAGTTATTATAAAGGTTTTTAAAAAATCTGGATACTGCAGAAGGCATTATTTGGTCAACAATCTCTTACAAAATTGAAGCACGTGACGTATCGATTTCGTTTTCTTTGTTCAAGCAATGTGTCAGATATTTTGTAATTTTTAGCAAAATTATGGATGAACTCTCGATAATAGCTCGTCAAACCTAAGAAATCTTTTGTTCCTTGGCCTCTGGGATCGGAAAATTCTCAATCACTGAAATGTTGTTGAAAAAAAAAACAAATTGCGTGACAGCTGGTATGCGTAGTTATTATAAAGGTTTTTAAAAAATCTGGATACTGCAGAAGGCATTATTTGGTCAACAATCTCATACAAAATTGAAGCACGTGACGTATCGATTCCGTTTTCTTTGTTCAATCAATGTGTCAGATATTTTGTAATTTTTGCAAAATTATGTATAAACTCTCGATAATAGCTCATCAAACCTAAGAAATCTTTTGTTCCTTGGCTTCTGGGATCGGGAAAATTCTCGATTGCCAAAATCTTGTTGAGAAAAAAACGTCGTGTCAATTGCGTGATTGATGGCATACGTAGTTATTATAAAGGTTCTTAAATTCAAGCAATGTGTCGGAAATTTTGTAATTTTTGCAAAATTATGGATAAACTCTCGCTGATAGCTCATCAAGCCTAAGAAATATTCTGCTTCCAGATCTTTGAGATCAGAAAATTTTTCGATTGCTGAAATTTTGTTGGAAAAAACAACGCGCCAATCGCGTGATCGCTAGCATCCGTAGCTATTATAGGAGGTTCATGAAAATCCGGATACTGCAGAAAAGATTCATTGGTCAAAAATGTCTTAGTTTACTTTGCCCAGGCAACTCGTCCAAAGTTGGGTTATTTTTGCAAAGTTGTGGATGAATTTCCAATAATAACGAATCAGATCTAAGAAATCGTATGTTTCTTGGTCTCTGGTATTGAACAATTTCCAATCGCTGAAATTTTGTTGGAAAGAAAACGGCCCGCCAATCGCGTGATTGCTAGCGTCCGTAGTTATTATGGAGGGTTTATTAAAATCCGGATTCTGTAGAAGGGATATATCCAATGTTCAACAATGTCTTGTATAAATTGAACGCGTGACTTACATATTTTCGTATTTTGTATCGATTTCGCTTTATTTCTTCCAGCAGATTCCCATTAGGTTCAGTTATTTCTGCAAAATTGTGGATGAATTTTCGGTAATAGCTGATCAGGCCTAAAAAATCCTATTGTTTCTTGGTTCTTGGAAATTTCCAACTGCTGAATTTTGTTAGCATTTGGTTTGATTCCCTGAGAGGTAACCACGTGTCTCAACTATTGAGCTCTTTCAAGAAATCTGACTTATTCAACTGAACTTTGATTCCAGTTTGTCTGCGCGTTAAAAACTTGTCGAAGCTGCTCATTTTTTCTTGCAGCATATAGAGGTGAAGAAAATAACATCATCGAGATTCACATCTTTTGCACTTGCACCACTTTTGACCACGTTTTTTGACAGTTATCCTAGACTGCGCCAAATATAGCATCGAACTCGGGAATTGTGAGAAATTATCCATTGAAACGTGAATACAATGCGTCTTCATCAACTAAAGATGATGACTAACTTTCATGCTGCTCCGCAACCTATAACACGTTTTTAATGAAGGTAGTCTTTGATCTTTGCGCTCTGTGTCTATGATTATATTCCATCACTTGGAATGTGTGCAATCATCTAGTGGGTGGTGACTCAGATGGCGGGCATTTTAATGATGTAATTTTGAGAAATCCAATTAGATTCTTTGCTGATACCAAATCCCAATAATGTAGCTGCAAACTAGTTCGATGAAAGAATATTATCTGAAGCAAATTTCATTGAAATATGGTAGTGGGCTGTCCAATATACAAGGTGTCTACAAACTTGTGACAGAAAATTAAACCGCAGTCCAAAGGGCAAGGAACACGATGGTTTTTGTCATTTGTTTCGTCGTTGTAACTCATCAGGCTCTCGAGTACTTCCTCGAGGGCGGCATACGAAGGCGGAAACAGTACCCAATCAATATTTTTCCTGTGATGTTGAAGAGGCAAAGAGCTGTTCAAAAACCGAAACGGTCTTTTCCATAAACGAATATCTAAAACAAAACTTGCTCCAAATTTCTCCGGTGAAAAATCAATCACCAACCCAGGAACATAGTAACTATTACGCAAAGAGACTTCAAAATGTCCTTTTCACAAATAATGTGGACACGTTCATTATTTTACAGCGTTTTCCGTACTTATTCGTAGCCTACAACGTATTTGTGACCTTATTTAGATGAACAAAGTTTTTTGATCACCCGTTAGCTTCTCATTCGTTGCGCGCGCAGCAAGGACAAGGACGCCATTATTATCGTGTGGGAGGACGCCACCTCCATTGTAGTTCTACGTTTATTCATTTTAAATTCGATCGTGGAACACCATAATCAACTGAATACGTTTGACTACATCATATTGTTGATTGTGTACTGACTTACTAATAATGACTGTTCCAGATCGTCAATCATGGCTGAAATACGTAAGTGTCAACAATGTTCATATGAGTTTGAACTCGAATTTCAACTAGAACGCCACGTTCAAAGAGACCACAAAAATGTTTACGCGGCAGAACTGTTCCATGCCATCGTAGAACCGGAGCAGTTTTTGTACATTTGCTGCCAATTGAAGGGCTATTGCAATTCCGACTTGTACGAACACTGCAAACACAATGAAGAATGTCATCAATTTCGTTGCGATTTGTGCCAATTTGAGACTGATTCCGCATTGCTTCTGGTGAAACACACGGATTTTCATCGGTTGGCATCAGCGATGCTTCCAACACCACGACGCGCTGAAGCAGTTGACCTCGTTCCGCCCACTAAATGTTGGAGCAAACCCAGGCTAAAGGAAAAATTAAAGAAGCCCATGCCGGTTCATGGTTCCAACGAAAAGATTGTGCGTTTTCAATGTGCAAAGTGTTCTTATAAATCCAAACGAAAAAGCTGTTTGAAAACGCACATGTTGAAACATGCTGCCGCTGAAGACATCGATTGGTTTGAATGTGATGAATGTTCATTTAAAACCAAGCGTAATATGAGTTTGAAAAGGCACATGATGCAACATGCTGCCGTTGAAGACATAGATTGGTTTCAATGTGCAAAGTGTTCGCATAAATCTAAACAAAAGTCGCATTTGAAAGTGCACATGCTGAAACATGCTACTGCTGAAGACGTCGTCTGGTTCCATTGTGCAAAGTGTTCGTATAAAACCAAAAGAAACTGCAATTTAAAGATGCACATGTTAACACATGCTGCCGCTGAAGACGTCGTTTGGTTTCGATGTGCAAAGTGTTCATATGAATCCAAACAAAAAAACGATTTGAAAAAGCACATCATGTTGAAACATGCTGCCGCTGAAGACATCGTTTGGTTTCATTGTGCAAAGTGTTCGTATAAAACCAAAAGAAACTGCAATTTAAAGATGCACATGTTAACACACGCTGTCGCCGAAGACATCGTTTGGTTTGAATGTGATGAATGTTCATTAAAATTCAAGCATAATGCGAGTTTGAGAACGCACATGTTGAAACATGCTGCCGCTGAAGACATCGTTTGGTTTCAATGTGTGAATTGTTCTTATAAATCCAGATTGAAAGGCAATTTGAAAAAACACATTTTGAATCATGCTGGCGCTCAAGATCTAGCGCAAAGCTAACAAAGTAGTTAGGCAGGTGCCTACCAGTAGGCATAAACAATATCGGGTGGGCCATAAAAAACCGTGCTCTGAATTTTTGCTTCTAAAATTTTTATTCCCCCACCGATTTCATCGAACTTTTCAGCATTGGATGGCCAATAATTGAGTTGGCTACCATTTCTGTATTCCAAAATGGCCGACATACCAAAATTCAAGATGGCAAAAACAATTGAAAATAGGCCTTCTTTTGTTCTCGTTGCTTTTTATTGAAAGTTATCAGAAAGTCAAAACCAATGATGTATTATGAAGGATTGAACCTTCCTTGTCAATTCAAGACCACAACCAATACAATCGGGTTATCTGCTGATGAGCTATTGCGAGTTGAACCGAGCCTACTTTCCGTTTTATTCATTTCCGCATAATTGACCCCAATTTAGGTGTCCTGCCCGCCAATCCGCCATATGCTCATTTCTCAACCGATTTTCTCAAATTTGGTATCAATGGCTAGCCAATTGGACAAACTACTTTTTTTATATTACAAAATGACAAACCTGTCAAAATCCAAGATGGTGGAAGCCATTGAAAATAGAATTTCTCTTGTCCTCATTGCTTTTCAATAAAAATGAGCGAAAAGTCAAAACCAATAATTATTATGAAGGAATAGACCTTCCTTGACAATCCACGTTTACCATCACGTACATCACTTCAGCGCATACATGAGAACGCATACCTACAGAGCGCGGTAATTTCAATTTTGACGCACGAAGTGTCATTGTTAATATGGCAACTGTCAATAAATAATCGAAATGTAAACAAACACAAGGAACCTCCTAACCATTCAACATTTAATATTGTTCAGAATGAAATGTTATGAAATGTATATGGCAAAAAGACGCAGAAAAGATTCAGGTGATACGAAACACAACGAGCTGCAAGGCGATCACCGAAGCAAAAGCATTATTTGGTTAGGTCTGTCGATTTGCGTGACATTTACACACGCACAACGTATTACAGTGTTGTCAACTTGTTGTCGTGATATGAGATATGGCAACGTCCTACTTTCACAGGTATGCGCAGAAGCCTTTCGGGAAACGTAGATTCAAGACAGAACCAATCTAATCGAATCATCTGATGAGGAGCTACGGCCAGTTGAAGCGAAGCCTACTTTCCGTTTTTCTATTCCAACAAGGACGAATAAGGCCCATTTTCAATAGTTTCCGCCATCTTGAATTTTGACATGTTGGTCATTTTCTTATATGAAAATGGCAGCCTGTTCAATTGGCCAGCCATTGATACCAAATTTGAAAAAATCGGTTGGAAAATAAGGATATGGCGGGCAGGATTCCTAAATTTGGGTCATTTATGCGAAAATAAAGGAACCCCAGTAGGTAGGCTTCGCTTCAACCTGCCGTAGCTCCTCAGCAGATGACCCGATTTGATTGGTTGCGGTCGTGGATTGTCAAGGAAGGTCTATTCCTTCATAATAATTATTGGTTAGGACTTTCTACTAATTTTTATCAAAAAGCAATAAGGACAAAAGAAATTCTATTTTCAATTGTTTCCGCTATCTTGGATTTTGACAAGTACGTCATTCTCTCCTATGAAAAAGATAGCCTGTCCAATTGGCTAGCCATTGATACCAAATTTGAAAAAATCGGTTGAGAAATAAGCAAATGACGGATTGGCGGACAGGATACCTAAATTTGGATCAATTATGCGATAATGAAAAAAACGGAAAGTAGGCTTCGCTTCAACTGTTCAACTCGCAATAGCTCCTCAGCCGATGACCCGATTTTACTGGTTGTGGTCTTGAATTGACAAAAAAGGTCTATTCTTTCATAATACATTATTGGTTTTGACTTTCTGCTAACATTCAATAAAAAGCAACGGGAACAAATGGAGGCCTATTTTCAATTGTTTCTGCTATCTTGGATTTTGAAATGTCGGCCATTTCGGAATACGGAGATGATAGCCTATTCAATTGGCTAGCCAATGCTGAAAAGTTCGTTAAAATCGGTGGCGAAATAAAAATTTTAGAACGAGAAATTCAGAGCACGGTTTTTTATGGCCCACCCGGTAGAATGCTACAGCATTTTCTTATAGTTTTATTGCGTGAGTATTATTACACTGTATAAGTATTATACTTGGACTAGTGAATAGTAAAAAAATTATTAAAAAAATACAAAAGCCAGCTTCAGTCACTTCCTGGAAATATTTGATATTCAGACAGCCTATATCCGCTTTCTAAAACTCGAGAGAAAAAATCCAGAAACTGTTCCTGATCCTCAAGTGATAGGTGGACTACATCGGTGTCAACAATGTTCATATGTGTTTGAACTGAAGTTTCAACTAGAACACCACGTTCATAGAAGCCATTAAAATGTTCACGCGGCAGAACTATTTCGTGCCATAGTAGAACCGGAGCAGTTTCCGTGCATTTGCTGCGAATTCAAAGGTTATTGCATTTGGGATTTGTATGAACACTGCAAACACAAACATCACGGCAGGATCGACGACGACAACAAAAGCCCATTTTGTAATGAAGAACTTTGGAACTTTCTATGCGACTACTGCCGACTTATGGTGGTCTTACATTGAGCATCAAAATCATCAAATGCTGCAGCTTTTTTAGCAGCTGAGGGCTAAATCTCAAGTCCAAGTTGCAACCCGCGCAGCGTGGCGCAAGTAGTCACGTGATCCCTCTGTGCCAATGAGCATGCCATTATTGGATCACGTGACTACTTGCGCCACGCTGTGCGGGTTGCAACTCGGACTTGAAATTTGGCCCTGAGCTCTCATTGAAAGCTGCAGCATTTTATGCTCGATGTAAGGCCACCATTAAGCTGGGCTCCCAGATGCGAATATTTGGACAGTAAATGCGAAATTTCATGTCTAAGTCCTCATATTGGCCAATCAGAGCCCTCGAATTCGAAATTTGACATACAAAATCGCATTTTCTGTTCGAATAAATTTGTTGTTAGTCATCATATTGGCCATTCAGAGCTCTCGAAATTTGACCTACAAAGTCGCATCTTCGGTCCAAACGAGGGGCAAACCGCGAAGGAAATCTGCATGGTGTAGGTACATCAAAGAGGAAATCACAGGAAATCAAAGGAAATCAGAGGAAATCACAGGAAATCTTGGGGGAATCAAGGGAAATCTGAGGGAAATCATAGGAAATCACAGGAAATCTTGGGGAAATCAAAGGAAATCTGAAGGAAATCATAGGAAATCGCAGGAAATCTTGAGGAAATCAATAGAATCTTTAGGAAACCGAAGGAAATCAGAGGAAATCACAGGAAATCTTGGGAAAATCAAAGGAAATCTGAAGGAAATCATAGGAAATCACAGAAAATCTTCAATGCTGCGCATTATAATTTCAAGCTCACAGAGTGCGTATGGGATGGATATTGTAATCGCAAGGTATGTGTACTTGGTACTTATCTTATCGGCGACGTTGTTTCTACCTATTGGTCGTTGTATACAGGGTGAATCAGTTCTAACCCATCAAACTCCAGGACAAGATTCCTCCCATCCTTCCGATCCAGAAAAATACCTACAACATACACGCCCCTCACTCGCCTCCCAAAAAAAAATACAGGGTGTGAAAGCTCACCCCTCTCGATCTTCAAAAATTTCCAACTTGCAAACTATCGAACCAAATCCGCCTAAACTCAGCACAGACTGTTTCGTCAGAAACATACGCCCACCTGCAAAACTTCGAAAGAATCCAATCAGTAGGTAGCGTAGGAGTTATGGGGGGGTCACTAATTTGGAAGCATCTGAAGAACCTTTAGAATAGATGTTTCACCCAGAACTCCTATGCCACCGATTGGACTCCTCCGGAACTCGGCGGGCAGGCAGATAATTCTGACAAACCAGCCCGTGCCGAACCCAAGCTAACCTAATTGAACAGTTCGAAAGTTACAAACCTTTAAAAATCGGACAAAGTGAGCTTTGACCTCCCCCAACTTTACAAATCATACCCCTCTGAATCAGGAGGACGAGGAGAACCCCATCTCAAAGCTTGACCGGTCCAAACTGATTCACCCTGTATAGGTAGGGGAGAGTGGGGCACAGGGGACCATCTAAGCAAAAAGAAATCGTATCTTTTCAAGGTTGATCGATAATGAATTGCTTTCATGATATGATGAGCAATACTCACCTGGCTTTCGACTAATCTTGTCAGTTTTAGTCTAGTCTGTTTTTTGTAGGTCCTATTACAAAAAGTTTGGACCATTGCACTCGGAAATGTCTGCCCCACCCCCTCGGGGCACATCGGACCACCATGCTTAACATATGGAAAAAAAGGAAACATATTGTTAAAAGCTGAATAAGCTATTTTATTCAAGGTAATTCTACGAACAAGTACGAAACTTTAAGTATGTAATATAAAAACACAAAGATCACATACTGAAAGAAGAAAAATCGAAACATGAATGAAAAATATCTGAAGAACATTTCATAAACTTTGTGATGTAAGAAAAAAAACATTCAAAAAATAGGAATCTCATTTGTAATATAAATTTCCAGCATCATCTCTGTCAGCCCAACATTTGATGGACAGGAAATTGTCATTATCTTCTGAGGCCCTTGCACGCACCACGCACCGGTCCTCTCTGCCCCAAGTGCACATTTGTTAAACAAGAAATTGGTTTTGAAACCAAAACGTTTCATAATGCCCAACCATCAGGGGGTTTCTAAGCTTCATTTATAGCACTATCAAACTACTGCGAAGTATTGACTCAGACCCAACTCGTTTAACTTCTTCAGATGGAATTTAGATAAATAAATTTTACAAGACTGACCTCGAAAATCACATTTTTTGCCGGCTCCCCCACAGCTTCAACCACAATGACGAAATGTCATTACCGACCGATGCAGATGCCTTTTGAGCTGCAAACGCGATATTTATCGTACAGATCGCAGCACATGTACCATAATTATTCACGAAGACCTCTGTGCCCCGCCGGACTCCTGTGCCCCACTCTCCCCTAGGTTCCTTTTGGAAGATGTTCGCAAGGATATTCCACAAGGAAGCGTGAATTATTTCTTCTCCGCATCGCGCAGTAAAATGTAAGCAGGTATGATGTGAGTTTTGAGTACCTATACCTAGTTACCTATCTACCCGAGTAGGTACCTACCTATTTGTAGCGTTTGTATAAAGATATTATGAATTTATAGGGAAACTTGAGAGAATCATGAAATTTACAAACGAGACAAGAGTAAGTTTCACGTTTCATGACAATATTCGTTCCACTAATGGGAAATTCCAATATGGCGGCCAAGATGACGGCCAAATAATGAAATTGAGCTTGAAATAAGAATGTTCATACAAGACAAGAATAATTCCCAAGTTCCATGACGATCCTTCCATTAATAACAGATTTCAATATGGCGACCAAGATAGCGACGGAATCATGAAATTCACCTTGAAAATAATAATTATCATACAAGACAAGGGTAACTTCCAAGTTTCATAAAAATCGTTCCACTAATAAGAAATTTCAATATGGCGGCCAAGATGGCGGCGTAACCATGAAATCCAATCTGCCCACTGGTCACCCACTAGGATCTGGGGTATCCATTGGAAAAAGTTCCAGGGCTCTAGCGCTATTCCCCGAGGAGGAGTTCAACTTCTTAGAAGTGAACAGTAAATCGTCATTTTTTGATAATAATAATAATGATAACTATGCATGGATAAAAAAATATATTGGCTACTCTTTAAGACATCAGCTATTCATCAAAAAAAGTTCCAAGGCTCTAACTTCATTCCCCGAGGAGGAGTACAACTTCTTAATTTCTATACGGACAGACAGACAGACGGACAGACAGACAAACCGGCCATATAAACGTCATTTTCTAACGAAAATGCGCTACAATCTATTCAACTTTGCAGGAAATCACAGGAAATCTTGAGGAAATCACAGAAAATCACAGGAAATCAAAGGAAATCGAAGGAAATCATTCAACTTGCAGAAAATCATAGGAAATCACAGGAAATCATAGGAAATCACAGGAAATCAAAGGAAATCGTTCAACTTGCAGGAAATCATAGGAAATCGAAGGAAATCGAAGGAAATCTCAGGTAATCTTCATGAAACAAAGGAAATCATAGGAAATCACAGGAAATCTTGAGAAAATCTCGAGGAAATCATAGGAGATTACGGGAAGTCACAGGAAATCACGGGAAATCACAGAAAATCGCAGGAAATCTTAGTGAAATACGGGAAATCGCAGGAAATCACAGGAAATCTTGTGAAAAGAGGAAATCTGGTGTACAAAATCCAGCCCGCGGTTTGCCCCTCGGGTCCAAATATTCGCATCTGGGAATCCAACTTTGAGCCCGGACCCCCTACAGGCGTAGGGCTATACTGTCATCCGAATTATTGGCCGTTCCCTCACGGTTGATTCATACTTTCTGGGTAATTCCGCAACTAAGTATTTCAAATAATACCGCTTTCTTGTGGCGCCATCTAACGAGTTGATTTTTTTACACCTGGCAACCCTACTGCCAGTCCATGCTATCTTCGCTAATGCAACAATAAAAAGTATTATTGTTCTCAGAAATATCTTCCCAATTTGTTGTATCCACCACCTCATCGTCACAAAATGTAAGCTGCTAGTAAAAATGTTTTGAGTAGTTTCTGCCAAGTCTATTTTAGGTTATAACTACCCGGAATCGTTGACGTGTACAACTGTTCCCAATGTTCGCATCGGACTGAATCCGCCCTTCAGCTTGGTCACCACGCCCAGAGAAATCACAAACATGTTTATGCAGCTGAACTGTTCCATGCCATAGTCGAACCGGAACAGTTTCCATGCATCTGCTGCGACTACAAGAGCTACCATCAGTTCGAATTGTACGAACATTGCAAACAAATGCATCACTTGGGGACGGCGGAAAGTGGGACGTTTTGTGTAGAAATTGAAAGATATTCGTGTGAGTTCTGCAGACACAAATCAGATTCGAGTTTGTATTTCGTAAAACATTACGATTTGTGTGGAAAAGCGCCGACCGGGGAGGCACAAAGAACCGCAGAAGTCGAAGGCAAGGAATCGCCAGAATTGAATGAGGCCGTTGCAAGGTCAATCAGAGATGCTGGATTGATAGGGTCGATCGTGCCGACGCATGTTGCGAATAGAGAAATTGACTGGTTCCAGTGCAAACATTGTTCGTACAAAGCTAAGCAAAAGTCATGGTTGAAAAGACACATGATAGATAAACATACTGCGAGTGAAGAAATTAATTGGTTCCAATGCATCCATTGTTCTTACCGAACTAAACGAAAGTCACATTTGAAAAGCCACATGTATAGGCATGCTACTGATGAAACAATTACTTGGTTCCAGTGCAATCATTGTTCGTACAGAGCTAAGCAGAAGTCATATTTGAAAAGACACATGATAGATAAACATGTTGCGAATGGAAAAATTAACTTGTTCCAGTGCAACCATTGTCTCTACCGAACGAAACAGAAATCAAGTTTGAAATCGCACATGTATAAGCATGCTACTGACGAAGAAATTACTTGGTTTCAGTGCAACCGTTGTCCTCACCGAACGATACGAAAATCAAATTTAAAAACGCACATGTATAAGCATGCTACTGATAAAGAAATTAATTGGTTCCAGTGCAATTATTGTTCGTACAAAGCTAAGCAAAAGTCATCTTTGAAAATACACATGGTCAAACATGCTACAAATTATGAAAAAAGCTGGTTACAGTGCAAATTTTGTCCGTACCGAACTACATGCAAGTCATCTTTAAAATCGCACATGTTTGAACATGCTACACGGGGATCGAGGATATAATCAAGTAATCAGACGAATCATGTTATTAGGTATTTGGATGGCAAAATATGCAGTATGATGAATAAACTGCGCACCAATTGAAATGGGCCACCCAAAAATTTCAGTCGCATTCAAGGTGTCATAATTCTGGAATGAGTGAACTATTTTGAATAATTTTGAGTTTTCCTACTGATTACGTGATAAACTACAACTTGTCATGGACCATTTTTGGTACAGGTGCTTCGTAATTATTATACAGGGCGCTCAATCAGATACTCCAAAAATCGAAAATACTCTAATTTCCTACTACAGTGCGCTTGCGTTCGGTTGTCAAATGAGTAAGATTCCCGGCGCGTAATTGAATATTCGAACAGATTGGTACAAATTCGACTAGAACATACGTGAAAGTGATTGATAGCGATGTTAAGTACAAAACTTTTTTATGTATTTGATAGACTCACCCACCCATTAGCCCACAATTATATTAACAACACTATTGAGATGTAAATGGAAGGATTGTACTACCCTGGGTACATCTGGTTGTCTCTAGCGGTAACTGCCAATTACCTAGCAAAATGCCAATATGTGCCGCTCCTAAAAAGTACAAAATATTGCCAATATTTTCTATTACGAGCTCCAACATCGATTACTGTTTGACTCCTACCTAAATATTGATACGAACATTTGGAACAGTAGATGTGTTGAGTTGACAATTTGTTTTCCAGTTGGGCTTGTTAGGACGATTAGAGCATGGAATTACCATATATAAGGTCCTTCTGCAGTGCAGGATTATTAAGGAAGCTGCTTTTCTAAGCAAATCACGTTCTGAAATGACATAACCTTGAAAATATGTGTCAAAACACAGCTAAAATTTCTATTGTTTCGCCGTTGACTGTCGTCTGTCAGAATTTGCACCACCCTGCTGACGCTTGCGCTAAGATGGCCTTAATACGAAAAGGATGTATACAGGAGAACTTATTTGAAACATACGATACCTACTCGGCGGGAGGAACAGCAAAATGGCAGAATTGACGTTGCGCGTCTGAAAATCGATATCGCTGCCAGGGCTGCCAATGCCAACCACAGCAACCTTTCATTTTTCATATTAGCTATTCTCTGTATTGGGCAGCTGTTCTGTTAGAAAATGGTGCCATATTATCTTGTGGCTGCTACTCCTACAATGTAGTTTTGCATTCATCAATTCTAAATTCGTTCTTAAAAACATAAACATCAACTAAATACCTACCCACCCCTACACAATATCTACTATCTAGGTACTAGGTAAGTAGTAGGTAAGTATCTAAATAGGTACCTACTTACTTAGGTACTTACTAATAGTAGCTATTCCAGATCAGATCGTCAGTCATGGCTGCTGAAATACATCGGTGTCAACAATGTTCATATGAGTTTGAACTGAACTTCCAACTAGATCACCACGTTCAAAGGACCCATAAAAATATTTACGCGGCAGAGCTGTTCCATGCAGTCATAGACCCGGAGCAGTTTTCGTGCATTTATTGCGAATTGAAGAGTTCTTACACTTGGGACTTGTACGAACATTACAAACACAAACATCATGGCAGGATCGGCGACGACAACATTGAACGAAGCTCATTTTGCAGTGTGGAATTTCATCAATTTCTATGCGGATATTGCCGATTTAGGACCGGTTCCGCATTGCTTCTGGTGAAACACATCACAGATTCCCATCGAGCGACAGCACAACTACTCGCAACACCACCACACGCCAATGCAATTGACCTCGTTGGAGATTCTTCGCCCACTGAATGTTGGAGCAAACCCAATTTAAAGAATGAATTGAAAAAGCACATGCCGGCTCATACTTCTCGTAAAAAGATCGAGTGGCTCCAATGTACAAAGTGTCCATACAAATCCATACGAAAAGAGATTTTGAGAAGTCACATGTTGAGACATGCTGTCGCTGGAGACATCGATCGGTTCCAATGTGCAGAGTGTTCGTATAAATCCAAACGGAAAGATCATTTGAAAACTCACATGTTGAGACACGCTGCGCTAAAGACATAGATTGGTTTCAATGTGCCGAGTGTTCATATAAATCCCCACGGAAAGATCATTTGAAAACTCACATGTTGAGGCACGCTGCCGCTGAAGACATCGATTGGTTTCAGTGTGCAAAATGTTCATATAAAACCAAATGTAAATCTTCCTTGAAAAAGCACATGTTGAAACATGGTGCCGCTGGAGACATCGCTTGGTTTGAATGTGTTGTATGTTCATTTAAAACCAATCAGCATGCGGGTTTGAAAAGGCACCTGTTGAAACATGCTGCAACCGAAAACATCGATTGGTTCCAATGTGCAGAGTGTTCGTATAAATCCAAACGAAAAGAACATTTGAAAACTCACATGTTGAGACACGCTGCCGCTGAAGACATCGATTGGTTTCAATGTGCAAAATGTTCGTTCAAAACCAACCGTAAATTTTCCTTGAAAACTCACATGTTGAGACATGCTGCCGCTGAAGACATCGATTGGTTTGAATGTGTTGAATGTTCATTCAAAACCAAGCATCACTGGAGTTTGAAAACGCACCTGTTGAAACATGCTGCCGCTGAAAACATCGTTTGGTTTCAATGTGCCGAGTGCTCGTATAAATCCAATCTGAAAGAGAATTTGAAAACTCACATGTTGAGACATGTTGCTGCTGAAGACATCAATTGGTTTCAATGTACCAAGTGTTCATATAAGTCCAAAGAAAAAGCCGGTTTGAAAGTGCACTTGTTGAAACATGCTGCCGCCGAAGACATCGATTGGTTTCAATGTGCTGAGTGTTCATATAAGTCCAAAAGGAAGGGCAATTTGAAAAAGCACGTGCTGAAGCATGCTGCCGCCGAAGACATCGAATGGTTTGATTGCGTAAAATGTTCTCATAAATTCAAACGAAAGAGCGATTTAAAGAGGCACGTGTTGAAACATTGTAGTGTTTAGCTTGAAGGTACCTATATACCTAACGGTCCTACGTGTCAGGTGTAGAACTGGGAAAGAGACTGGAGTGGTCTGTTCGACTAGGATATATTGAAATTATGCATTTGTTGTTGATACCTCGAGTCGCTATGTATGTTGTGCAATTAATTATTATAGTTAATGTTATAAAGGGTGTCAAATTAGGAGTGTCCCGTTTTCATTCGTTAATTACAAAAAAGATATACAAAACGGATTCTCATTTTCTTTCCTTTAGATGAAAGTGCAGAGTTTCAGCTTTCTCATGGCATATTTTGAAAGTCAGTACTTGAAAACTACATCAGTTAAGTGGTCTCCATTGCGCTCGATGCATATTTGCGCTCGGTGTAATGGGGAAACCATTGTTTGTCGACACATGTCTACCGGAATCTCGGAAATCACTTTTTCTGCATTATTTTTGAGATCATCGAGATTCTGAGGTCTATTTTGGAAAGCCTTTGATTTCACGTGACCCCACAAAAAAAAGTCCAGTGGTGGAAGATCCGGGGAGCGCGCAGGCCGGGATTGATCTCTCCGCTGCGCTGAGACAAAAAACGCCCCGGAAACATCGGTTAGGAGAAATTCGAATTGACCATATTAATTATTCAGAGCGCAGTCGCAGATCGGGGAGAGAGACAACCACATGTGCTGGGTTGAAACTCCCATAAGAATATGCATGTTGAATGACTTTGTAAAATGATCAATTCAAGGTGCAAATTGACAATTTCAACGAATGTATAACATAGCAAGTGTGTAAAAAGAAATACCTGATCTACTTTTTACCATAATGAAATGGAAAATCTTGCTGTGAAGTTTATGCGAAGCAATTTAGAATGGGGTTTATGAATCCAAAACAATTTCAAATTACCCGCCATATTTTATTGCACAACTTCCGCTAACGAGAATTTTGACAGCGCTTGAAAGCGAACCGAGCGTCAGCCGTCACGTAAAAGTATGGTTAAAAAGGTTAAAACGTCCCAAGAATCAAGAAAACACCTTGAAATCGTAAATTCCGACAGCGACAGCAAAGTTCCGTTTTCAATGGGTGCTTTCCACCTAGCTCCAAGTTTGGTACACCTTTCATTTGCGCACGTGCGGGTTCCAAACGGTGCTTTCCATCTACGTGTTCTTACCTGGTTTTGTGCCGTCTGGTGGATCACCTAAAATTTTGTGCCGTCGGAAGGCACACCGGAAACGGATGCGACAAATGACGTACCGTCAGCTGTAATCCAGCACTCCGTTGTCATATATCTCTCTCTGTGTCGTTTCATCCATGCATCCGTGTTTTATTTTATTTCTCTGCAGGGATAACGTACGATCGATTAAGATTTACGCTGCCATTTATTTATTTCTGAATGCCATAGTCATCTTTCGCCTCCAGACCAGAGATGTCGCGTCGGTCAACGATGCCGGTGCTTTCCATCTAGGTGTACCCAATCGTGGAACATGTTCCGTCTGGTGGTATTTGTACCGTCTAGGTGGAAAGCACCCCATGCATGCTGTGGCGCGCGAGATCTTCTACTGCAGTGCGCATGGTCACAGGCACATACCTAACTTACAAATGACTAGTGGAAGGGGAAAGTGAGAATAATTAATATGGTCTATAGTTTGATGAATTTCTGAGTACTTGCTTACCTACCTGTGTATTTTTCTGTGATTTTTCTTTTGAAATTTGAGATTTATTTTAATAAATTGTTGTGAAACTAGAAATGTTTTAATTGACCATATTAATTATTCAGAGCGCAGTCGCAGATCGGGGAGAGAGACAACCACATGTGCTGGGTTGAAACTCCCATAAGAATATGCATGTTGAATGACTTTGTAAAATTATCAATTCAAGGTGCAAATTGACAATTTCAACGAATGTATAACATAGCAAGTGTGTAAAAAGGAATACCTGATCTACTTTTCACCATAATGAAATGGAAAATCTTGCTGTGAAGTTTATGTGAAGCAATTTAGAATGGGGTTTGTGAATCCAAAACAATTTCAAATTACCCGCCATATTTTATTGCACAACTTCCGCTAACGAGAATTTTGACAGCGCTTGAAAGCGAACCGAGCGTCAGCCGTCACGTAAAAGTATGGTTAAAAAGGTTAAAACGTCCCAAAAATCAAGAAAACACCTTGAAATCGTAAATTCTGACAGCGACAGCAAAGTTCCGTTTTCTACGAAGCCGTAGAGACGACATGTTGCAAATGCAAATAAATATTTTTGGACGCACGATATTTTTGTACATCTGTTGAATAAGGCGATATTTCGGCTTAATAACGCGAAATTTCGGCTTAATAAGGCGATATTTCGCTTTAATAACGCAAAATTTCGGCATAATAAGGCGATATTTCGCCTTAATAGTGCAATATATCGGCTTAATAACACGAAATTTTGGCTTAATAAGGCGATATTTCGCTTTAATAACGCGAAATTTCGGCATAATAAGGCGATATTCCGCCTTAATAGTGCAATATATCGGCTTAATAACACGAAATTTCGGCTTAATAAGGCGATATTTCGCTTTAATAACGCGAAATTTCGTCTTACTAACCCCTCAAATAATTTCACTAAATGTGTCTTAAAAATGGGTTCTAGGAAAAAACGCCCCCAGCAAAACACCCCTAGCAAAACACCCCCAGAAAAAACGACCCCAGAATAAACACCCCCGGGAAAAAATACCCCCGAGAAAAAACGCGCCCGGAAAAAACGCCCCCCTATGGTGTCTTCAACGTAATTTAAGCCCTATCCCCCATTGCATTTTCCATGACTTCCGGAGCAGCGTTGTGCCGTTGAGTCATGTCCGGAGCCCTATCGGGCCCCATTGTGTCTTCAGGTGTAGTTAAAGCTCTATTAAGCCTCCTAATATTATGGTTTTTTCTCGTTTTTTTCATGGCTCATGGACTAGGTACCTACCAGTAAGCCCAATTTTGCGTAATTTTGTAATACAGACCTCCATTGGGCCCCCTTGTGTCTCCAATAAAGTTTGAACTTTTGTTGAGCCCCTTTGCACTTTTCTGAGTCTTTCAGAGCACTAGAAAGACCCTTGTGCATTCATGTTATATCGGGTCCCAAATTAGGCCTCCTCCTGGTGTCTGTAAGTACCGTATGATCAAAAACTTTCATCCTCTAGGCAAGCTGTGGTCTGGTCATTGGCAGGCAAAGGAGGCTGATTTTGGCCATGCCACAGTCTGCCTAGAGGAGGAAAGCTTTTGATCATACGGTATAATTTGGAGCCCTAAATGAACCCCCTTTATGTGCTCAATGGCTTCCAGAATTCCGCTAAGCCCCCTTTTGCCATCTTGTGTTATACATGCACGATTGGCCCCCTTATTATGTTTATGGTTTTCAGAATTCCATTAAGCCATCTTGTGCGTTCTTGCATTTCTGGAAGCCCTAGTGTAAGTCCTTTGTGCCTTCATGTGATATACGGAGCTCTATCGGACCCCGTTGCGTTCGCCAGTGTAGTTTGAAGCCCTAGTGAGCCCCCTTGTGTTTTTCTTCTAGCTATCAAAATTCCAGTACGTCCTTTCTGCCTTCTTGGTTTATCCAGAGCTCCATTAGGCCCCCTTGTCCCTTCAATGTCTTGATTTTACGTTCAATTTAGAAGAAAAAATTACTCTTGAAAAATTTTGATTAGAGGCTTCATTTGCGAGATACTTGGGTTTGAACCTTTTATTTCCTCGAAATCACGACTTTCAAAGGCCTAAAAATTAAAATCCAAGAAAACTTATGATTTCTCAACTAGAGTAAGTTTTCTGGGTCGCTTAAGTTGATTTACTGTCATTTTTTGCTAGGAAACGAGGCGTTTTCAGAGAAAAACAATTTGGGCTCTGGAAAGTGGCGCTTTCGAGATGTTTTCCAAAGTTTAAAAACCAATCATCTCGGAAATGAAGCCTCTTATCAAATTTCGCAGTAGTAACTTTTTTTTCTAAATTGAACGTAAAATCCGAAAATATTTACAATAATGAAAAATAATCAGGGAAGATAAAAATTGGGGCGAAAATAGGGAACCGTCTCCTATTATCTACGCCCCCAGAAATTTTTGATGAATTGTGGTATTATTATTCTATGGAAACATTGAACTAAACTTTGGTTCAAATTGGATCAAAATCGGTCCAACGCAACGGTTCAAAAGTTACGGTGAAAAAACCATTTAAAAAAGTCAACTTCAACCCCCAGGAAGCATTTTAGGACCATGAGTTTTTTGTTCTTTCGGCTTTATTTTTGATGGGGAATCATCCCTCAAAGTTTGTAATAACCAAACCCGAACACCCTGTATAAGGGGTTGATGATGGGTTATTTCATTGTAAGAAAATATGTTCCAAGGTAAGTGAAAACATTTCAACGTCCTTTCTAACACATATGGCTCATGACAATTCCCTTTTTCTTTTGTGAAAAAATCAGCCCTCACCCCCAACCCCTACTTGTGAGTATCAAATCCGAAATTACGTTTGAAAGTCATGCAGATGGTTCTATTTTGTCGAAGTATGAGTTTTGGCACAAATTGTTTTTCCAACCCCCAAATAGGGGGTGGGGTTGAAAAAAAAACCTCGGTCAATTCGGCTGAATTTCTGCTTAGATTTTTGAGGAGTTGCTGAGCAAACTTTCCCTGGCAACGCCTATGAAATCCAAGCAAATGCTTATGCATATTTTCTATTAATACTACCCATTGTGCTTAACCAGTTACGCTAAACAAGATTACCGAGGGAAAATTCATTCGTATGACCAGTTTCCACCCCACAGAGGGTTGAATTTGACTATAATGAAGCATAAAACATTCTTCCATGTCATAAACCAAATGAATGGAAATAGTGGACTCTCACATCATCTTGTTTTGTAAAAATGTCTATTCTTCAAAAATAATTTCAACCCCGTCTCCCATCCCTTATCCTTGTTTCTGAACATCATATTCGAAAATTCGAAATAAATCTTGAAAATGTAGGAGAAGGTCTATGGTCGGATTCTCTGCATCTGATTGTGAGAATCCCCTCTCAAAACTCACTTTCACTATTATGCTTATGTTAGCATCCTTACAGCAGGGTGAGATATACATTTTTTCAATGATTTTTTTGCCTAGATAATTATTGAAAATATTGATGTTCCTATCAAGTTTCAACTTCACAGCAGGTTAATTATGTTTACCTGTACATAGTTCCTAACTTTTTTTTTGTACGGATATCCAGGCAAAAAAATCATAAAAACACTGTAGGTATATTGTATCATGAGTCATATGCGTAAGAAAGGACGTTGAAATGTTTTTACTTACCTTGAAACATATTTTTTACATTGAAATAACCCATCATCAACCCCTTAAAGAAAAAAAAAACTTTTCTCTTTTGTGAATAACGGACGATGGTTTTTGGCTCGTGTCAAATTGGACTACAACATATAAAAAAATTAGGGAATTTGACCGAGACCCATTTTCCATAAGAATCGTGCGGGGTCCTTTGAAAAATTCAGATATTTTAGTATTCCAGGCCACGACGGTGTGAACTGATTACTGGTCCAAAACATCCTTATGATCTCAAAAGTCTGGAAATCATTTACCCAATAGGTAGACAATTTTATGCTTCAGGAAAATTCATCCAATTTTTGGGAAATTAAGAAATATATAGAAAAAGAAAACGACAAGAAAGGCCCCTTGAGGCTCTACGGCTGAGGGCCTACGGGGAAATGCCCGGCTGCCCGGCGGGCCACCACGCGCCTGTGAAATACAAAGAGGTCCGATAGAGTCCCGAAAGTCATGGAAAAATGCAAGGAGGCTCAGCAGGACTACAAACGATATTGAAAACACAAGGGGGCCTTATGAAGCTTCAGATAACAAGGGAAGGCAAATGGCGTTTACTGCTACTCTAAAAACCAATAATAGTCTGAGTGGCAGGCTAATTATGGCTCCATACTATACTTGAAAGACAAGGGGCCCCATAGGGCTTTGAATACCGCATGAAGACACAAGCTACTTACTACTGCTCTGAAAGCCACGAAAAGATGTAAGAGGGCCCAGCGGAGCTTTAAGAGACGTTGAAAAAACGAGGGGCCCAATTTAGTTATGGGCACACACAAGAAGGCAACAGGGGGCTCACTGGAATTCTGATAGCCAAGAAAAACATAGAGGGGCTCATTAGGGCTCCAAACTACACTTACGGACCCAATGAGGTCCGATAGGATTCCGAATATCACCAAAGCAGAAGGTGCTCATGACTGCCCCGGAAACGGGTGTAAGGTGGCTCAGCAGAGCTTCAAAAGACATTGAAGGAACAAGCAGGGGGCCTGATGGAGCCCAAAACGCACAAAAGATCTTATAAGTCGCAGTGCAGAAAGGATCCTCCGAGACCAAACGACCACCTCTAATCTACAAGATGGCTTATTGGAATTCTGGGAGCCACGAAAAAAACATAATAAGGGGGCCCATCGTGCATGTATAAGTAACACAAGATGGCAGAAGGGGGCTTAGCGGAATTCTGGAAGCCATTAAGCACATAAAGGGGGTTCATTGGGGCTCCAAATTATACCGTATGATCAAAAACTTCCCTCCTCTAGGCAGGCTGTAGCCTGGCCAAAATCAGCCTCCTTTGCCTGCCAATGACCAGACCACAGCCTGCCTAGAGGAGGAAAGTTTTTGATCATACGGTACTTACAGACACCAGGAGGAGGCCAAATTTGGGACCCGATATAACATAAATGCACAAGGGTCTTTCTAGTGCTCTGAAAGACTCAGAAAAGTGCAAAGGGGCTCAACAGAACTTCAAACTTTATTGAAGACACAAGGGGCCCTGATGGAGGTCTGTATTACAAAATTCCGCAAAACTGGGCTTACTGGTAGGTACCTAGTCCGTGAGCCATGAAAAAAACGAGGAAAAACCATAATATAAGGGGGCTTAATAGAGCTTTAACTACACTTGAAGACACAATGGGGCCCGATAGGGCTCCGGACATGACTTAACGGCACAACGCTGCTCCGGAAGTCATGGAAAATGCAATGGGGGATAGGGCTTAAATTACGTTGAAGACAACATGGGGGGCGTTTTTTCCGGATGCGTTTTTTCTCGGGGGTATTTTTTCCCGGGGTGTCTTTTCCCGGGGGTATTTTTTCCCGGGGGTGTGTATTCCGGGGGCGTTTTTTTCCTAGATTCCATTTTGAAGACACATTTAGTGAAATTATTTGAGGGGTTAGTAAGACGAAATTTCGTGTTATTAAGGCGAAATATTGCGTTATTAAGGCAAAATGTTGCTTTATTTAGACGAAATATCGCCTTATTATGCCGAAATTTCGCGTTATTAAAGCGAAATATCGCCTCATTAAGCCGAAATTTCGTGTTATTAAGCCGAAATTTTGTGTTATTAAGCCGATATATTGCACTATTAAGGCGGAATATCGCCTTATTATGCCAAAATTTCGCGTTATTAAAGCGAAATATCGCCTTATTAAGCCGAAATTTCGTGTTATTAAGCCGATATATTGCACTATTAAGGCGAAATATCGCCTTATTATGCCGAAATTTCGCGTTATTGAGCCGAAATATCGCCTTATTCAACAGATGTACAAAAATATCGAGCGTCCAAAAATATTTATTTGCATTTGCCACATGTCGTCTCTACGGCTTCGTAGTTTTCTATGCATGCTGTGGCGCGCGAGATCTTCTACTGCAGTGCGCATGGTCACAGGCACATACCTAACTTACAAATGACTAGTGGAAGGGGAAAGTGAGAATAATTAATATGGTCTATTGAAATTTTAAAAGGAAAAGCGCCAAACTTTTGAAATCTTAGAGATTTATAATTAATTTCAAAAGTTGATTATTCTGCACTGCATTCCACTTAGAACTAAAAAGAATATATTGAGACAAGAACACTCTGTATTGTGAAATTATTGTTGCATAACAAAAAAATAGTGAACTAATAACTCTCATTTTTCCACTGGTAGCACACAGAATCTTGCTTGAACTGGGACCAGCTAAGTGCTAAGTTCTCTATTTCGAAGCATTGTGGGCCATCAAGTTTGGCTTTCGTTTCGATCGGTACGAACAATGGTTGCAATGGAACCAGTTGATTTCGTTATCCGCCATATGTTTATGGATCATGTGCTGTTTCAAATTCGACTTTCGTTTAGTTCGGTGCGAACAATGGTTGCATTGAAACCAGTTGATTTCTTCATCCGCAACATGTTTACTGATCATGTGACTTTTCAAGCTTGACTTCACCTTAGTTCGGTATGAACAATTGTTGCACTGCAACCAGTCGACTTCTTCATCCGTAGCGTGCTTGTTTATCATGTGATGTTTCAAATTGGATTTTCGTTTAGCTCGGTACAAACAATGGTTGCACTGGAACCAGTCGACTTCTTCATCCTTAGCGTGTTTATTCAACATGTGCGGTTTCAAATCTCCCTTGTGTTTGGTTCGATACGAACAATGACTACAATAGAACCAATTGATTTCGTCATCTATAATGTGTTTGTTTTTCATGTGCCGATTCAAATGTGACTTCTTTTTCGATCCGTAGGAACAGTGACTGCACTGGAACCATTTTATTTCTTCATTCGTAACATGTTTATTCATCATGTGCTCTCTCAAACGCGACATTCCTTTAGTTCGGAATGGGCAATGACTACACTGAAACAGGTGATTTTGTTCACTTGAATGCGTCGACATATTTTCCGAAGATCTCATGCCTTCGGCTTCTACTACCGGTTCTTGTGGCTGCCCCGTGAGCTCATTTCCACACAAATTGTGGTGTTTCAAGAGAGATATACCCGAATCCGATTGGTATTCGCAGTAGTCACACGGATATCTTTCAACTTCTTCACAAAACTTGACACTTTCATTATTGCGAGACCCAGGATTATGCACTTGTTTGCAATGTTCGTATAATTCGAACTGATAGTAGCTTTTGTGATCGCAGCAAATGCAGGTGAACTGTTCCGGTTCAACAATTGCATGATACAATTCGGCTGCATAAACATTGCTGTGATTCCTTTGGACGTGGTGGGCGAGTTGAAAGACGAATTCAGATCGATGCGAACATTGCGAACAGTTATACCTTTGTTCTAACCTGAAAAACATAAAAATTGGACTTGAAGAAACTATTCCATATTCACTAGTAACTTACATTTTGTGATGGAAAAGATATAGGTACAGCACATCAGGGAGAAATTTCAGCAACACAAGGAAGGTTTGAGTAAGAATTATTGAGAATGAAATGGATTGTAGACTGGTACGGATGCCTTTGTCTGATGTGAGATGCGATGGGTATGGTCGTATGGACGAAGATGTCTGTTTCCGCATGGCGAATGACAGGACATTTTTGACGAAGATAGTACCTACCTACAAAGAACCCTCGATTATTAGATAATTATTATTATTTTTATAATTATTTTATTATCAACGGAAGCGTTCTATTACATCCTTCCTAGAAATAGAGACCTTGCAGTACCTATGCACCAGTGTCAAAATGACGCAATTGACAGACGATTTGACGTTTTGCAATACCAAATGACAAACGAAAAGTCCCGGACGTTCTGAGTGGCAAATTTTGCTGTAAGCGCCCCCTACATGCAATCGCACGAGATGGTGACCGTGGAGGGGTCGAGGGGGTAGGTATGGCGCGAAATGACAGTCCCCCGCGACAAGCGCCGCTTCCTTCATGTGCTTATCCCACCCTAGTCAGGAACTCCACAAGTTGCAATCGCCCTATATGGGCTACGTGCATGACTTGTAGCGCCGCGGCGGAATGTGAAGTTCTTGAGGGAGTCGGATCAGTGGGCGAACATCTCACTAGGTAGCGTTGTGATGGCTCCGCGAATAACACACTAGGTGGCGCCGTGACGGCTCCATCATTAGGGTTGCTAGATTATCGACAGCTTTGGCTGTACAAGGGTTACGCAATCATCCGTTGCTAAGGGCCGATGGGAGGGGCTAAAATTCAGCTATGTGTCAACATTTATCATGAGCGGAGAAAAAAGGAAATTTGCGGGGTCCGGTGCTGTTGCTTGATGTCCGCAACCGAACATACATGAAAATTTCATTTCATATAGCGGCATAAAAGACGTGTTTTGAAACTCATCGGGCAAGTCATATCCGACCCTCACACGAATTTGTACACCTAAATCCAAAATAAACACGCTCTTGACAGCTAGTGCTCGTTGGGACGGACGCCTATGGTCTTCCGTGAGGCCGACAGCTGTCAGTCCCTAACTCCGTGAGGCCGTCTAGTAAACAAACGGTCGGCCAGAATGCGGTACCCTTACGGCGGCCGGCCGGTCGCGTGATATACAGGTTCCCTATCCATCATACCATACTTGCTCTATACCTACCTTGATTTGCACTCATGCAACCAGAAAAACGTATCATTCCCAGAAATATCTTCCTGATCATCATAAAATGTAAGCTGCTAGTAATAGAATCTTGAATATTTTCTGCCAAGTTCCATTTCTCTGCGCTATTTTAGGTTAGAACTACCAGGAATTGTTGACGTGTACGACTGTTCTCAGTGTTCGCATCGGACAGAATCCGCCTTTCAGCTGAGTCACCACGTCCGGAGAAATCACAAAAATGTTTATGCAGCTGAACTGTACCATGCCATTGTCGAGCCGGAGCAGTTCCAATGCATCTGCTGCGACTACAAGAGCTACCATCAGTTCGAATTGTACGAACATTGCAAACAAATGCATCACTTGGGGACGGCGGAAAGTGGAACGTTTTGTGAAGAAATTGAAAGATATTCGTGTGAGTTCTGCAGACACAAATCAGATTCGAGTTTGTTTTTCATGAAACATTACGATTTGTGTGGGAAAACGCCGACGAGGAAGTCACATAGAACCGCAGAAAAGGTCGAAGGCAAGGAATCGCCAGAATTGGATGAGGCCGTTGAAAGGTCAATCAGAGATGTTGGATTGATAGAGTCGAACATGCCGACGCATGCTGCGAATAGAGAAATCAACTGGTTCCAGTGCAACCATTGTTCTTACCAAGCTAAACGAAAGTCATCTTTGAAAGAGCACAAAATATATAAACATACTGCAAATGAAGAAATTAACTGGTTCCAATGCAAACATTGTTCTTACCAAGCTAAATATAAGTCACATTTGAAAAGGCATATGATGAATAGACATGCTACGAAGGGAGAAATTAACTGGTTCCAGTGCAATCATTGTTCGTACAGAGCTAAACTAAAGTCAACTTTGAGAAGCCACATGATAAATAGACATTCTGCGGATGAAGAAATTAAATGGTTTCAGTGCAGCCATTGTTCGTACAGAGCTAAACAAAAGTCATCATTGAAATCGCACAACTTGTGTAAACATGCTGCGAATGAAGCAATTAACTGGTTCCAATGCAAACATTGTTCTCACCAAGCTAAATATAAGTCACATTTGAAAAGGCACATGATGGATAGGCATGCTACGAAAGGAGAAATTAACTGGTTCCAGTGCAATCATTGTTCGTACAGAGCAAAACAAAATTCATCTTTGAAGAGCCACATGGTAAATAAACATTCTGCGAATGAAGAAATTAACTGGTTTCAGTGCTACTATTGTTCGTACAGAGCTAAACAAAAGTCATCATTGAAATCGCACAACTTGCGTAAACATGCTGCGAAAGAAGAAATTAACTAGTTACAATGCAAACATTGTTCTTACCGAGCTGCAAGAAAGTCATTTTTGGAATCGCACAAATTTTACCCGTAGGTACCGATCGAGCTATAGAGGTATGCACAAATCATCTTTCAAATCGCACATGTTTGAACATGCTACACAGGGATCCAGGATGTAATCAAGTACCTACCTACGTAATCATGTTAAATATCATAATATACCTACCTATCGTATTTTACAGTGTGATTAGTTTTACAATAGGTAAACATTTCAAATAGATGCTTAACTGGTGGTTTGTTCATAGGTTTCTTCATTAACCCTCCGGTTCTAACCCAACTGGTACAGCACTTCTGTGACCGATTTCATCCGGATACAAGGCTTATCCAGACTTTGGGTTGTATAATTTCCTTTTTATTCGGAGAAAACGCAGTAGCTACATACAATAGTTCCTGTTCCTATACATAGTGTTCTAGACGCATGTGCAACTTTTGATTGGGCAACTTGTGCTACATTCGAACAAACTGGAAAAATTGTGTACAATACGTTGGAAAACGTTGCGTTTCTTATCAAATGAGTTGTTTTTAGTGTGAAATAGTTATTAAGAAGCTTAATGGTGAATGCTAGTGGGATACGAGAAGATTCAGTGATCAGGCCTTTTTGTATTATTTTATCATCAGGTTAGGCAACCAATGTTACATCCGAACATTCCGAACTCACAGTACTGTACTGACACACGTGCCACAAACGAATAAACCATGTAAAAATTGAAGCATAAAGTCTTTTGTTTACCTTAAATCGACGGACACTTTTCTCTGATGTATGTATACTCTGATGTGATGACTTCTCTCGATCAAATATTAGAAATTAACACATGGCACGTGGGACGTGGGTTCAAAACATAAACAGAGGGCAAACGGTTAACGAGCAGGCAACCAGTTATACAGTCCATCCTCGGATCAGAATCTTAATATGACTTAATCTTAATCAGACTTTAATATGATTGCTTGATATGAAAAATCAAGCAATCATTCAGTTTCGTGCTTACTTTCCTAGCAAAATGTTATACTTTTACATGTTCTAGCACAAATTGTGACGCATTCCATGCATCCATTTGTTGATTGTAATGGTAAAATTGATAATTTGTTCGAAATTACGGCCTGATCAAATATACCGCCATTACCTATACCTGTCCATGTCGTCGCAGAAGAGCCCAATCTATATAGGAAGAAGAACTATGGTAGTACCATGGGTCAGATGAATTCGAAAAAGTTGTCTTTTTCAGGTTTGCTGCGAGACTTTCTGGCTCGAAGCACGATGGTCAGGTTCCTGACTACGTACCTCCGGTTCGGTTCCACCAAAGTTTTATGAGCGGATTAAATCTATCACCCTGATAGCTGCTGTGCATCAGCCAATAGCATGGCCAGTTGCTCAGGGAGTGATAAATTTGATTCATCGATAAAAGTTTGGTGGGACCGGAGGTTAATCGTTGACAGCAAACATCTTTACAGGCAGTTTGTGTCAAAGACAGTCCTGACGGTCGGAATCACTTAATGCTTTTCTTATATTTTTCTTGATGTGGCTTTTGTTTTGCATCGTTGCATTGTGCCACGTCAGGTATACAAATGTTCTGCACCTGTGCATGATAACCCACTCCTAGCTACTTTTGGGCTTATCTACAACTTGAGGCACCAACTATTGAGGGGCCTCTAATTTCTTCTGAGCTAGGTATCTTCCATGTGCGTTTGGTTAATTTATTTTGGGATACCCTGTACATATTGGATTGACTTGGATTTGTTGATAATGCATCGAGTCGCTATGAATTACCTTCTAAAACATCAGACGGTATAGGTTCTACCTACTCCCACCACAATAATTTCCTCTATTTGCTGAAAAAAAAGGAACAGGTACCTATCTATATTTTTTGTGATTATTTTATTCTGTAATTGAGCTAACAATTTAGATTTAAAGTGCAATGAGCTTTATCATGATCAAATAAACAATAGTATATTACATACCGAGACGGGAAATACATCATTACTGCTAAGGGCACAGAGAGCCTCCATGCTTTGCCATTTACAAGGCACCCAAGTATTCTCACGAGACCATCGCGATGCTGTATAATTCTTTTCGCAATACCATGATGAAAAGAACACTTTTTGTCTCTCATTTACTTTTTGACGTGAAGATTCAATCAGAAACATCGAAAAATTGAACTGGCTCCAAGAGGTTGAGAATATTTTTCAAAAACTGTTCCATGTCACAAGCTGCTTCATTTGTCCAGTGCCAAAAATTAAAAATCGGTCGTAAAATCACGCCAGTTTCCAATAATATGGTAAAAAGTCCGACAACACGTTCCGCGAAAATGTTCCGTCGATTTTTGGCAGAAATGGACAGAACATTTGTTACAAAAGTGGTTCGGACGACATCGTGTCTCGTCGTGAATTATTGCGACGAATATCGCCAGTGCAGCCAGCCGCAAAGTTTTGGGGATTTTTTAAATTCACATGTGGAGACATGCAAACAAAATCCCTCAGCCAACTAGAATCACAGTACAGATTTGAACGCAATATGACTGCAAGAGGCCACGGTTCTTGAAACTTTGGGTGAAACTCTGGGAGTTTTATGCAATACGCAGTACATCGATGCAGCAATGTATCTATTAGTTGAATTGTGTGAGAGTAGATAGGCGAGAAATTCCACGGGTTCCATTACGTGAAGCGCCCGCTGAATGGTGTGCGACGACTTCGGGGTGAGGGTTTGGAACACGTTCCGGGAAAGGATCAGCTGCCAAACAAACCAAATAGGTAGGCCATTTATACAATACTTCAAGAATAAGCTTTCCAGACTGCAATGTGATTTTGCTAGACGAATGGGCTGCATCTCACATGATTCAAGAATGCTGGCCCAGATAGTTCTTTGTTGGGAAACTGACTGGGTGGATAGAGGTTCCTTCAACCTTTTGTCTGCTCGGTACGATGCATGGGTTCAATAGAACCAGGTGATTTCTTAAACCAAAGCTTAAACCGTAGCGTGTATGGACATGTGCCTTTTCAAATCTGATTTTTGCTTGGCCCGGTGCGAACAATGATTGCACTGGAACCAGTCGATTTCTTCATCCGTGGCATGTTTATTTGTCACGTGCTTTTTCAAATGCGATCTGCGTTTACTGCGGTGCGAACAGTGGTTGCACTGGTACCACTTGATTTCTTCATCCGCAGTGTGCACCGACATGTGCTGTTTCAAATGTGATTTTTGTTTGGCTCGGTACGAACAATCGTTGCACTGGAACCATTCGATTTCTTTGCTCGTGGCATGCTGCAACATGTGCGTTTTCAGGTTCCCTTCGCGTTTGGCTCGGTACGGACAATCGTTGCACTGCAACCAGTTGATTTGTTCATCGGTGGCGTGTATGGTCATGTGCTCTTTCAAATGTGATTTGTACTTGGATCTGTACGAACAATGGTGGCACTGGAACCAGCTGATTTCTTCGTTCGTGGCATGTTTCGATGCATGGTGCGTTTTCAAGTTCGATTTTGCTTTGGTTCGGTATGAACAATGGGTGCACTGGAACCAGTTGATTTTGTCATCTGCAACGTGTTTATTTATGATGTGCTTGTTCAAACGTGATTTTAGTTTGGCTCTGTACGAACAATCGTTGCACTGGAACCAGTTGGTTTCTTCATCTGTAGAATGTTGCAACATCTTGTGCGTTTTCACTGATGACTTTTGTCGAGCTCGATACGAACATTGGTTGCAGTGGAACCAGTTCATCTCTTCATTTGCAACGTGTGTTTTATCATGCTCTCTCAAACGTGACGTTTGATTGGTTCGGTACGAACAATGGCTGCACTGATACCTGATTTTTTCACCTGCATCATCCGTCCACATGTTCGATTCCATCACACCGACAAATCTAATGGTCCTCACAGGAGCCTCAGTTAAATTCGACGGCTCAATCCCTTCGGCCTTTACTTCCATCTCTTGCGGCTCCCCCGTTGGCTTCTTCCGACACAAACTGTAATGTTTCGCGAGAGATAAACTCGTATACGATTCATATCTGCAGTCGCGACACTGATATTTCCCAACTGTTTCACAAGACGTCGCATTTTTATTGTTTCCGGTCCCAGGATTGTGCACTTGTTTGCAATGTTCGTATAGTTCAAACTGATAGTAGCTATTGTAGTCGGAGCAGATGCAGTGAAACTGTTCCAATTCGTCGGTGGCATGGTACAATTCAGCTGCATAAATATTACTGTGATTTCTCTGAATATGGTGGGCGAGTTGGAAGATGGATTCATTGCGGTGTGAACACTGCGAGCAGCTATATGTGTCAACAATTTCGGTCGACAGTTCTAACCTGAAATTACACAGAAATGGAACTTGACAGGAACTATTCAATGTACTATGTTCACTTCTAACTTACATTTTGTGAAGAACAAGTGGTACAACAAATCGCGAACTGATTTTATTGACGCGAAAAACAGTTCGGTTATTGGCGGTTGACATATACTGTCATTTTTTTGACATCTGACATTTCTCGCTAAAACGCTGGAGTGCGTTCCAAAACCCTACCCAAGCTCCCCAACCAGGGCTGTGATTGGCTGAACTGTGATCGCCTGGTGATCGCTCCCCTTCAGAAATAAGGAACCATTCAACATTTAATATTGTTCAGAATGAAATGTTACGTGCCGTATGGCAAAAAGACGCAGGAAAGATTCAGATAATATGAAACACAACGAGCTGCGAGGCGATCACTGAAACAGGAGCGTTATTAGGTTAGGTCTGTCGAAACGTCAAATCGACGTCAAGCGATGTCAACTGCCACACTTGCGTGACATTACACACGCACTCGCACACCTTATTACAGTGTTGTCAACTTGTTGTCGCGATATGAGATATGGCAACGGCCTACTTTCACAGGTATGCGATGCGCAGAAGCCTTTCGGGAAACGTGGATTGCATTTCAGCGGCATATCGCTGAATTTCTGCGAATATGCTGCCCGTGCGGACCGATCTTGAAAGCTCGAAAAAGTTTATTGACGCCACTGACAGCTGTGGTCATGGCAATAGTCGTATTTCAGCGAGTAACCATTCACGACCGGTGATCTCTGGTTTAGACAATTTACCGTTAGGTGGCTCGTCCTATATCGTCCGCTAGAGATGGGAATAACGTATAGTTTTTGGTAACGCGTTACTCGTTATCGTTACCAACTAATAACGTTCCGAAATAACGTTACCAGTAACGTATACCCTGGCGGAAAAATGGAAATTCCAATACCCATATGTGCCTATTCTATTGCGGATAGCCTGCCTAGTGGTCGTTATATTTATCACTTCAATTTTTCATGTGTGAATAGCCTGCTGGTGATCTGCTTAGTTGTTTGACAGCCATTCCATGATAACGGACGGGACACTTCGTAAACTAACGATATTCTTGTAGAAAAAAAAACCTAATTATGGGTCATAAGTGTCATTACCATTGGTTAATAAAGGCTACCTACGTTATTCGTGAAATTCAAAGTAATAGGGAGTTTGCGATTTCATGGAACGTGCTACGTAACGCAACGTAGATCATGAAAATTCCCCTGTAGCTAAGGAATTGCAAATAGCAACCTCGTCTATTTTCACGTTGAAAGTTACGTTACGTCGTACGTACGTGTGCACGCAAACTCCCCAATAACTGTTATTTTAAGCCTGGTTTTGTGCGTTTGTCTCGACTTGACTGTCTTGTCTTTCTGTTGATCTAACCTGTAAGTATTTAAATCGGCATGGAGATTGATTGAATGAGCAATACGTTCACGACGTATACCAATTCCAATTACGTAATAACGTGATAACGCGATAACGCGTTATTTCAGATGCAATAACGTTCTGTTCCGTTCCTAGCAAATAACGTTCCAAAATAACGTTATCCAAATAACGACCCATCTCTATCGTCTGCCATAATGGCGTCATCGATCATTTTTTTCCACATGCAACAAGAAAGACGTGGTCGTAGTAACCGTTCTTCGTGTCATTAAAATTACTTTCTGATTTGTTGTTTGTCCATCACAAAATGTAAGTTACAAATGAGCATGGGTACCTACGTGGAATGGTTTCTGTCAATTCCCATTTCTGTGTTACTCCAGGTTAAAACTACCACCCGAGATTGTTAACGCGCATAGCTGTTCGCAGTGTTCGCATCGGACTGAATCCGTCTTCCAACTCGCCCACCACGTTCAGAGAAATCACAATAATATTTATGCAGCCGAGCGGTGCCATGCCACTGTCGAATTAGAGCAGTTCCCTTGCATCTGCTGCGAATTCAAGAGCCACTCTCAATTTGAATTGTACGAACATTGCAAACAAGTGCACAATCCTGCGACCGGAAACAATGAAAACGCGACGTCTTGTGAAACAGTCGGGAAATATCAGTGTCGCTGGTGCGGATACGGATCGCATACGATTCTATCTCTTGCAAGACATCGCAGTTTGTGTCGAAAAGAGGCGACGGGGGAGCCACAAGAGACGACAGTAAATGCCGGCATGGAATCGTCTGGGACTCCTCTAAGAACCATCAGATTTGTCGGTGTAATGGAATCGATCTTGTCGACGTATGATGCATATGAAAAAAGGAGCTTCCAGTGCAGTCATTGTACGTACCGAACTAATACGAAGTCGAGCTTGAAAAGGCATGTTGTATTGAAACACGCCTCAAAAGAAGAAATCAATTGGTTCCAGTGCCACTTGTGTTCGTACCGAGCCAAACAGAAATCACATTTGAAAGATCACAACATATACATGCACGCTACAGATGGAGAAATCAACTGGTTCAACTGCAACGATTGTTCGTACAGAGCTAAACGGAAGACACTTTTGAAAAAGCACGTGACAAATAAACACGTTGCGGATGACGACATCAACTGGTTGTATTGCATCCATTGTTCGTACCGGGCCAAACGAAAAGCGCATTTGAAAACGCACAACTTGCTGCAACATTCCAAGAATGAAGAAATCAACTGGTTCCAATGCAGCGATTGTTCGTACCGAACAAAAGTAAAGTCGAGCTTGAAAATGCACACGATATATAAACATGTTGCGGATGACGAGATCAACTGGTTTCGTTGCAACGATTGTGCGTACCAAACTAAATCGAAGTCAAACTTGATGGCTCACAACGCAACGAAGCATACGACGAATAAAAAAATCGACCGGTTCCAGTGTCATCATTGTTCGTACCGATCCAACAGCAAATCACATTTTAGAGAACACATGTTCATACATGCTGCAGATGAAGAAGTTAACTGGTTCCAGTGCAACGACTGTTCGTACCGATCTAAACGAAAGTCACATTTGAAAAGGCATCACATGTCCATACACTCAACGTTTTAGGAAATAAACTGTGTTTTTTTACATACCTACGCTTATTCAGAATCAATTACGCACTCAAGTAGTAGTAGGTACACGCCTCGCTCCGCTCGCTCGTCAACTTTTCCCTCCGTGCGTGATATCCCCAAAACAAACAATTTAGGATATCCTCTGCCTATATGACCCTCTTTTGGTACAAATTTGGCGGGTAATTCCGAACAGTTGGCAGCCCTGAGATGTTATATCGGGCGCTTTCAATTTACCGACACAAGTCGACTGGTGTCGACACACATCGGCACAAATGCGTTCCATTTGATTTATGTTGCTGTGTGTCATCGACACAAGCTAACACAAGAAGTCGACACAAAGTCTTTTAAATGGAAATCACCCAGTTTGTATCAGTGGGTGCTTTTCACCTGAACGGTACAACTACCTACCACCAGACGGAACATGCTCCACGATTTGGTACACCTAGATGGAAAGCACCGGCATCGTTGACCGAGGCGACATCTCTGGTCTGGACTCAGGAGGCGACAGATGACATTCAGAAATGAAGAAATGTCAGCGTAAATCGTTATCGATCGTACGTAATCCCTGCAGAGAAATGAAATAAAACATGGATGCATGGATGAAACGACACAGTGAGAGACATATGACAACGGAGTGCTGGATGACAGCTGACAGCACGTCAATTTTTGCATCCGTTTCCTGTGTGCCTTTCGATGTCACAAAATTTTAGGTGATCCACGGGACGGCACAAAACCAGGTATAAGAACACGTAGATGGAAAGCACCCTTTAGAACCCGCAGATGCGCAAATGGCAGGTGTACCTAACTTGGAGCTAGGTGGAAATCACCCAGTCAATCTCGAATTTCTCATGCAACCATCCTCGTGTCGCTGAAATCACTTCCCGATGTCTTATAACTCCATCATCACAAAATGTCAGTAACTAGCTAGTGGATATACATTTTGAATAGTTTCCATCAAGTCCCATTCATTGCTGTATTTTTTTAGGTTAGAACTACCACCCCAAATTGATGTCACGTACGACTGTTCGCAGTGTTCGCATCGGACTGAAACTGTCTTGCAACTCACCCGCCACTTCCAGAGGAATCACAAAGACGTTCATGCAGCCGAGCTGTTCCATGCCATTGGCGAACCGGAACAGTTCCCTTGCATCTTCTGCGATTACAAGAGCTACTATCATTTTGAATTGTACGAACATTGCAAACAAGTACATTATCCTTGGACCAGGAACAACAGTGAAAATGAGACGTTTAGTGGAGAAATTGAAAGATATCTGTGTGACTACTGCAGAATATACCAATCGGATTCGAGCTTATCTCTTGTAAGACATTACGCCATGTGTGGAAAGGAGCCGCAAAGGAAGTCACTAGGAACGACAACAGTAGTGGCTGAAGGCATGGAATCGCCAGATTTGAATTGGGCTGCTGAAAGAGGAACCATCAGAGATGTTGAAGTGACGAAGTCAAACGTATCCGTGCATGATCCAGGTGAAGAAATCGACAGGTTTCAGTGCAGCCATTGTTCGTACCGGGCCAAACACCAGTCATCTTTGAAACCGCACTACATATCGAAACATGCCATGGATAAAGATATCAAGTGGTTTCAGTGCAAATTTTGTTCCTACCGAGCTAAACGCAACTCATCTTTGAGAAAGCACCACATGTCGAAACATGCCACGAATGAAGACATCAAGTGGTTCAAGTGCAACGATTGTTTGTACCGAACCAAACAAAAATCAGATTTGAAACAGCACATGTTCATACACGCCACAGATGGAGAAGTCGACTGGTTTCAATGCAACGATTGTTCGTACAGAGCCAAGCGTAAGTGGCATTTGAAATCGCACATAAAATATAAACACGCCGCGGATGAAGAGATTTACTGGTTCCAGTGCAACGATTGTTCGTTTAAAGCTAAGGATAAAGGGCATTTGAAATTGCACATGAAGAACAAACACGCCACGGATGAAGAAAGCTGGTTCCAGTGCAACCATTGCTCGTACCAAACAATAAAAAAATCATGTTTCAAGAGACACATGCTTATACATGCTACAGATGAAGAAATAAACTGGTTCCAGTGCAGCCGTTGTAAGTTTCAAACCAAAGTAAAATCATATTTGAAAAAGCACATGAAATATAAACACGCCACGGATGAAGAAATTGACTGGTTCCTGTGCAACGATTGTTCGTTCAAAGCCAAGGATAAAGGGCATTTGAAATGGCACACGAAATATAGACACGCCAGGGTTGAAGAAATCAACCAGTTCCAGTGCAACCATTGTTCGTATCAAACATTGATAAAATCAAGTTTTAAAAGGCACATGCTAATACATGCTGCAGATGAAGAAATCAACTGGTTCCAGTGCAATCATTGTTCACACCGAGCCAGGCAAAAATCAGATTTGAAAAGGCACATGTCAATACACGCTACGGTTTAAGGAATAACAACTGGTTCCTGATGAATCGTACGGGGCTAAACAAGAGCTATCGTTGAAGAAATCTGTATTATCTGGTCAATGTGGCCGGTCCAACAAACAGTTCTCGCTAGACACTGACAGGACCCTAGACTAGACAGTTCTTTGACTGAAGGCCTGCGCACTGATGAGCCCCCAATAGGGGCGAAACACGTGTGTCTGTGCAGTTTCTGTCCGACCGTCTGATGTTGTGGTAGACGGAGAGCTTTGTTTCATTAAAAATGCGAGGTGTCCGCTTTATGGCCCAAAGAGGCGCAATATTTATATTTGCGTGTTTGTTGTCTTTTTATTCTCCCTGTCTCTTTCAGTTTTAGTACGTTCAACCGAGCGTTCAACTTTACTATGATCATAGTTGACCGAGAGATTGTGTTTTCTAGCTTTTAAATGTGGAATACATAATATAGAGATACAATGTCGTCCAAGCCACTTTTGAAACAAATTATTTGCCCTTTTCCACTACAGATGGACGGAACATTTTTGCCGGACTCATGTCGAACGCTTTTCTATGCGTTGACATAATCTCTGAAGATTCCATGCCTTCAGCCTCTACTACCGGTTCTTGTGACTCCCCCGTAAGCTCATCTCCACACAAATCGTGGTGTTTTACGAGAGATAAACCCGAATCCGATTGGTATTTGCAATAGTCACACGGATATCTTTCAATTTCTTCACAAAACATCGCATTTTCATTACTGTGAGACCTAGGATTATGTACTTGTTTGCAATGTTCGTATAATTTGAACTGATAGTAGCTTTTGTAATCGCAGCAGATGCAAGTGCAAGTCCCGGTTCCACAATGGCGTGATATAATTCAGCTGCATGAATATTATTGTGATTCCTCTGGACGTGATGGGCAAGTTGAAAGGCGGATTCAGTGTGATGCGAACACTGTGAGCAGTTGTAATGACAATTTCGGGTGGTAGTTCTAACCTAAAATAACACAGAAATTGGACTTGAAGAAACTATCCAATATTCACTAGAAACTTACATGTTGTGATGGACAAGAGATAAAACAAAGAGGAAAATGATTTCAGTGAAACGAAGAAAGGTACCTACCACGACCATGTCTAAGAATGATGGGTCGATTAACGCGAACTATGAACGCGAATGCGGGGGATGAGATGCGGATAATATGATGGATGATGATTCAGCCACCTAGCGGTGAATTGTGTAAACTGTGAAGCAAGGAAAATTGTCCGGAATTTCTCCGCCATCTCTCAGTGGGATTGTATAAGTACCTATTTATTTAAATTTTTGGTTTTCTGTCTTCCCACAGTTTTTTGTAAATATTATGTTTATTTCACTTTTTGATAGCTATGTACCTACTGTTATATTTTTTATTCCATTTGCATTGTTGGGTATATTTAATTTCTTATGTACCTAGATACTCCGACGAGGAGGGACAAAAGGCCCTCGAAACCGGTCAGGTGAAATAAACCCATATTTACAAAAAACCTGGGAAGACAGAAAACCAAAAAAATTAAAAAGGGCAAATTGGTTTCACGCAGTAAAAGCCAACAATAGGTTTGTTCCATCAGCAGTCCCCGACGGTCCGAGGACGTCAGCGACATGGGCATTACGATTTTGGCGTTCCATCAAAATCTCGGACGATCCCCTGACTGACGATCCGCTGTTCCATCAGCGGCTCAAACTACCTAAGTAGTTTTGGAACGGTCAGAAAAGTTTGCGGATTTTACGGAAACTTCTTGTCCGGGCTTGCTCAGCGGAATAGGCACATTTATTTGGCATTGAGCCTTCTCTGGTCAATGTCTACAAATACTTACCATGAACTAGATTGGTGGTTTCTTTATTCATTCATTCAATTTATAAAATTCAGCTTATTTCCAGCTGCAAACTGCCAAACGATAGAAAATTAAGTACCTAGCCAATAGCCATGATTGACGGTTTGCTGTTCCATCAACGAGCAGCAGTCAGTCGGAAACTGGTCCGAAATGGGGCATGATGCGCATTGCTGTAACAAACAGGATATAAGATAAGGGATGAGGGGTTGGGGGTCATATGTAAATATAAAAAGATTTTAGTATTAGGGGAAAATCCCACCGCTGTGTAACATTGTATTAAGTACGATAAGATATGGGGTTAGTTGGGGTAGTTAGCCCCTTTATTTGAACTTATCAAAGATATTTCGAAATTTAACACTAGGAAAGATCCCAGTGCTGACACCATGAGTAACAACTCGAAGGGTTGGGGGAGGTTGATTAGAATATAATATGAGCGAAAACGGTAGACGCAATGAAAATAAGTCAAAGACATTTCCAAAGTATTTAATGAATATTAAAATACCACCACCTGTAAAACTGGGGGTGGTTGATGTTCAAATGAACTAAACAATGTAAATACAATAAAATAGATATGTATGATAATAAGTAGGTATTACAAGTTCCTGTACCTTATGTAGGTACTGCTTGGGGGAACTATATAGTATAGGTCGATGACCCTGTATGGTCGTTCAGAATAGGGGGTGCTTAATCCTAAGGGGAGTAACGTGTCTGCCACCACTGGCTCAGTTATTTTATATGGAGAGACAGATCCATAGGGGGAGGGGAACAGACCATCTGGGTACATCTTGAACACTCCCAAGAGCTCTATCCTCGAACCACAAGAAGGAAGCACAACAGGATGGCGTCCTGATAGGTATACTAGACGATCACCGGCCAAGCGGTCCCAAAATCAGGAAAACTTCTTCAATTCAGATAAGGAAATGAGTTGAATTAAATTGGAGTATGTTGGGTTGCCTGCCCATCCAGGCATATAAGCTGTAGATTAGGGGGGTTTCAAAGTATATAAGTTCCTACATAATATAGATATCAAATGCCTCTAGGCTGTAGGATAATCAAAGCCGTTTTTGAATTTTTTACAGAGCCCTTTACTTGTCCATAACTTTTTGTACAGTGCGATACAATAGAACTACCTAGGTACATTATTAGAAAATACTGCAGCATTGAATTGTCTATGTAACTATCTACCTAGGTACTTCGTACCTACCTACATACAAAGAAAACTGATCATTTGAACCAGCGCCATCCCCATAAGTACCGCAAAATATTCTTCACACATTCAAAAAATGGGATGTTTTCAGAGGTGGCACATTAACTGTGCTCTATTAACGGGGTTCATATAAACACTTCAGACTTCACACATTAGCCTAATCTGTCTTTAGTAGCAGCATGTTTCAACATGTGCAATTTCAAGGAATATTTCCGCTTGGCTTTATATGAACAGTTCGAACATTGAAACCAAACGATGTCTTCATCGGCAGCATGTTTTAACATGTGCCTTTTCAAACTCAAATTATGATTGGTTTTGAATGAGCATTCATCACATTGCAAACAATTGATGTCTTCAGCGGCAGCATGTTTCAACATGTGCAATTTCAAGGAATCATTGCGCTTGGCTTTATACGAACAGTTCGAACATTGAAACCAAACGATGTCTTCAGCGGCGGCGTGTTTCAACATAATATGGGTTTTCAAACTAAATTTCAATTTAGATTTATATGAACACTTTGCACAGCGATACCAAACGATGTCTTCAGCGGCAGCGTGTTTCAACATATGCCTTTTCAAACCAGATTTCTCTTTCGATTTATACGAACACTTTGCACACTGATACCAAACGATGTCTTCAACAGCAGCTCGTTTCAAAACATGTTTCGACATGTGCGACTTCAAGGAATATCTCCAGTTGGTTTTATATGAACACTTTGAACATTGAAACCAAACGATGTCTTGAGCGGCGGCGTGTTTCAACATAATATGGGTATTCAAACCAAATTTTACTTTCGATTTATATGAACACTTTGCACACCGATACCAAACGATGTCTTCAGCGGCAGCATGTTTCAACATGTGCCTTTTCAAATTCAAATTACGATTGGTTTTGAATGAGCATTCATCACATTGCAAACAATTGATGTCTTTAGCGGCAACATGTTTAAACATGTGCAATTTCAAGGAACATTTCCGGTTGGTTTTATACGAACACTTTGAACATTGAAACCAAACGATATCTTCAGCGGCAACGTGTATCAACATGTGCTCTCTTAAATTCGATCTACGCTTGGTTTTAAATGAACATTTATCACATTCAAACCAAATTATGTCTTCAGCGGCACCATGTTCAGACATGTGCAATTTCAACGAACATTTCCGGTTGGTTTTATACGAACACTCTGAACATTTGAACCAAACGATGTCTCCAGCGGCAACGTGTTTCAGCATGTGCATTTTTAAACCAGATTTTTGTTTAGATTTATATGAACACTTTGCACACGGATACCAAACGATGTCTTCAGCGGCAGCATGTTTCCACATGTGGCCTTTCAAACTCGATTTGTGTTTGGATTTATAAGAACACTTTGCACACTCGAACCAATCGATATCTTCAGCGGCAGCATGTTTCAACATGTGCCCTTTCAAACTCACATTATATCTGGTTTTAAATGAGCATTTATCACATTGAAACCAATCGACATCTTTAGCGGCAGCATGTTTCAACATGTGCCTCCTCAAACTAGGTTTATGCTTGGTTCCGAATGAACATTCATCACATTCGAACCAATCGATGTCTTTGGCGGCGGCGTGTTTCGACATGTGGGTCTTCAAAGAGCTCTTTCGATTGGATTTATATGAGCACTTCGCACATTGAAACCAATTGATATTTTTGGCAGCAGCGTGTCGCATGAAATGCTGTTTCAAACTTGATTTATATCTAGTTTTAAAGGAACACTCTCCACATTTGAACAATTCCGTCTTTTCATGGCAAACATAAGCTATCATGTTCTCTTTCGTCTCCTTCTTTGGCTCGAGTGTGCTGGAATATTTAGTGCGCTGGAAGGCATCAAGAAGGTCAACTGCATTGGCGTATGGTGGTGTTGTAAGTACAGCTGCAAATCGATGGAAATCCTTGTGTTTCGCCAGAAACAAAGTTGAATCTGACCCGAATCGGCAGTAATTGCATAGAAATTTATAAAGTTCTTCGTTACAAAATGAACTTCGCTCTATGTCGTCGTCGTCGACGATCCTGCCTTGATGTTTATGTTTGCAGTGTCCGTACAAGTCCCAATTGTAGTAGCTCTTGAATTCGCAGCAAATGCACGAAAATTGCTCGGGTTCTACAATGGCATGGAACAATTCTGCCGCGTAAACATTTTTATGGGCCCTTTGTGCGTGGTGTTCTAGTTGGAAGATTAGTTCAAACTCATATGAACATTGTGGACACCGATGTATTTCAGCCATGACTGACGACCTGGAAAAGTCAAGACCTCATTAGTAACAACCTAGTACCTACATCTACTGTTAGGCTTTTTTATTTTATTTCAACAACTACATAATATGTATAAAATTCGATTCTATGTAGGTACTCTACCTATCTAGGTGGAATGTATCTAGCTGTAGATTTTGACGTTTTTAAGTAGGTATGAATTTAGAATAAATACACGTACATCGTACAACTCTAAACAAAACTGCACAGGTGAAGGAAAAGCTGAAGAGGGATCAAAAAAATATGTTTGTCTAGATAACAACGAGGATGACAATGACTGGCACGTCATTCATGCCCACTTTCATGCCGAGGTAACTTCAGGTAATTTTTCGCGGGCGCCCGGGTGGCGTTGATGGAACAACGTCAAAAGTGGCGTTGATGGAACAACGTCAAAAGTGGCGTTGATGGAACAACGTCAAAAGTGACGTTGATTTTTGATTAAAGATTGACGTTTCACATCACCTCATTGGACGTTTGCTGCCGGCGACGTATAAATACGAAACTTTTGCAGATCACAGTTTTACAAGGGTTTGTTTTCCAATTATTCAATCATATTATTTCCTTGCTGACCGGGTATAAGAAGTGGCACTAGAACTTTGAAAGTCTAGTAGAAAATATGTATTAGATCCACAGTAGTGTAGGGGAAACCCGCCCATGATGGCATGGTGCCGATGATGGCATACTGTCAATATTTTTTGTACATTTGAATTCATCGGCCAAATGACCTCTTTGGTAGGCACCCATTATCACCAAGTATTGACATACAGACTTGTGTGATAGACAGACATATTGAACGATCCATGTAAAAATATATAGATTTTGGTAAACCTTGATCTAATTTCCAGAAAAAGTAAACATTCAATTACATTCTTGATAAGCTGAATTCAAGTGTCTCCTTTCGCATATATAATCTATATACTATAATGTAATTTAATTTTAGTTCCATTTCAGTCTATATTCTCACTTAAAAAAAAATAAGGTGATTTTATGGAAATGTCAAAATTTCATATGATGGCATACCTCAGCCGTTCCTTTGATGGCATAGGTGTTATGACATCAGACATGAGTCCTTGACTACTTGGAAAATTGAAACGGTTTGTCCTTGACTTTTAAAGACGTCCATTCGCGGTATTATGTCAAAAGTTTTCATTTGCAAACTTTCTGGGTGAAGTTTTTTCAAAATTACTTGTTTTCAGAGAAAAAATTCCAGGTATTTTATTCTCAACCCCTTTTTTGCTCCTACCTCGGCTCCTACCATCGATTTCCATCCTCTTATTATAAAATTGTCAATTTAACCCGTTTGTATTAATTCAAAAGTAGAAAAACCTCAAAATGACTCAATTTTTCACTATATGCCATCATAGGAAGGATAGTGCCTATGATGGAATACTTTCGATTTTTTATATTAATTTTTTTTCGCAAAAAACTACAAAACTAAGTCAAATCCCTAATTTACTTTCAAAATATATCTATAATTGTTCATTGAAATAGCTTATGCAATTGGTAATGAAGCTAAGGATCAAGTGATGACCGAGCTTCATAATTAAGTATGCCATCATCGGCGGGTTTCCCCTAGGTATCCTGCCAAAAAAAATTCCCAGTCACCCCTCATAGAAAGGTAGTTTTACGTGAAAATTTAATTTGGAATTCTGGTGACTGGGCGGAAGGAATGCCACTAGAACCATGGAACTTTGGTAGCAGATACGACAAAAGAATCTCTGCCATTTTCCATGGGAATCATTGTGGCATTCTCTTCACGCTTTTAAATTTTCCACTTTTGTTATGAGAAAGCTAGAGGTTTCTGTGTACAATTAAAGAGTTTCTACAGAATCGTGTAACAGTAGTGCATCGGACTTTTCTAGCGCTCTTCCCTTACAAGATGAGGAAAAAGTTCAATACTTAAAATTATTGATTTGAAAAGTCCCGCGCTGCGAATTTATTTTCAACTATTATACAGGTGTCCCATTTTTGCGCTTCAACAAAAACAAAGATTTTCATAAATGGAAATCCCAATTGTTGATTTCATTTTCTTAATAATCTTCCCAAGCTTCATTAGAGGTTTTATTTGTTTATTCAATTTGTGGCTGTGATACCAACTAAAAATTGAGAATTTAAAACTTTAGTAATTTCTAGGATTTTTGAATGATTGTAGGGGCCTCGATTTCTCTATTCATGAAATGAATTTTGGCAGACCTGCGAAAGTTTCGCATTTTGAAACTGCTGTAGTTTTGAGTGTTTTGACGCTGACTCACCATCTTTTGATCACCGGAATGTTTCAAGAGAAGTAACTGGCAATTTAAACTAACCTTACTGGGCTATTCTGGTATCTCGTAACGAGTCTCGTAACGACTTGTTAACGCCAGGTCGAGCGCCAGGTAGACAGAGAGGGAGGTATAGGGGATTCATAGATAAAGACAAAGATAGCATACACATAACAAGGTCGTTACGAGATACAGAATAGGCATGTTAAGCGTGTGGCGCTTCAAAGTAGATACGAACACTCCGCGCAGAAGAGTGCAAAATGCCGAGCTTTTTTTCTCGGAAAATTGAAGTGCAATCGAGGAACTGCAAGAGATCCTCACTATTATTACTGCTTCAAACAACATGACACTGTTTTTCAATCGATTGGGCAATTATTAACAAAGTGGCGTTTTTCATTTGGGGAATTCTAAAATGCAGGTCAGCCAAGCCTGCAGGTCAACTGAAATCTTACCTATACCCCATTCGCTTGCCTTGTGAAATACATACCCACCGAACCATATGCAAAAATTCCTTGCAGGTCAGTATACAGGCCGTTGCTGTAACCTTCCCCGAGCATTTCTAGACAATTTTTGTGGTCCTCCAGGTCCTTGGACATTTTTTGCAGACGATCAAAGTACGAAACTTTTGTAGATCACAAGGGTTTGTTTTCCAATTATTCAACCATGTTTCTTCGCTGGCCGGGCATAAGGAGGAAAAGGGGAAAGGGGAGGAGAGAAGCTGTTTCGTGGTAATGAAATAGAATAGGTGGATTGGCAATTGATAGAAATGTACGAAGGCGCAGAGCGAGGCGCAGAGCGGACATGAAAGTTTTTCTTTGGTAATTGCCACTTTTTTCTGGCAATTGCGACTTTATTCTGGCGATTCCCACTTTTTTTTTTCTGTCAATTGACACTTTTTTCTGTCAATTGCAACTTACCTACTCTGGCAATTTCCATTCTTTGCTGTCAATTGACACTGTTTTCTGGCAATTGCGACTTTTTTCCTATCAATTGCGACTTTATCCTGGCAAATGCTACTATTTTTTTGTCTATTGATTGACACTTTTTTTCTGTCAACTGACACTTTTTTTCGTCAATTGACACTTTTTAGCACATTTCGATAGAAAATTATGGCCAGTTTGTCCATCTGTCTGTCCGTCCGTCCATCTCTTTGTTCGTCCGTCTGCCTGTCCGTGTAGAAGTTGAGAAGTGGTACTTCCCCTCGGGGAATGGAGCTGAAGCCTTATTGGAACTTTTTCCGATTTATACCTATCTCAGGCAGGGATGGCACGGAATAAAACCCACTTGAAAAACCCACCGGGTTTTTGACACAAAAACCCACATTGGATTTTTATCAAAAACCCACGCAAAAACCCACACAAAAACCCTAATAGTCCGGTGGTTAAGCGCCAAAAAAAGCTCGAACTATGCATTTTGAGCTTAAGCAATGCGCTTTTGGGGTTCGATTGGGGATCCCCATACCACAATTTCAAGAGTTGGAGACATCGGTGCACTCGATGCGGAGGGGGTCTGGGGGGCCCTTGAAAGTTGAAGGTGCGAGGCTTCCCACCAAATCACCATACCACCACGAAATTCCTACTTGGATGTCATTCAACGACTCTAACTTACACATTGACAACATTTGTTACCATGTCCCAACAGTTCTTCACACTGAAAAAAATTAATTCTTATGACAGATCGGAAAAAACTGTTTTTCTCAATTCTTCATCCCCACAACGAATAAACTGCCAAGTTTGGTGTCATTTTAAAATAAACGGCATCCTCTGGTTTCATTCACCGAGTCAAAATGTTTGTGAGACCACCGTGCAAAGAATGGCACGCCAAGAAGTGAGCATTTTTGAGCACCTCATTTAACAGTAGTTTCTTGACTGATACCAATCGATATGATTGATAATTTTGACATGGATGAATAACTTGAACTCTTTTGTAACGGTAATACATGTGAATGAAACTCGACACGAGCGTGGAGGCCTGGGAATTTTTTTTTTCTCCAGCGGTCGAATTTATTTCACGCCTACTGAGCGTTAGTTTGTTGGTCTCAGGCAGGCAGCGTTTGAATAGGTTCGGAGACAAAATTTCCATATCTGTCTATGCAGCTGAGTAGCATAATTCTGGAAACTGATTTGAGAATCATCAAAGATTATTTTGACAGTCACTAGGTACCCCCATGGGGATTCACTGCAGGGATCATGGCTGACGACGGAGGGCATTCAACTTTTAAAGTATTATTTTCTATTTTCCTCTATCAACCTTGAAGGTTGTAATAATTTTGTACGTGTAAGTTTTCTTATGTTTGGAGAAGAAATAATTTTATAAAAACAACCGTGAAAATGACTGTCATAGTGGCAGAAAATAAGATCTTGGACGTTGAATTTCCTCCGCCGTTAGCCATCACCTCTGCAGTTAACCACCATGTGGGTACTGACCGGCAAAACAATCATTGATGATTCATAAATCGATTTCCAGAATTAAACTGCTTAACTTTTCAGAAAGATATGGAAATTTTGCTTCCAAAGCTATCCAAACGCTGCCTGCCTGAGCCCAACAAACTAACGCTCAGTAGGCGTGAAATAAATTCGACCGCTGGAGAAAATAATTTTTTTCCAAGCCTCCACGCTCGTGTCGAGTTTCATTCACATGCATTACCGTTACAAAAGAGTTCAAGTTATTGATCCATGACAAAATTATCAATCATATCGATTGGTATCAGCCAAGAAACTACTGTTAAATGAGGTGCTCAAAAATGCTCACTTCTTGGCGTGTCATTCTTTGCACGGTGGTCTCACAAACATTTTGACTCGGTGAATGAAATCAGAGGATGCCGTTTACTCCAAAATGACACCACACCTGGCAGTTTATTCGTTGTGGGGATGAAAAATTGAAAAAAACTGTTGTTTCCGATCTGTCATAAGAACTAATTTTTTTCAGTGTGAAGAACTGTTGGGACATGGTAACAAATGTTGTCAATGTGTACGTTAGAGTCGTTTGATGACATCCAAGTAGAAATTACGTGGTGGTATGGTGATTTGGTGGGAAGCCTCGCACCTTCAACTTTCAAGGGCCCCCCAGACCCCCTCCGCATCGAGTGCACCGATGTCTCCAACTCTTGAAATTAAGGTTGAGGGACCCCCAATCAAACCCCAAAAGCGCATTGCTTAAGCTCAAAATGCATAGTTAGGACGCTTAACCACCGGACTATAACAAAAACCCACACCAAAATCCTTATGAAATGAGCTTTTTTCAGTTTTTAGTAGGTATTTACTCTCTATATTGTGTCGTCTTAAACAAGTTCTAGTCCTAAAGAAGAGTTTTGAAGAGGGTGATCCGGGAAAGTTTTTGTGTAACAGTTATCAGCACCAACTTCGAAGAATACAGGTAAGCCGGAAAGTGTGTCGTACAAACTCGCTTCCGATTTACTGAGGCCCTGTCGTTCATCGGTTGCAACTGTGCATTGATTAGACAGATAGGCAATTTTTACAACAAAATATAGATGGCGCCACACAAAAACCCATCAATAACCCAAAAACCCATCAAAAACACAAAAACCCAACAAAAACCCAAAAACCCACCCACTTTTTCTGAATATATGGGTTTTTGCCAACCCTGATCTCAGGTCCCTAAGGGTGGCCAGTGGGCAGACTATATTTCATGGTGGGGCGCCATCTTGGTCGCCTATTGAAATTTGTCATCAGTGGAACGATTTTCTCGAGGATTTTCTTGAAACATGAAACTTACTATATCTCGTATAAACATTCTTACTTTCAAGCTTAGTTTCATGATTACGTCGCCATATTGAAATTTCTTATTATTGGAACGATTGTCATGAAACGTGAAACGTAGTCTTGTCTCGTATGAGTCCGCTTCAGATTCATTAGCTTTGAATCCGTTGTAGCGGATCATGAAATTCAGCTTGAAAATGAGAGTGACCATACGAAGCAAGGGTGTTCCAAATTCCAGGGAAATCGTTCCACTAATATGAAATTCCAATATGGCTACCAAGATGGCGGTGCCACCATGAAATCCAGTCTGCCCATTGGCCACCCTTAACCTTCTCACTGCGGCCCATTTTTGCCGCGAATGGTTCCCCTGGTGCGGCGCTAATACGCGTCATCCGCAGTCCGCAGTGAATGGACGAAATCTTTCTTCAAAATCCGTTTTTGACCACGAAAATTGTCTGGAAGTGCTCGAGGAAGGTGACAACAACGGCCTGTATACCGACCTGCAAGAATATTTTGCCGACGTAGAAGGTATATGGGTGAATAGGTATGTGTTCCACAAGGCCAGTGAATGGGGTATAGGTACGATTTCTGCTGACCTGCAAAATCGGCTGACCTGCATTTTAGTGACACCCCTTTATTCGGGACGTAAACGTTGTCTTTTTTTTTACCGCAATGTAGGTACCTAAGTAGTGCATTGCTGGGGGCGTAGTCTTTCAGCTGCGCACCCCTGGAGCTAGATCTACTACAAGCCTGCTAAATACGCTAACCATAACATGAAATAAGAGACACAAATGCAAACCCCTTTTCACATTATTGTTACTTGTCAAATTTCCATGTCGATAATGTGAGAATAGTAACCCAACGCTTGCGCCAAATTTTGGCGTCAAATACAAAATTTGCGAACAAATGCTACAAAATCGCAAGAAAAACCGCCACAAAGTTGAAAAATACGCGCCGCAGCGAACAGGGTAATAGGCTAGAGGTTAATACACACTAGTGATTACTTATTTTTCATCAAAAAGTCCGCATTGTTCATTAAATTATAAATAACTGCGTTTTACATTGATCAGATGTGCGTACGCAACCCATAATGCAACCCCCACCAACTCTATTTTCAGTTTGACAAGCAACGGCCGTGAGTTTTCGCTGCTGTCTGCTGTCAACGTCAACTATTTATTCGCCATTTTGAAGTTCGCTCCGAGTGTCGTACGTTTGTGAACAAGTGGGCCGCTATTCTTGAATCGTGTGAGAAAAGTCCCTGGGAGTAAAATACATTCCGCAGTACACTGATGTAGCGAGTGTTGCCTAAAATCGTGGTTTTTAGGCAACTTTCGCTAGTCAAACTGAAAATAGAGTTGTTGGGGGTTGCATTTTGGGTTGCGTACGCACATCCGATCAATGTAAAACGCAGTTATTTATAATTTAATGAACAATGCGGACTTTTTGATGAAAAATGAGTAATCACTAGTGTGTAATTACCTCTAGCCTATTACCCTCTGTTCGCTGCGGCGCGTATTTTTCAACTCTATGGCGGTTTTTCACGCCATTTTCTAGCATTTGTTCGCAAATTTTGTATTTGACGCCATTACTTCAGAAGACGAGTATGCGCGCTGATGGCGCGCTGGATAATGAAAGGTACTATTGCAGGTATCCACTAGTGCCCACCCAGGCTACTAGACGTCGGAGTACCTATGTGCTCCTCTCAAAAAATTCCTCTACGATCAAGTAGGTACCTACCGAGGTCTACACCAGGTGGCGGTTTTTAAATCTAAATCGCCTATAAAAAAAAACACACCAACGTACTTACTCACATTATTTACGCGGTAGGTAAGGTACCTATTTCCTATTCACCAACATTTTCTTGTCCAAGACAAACCAACTTGAAATGAACTATACGGACAGAAAGTTTACCACAACACGGGCATACCTATATCTACGACTGTGCGAACATTGAGAACAAAACAGAACGCATGATTGGCAAATGACAGGAACACTTACAATCCTCCATCTTGTTTATAGCGCCCAAAATCGCAAATTCGCGAACCTTTCGTTATTCATCCAACCAGGCAGTGGCAGACGACCGTATGTATCTTCGTATGTCTCGTTTTTTGTGTCGCTGAAATCATTTCCCAATTTATTGTATTTTCTCATCATAACAAAATGTAAGTGACCAGCTAGTGAATATACATATTGAATAGTTCCTATAAGTCCCATTAATTTATGTTTTTTTTTTTTTAGGTTAGAACTGCCATTTAAAACTGATGCCGCAAACGACTGTTCGCAGTGTTCGTATCAGACTGAATTCGTCTTTCAACTCGCCCACCACTCCCAGAAAAATCACAAAAATGTTAATGCGACCGACCTGTTCCATGCTATTGTCGAACCGGGACAGTTCCCTTGCATCTTCTGCGATTACAAGAGCTACTACCAGTTTGAATTGTACGAACATTGCAAACAAGTACATTGTCGTGGAACCAGGAACAATGAAAATGGGACGGTTTGTGAAAAAATCGAAAAATATCCGTGTGATTACTGCAAGTACCGATCGGATTCAAGTTTATTTCTTGTGAGACATCACGTTATCTGTGGTAATGAGCTTACGAGGGAATCGCAAGGAACGACATCAGTAGAGGTCGAAAACATGGAATCGCCGGATTTGAATGAGGCTGTTGAAACAGGAACCATCATCAGAGGTCTTGAAAAGATGGAATCGAAAATGTTGGTGCATGGTTCAAGTAAAGAAATCGGCAAGTTTCACTGTAGCCATTGTTCGTTCCGAACTAAACACAAGTGGTATTTGAAAACGCACTACATTTTGAAACATGCAATGAATGAAGATATCAATTGGTTCAAGTGCAACGATTGTTCGTACCGAACTAAGTACAGGTCATCTTTGAAAACGCACTTCATATCGAAACATGCAATGAATCAAGAAATCAACTGGTTCCGATGCAACAATTGTTCGTACCGAACTAAGCAAAAATCGCATTTGAAAGTGCACATGACACATAAACATGCTACGAATGAAGAAATTAACTGGTTCCAGTGCAATCATTGCTCGTTACGAACCAAACAAAAATCATGTTTGAAAAAACACATAACTAGTAGACATGCTACGAATGAAGAAATCACCTGGTTCCAATGCAACCATTGTTCGCACCGAACTAAGCGTAATTCGGATTTGAAAGTGCACATTACAAAGAAACATGCTACAAGTGAAGCAGTCAACTGGTTCCAGTGCAATCATTGTTCGTTCCGAACCAAACAAAAATCATGTTTGAAAAAACACATAACTAATGGACATGCTACGAATGAAGAAATCACCTGGTTCCAATGCAACCATTGTTCGCACCGAACTAAGCGTAAATCGGATTTGAAAGTGCACATGACAAAGAAACATGCAACAAGTGCAATCAACTGGTTCCAGTGCAATCGTTGTTCGTACCGCTCCAAGCAAAAAAAATTATTCAACAGACACATGTCCATACACTTCGGTATAAATTCGGATCATGATCATACATATAGTATAACGGCTGTAATGCGAAATAACTGGTTCCAGTGCGAGCAGTGCTCGTACCAGACAAGGAAAAAATCGCATTTGAAAGACCACATCACTAATAGACATGCTACAAGTGAAGAAATCAACTGGTTCCAGTGCAGTCGTTGTTCGTACCGCGCCAAGAGAAAATCATATTTGAACAGGCACTTGTTGTCCATCCACCGTGTTACAAACTTGATACAAGATCATCGTGATCATACGTATAGTCTAACGGCTGTAACGCCAGCATCAACACCACGCATCCCGCGGACGGAGGTGTCCACCCCGAAGCGGGAATCCCCACCAATTTGTAACTAAAACCAGGAGGGTGATGTATCGTCAATCAACATAATTATCTAATAATCGTCTTATCATTAAAAAATTAACGAAGTAGGTAGGTACATCACCCTTCCAATTTAAAAAAGTGAGGAGCATGGAAACGGACACCTTCCAATCTGAATATACGTAACTCGATACCTAATGTCTTTATCAATAATTATCCTGCAAAGCCTTCCCTCTCCTCCTTATAACTTCGGGCCCGCACCTCACACATCCGCTTCTCTCGCACGCATTGGTCGTCACTGTCGCCTCAGTGAATTCCTGCTTCGGGGTCGACATCTTCACCGGATATGTGGTGCTGATGTTGATGCTAGGATTACATGGCATCGAAGTGAACCAAAGAAAAATCAATAAATTATCCGTCCATACCTACATGCCACGAGCTGCACTGAAAATACTTAACTGTCATGTATACCAGAAAATTGGTATCCAATACTATTTGTAGTTATTATATACGTTGCCAAGAGTAACAAAGAATATGCCATACTACTACAATTGTTGTATAAAGTTTGAAGTATAACATACAATATTGTAGTTGTATCTAATATCAAACCCCACGGTTGTTTTGAGTATACAACCAAGCAATTGTTTCTGATATTGAGATTGTAGTAGTATTAAATAGAAGAGCGTTACGTATATAATAGTATGATCCAAAGACATCCAAAACTGATTCAAATATGTATGTATTATTATGCGGTTCTTGTTTTTAATAAGAAGCGTGCTAATGTAATCAATAAAATCACACATTTATTTCCAATAGGTATATTTTGTATATTATTTAATCATATACACATTATAAAATAATGGTATTGGGTTATCAAAAATAGCAATATAAGTACGGTATGATCAAAAACTTTCCTCCTCTAGGCAGGCTGTGGTCTGGTCATTGGCAGGCAAACGAGGCTGATTTTGGCCAGGCCACAGCCTGCCTAGGGAAGGAAAGTTTTTGATCATACGGTACCTACGTGAAGTTCCTCCTGCGGATATAAAATATTAAGTGGAGTAGGTATTAGGTTGTTCAATAATCAAAACTAAATAATAACCGCGAGTTCCACCAACAAGTTAGCACAGTGTTGACAATAATACACCGTTGATAGCATTCCCTTCAAGCCATTGCTAGAAGCTCCTGCTCGTTTGATCGTGGAAAATTTGTAAAATCTGAAGCAAATAAATCATATCTTCGTGCTGTATTATAAAACCTGGATTTCTGCCGCAAACTAACAGAAACAGCAAAAATGAAATTTCACGAACAGTGTGTTGAACTACTTTTGCACAGCTTTTGATGGAGCTCGAGGTGAAACTATCATAACTAAGGGATTATTGATCAAGTAAATTCTAAAACTTATAATAAAATCCTTGAGGGTGCTTCTCTGTCTGGCAAATGACTCTTCAGTAGGTATGCCTACTCATTCAGCCACTATCCGCAAACGACCATAATACGACCATAGCACGACCAGGACGTCACACTAGAAAAGAAATAAGTTTCAAAATTTGGGAGGTCTGTAAATACTCCGAAACTCACCTTGGAAGAGTTGTCTGTAGGTCTTTCACCACTTGTAATCGAATCAATTACTTCACACCGAACTAATTCACGACCTGATGCACCGACGTATAATGGCGATATGGTGAGATTGCGAACTGCAAGGGACGCTTCCTAATGCAATAAACCTGTTGGATATGATATACCCGCTGTAGCTGTATCACTTACAACTACAATATTATTGTCAATACAGTTACCGATATTGTTTTGTAATATATGTCATAATATAATACCGCAGTAGTATTTGATGCAGTCATAATAGTATTTAATGCAAAATGGTATAGCAACTACAGTAGTTATATTGTCAAAGTATGTGGCGGTATTTTATATCAAGACAACATGATATATTTTACAATAATTACGGTATGACATACAAGATACACCTTACAATGACGTAGTTGTTGGATGGATTGGCTTCAGTTTTTTCAGTGTGGTTCCAGTGCAACATTATCCAATGGGCATGTTCATCACACGATGGATTCGAAATTAAATCATGTAAACCGTAAACCTCTGTTGTCAGCTCATTAACTTCCTATGGCAAATGCATAGAAATTTGGAAGGAATTAGGTAGCAAAATTCTTGCCGAGATTTCAGCGTGAAAAAATATTCGGAAAGACCATACAATTCAAACTCGAGCGTAGTCGTGACGTGATCAATTTCAGCGAAGAAAAGCAATTCCCAGGCTCCCACATTGCTGGAATGAAGTCAGTGGCGGCTGGTGAGGGAGGGCTCAAGGGCGGCGCCCCCCCCAACGCTAAAGGCGGCAAGAGGTTTTTATCGGTAGGAAGACATGGAATGCATTGTATTAATTATACTCATTCCAAAGATTTGGTTTAGTGCAAAAACTTTCAGTCATTAGTCAATTAATAGTTTAACAAAATAATTCTAAGCGATCGCACGGTCGAAGAAGTTTGTCTTGGGCTCCGCATTCGGCGCCCACCGCCGATGCGGTGATGCCGGGGTGCACCCGCGCAAAACATGTCCGTAACCATGGCAACGCGAGACGCGGCTCCCGCTCTATACTGCAGATATGGGCTCCGTTTCTCGAGCCCCCAGCCGATTGAAATAATCGATATAATTATTTATGTACTCTTCGATTAGTCAACAGTTTGCAAACATGAAGATAGCTGACCTAAAAAAGGTACATTTAGGTCATCAAGCCTACAAGAAGGAATAAATGCAACAAAACAACGGACGTCCGATTACAGCATTGATTTACTGAATATAAAGCAAATCGAACCCGCAAGAATAAATTCGTGGTGCATTAACTCACACGTAATTTTGACAAAACAGTAAATGCTAAAACTTCATGTGGTTGTGATGCGGATACGACAAAAAAGTTTTTGTCTCGAGTTTCGTCATTTCGCGAACTGAGAACTGTTCTATCTGCACTATTTGTAGAAAATGTTTTTCGAACTTCGAACCAACAAAACATGGACGATATGTTTCATAATTTGAACAATTAGATCAGAAACGGAAAAGGAATAAAAGCCTCTTTCTCTAGTTTCTGATCTAATTGTTTATATCAGGAAACATTTTGTCCATGTTTTGCTGGTTCGAAGTTCGAAAAACATTTTCTACAAGAAGTGCAGATAGAACATTATAGTTCTCAGCTCGCGAATTTGTTATTAACTTGAGCCCTCCTTGCAAAAAACTCACGAGCCGCCACTGAATGAAGTGTAATCTATATTTTGCATTGGTGGTCGACAGCCCAAAGCGAGACCCAAAGCTTTAGTAGTGACACTAGTCTAAAGCACTTGTGATGTCAGAGGGTCAAATTGGCGAGTTCGGTCCTGGTCACTGCCTACGTCATCACTATTTGGTGATGTTTTTTTTTCGAGCTTCTTGGTTTCAAATATTGAAATAAGAAAGAATAGGGGTAGGTACATAAGTATTCGGAACAGAGGCATGGTTATAGAAGTGAGATGCAGCGATAACACCAACACTTTAGGATATCCTGTACAACGTCAACTGCTCATTACCCTTTTTTTGGTACAAATTTCGCGGGTAATTTCGAACAGTTGGCAGCCCTGAGATGTCACCACTATATCTTGTGTCAGTCGATCTCGAATTATTGCTTCTTTCTCATGCAACCGTCCTCGTGTCGCTGAAATCCCTTTCCGATTTATTATAGGTACTTCATCATAAAATGTAAGCTACTAGCTAGTGAATAGTATATATTGAACAGTTTCTGCCAAGTCCTATTTATGCTTTTTTTTCAGGTTAGACCTACCACTTGAAGTTGCTGCCACTTACGACTGTTCGCAGTGTTCGTATCGAACTGAATTCGTCTTCCAGCTCACCAACCATTTCCAGAGGAATCACAAAAATGTTTATGCGGCCGAGCTGTTCCATGCCATTGTCGAACCGCAACAGTTCCCCTGCATCTTTTGCGATTACAAGAGCTACTACCAGTTCGAATTGTACGAACATTGCAAACAAGTACATAGTAGTGGAACCAGGAACAATGAAAATGGGACGTTTTGTGAAGAAAATGAAAGATATACGTGTTACCACTGCAGATACCGATCGGATTCCAGTTTGTTTCTTGTAAAACATCACGCTTTGTGTAGAAATGAGCCGACGAGGGAGTCACAAGGAACGACATCAGTAAAAGCCGAAAGCATGGAATCGACAGATTTCAATGAAGCTGTTGCAACAACTGTTGTACCAAGTAGAAGGTACAAAGATAGATCAAGTCTTGAAAGCCACATGCCTATAAACGCGACAGAGTCGTTCCACTGCTACTATTGCTCGTACCAAACCAAAAAAATATGGCATCTGAGACAGCACCACATTTCCTTGCACGCTTCAGATGAAGAAATTACCTGGTTCCAATTCAACCATTGTTCGTACCGAACTAAGCAAAAATCGCATTTGAAACAGCACATGACTAGTAAACATGCTACGAATGAAGAAATCCCGGGAGAAATTAACTGGTTCCAGTGCAACCATTGTTCGTACCGAACCAAAAGAAAATCAGATCTGGCACGGCACATGACGAATAAACACGCAACGAATGAAGAAGTCAACTGGCTCCAATGCAACCATTGTTCATACCGATCCAAATTTGAGTCAAATTTGAGAAAACACATTATGAATAAACATGCTGCGAATGAAGAAATCACCTGGTTCCAATGCAACCATTGTTCGCACCGAACTAAGCAAAAATCGAATTTAAAAAAACACATGACTAGTAAACATGCTACGAATGAAGAAATCTCGGGAGAAATGAATTGGTTCCAGTGCAACCATTGTTCGTACCGAACCAAAAGGAAAACAGATTTGACACGGCACATGACGAGTAAACACGCTACGAATGAAGAAATCAATTGGTTCCAATGCAATCATTGTTCGTACTGCGCTAAGAATAAATCGTCTTTGAAAGCGCACATGACAAATAAACATGCCACAAGTGGAGAAATCAACTGGTTTCAGTGCAACCATTGTCCGTTCCAAACCAAACGAAAATCAGGTTTGAGAAAGCACATGTCGAATAAACATTCTACGAATGAAGAAGTCAACTGGTTCCAGTGCAATCATTGTTCGTACTGCGGCAAGAATAAATCGCTTTTGAAAGCGCACATGACAAATAAACATGCTACAAGTGGAGAAATCAACTGGTTTCAGTGCAACCATTGTCCGTTCCAAACCAAACGAAAATCAGGTTTGAAAGAGCACATGACGAATAAACATGCTACAAGGGAAGAAATCAACTGGTTCCAGTGCAATCGTTGTTCGTACCGCGGCAAGCAAAAATCATTACTGAACAGACACATGGCCATACACTGCGGTACAAACTACATACAAGATCATGATCATACATACAGTCTAACGCTAGGTCAAACGGCTGTAACGTCAGCAACACCACGCATCCCGCGGACGGGAACAGACACCTTCCAGTATTAACATTATGTCTTTGTTAATAGGTAATTATCCTGCAGAGTAATACATCTCATTTGTCAAAGAGCTAACCCATCAACCACTTTTTGCCGTCTTCCCTTCTCCTCCGCTGGTGTAGTCCCACCGATATTATAAACATCCCAAGGTCGTATTGTTGGTAGGTATGTAGGTAAGAGCTGTCGTCAACACACAAACTCATCGACAAAAGGTTTCAGGTACTCCTAGCACAGACTCTTCTAGAAAGAATAAACAACAAGTACAGCTCAGCTGTTGATAATTTAAACCAAAACAACCGCATGGGTCAAAAGTAAAATTGCAAACAATAGATAAATCTCTTCTATTCCTTCCCTCACAACATGACATAATTTATGAGACGAACAAAGACACCGTGGCTTTGGTCCGCGACCTAATCACTAATTTCGACCCAAATAAATTTAGTCCACGTGGTGTAAACGATCGTAAACAAGGACCAAATCAGAACCAAGTAGCTTGGGTCAGGTCTCCGGTTAGCCGTGGACTGAAGTAAATTTAGTTTTTATATCTATTTAGTTTAAGTTCATATTTTAAAATAGGTCGGCCGCGTTAGTCTGCCGATGAAAACGCTGGAAGAGAATAATTACTTTAGGTGGAATTGGGGTCAGTGCTTGGGTCAGTCCAGTTTTAGTCCACCGGTGTAAACGTAGCCAGTAAATCAATCAATATTTATAATAAATAGCATAAATATAATCGTCATCGGTCATGGCAGAAAAATATCGGTGTCAACAATGTTCATATAGATTTGAACTCAAGTTTCAACTAGGTGAGCACCACGTTCAAAGAGCCCATGAAAATGTTAACGCGTCAGAACTGTTCCGTGCATGCTATCGTAGATGCGATCATGGATGATGCGATTGCTGCCGGCTTGGAACCGATTCCGCATTGCTTCTGGTGAAACAAACGGATTTCCGTCGATTATTGACGACAGCGAAACTACTCGCAACACCACCGCACGCCAATGCAGTCGACCTCGTTGAAGATTTTGAGCTGACTAAATCTCGTAGCACTCTCAGTCCAAAGAAAAATTGGAGAAAGCACACACAGGTTCATGTTCTCCGTGAACAGATCAAGCGGTTCCAGTGTTCATATAAATCCAAACATATCTACCTAGATGGTGAGTATTTGAAAATGCACATGTTGATACATGCTGCCGCTGAGGACATCGTCCGGTTTCAATGTGCAAAATATTCATTGAGATCAAAACACAAAGGGGATTTGAAAAAGTACCTGTACCTACATTTGAAAGAACTAAAATTACGGTGGAGGTAACAAAAATGTCTGCATCAGCCTTCGGCAAGACTTTCGTTTAAAAAGAAACAGTTGTAGTAGGCTCAGACTACGGCAGTAGTGTGGTCCGAAATTTTCTTTTCTCAATTTTGGATGGGGCCACCCTTCATTTTTGTTACACATAGGTACCCGATAAGTAGTACCCATAGTGATTTCCTGGTGAAATTTCAATTCTCTACCATGGCAGGAAGGGGGTGCTCATCAACCCTCAATTTCACTAGGAAATCACTATGGGTATGTGTAATAAAACTGGAGGGTGGCCCGATCAAAAATAGGAAAACCATTTTTTTTTTTTTTGGATCACACTATTGAATCATCTTGACAAAGTTGTACGGAACGGCTTATCAAATTGACATCCTGGAATATGCCATTGCGAAGCCCCCAAAACCAACAGTATTGGAATATCCTTCATCTAAGTGGCGTACAAACCGTTTTTGGTTCAATTATACCGGGTGATTCCGAACGGCTGGCAACCCTTGACACCAGTGTCACCACCATATCGGGTGTCGTACCTAAGTGTCATAATGTCAGTCTCAAATCAATCCTCCTCACCCCTTCAACCACGAAAGCGTATATCTGTGTTCGTGAAATCACTTCCCGATCTATTGTACTTCATCATCACAAAATGTAAGTCACTAGTTAGTGAATATACATATTGAACAGTTTCTGTCAATTTATGTTACATATTTTTTCAGGTTAGAACTATCACCCGCTGCTGATAGATGCCACTTACGACTGTTCGCAGTGTTCGCATCGGACCGAATTCGTCTTTTAGCTCACCAACCCTCGCACCAACCACTTCCAGAGGAATCACAAAAATGTTTATGCGGCCGAGCTGTGCCATGCCATTGTTGAACCGCAACAGTTCCCTTGAATCTTATGCGAATACAAGAGCTATCACTTCGAATTGTACGAACATTGCAAACAAGTACATAGTAGTGGAACCAGGAACAATGAAAATGAGACGTTTTGTGAAGAAAATGAGAGATATCCGTGTTACCACTGCAGTTACCGATCGGATTCCAGTTTGTTTCTTGCAAAACATCACGCTTTGTGTAGAAATGAGCCGACGATGGAGTCACAAGGAACGGCATCAGTATAAAGGCCGGAAACATGGAATCGCCAGATTTCAATGAGGCTGTTGCAACAACGACCATCAGAAACATTGCAGTAATGGAATACATTGTACCAAGTAGAAGGTACAAAGATAGATTAAGTCTGAAAAGCCACATGCCCATAAACGCGACAAAGTCGTTCCACTGCTACTATTGCTCGTACCAAACGAAAAAAATGCTATTTGAGACAGCACCACCATTTCCTTGCAAGCTCTAGATGAAGAAATTACCTGGTTCCAGTGCAGCAATTGTTTGTTCCGAACTAAATTCAAATCATGTTTGGAAATAAGGCACAAAATGGGAAAACATGCCACGAATGAAGATTGCAAGTGGTTTCAGTGCAACCATTGCTCATATCGATCCAAATTTGAGTCATATTTGAGAAAACACATTATGAATAAACATATTCTGCGGATGAAGAAATCACCTGGTTTCAATGCAACCATTGTTCGCACCGAACCAAAAGGAAATCACATTTGATACGGCACGTGACGAATAAACACGCTACGAATGAAGAAATCAACTGGTTCCAGTGCAGTCGTTGTTCGTACCGCGCCAAGAGAAAATCACATTTGAACAGACACTTGTTGTCCATCCACTGTGCTACAAACTTCATACAAGATCATCGTGATCATACATATAGTCTAACGGCTGTAGCGCCAGCATCGACACCCCGCATCCCGAGGACGAAGGTGTCCACCCCGAAGCGGGAATCCCCACCAATAGGCGAAATTCAGTGCCATTTCTGCGCTGGCGCAACCATGCTAGGGGATTTGAGAATAGTGCCGTATGCTAACACATGTAAAAAGCGTAATTTCAACATTGTATATTATTGAAACGGCTGTAAATGAAACTTTCAAATAAGCTATGGAAAAAAGAGTGTTTCTTGATCTTTCATTGTGTTCAAGACCAGCAATGATGGATCAGTTTTAGATACACAAGAAGCGAAAATATGGTGACGTGTTTATCAGTTGGTGTGTTTTTGAAAATACCGCCCTACTTCTAGTATTCTTCTCTGCCTTACGGTTGCCGTCATAGACACGTCCTGTCTGTCAATGGCATGAAACTGCATGTAAACAAATGGTAACTAAAATTTTATCGGGTTATATGTATAATATATCAGAGGTTTTGTGTTTTCTGTTTTTTTTCAAAAATGACAGGCAGTTTGTTGAGTGCCTGGCTGCAAAAACCATACGAAAAGAACATTACAGTTCCATTTCATGTGTTCCCAAAAAACATCACCTTCTAGGCAACCAGTTATACACTGAAAACGGCTTTTTCGTTCTTTTCGGAGCACTATACGCGCGGAATTAATTTTTTCGACAGCAATGCACATGGACAACATCATTCCGCATAATCTAGCATGGAAAACAGGAGTTTCTTGTCATCTATTTTCCTTTGTTAAATCGATGGCTAAAAATCTGCAGGTTTTGACTTTTCCTAGCTCGCGCAGACGCATGAGTTCCATCCCCTAGCTTTGCGAATCTACAGCGCAAGTCGTGCCTTTGAAGTCGAAGCATGGAAACCGAAACCTTCCAATCTGAATATTATGTCTCTATCAATAATTATCCTGCAAAGTCTTCCCTCTCCTCCTTATAACTTCGGACCCGCACCTCTTAACATCCGCTTTTCTCGCACGCAATTGGTCGTTAACAGTCGCCCTCGTGGATTCTTGCTTCGGGGTCGACATCTTCACTGGATGTGTGGTGCTGATGCTATGATTAGATATACATGGCATTGTAGTAAACCAAAAAAAAAAAACAAATTGTAAACGTCCGTACCCAGATGCCACGAGCTGGTTCCAGTGCAACAATATCCCTTGGGCATGTTCAGCACAGGATGAATTCAGAATTAAATCATGTAGGTAAATCTGTTGTCAGTTCATCAACTTCCTATGGCAAATGCATAGAAGTTTGGAAAGAATTAGGTAACAAAATTCTTGCCGAGATTTCAGCGTGAAGAAATCTTCGGAAAGACCATACAATTCAAACTCGAGCGTAGTCGTGACGTGATCAATCTCAACGAAGAAAAGCAATTCCCAGGCTCCCACATTGCTGGAATGAAGTGTAATCTATATTTTGAATTGGTGGTCGACAGCCCAAAGCGAGACCCAAAGCTTTAGCACTAGTCTTGAGCACTTGTGATGTCATCAGAGGGTCAAATTGGCGAGTTCGGTTCTGGGGACTGCCTACGTCATAACTATTTGGTGATGTTTTTTTTTTTTGAGCTTCTTGGTTTTGAATTTTGAAATGAGAAAGAATAGGGGTGGGTACATATTCGGAACAAAGGCATGGTCATAGAAGTAAGATGCAGCGATAACACCAACACTTTAGGATATCCTGTACAACTTCAACTGCTCATTACCCTTTTTTTGGTCCCAATTTCTCGGGTAATTTCGAACAGTTGGCAGTCCTGAGATGCCATCAAGGTTTGTTCCATCGGAAATCCCGAACTAGTCACCGACAGTTTGCAAACTGTAAACAATGCACATGACCCACTTCGGACCAGTTTCCGTCTGGCTGCTGCTCGTTGACTGAACAGCAAACCGTCAATCATGGCTAATGGCTAGGTACCTTATTTTCTATCGTTTAGCAGTTTGTAGCTGGAAATAAGCCGTGTATTTTATAAATTAAATGAATGAATAATGAAACCACCAATCTAACCCATATTATTTGTGAACATTGACCAGAGAAGGCTCGATGCCAAATAAATATTATATTCCGCTGCGCAAGCCCGGACGATAAGTTTCCGTGAAATCCGCAAACTTTTCTGACCGTCCCGAAACTAGTTTGAGCCACTGACGTATAGTTTGAGCCAATGGTGGAACAGCGGATCATCAGTCAGGGGATCGTCCGAGATTTTGATGGAACGCCAAAATCGTAATGCGCATGCCGCTGACGTCCGCGGACCGTCAGGGACTGTTGATGGAACAAACCTACTATATCTGATTCTTGTATCAGTCAATCTCGAATTATTCCTTACGCAACCGTCCTCGTGTCGCTGAAATCACTTTCCGATTTATTATACTTCATCATCATAAAAAATGCAAGTTACTAGCTAGTGGATAGTACATATCGAACAGTTTCTGCCAAGTCCTGTTTATGCTTTGTTTTTAGGTTAGAACTACCACCCGAAGTTGATCCCACTTACGACTGTTCGCAGTGTTCGTATCGAACTGAATTCGTCTTCCAGCTCAGCAACCACTTCCAGAGGAATCACAGAAATGTTTATGCGGCCGAGCTGTTCCATGCCATTGTCGAACCGCAACAGTTCCCTTGCATCTTTTGCGATCACAAGAGCTACTATCAGTTCGAATTGTACGAACATTGCAAACAAGTACATAGTAGTGGAACCAGGAACAATGAAAATGGGACGTTTTGTGAAGAAAATGAAAGATATCCGTGTTACCACTGCAGATACCGATCGGATTCCAGTTTGTTTCTTGTAAAACATCACGCTTTGTGTAGAAATGAGCCGACGAGGGAGTCACAAGGAACAACATCAGTAAAGGCCGAAAGCATGGAATCGCCAGATTTCAATGAGGCTGTTGCAACAACCACCATCAGAAACATTGCAGTAATGGAATACATTGTACCAAGTAGTAGGTACAAAAATAGATCAAGTCTGGAAAGCCACATGCCCATAAACGCGACAAAGTCGTTTCACTGCTACTATTGCTCGTACAAAACAAAAAAAATATGCTATTTGAGACAACACCACATTTCCTTGCACGCTTCAGATGAAGAAATTACCTGGTTCCAGTGCAGCGATTGTTTGTTCCGAACTAAATTCAAATCATGTTTGGAAAGGCACAAAATGGCAAAACATGCCACGAATGAAGATGGCAAATGGTTTCAGTGCAGCCAGTGTTCATGCCGATCCAAATTTAAGTCATCTTTGAGAAAACACATTATGAATAAACATGCTGCAAATGAAGAAATCACCTGGTTCCAATGCAACCATTGTTCGTACCGAACTAATCAAAAATCGCATTTGAAACGGCACACGACTAGAAAACATGCTACGAATGAAGAAATCTCGGGAGAACTTAATTGGATCCAGTGCAAGCATTGTTCGTACCAAACCAAAAGGAAATCCGATTTGACACGGCACATGACAAATAAACACGCTACGAATGAAGAGGTCAACTGGTTCCAATGCAACCATTGTTCACACCGATCCAAATTTGAGTCATATTTGAGAAAACACATTATGAATAAACATGCTGCGAATGAAGAAATCACCTGGTTCCAATGCAACCATTGTTCGTACCGAACTAAGCAAAAATTGCATTTGAAAAAGCACATGACTAGTAAACATGCTACGAATAATGAAATCCCGGGAGAAATTAATTGGTTCCAGTGCAACCATTGTTCGTACCGAACCAAAAGGAAATCAGATTTGACACGGCACATGACGAATAAACACGCTACGAATAAAGAAGTCAACTGGTTCCAGTGCAGTCATTGTTCGTACTGGGTAAAGAATAAATCGCTTTTGGAAGCGCACATGACAAATAAACATGCCACAAGTGAAGAAATCAACTGGTTCCAGTGCAACCATTGTTCGTACCGAACCAAAAGAAAATCAGATTTGACACGGCACATGACGAATAAACACGCTACGAAAAAAGAAGTCGACTGGTTCCAGTGCAACCATTGTTCGTACTGGGTAAAAAATAAATCGCTTTTGGAAGCGCACATGACAAATAAACATGCCACAAGTGAAGAAATCAACTGGTTCCAGTGCAACCATTGTTCGTACCGAACCAAAAGGAAATCAGATTTGACACGGCACATGACGAATAAACACGCAACGAATGAAGAAATCAACTGGATTCAGTGCAATCATTGTTTGTACCGCGCCAAGAATAAATCGCTTTTGAAATCGCACATGACTGATATACATGCTGCAAGTGAAGAAATCAACTGGTTCCAGTGCAATCGTTGTTCGTACCGCGGCAAGCAAAAATCATTACTGAACAGACACATGGCCATACACTGCGGTACAAACTTCATACAAGATCATGATCATACATACAGTCTAACGTTCGATCAAACGGCTGTAACGTCAGCAACAACACCACGCATCCCGCGGACAGGAACGGACACCTTCCAGTATTAACATAATGTCTTTATCAATAATTATACTGCAGAGTAATACCTACATCTCATTTGTCGAAGAGCTAACCCATCACCCACTTTATGCCGTCTTCCTTCTCCTCCGCTAGTGTCGAGGCTAGTGTAGGTAGTCATACCTTGAGTCATACCGATATGGGTAACATCCCAAGGTCGTATTGTAGGTAGGTAAGAGCGAGGGTAAGAGCAGTCGTCAACACAACAACACATCTCGACAAAAGGTTTCACTTCTAGCACAGACTCTTCTAGAAAGAATAAACAACAAGTACAGGTCAGCTGTTAATAATTCAAACCAAAACAACCGCATGGGTCAAAAGTAAAATTACAAACAAATTTTTTCTATTCCTTCCCTCACAACATGACATAATTTGAGACGAACAAAGCCAAAATAAGTCTCACAAATTTTGACGAAACAGTAAATCAATAAATAATGAATAACAAATATAATCGTCATCGGTCATGGCAGAAATATATCGGTGTCAACAATGTTCATATAGATTTGAACTCAAGTTTCAACTAAAGCAACACGTTCGAAGAGCCGATGGAAATGTTGACGCGGCAGAAACTGTTCTTTCCCTTTGGTTTGACAGAGGGCACCCTGTTGGATAAAAATGATCCCTTATTACAACAATCCTCACATTTTATAAGTTTTTACCGAAAAAATATAATATCTGCAAGTTTGGCTGCATTTTTGTTACAACCTACGACTCGGCAACAGCTCGTTATGATTATGAAGAATCCTCTCACCTAGTCGATCTTGAAATGCAATTTGTCAGCTGGATTACCTTAAAAACAATTATTATCCACTTACCTCTCAATTTTTCATTAGTTTTCCTCACAAACCTGCTGTACAATTATCTGATTTCTGCAAAACTTCCTCCTTCCTCCATTCCAATGTAAACATAACCCATGTTTTATGTTAACCCATGAACTAAACATGTGCAGTTTAGTCTACTATTATAAGTTAAACAACTTACTACCAGAATAGCCAATTATGTCCAAACCCCCAAACAAAATTTCCCCGTGCTACCAGCGCACGCAGCGGGTTCACGAGTTGATAGAGGCCTTGTTTACGCGAGGTTTAAAGCTGGTGTTAAGGTCCGTAACATCAATGTTATCGTCCGCATAAACACCTCTAAACGCAAGTTTCGCAACAGCTGTTAAGCTTAGCTAAATGTGATTTTAAATTGCATTTAGTAACCAAACAAGTGTTGGCAATCGCACGTAAACGCCCATGCCCATCCGCAGTACACTGATGTAGCGAATGTTGCCTAAAATCGTGGTTTTCAGGCAACTTTCACTACAGAAGTGTACTGCGGAATGTATTTTACTGCCAGGGACTTTTCTCACACGATTCAAGAATAGCGGCCTAGGTTAAGGGGCTGTCGGCTGTCATTTTGGTCGGCGCGCGTAAACACTCCTAACTAACCATTGTTAAAATCTCTGCTAAGCCTCGCGTAAACAAGCTCACTGAGTTATTGCAGAATGCCATTTTACTGCACGGGACTATTAAAGGAGGCGTTATTAAAATACTGCTTACCTAATTTTTGGTTGTTGAATAAGAGTTATTGCAGATCGCATATTCCCTTACTTGCCCCGTCATTCCCAATTCCTAACCTAAATTTTTAGTCTCAATTTAAAGTTATAGTGCAAATTGCATGCGGGACAAAAGGACCCCTTTGACGGGCATGATTTCTTGCACACGTGTACTGCAAGGCCTGCAGAGTCTATCTGCAAAAAATTAGCCCCCTATTTAATAACGTAAGGGAAGTTTGCTCAAAATCGGACGAATATAGGCAACCAACAATACACTAAGTGCAGGGCCATTTTTGGGGCTTGTCAAAATAAAGTATAAATAAGGTCGACCTAAAGAGTGCACAAATAAAGGCAAGCACTATCCTTATTAAGGGAAATTTAACGTCGCAGCAATTTGCGCAAGCGTAGGTGTCAAAATAGTGCCGCTTTTATTACTGCTTGCCCTTATTTCATCTGGAATAACTCTCTGATATCGCGATGGGATAGGTGTATTGCGAAACCCCCAAAACCGACAATATTGGGATATCCTTTATCAAAGTTGCGTACAAATCTTTTTTGGTTCAAATTAAGCGGGTACCTAATTACGAACAGTCCAGGGCTGGGACTCCGTGTTGTCGCTATCGACAGTCGCTTCTAAGCGATAGTCGCTAAGCATAGGGAATTTACATGTATCTTCTCAAGGTCAGGTAGAAAGCGACTGTTGACAAAGAACACGGAGTCCCACCCCAGTGATGTCACCACTGTATCTTGTATCAGTCAATCTCGAATTATTGCTTCTTTCACATGCAACCATCCTCGTGTCGCTGAAATCACTTCCCGAATCATTATACTTCATCATCACATAATGTAAGTTACTAGCTAGTGAATATACATATTGAATAGTTGCTATCAAGTTCCATCCATGTCTGCATTTCTTTTAGGTTAGAACTGCCGCCCCAAATTGATGTCACAAACGACTGCTCGCAGTGTTCCTATCAGACTGAATTCGTCTTTCAACTCGCCCTCCACTCCCAGAAAAAACACAAAAATGTTCATGCGGCCGAGCTGTTCCATGCCTTTGTGGAACCGCAACGGTTTCCTTGCATCTTCTGCAATTACAAGAGCTACTATAAGATCGAATTGTACGAACATTGCAAACAAGTACATAGTCCTGGGACCGAGAACAAAGAAAACGGGACGTTTTGTAAAGAAACTGAAAGATACCAGTGTGACTACTGCAGATGCCAATCGGATTCGGGTTTATATCTTGTGAAACATTACGCTTTGTGTGGAAAGGGGCCGCCGACGAGGGAGTCGCAAGGAACAACATCAGTAAACGCTGGAGGCATGGAGTCGACAGATTTGAACGAGGCTATTCCAAGAAGAGCCATGAGAAACGTTGGAGCATTGGATCCGAACATGCCAATGCATGATTCGAGTGGAAAACTGTCCAGATTTCAGTGCGGCCATTGTTCGTACCGAACTAACCGGAAGCCGTGTCTGCGAGAGCACATGATAAGAAAACATGCTGCAAATCAAGAAAGCAGCTCGTTCCGGTGTAGCCATTGCCCGTACCGAACTAGTTTTGGGTCGTATTTGAAAAGACACCACATCTTGAAACACGCCACAAATGAAGAAATTGAATGGTTCAAGTGTAAGCATTGTTCGTACCGGGCCAAACGAAAAGCACAGCTGAGAAAACACATGTTCGTACACGCTAAAATTGAAGAAATCAGCTGGTTTCAGTGCAACCAATGTTTGTACCGAGCTAAGCACAAGTCATATTTGAAAGTACACATGACAAATAAACATGCGACGAATGAGGAAATCAACTGGTTCCAGTGCAATCATTGTTCGTACCGAGCCAAGCAAAAACCGCATTTGAAATTGCACTTAACAAATAGACATGCTCCGGACGAAGAAATCAACTGGTTCCAGTGCAGTCGTTGTTCCTACCGAGCCAAAGGCAAATCACGTTTGAAAGAGCACATGTTCATACACGCTGCGGATGAAACAGTCAACTGGTTTCAGTGTAACGATTGTTCGTACCGAGCTAAGCGAAAGTCGAACTTGAACACGCACATATTGCATCAACATGCTACGGACAAAATCAACTGGTTCCAGTGCAACGAGTGTTCGTACCGGGCTAAACGAAAGTCGTATTTGAAACTGCACATGGCAAATAAGCATGCTACGGATGAAGAAAACCGGTCTCAGTGCAAACATTGTTTGTACCGAACCAAAAATAAGTCAGATTTGAGAAGGCACATGTCCTTACACGCTACAAACTGGTTTGTTCGTAGCGGGCTAAAATGTGGTACCTATTGTTATTTATATTGTTGATGTTTTATTATTGGATATCTTCGTCATGTTCGACTTTTCCTGTAATTGTTATTGCAGCGAATAAATTTTCTATCTATCTGTCCATCTAATGGCGAATGCGATTTCAAACTTCAGATTTCCAGCCTTCGCAACACTAACGTTGTGACGCCGTTAGTTTGGTCAGCGTGCACTCTCCTCGTCTCGGGCGAGGGTAGGTGGTTTTTACAAAATGTGCTCTGACGCCACTAAGTTTTCCGTGAAACGTGGAAAAATAAAACGCAAGATTTTGTATGACAGGGATATATTTGAAGATACGAAACTCAGTCGTAAAAATTTAGGTAGATCATCTGCTCGGCGTTACGCTAGGTCAGGGTTTTGTATGAGAACAATCTCTGCTAGGTTGGCAGCACTCACTGTCACTCCTGATTCTCCCCTCTAGGTAGGTACCCCTTGTTCCGGCTGTTTTTTTGGTGTAAGAACACTCAGGACATTGCTGTGCGTTTTCTCAGACTGTTTTTGTATTGAGTTCTGATAGGACAACTGAATCTGACGCATTCAAGCCAAATGATTTCTTCGTGCATGCTAGGTATCGATTTTCGCCTCTTCGTAGGCAACCAGATATACTTCATGGTCATGGTTTGGGAGCCGCTGGACTCTGGCATCCCCCACTCTGACTCTTCGTCGTATGCTGGAATTATTCCGTCGAACGTAGATTCCGATGAACCGTATGGAGTCGATGAATGCAGTTTTCCTCATTTTACTGTAACTGCTTCCCGATTTATTGTAATTCACCATCACAAAATGTAAGTTAATAGCTAGTGAATATGCATATTGAACAGTTTCCATCAGGTCACATCTGTATTTCTCAGGATAGAATCACCACCCCAAATTGATGTCACAAACGACTGTCCGCAGTGTTCGTATCAGACTGAATTCGTCTTTCAGCTCACCAAGCACTCCCAGAGGAATCACAGAAATGTTTACGCGGCCGAGCTGTTCCATGCCATTGTGGAACCGCAACAGTTCCCTTGCATCTTATGCGATTACAAGAGCTACTATCAGTTCGAATTGTACGAACATTGCAAACAGGTACATAGTCCTGGAACCAGGAACAATGAAAATGGGACGTTTTGTGAAGAAATTGAAAGATATCCGTGTGGCCACTGCAGGTACCGATCGGATTCGAGTTTATCTCTTGTAAAACATCACGCTTTGTGCGGGAAAAAGCCGACGGAGTCACACGAAATGACATCAGTAGAGGCTGAAGGCAAGGAATCGCCGATGAAATCAAACATTTCGGTGCATGATTCGAGTGAAGAAATCGACGGATTTCAGTGCAATCATTGTTCGTACCGAGCTAAGCGCAAGTCATATTTGAAAAGGCACTACATTGTAATACATGCCATAAACGAGGAAATCAAGTGGTTTCAGTGCAACCATTGTTCGTACCGATTTAAATTGAAGTCGTATTTGAGACAGCACGTTAAGAATAAACATGCTGCGAATGAAAAAATCAGCTGGCTCAAGTGCAACCATTGCTCGTACCAAACTAAAAACAAAACATATTTGAAAAAACACATGGCCAATAGACATGCTACAAGTGGAGAAATCATCTGGTTCCAGTGCAACCAATGTTCGTTCCGAACCAAACGAGAATCATATTTGAAAAAACACACTACTAATAGACATGCTACAAATGAAGAAATCGACTGGTTCCAGTGCAATCGTTGTTCGTACCGCGTCAAGCAAAAATCAGATTTGTATAGACACATGACTACTGGTATACACAGGCGGTACAAACTTCATCATACCAAGTCATACATATACGAGTACCTAGTCTAACAGTTGTAACGACGCTAGCATCAATACCACACATCCGGCAGATGGGGGTGTCGACCCCAAAGCAGGAATTCCCACCAAATCGTAACGAAACCAGGAATATCATAAGAACAGACATTCCAATATAAATTCAATATCTTCAATAATAATTACTTACACCACACTAAGTGATGCATACCTTATTCTCCTGTTTATAGGTACCTACTTCAGCTAACCCGTCAAGCCTCCTTTGACGTGTTTCCTCTCAGGGGCCCTATTCGTGAAACGGAGGACGGAGTTCACATGCGTAGTTGCTAGGCAAGGAGAGCTGTGATTTGCTTTTGCCTAGCAACTGCACATATGTGAAGTCCGTTCCCCGTTTCAAAAATAGGGCGCTGCGCCAGCCAGGTAGCCAGACCTAGAGTGATTTTCAGTTAGATGCCAAAGTTAGCTTGTCTGGCCTAATTTCACTCGTGATTGATTGATTTTGCCGAGAATTGTGCCTTAACAATTGACCTTCCTAATTTTAGGAGATATTGTCGCACCTTAAGGGCCTTATGCCCTTTTGTGTCTTACTAGGGTGCAGGGGGTTATCTAGTCTTCTATCAATGATCCCGAGAATGATCCACTCCCCGTATAAGGTACACTGCTAGCTCAATTGCCTTACCTTTCATTCGCTCGTCACTTCACACTTGAACTCTCCGCATTCTACTTTTCGCACTCATCAATCACCAATCACCTTCATCTATCCAAATCCATCCATTCCATTATCGTACGCTCCTTGTCCTCCCACTTGATTATCCGCGCGCTCGATCTCCCCCTACGTTACAACCCCCCTGGAGTTTAAACCTGACCCCAGGTTTCAAGAAAAACCATCCCAGAAAAGGCTTAAAGATGATGAAAATGAAAATAAAAAATTGTAACATCTAAAAAATAGGGTTTGATCGAGCGGCGCTGTCCACATCCATACCTAAATATCTAGCATAGCCTAATTCTACGATTTTATATAAAGCAGAACATATCAGAAATTCGAGAATCAAAATTACCAGTTTGTATTGAAACAAATACATATTTATGCCCAACACTGTTCAGTACCTACGTCCTTATCTCGCTCGGCTAGCGCAGTGCCAACGCTGCACCTTTGATAAAGCACGTACTGTGGAGAAACCCCCTTTCCCTAATCAAATTGATTACTTGTTATACGTCTAGTGACCCTACCTCATGTTTTGTTGTGCCGTAGATTTTGATTACCTTTACCTGAGTCATTAAAATGAATTTTCCACCTACCTCAACTTCACGTCGCGCTAATACCTCAAACTATAGTAACCTCACGTTCTTTGAAAGAGGATGAATTGAATGAATATTGAGAAATGGACAAAGTCATTCAACAACACCTCACCTTTATTACAAACTGCTTGGCGGCTTGGCGTGCTTGGCGGTAGCCACCTTGGAAAGTTTCAAATTCATAAAGTAGGAACTTTTTGAAAGTGGTACCTATAGTAGGTAAAGATTAAATTTGTTTCCAGGAGCCTTTCATAGAAATACCTACTTCGCAGCTTTTCACTTTGCCAAACTTCTGGGCAAAAACTGTATCTTGACATAAATAGTTGACATAATTTGAATAATTATCTTGAGTGCTCATTGAGGTATTTCCCTCATTATATGTATAAGGAAAGATTACATAATACCCATTGACTTTACGTGAACGTGGAATTGATTGGGTGTAACAAAAACAATATTTTGATGTTTTACTATGTGTAACAGATCATGGACCGGTAACAATATAGTTTTAGTGTATAGTTTTTCTCCTATGGCTATAACTCCTTCGATTCTGTTTTTTTTTTCGACGGGGGCGGCGTGTGGGGACGGCGTCGGTTGTAACAATTTTTCCTGTAATGTCAAAGGGAGAGGAAACGCGATTACTTTTGTCCCGTTAAAATTTCTCTGTTCTCTGGTTTTGTTTTTGTCTTCAGGGGCATCTGTGTAACTCGCTTGCTTCCCGTTTTTGGCGTCTGGAGCAGGAGCGGATTTTTTAAACGATAAATTATTAAGTGATTCAAAGGCGTCTGAAAGAGTTATCCCAAAGACCACACACAATCATGCATTGCTAAGGTGCCGACCCGACTCCCGGCGACAATACCTAAGTGTTTCAGAGGCGTCCGACAGAGCTATCCGGGAGCTATCTCAAACGGACGAACAGTACGACCGGCGAAGTGCGAGTGCATCATTTGCGGGCGAGACGGCGAGCACACACACATGTGTTGCCAAGGCGACCCGACTCCCGGCGACTATACACACGAACGCTAAAGCATGACAACGAAGTGTTACCGACAGACAAACCTAGCGCTATTCTTATGTATATTAATCAATCATCGCCACGTCTTTTTGTAGGCAACCAGATATACTCTATGGTCATGGTGGTGGTTTCGGAACCACTGGATTCTGGCATCCCCACTCGAATTCTCCGTCGAATGCAGAAATCATTAGGTCCGTTGAAATTTTCCTCGTTTCGCTGAAATTGCTTCCCAATTTATTCTACTCAATCATCACAAAATGTAAGTTACTAGCTGATGGATAATGCATATTGAACAGTTTTCGTCAAACCACATTTTTGTATTTTTCAGGTTAGAACAATCGCCCGAAGTTGTTGCCACATACGACTGTTCGCAGTGTTCGCATCGGACTGAATTCGTCTTTCAGCTCACCAGCCACTTCCAGAGGAATCACAGAAATGTTTACGCGGCCGAGCTGTTTCATGCCATTGTGGAACCGCAACAGTTCCCTTGCATCTACTGCGATTACAAGAGCTACTATCAGTTCGAATTGTACGAACATTGCGAACAAGCACATAAACCTGGATCCAGGAACAATGAAAATGAGACGTTTCGTGAAGAAATTGAAGGATATCCGTGTGACAACTGCAGGTACCGATCGGATTCAAGTTTATTCCTTGTAAAACATCACGCTTTGTGTGGAAATAAGCCGACGAGGGAGTCACAAAGAACGACATCAGTAAAGGCCGAAAGCATGGAATCGCCAGATTTCAATGAGGCTGTTGAAGGAACGAACATCAAAAGCATTGCAGTAATAGAATCCAACATGTCAGTGCATGATCCAAGTGGAAGGTGCACATCAAGTTTGAAAAGCCACATGTCCATGAACGCGACAGAGTCGTTCCATTGCAACCATTGTTCGTACCAAACAATGAAAAAATCAAATTTCAAAAGGCACATGCTTGTACATGCTACAGATCAAGATATCAACTGGTTTCAGTGCAGTGATTGTTCTTACCGAGTCAAGCATGAATCGCTCTTGAAAGCGCACGTGACAAATAAACACGCCACCAAGGAAATCAATTGGTTCCAGTGCAACCAGTGTTCGTACAAAGCCAGTCAAGGTGGGGATTTGAAATGGCACATGAAATTGAAACACGCCACGGATGAAAACTGGTTCAAGTGCAACCATTGTTCGTACCAAACAATGAAAGCATCAACTTTCAAGAGGCACATGCTTGTACATGCTACAGATGAAGAAATCAACTGGTTTCAGTGCAACGATTGTTCGTACCGAGCTAAGGCAAAGTCTCACTTGAAAATGCACTATGCATCGAAACATGCTACCAATGAAGAAATCAGCTGGTTCCGATGCGGCGATTGTTCGTACCGAACTAAAGCAAAGTCAAGCTTGAAAATGCACCATGCATCGAAACATGCTACGGGTGAAGAAATCAACTGGTTCCAGTGCAATGATTGTTCGTACCGAACTAGAGAAAAGTCAAGCTTGAAAAGGCACCATGTATCGAAACATGCTACGAATGAAGAAATCAACTGGTACCAGTGCAACCACTGTACGCACCGAACCAAACGTAAGTCATATTTGAAAAAGCACATGACAACTAAACATGCCACAAATGAAGAAATCAACTGGCTCAAGTGCAACCATTGTTCGTACCGAGCTAAACAAATGTCAAATTTAAAAGGTCACATAATAAACAAGCATGCTACGATTGACGAAATCGACTGGTTCCAGTGCAATCACTGTTCGTACCGAGCTAAAAATAAATCAAATTTCAAGAGACACATGTCGAGAGGCAAACATACGATGTAAGAAATCAACTTGTTCCAATGCAACAATCCTACTGAGCTAAACAAGTCATCTTCGAACAAACCGTCTGACAAGTGTGTGTGATATGCGACGACCGTAATGATTGTTTCCGCATTAGTTTTTTTTTCCATAGCATTGTATCGTAAGGGTAGGAAATAAACTTCTAATTTTGGTAACTCCTGTCTATCAATGCACTCATACTAGCCTCGGTGTAGAGGCTGATCCGAGCAAAAGACGTGAGTTACAAGCTTATAGGTCCTGGTCAGTGGTCAGTTGGCCAACAGCCCTCGTTCAGTTAGCAAGCTTAGTAATTGATAACCGTCAACTGGCTTTTATTTACTCGTGTACAAAGCAACGTTGGTAACTATGGAGATCCTGCTGAGCCTTATCGCGAGGTTGGACTTCCAAGAAAGTGATCCGATTTCAGTGAAACTTGGAACACACTCATGTCAGGTTTAGAGTTTAGATAATTGAAATTTCAAGGTCAAATGTCTTTTTCGGTCACTTCCAAGCCGCCACATTGAACTTTTATGTAAATGATTTGAATCTAGTGTGTTTAACGTTTCATTCAAATCGAATCATTCGTGTAAAAAGTTCAATATAGCAGCGTCTCGAAAGTGATCGAAAGTGAAATTTGACCTTGGAATTCCAGTTACTTGAACCAGACATGAGTGTGTTCCAAGTTTCAATAAAATCGGATCACTTGCTTCTTTCTTGGAAATTCAACATGGCGGCACAAAATGATCAATATCTTTGGCAATTCACCTTCGATTTTCAAAATTCAAGAACGTTACTGAAGTTGAAACACCGGTCTTCATAACTGCTATTGGAATGCATGGAATTTCTTTTTTGGGAAATCGTGCTCGTACTGAACTTTCGGCAATTTTACACTGTTCCATCGCTCACCCTGTAGCAACCTTATGAAACATTGTTCGTATTCGACGTGATCATTGCATGGGAACGAAAGATTGGGCTATCGAACACTGAGAACCGATATGAAATCGCTGACGGAAATCAAAAGTTATGATGATTTTAGAAATCGTCTGAATTTGCTTGTCCCCTAGATTCTTTTGATGTGTGTATAAAGCCGAGTGTCGGTGAGATGAAATGATCGGTTTAGTAATCATGACCTTTATTCTGTCCACTTTTCAAAGGCCGCAATCGTACCTAGAATCCTAAAAAAGTAACTGTAGGTTCTCAAATGAGTATCTAGGTAAAACCTCGGGTAAAACCTATCATAGACTGTACCTACAGATATCATCAGCTGCTACGACTGGACCAAAGCTATCTGTTGCTGTTTTTAACCTTTTTAAAGTGTAGTTACCTACCTCGTTACCTACTAACCTACTGTGAATAAATTAAAGAAATCGTTTGATTTCTGCCCCACCAGCGATGGCTGAACTCTTACCAAAACAATTTTCAAAATTTCCATTTCGGATTTGTGGTTTTCAATTCCACAGGTACAGAATTTCGGTAAAATATGATTGAAATTGAGGTAGTGGGCCCCTATTTGCTGGTTGCTGCCAAGATTTGGAGGTTAGAAGTATTGTTTTGCCATACTCTTCAAACAACACGCCAACAATCCGTGACGCCAACAACTGCCACCCCTATTACTATAGTAATAGATCTATTACTCTTGCCTCTCTGCTATTACCCTATTACTCTAAGGTCCAAATCTATTACCATTCATTGTTTTAGTCAAAAAATCATGAAAAATCAACAATTTTGAAAGACAAAGTTTAAAATTAATTAAAAACCTTGAACTAAGCGATAAAAAGAGACTTAATGAGGAAGTAAGTAAATTAAACCTAGCTTGTTTAATTATTTAACGGATTTCAACGGTTCGAGTGTGAGTTTTATTGAGTTTTGTTTGAGTTTATTGCAATTTTTTTTTTAATTTGTGAAATAAGAGTTTTGTTGATTTTTTGAGTTTATTATAATTACAATTCATTTTTTTAATTTGTGGAATAATTTCATGTTTTATACCGTACGGTTTTATTGAATAATCAAAAAAATTATAATCTATTACCAACTAAACAAAATCTATCACCCATTTCAATCCTTTTCTAGTACCGAAATTATTTCATTGGTGGCAACACTGCATCTAAGCTTGCCAGTAGTAAGGACTTGATCTGTTGTATGCATTAGGTTTGTTTTGGCAGCGATACACAACCGTTTCCAACCGTTTGGATTCTGCGCGCTTCCGTTAAGGCGTTCGGGCAGTGTAAACTTCGAGTTGCCAACTGTTGGTAAGCTGTTTGGGCAGGTACCTCCAACGGTTCGAAAACAGTTTGTGGACGGTCAGAGGAGTTTGAGAATTAAAAAGAAACTGGTGATCAGACGCATGCGTACGCCTTTCTTCGCAATCGGGCGATCTTTGATTGATGGCGTGGCGCGTAATGTGACAGTGCGACAGTAAAAAAGACGCATTTTCGAGGTTAATTTAAAATAGTTTTACCTGCTGAAAGTTACATATTTACATTAATTCGGTAAATTTATTAAGGGGTTTCTGATGCGACTAACAAAGTTGTTGACGGGAATCGGTTTTATTTTTTTTTTCAAGTAGAAACTCCTCCAAAAAGAAAATGTACGGATATTGCTATCAAAGGACCCCGCACGATTCTTATGGAAAATGGCTCCCGGTTAAATTCTCTGAATTTTTGATATGTTGTAGCTCATGAGATACTAATCAAATACCGTGAACCCCAAACTCAAATAATGGACAGTTTTTTACCCACAGGGGGTTGAAGTTGGAGGTTTTGACGGCTTCAAAATGATATTATGACGTTAATAAGAGCTTTTTATTTGGTTTCTCTTCAAGTTGTGTTTCATGCTAAATGTACGTATTTATTTGACAGAAGAATATCAACCCCCTCCTCCACCCCCAACCCCTATCTACCATCATGAAATTCGAGATCACTTCCGAAAGCCATGCGGAAGGCTTCTGTGATTTAAATTATGAATTTTGACATGAAAATTATTTTCCACCCCTACTGTTGGGGTGCCGATTTTCCTATTTTCTTCGGTTAATTTGGCTGAATTTTTGGTATTGTGTACTTCTAATTCTGCTGAACAAAAAGTTCTCATACTAAAACTTATTCCTATGAGCAGTTTCTGTTCTGCAGGGGACTGAAGTTCAATATTTATGCCCTCAAATCTTCAACTTCAGTCCCCTGTAAAACAAAAACTGTCCATAGGAATAAGTTTTGGCAGGAAAACTTTTTGTTCAGCAGAATTAGAAGTACACAATACCAAAAATTTAGCCAAATTAACCGAAAAAAATTGGAAAATCGGCACCCCAACATTAGGGGTGGAAAATAATTTATACGTCAAAACTCATAATTCAAAACACAGAAGCCATCTGCATGGCTTTCAAGAGTAGTCTCGAATTTTGTGGTGGTATATAGGGGATGGGGGTGGGGGAGGGGGTTGATATTTTTCTGTCAAATAAATACATTTAGCATGAAACACGACTTGAAGAGAAACCAAATAGAAAGCTTTTATTTAAATCAGAATATCATTTTTAAGCCGTCAAAACCTCCAACTTCAACCCCCTGTGGGTAAAAAACTGTCCATTATTTGAGTTTGGGGTTCACGGTATTTGATTAGTATCTCATGAGCTACAACATATCAAAAATTCAGGGAATTTAACCGGGAGCCATTTTCCATGAGAATCGTGCGGGGTCCTTTTGAAAATTTTTGATTTTGATTTTTGAAAATTCAAAAACTAGATAGCATCGACAATGTGTCTTTCCTCAAGAAAGTCGCATGCCAAATATGAACTTTTTATTTTCAAAAAAAGGCACCAAAAATGATTTTCGTAGACATGAAAAAGTGAATTAGTAGAAGTCATTTTTGGTACCTTTTTTTTTGAAAATAGAAAGTTCAAATTGCATGCGACTTTCTTGAGGAAATATACATTGTCGATGCTATCTAGTTCTTGAATTTTCAAAAATCAAATTCAAATATTTTCAAAATATTTTGGAAATTTTCAAAATTTGATAGCAATGTCTGTACATTTTCTTTTTGGATGAGTTTGTACTTGATGAAAAAAATAAAATAAAACCGATTTCCGTCGACAACTTTTTTAGTCGCATCAGAAACCCCTTAAATAAGACCTCGGCTTGGCGGGGAAAACTTTACAAGTTGTTGTGTCCCTAGTTTCAACTGGAACCGCTCGCTACGCGTTCTTGCAGCAAAAACTTTCCAACCACTTGAAAACTGGTTGCAGTCGAGTATGCGCGCTGAATCACAGTTAGCAAACCGTCCGCAACTCGCTGCCAAAACAAACCTATTATCTTCAGTGGTGCAGCCAGAAAGGCGTATCGTTTCCAGAAATATCTTCCAGATTTGTTTATTCTACCACTTCATCATCACAAAATGTAAGCTGCTAGTAAATATGTCTTGAATAGTTTCAATCAAGTTCCATTTCTTTGCGCTGTTTTAGGTTAGAACTATCCGGAATTGTTGACGTGTACATCTGTTCCCAATGTTCGCATCGGACTGAATCCGCCTTTCAGCTGAGTCACCACGTCCAGAGAAATCACAAAAATGTTTATGCAGCTAAACTGTTCCATGCCATAGTGGAACCGGAACAGTTTCCATGCATCTGCTGCGACTACAAGAGCTACCATCAGTTCGAATTGTACAAACATTCCAAACAAATGCATTACTTGGGGACGACGGAAAGTGTAAGGTTTTGTGAAGAAATTGACAGATATTCGTGTGAGTACTGCGGACACATATCAGATTCGAGTTTGTCTTTCTTAAAACATTACGATTTGTGTGGAAAAACTCCGACGAGGGAGTCACATAGAGCCGCAGAAGAAGTCGAAGGCCAGGAATCGCCAGACTTGAATAGGGCCGTTGCAAGGTCAATCAGAGATGTTGGATTGATAGGGTCGAACGTGCCGACGCATGTTGCAAATAGAGAAATCAACTGGTTCCAGTGCAAACATTGTTCGTACCGATGTAAACAAAATAAATTTTTTAAAACGCACATGCTTAAACATGCTGCGAATGAAGAAATTAACTGGTTCCAGTGCAACCGTTGTTCTTACCGAGCTAAACGAAAGACACATTTGAAAACGCACATGTTGACACATGATGCGGATGAAGACATCAACTGGTTCCAATGCAACCATTGTTCTCACCGAGCTAAACGGAAGTCACATTTGAAAACGCACATGTTGAGACATGTTGCGAATGAAGACATCAAGAACTGGTTCCAGTGCAACCATTGTTATTACCGAGCTAAACTCAAGGCAGATTTGAAAAGGCACATGTTGAAACATGCAACGTATGAAGAAATAACTTGGTTCCAGTGCAATCATTGTTCGTACAGAACTAAGCAAAACTCATGTTTAAAAAGACACATGATGAATAAACATTCCACAAATAAAGAAATCAACTGGTTCCAGTGCAACCACTGTTCTTACAGAGCTAAAGTAAAGTCATATTTGAAAAATCACAACATAAATAAACACACTGCGAATGAAGAAATCAACTGGTTCCAGTGCAACCATTGTTCTTACAGAGCTAAAGAAAAGTCATCTATGAAAAAGCACAACATACATAAACATTCCGCAAATGAAGAAATTAACTGGTTCCAGTGCAACCACTGTTCTTACAGAGCTAAAGAAAAGTCATCTTTGAAAAGGCACAACATATATAAACACACTGCGAATGAAGAAATTAACTGGTTCCAGTGCAACCGTTGTTCTTACCGAGCTAAAGGAAAGTCATCTTTGAAAAGGCACATGATAAAACATGCTTAGGATGAAGAAATTAACTAAGTAGTTGCCGCCACGAGCAATGCGTCTCGGCCTATGGCGCATTGGACCGCTTGGTCCGTGAGTCCGTGACTCGTCACATCCGACCATCGACCATGTTGCATGCACCATGACATAGACGTACCTATATCTAATAGTGAGTACAGACGTTAGCATGTATTATTATTATGTAATAAAAAGGTGACAATCCAATACAGTGTGTATCCATACACCGGAAAAACAAAATGTTCAGCACTAATATTTTTATTTGTTCGCGGAAATTTCAAGGCAAATTATTTATATTGAACATCACTGAATTCTCCTGAAGATGGACTGTTATAATTAGATAAATAAAGATCTTCAATGCTGGAGTGTGAGATATTAGTACCAGTTAGGACAAAGTTTGTTTCTCGATATCATGTTTAATGACGAGAACCATTGTCACGGGTCGGAGGTCTCCTGGTGACGTCAAGTGCCGGCCACTCTAGTCGGTGCTAGGGGTGGGTGTTGTGTTTTAATTTCGGACGCCAACCAGCTGCTGGTAAAAGCGATGGTAATTTTGCGGCTGGTTCGCCTCAAAACCTACCTCAAAACCAGACAGAAACGTTCGCTACTTTCCAGGTGGTTGAGCTTATTCAGCAAAGGTCACTTCACACGATTCAAATAAAAGTAAACAATGATGGTGCTATTCGTTTCTTTGCAAATCAAATAGAATTTTACAGGAGGTAAGTTAAATGAATATGAGTAAGATAATGGTAATTGATAAACTACTCAACCAGGTATCAACACAGTAGGTAAATAAAGATTGAAGAAATTAGAGATGAAAGATGTTCACGATGGAGAACACCTTACCAACCCGTAAACGTAGTAAGTCCTACCTAAGTAACTAAACCCTACAGCTAGTATATTGTGCACAATTCACCGAGGAGGAGAATAATTAAATAAGTGACTAATTTTAGCGGAATCGGGTGTGTCTCACCAGAACCGCATCTGTTGTGGATCCAACGGCTGCAAACGCACGGCGACCCTTGCGAGGAACCAAACCCTGAAGCTGTACAATGCAGCTGCTAGCGGCGAGTGGGAATCGTCCCTTGGGTGGTCCGATTTGCAAGTCGTGGTGCTGCCTGCTGTTAGTTGGTACTTCAGCGTGGTGAAAGTGAAGGTTGGAAATAACCAGTGCGATGAATGGCGTTAATCGGTGATTAGATACTGCTGTGATTAACTGGTGGTAATTAACTAGTGGTGGCTAAATGGCTGTAGCTAAATGGCTGTAGCTAACTGGCGGTAACCAACTGGCCAGCAGTTTGATAGCGGATCTTTTCGAGATACGGCTATTCAAATCCCAATACAGCTGAGCAAGACAAAATGGTGAACGTGTGGGTACAAGTTGGGTACTTCCAAACCAATCGTAGAGTGATAACCCGACATAACCAATGTTGGCTCATTATGAATCTAATCTATATATTTGAATCAAAATAATATACGTATATTCAGAATTAGAATTGGTTGGTTTATTATTAGCCCAGGCGCCAGGGAGCAAAAATCAGCTCAATAAGGAAATAATTGTTTCCTGGCTGGAAACTAGCTTAAAACGATCTGTGTGGCTCATGTTTTGACATACTAATTTTCCCCCTCTCGAAAATGTCGGCGTCATGTCGCCATCATCAACAAGAAGTGCACCAGCGTGGTTTTTGCCGAATATCTTGATTTTGGGCCATCTGACAGCAAAAGATGTAAGAAGTCATTTTGAAACCAATGGAATTCCTTACGGAATAGTTTTTAAATGACCTTTCTGGGACCTATGGTTTTTGAGATAGAGCTTCTGGAAGCGAATGGCATTGTCGTAAAAGCTCCATGGCCACTTGACTCGGAAAACTAAAATGTCGATGTGACAACAAAATTTCAAAATGAAATTTCTCGAGAGTCCTTCATGCTATAGTTGCGGTGATGGTCTTAAACTCTTTCTCTTGAACTGTTGATTACGAATATAGAAAAGTCAAAAACATCACATTGTACATATACAGGGTTTACTGAGGGAATCAAATCAGATCAGAGACATTTTACATATTTCTTCGATTTAGCCTATATGCGACACTCTAAGCACCTAACACGAGTCCAATATCAATATGGATTTGCTCTATAAGCTTCACTTAACACACTAAAGTAGTGGTCAGCTCACAGCTTTACTGTTAAATGTTTTGAAGGCCCTCTGATATTATCAAAATATTACAAATTTACAGTACCAAGGAATGTATATAACAGTATATTATATACCAAAGGACCAAAGTGAATTTTTAATTTGGGGATTTGGACCCAAAGGGCTCTCGAACAACAAACTTCACCCAAGGGATCAAAAATTCACTTTGGTTCTTTAGTATATAATATACTGTTACATACATTTCTTGCTACTGTAAATTTTGATGATTTTAGAGGGCCTTCAAAACATTTTACAGGAAGGCTGTGAGCTGACCACTTCTTAAGTGTATCAAGTGAAGCTTACAGAGCAATGCATATTGATATTGGACTCGTGATAAGTGCTTAGAGTTTCGCATAGGCTAAATCGAAGGAATACGTCAAATTTCTCTGTTCTGATTTCATTCCCGTAGTACACCTGTATATGTACAATGTGACGTTTTTGACTTTTCAATATTCGTAATCTACGGTTCAAGAGGAAGAGTTTAAGACCATCACCGCAACTATAGCATAAAGAATTCTTGAGTAATCTCATTTTGAATTTTTTTTGTCACATCGACATTTTTGTTTTTCAAGTCAAGTGGCCATGGAGCTTTCACGACAATGACTTTCGCTTCCAGAAGCTCTATCTCAAAGACCATAGGTCGCAGAAAATTGACTGAAAAACCAAACTGTAGGGAATTTCATAGGCTTCAAAATGACTCCTTACATATTTTGCTGTCAGATGACCCAAAATTAAGATATTCGGCAAAAACCTTGCTGGTGCACTTCTTGTTGATGATGTCGACATGACGCCGACATTTCCGAAAGGGGGGAAACTAGTATGTCAAAACCTAAGCTACAGAGATCGTTTTAAGCTAGTTTCCAGTCAGGAAACAATTATTTCCTTATTGTTTTCCCTGGCGCCTGGGCTATATGAATACATAAGATAGAAAGTTAAGACTCTGCATTTGGTAACAATGAATAAAGAATTTTTTGTTTTATTATCAATGAGTCAAGTATTTTATTTATTATTACTAATAATTTCTTGCTTCAGATTGAGCCCTTACATAATTGCATACATAAAGCAATTAATCACCTGTGACTATTTGGACTTTGGAGTAAATGAAAAAGAAATGGAGGTATCAAAATAAGATTTTCAATCATAAAAGTTCCTTAACTATTACATACATTTCATCAAATTAATGTACCTTTGACCATTTCCACTCAAATGGGAAGTCAAAAGAAATTAGCAGTCTTTGATATTAAAGAACAAATAAGGTACAACGTCAAATTCTTCGAGAACCTTCGAGAGTGTTATTGAGAAATATATAAAGTGCCTACTTAACTGTAAACGATTTTGCAAATCCACCCGGCAACCGATGCTGCCTATGAACATTGTTATCACTGATTCACAATCCTGGTCAGACATTTCAATAAGTACACTATTTTCCTACTACAGTGCGCTTGCGTTCGGTTGTCAAATGAGTAAGATTCCCGGCGCGTAATTGAATATTCGAACAGGTTGGTACAAATTCGACTAGAACATACGCAAAAGTGATTGATAACGATGTTACGTACAAAACTTTTTTATGTATTTGATAGATTCACCCACCCATTATATTACTATTTACATTCGATATAATTTCAAAACGTAAAAACATGAGCGATGATTTTGCAAATGATTTTCTCTGCGATATGATATGAACACTTACAAAACTCTTGAAATGTAAATGGAAGGATTGCACTACCCTGGGTACATCTGGTTGTCTCTAGCGGTAACTGCCAATTACCTAGCGAAATGCCAATATGTGCCGCCCCTAAAAAGTACAAAACATTGCCAATATTTCTATCACGAGCTCCAACTTTGATTACTGTTTGACTCCTACCTAAATATTGATACGAACATTTGGAACAGTAGATGTGTTGACAATTTTTTTTCCAGTTGGGCTTGTTAGGACGATTAGAGCATGGAATTACCATACAAGGTCCTTCTGAAGTGCAGGATTAATAAGGAAGCTGCTTTCCTAAGCAAATCGCGTTCTGAAATGACATAACCTTAAAAATTATGACGAACGATTCCGTTCATCAAGAGCGCCGGGCTCAGTTTATGTTTATCGGTGAGCAAAGGTCGTAGGTTCTATGGACAGATGGTAGATAAAATTTATATAAAGGCGCCAGCCAGGCTTTATGTAATACTTCTTTGCGAACGCCCGACTATTCGAAAGAAAATGTAGTCCACGACACAAACTCTGAGCGGTCCCGCAGTTCTACTGTACACGGCTCAAATCAACGACCCCGCGATTCTACTGTACAGTCAATCAAACGTCACTGCTGACGCTGACAGTGGGCACGACAATGACAGATTGACAGCTAACCTAGAAATTCGAAACACAAGAAGTCGAGGTTATGCGAAGTTTATTTGCAGAATTTCGGGGTTTTCTTTATTACAAAGGACACAGTATGGTAAAACTCGCCATCACTGGCTGCCGACGACAACAACGCAACGTTTCCTTCCTAGGGTACAGCGCTCCGATGGAACTCTTCGACTGCCGGAGCCGAATGCCGACTGGTGCCCCCGGCGGCCAGAACGGAGCCGAAAAGTGAATCGCCCGGACTCAGACCAGGCCCGCGAAGCCCCCGTGGTACCGCACCCACCCAGAGACCCACTGAATTCCCCAACACTGTGATGGTCAACGGACCGTAACTTTCTGTAACGAGCTATGGACTACTAGCTCGTGCACAATGATGTTAATGTTAACGTAACGTAATGGTGATGGTAATGTTAGCAGGAGCATGTTCACAATGATGTTAACAGAATAAGTCTTGAAAGTGCGCATGCGATTCCATTACTGGTACCAACCAAACTGAAAAAATATCTCCAAATCACAAATATCAAATCCATGGTTATACCACTTTCTAGGTTATACCTAACTCCCATCACCTATTTCAATTATTTTATATACTTTCATAACCACACCACACACAAACTACACCAACATTAGAAGGTGCATGGTCTGTAATATATCGACGGTGTCACTGTTGACAGTTTCATATTTTTGATTTAATATTGACTTTTAATATAACCTCACAACATCAAGAGAAATAAATAAAACTGACCGACGCAAAAGCAATGAGCGTAATAGCTCAAAATAAATGTTGTTGGACGATTGGATATCGGTATGGGTGCTCACTGTTGTGTGCTGGGGTGTTCCAATATTCGAACGCGAATAATATCTACCTCCGCTGTTAGAGTAGGGGAGACCGGGTACAAAAGTAACGCGCCATGGAAGTAACAGCGCCCTTCGCGCCTTCATGTGACGTAATTTTGAAAAACTGCCAAGCTCATTGGATGCACCACGTTGACCCCTTTATGCATGCTAACCGGCGGCTGGCTGCCAATCATTCCGTTCGCACAGTTCGTCTGAGTGTGTTTTTCGGTACCCAAAGTATGTTCCTCTCTCTTCACAATTTTTTTGCTGGTTTTGGTGAATTAGCTAGTAAACAACTATGAAATATCGCCCAAAATAGCTAGATAATGCGACTACCAGATGCAATAAGCGTATTAGTGCAATATTGAATGGTTGTTTACTTACAAGCTCATAAAGTTGAAAATTATAGTCGGGGACAAAAGTAACGGGTGTTACGTTCATCCCCGTTCTTGCATAATACACTGATATGGTGATTTTTGCTATTGACTATTGACTTAACTATTGACCCGTGGGACGTACCGATGTGGAATTCAAATTATCCCCTTAATATAACTCCCCATATGTTTTATTTGATTTTTATGAAAACGGGTACTTGTCCGCATGTCATAACGTTATATCCAGCCGGCTTCTGAAATGCAGCACTCATTGGCGATGCCCCACCACACTAATTGTTGTTAATGTAATTGTTTATCATTAATTTGTCAGGATTTTCTTTAGTTCGGGTTCCAAGGTCATGAACAGCCCATTAAATAATTTTTTTTTGCTGTGACAGACGAACAGACGGACGGACGAAGCGGGGACAAGCGCCTTACCGTTTGAAGAAGTGCGCTAGAAAGTAGCCAATCATATTATGGTTTGATACCAAAAGATGTGCGCAAGATGGCCTACCAGCTGGCTAAGAGCATGACAAAAGAAAGCCCAAAACATGGGACAAAGCCGAAACAGCTGAACCCGATTGATTTTCCGGATTTATGAGAAGGCACCCATATATTTTTTCAATAATTAATATAAAATACATTTGTACAAGTTGTAGGTAACTGTTATTGTTATTTTTTCATAAGATTTGTATTCTTGCTGGTGCTGTTACTTTCGACCCCAAAGGGTGTTACAATTGTCCCTTATATATGGGATGAAAGTAACATGTGAGTTGTCTTGGAAAATAAATCACCAGGTCTAAATAGTGTCATCCTGGACACAACTAACATTGGCCATTTGTAGAGAAATATTTGATGAATCTTTGGGTGGTTTCCTTTTTTCTGTGGGGCTTCCCGAACATTCATGAGCAGCCCAAATGTGAAAACTGTTACTTTAGTCCCCGGTCTCCCCTATACGAACACTCGAAACAAACATAGTGCATTGATTTCTATTCAGGGTAAGAACACTTGTACAAATGTTTTTCGACAAAACTCGACAAAGTTAGTCAGATATTTGGAGAATTGTGCGAATGCGAAAGCTCGTACGAAAGCTTTTTTTGCACCAAATGTGGTATCAGATACACAAAGAATGGCATTCAAAATACCGTTTGTTGATGAATGGAGCCAAGACGCACGGATGTACAGAGTGTTCGTTTATAAGACCATGCACATTGCACAAGGATTACTTGAAACGACACAATTTTCGGACGATACATCGATTTGGACAAGTTCGAAATTGTGGCAGCCTACTTCAATTCCTTTCGGTGCCTCGAGTGCCCATTCAGACAAAATACAAAAGAAACTTGGAACCGCAGACAGTGTCAAAACACTTTGCGACCGATCGAACCGAATGGTTCGAGTGCACCAAGTGTTCGTACAAAGCGGAAGTGTGGGGCTCGCCGGCAGTTGTCAGTCACATTCAACTGCAGCCCACAACCCACAGCGCAGGTGCAGGAAAGCGCTGAATTTGAATTTTTGAATTTCCAAGGTTCCTATTGGTGGATGTTAAGGAATGATGTCAAGATTCAAAACATCCTTTGCTCCCAACATTACGTTATTTTCATGGTTAAATGAAGGACGTCGATCAATTTTTCGAAAGCGCTACCAACCTAGTGTCCTGAAATTCACTGTTGGTTATTATTTTTCAGTGTTCTTATTGGTGGATGTTGGGAAGGGTGGTGTTAACATCGTCTTAAGTTTTCATTACAGAAGTTCTAACATTACCATTGCCACTAACATGATTGTGAACGTCATCATTTGAAACCCGTTGCTTTGAATGCTAACATTACCATTACCAGTTGAAACGTGCACGCCTAACGCCCTAGCCCTAAACACTCTTATCAGTGTCATTTACTTTACAAATAGTGTGGGAATCCCAGGAACCCGTGGAAAAGGTAGACGGCACAACAAGAAACTTATCCTGTACAAATATGAGCTCCGCCCAGTCCCCAGGAAGCAGACAGCCATGCACCGCGACGCCGACGACGACAAGCAGAGAGACGTGGTCCTGAACAACGAGATGCCGATGGGGAAGCGTCGATGACAATCCGCTTCAAGTATTTGACAGATGAGCCGATCCTAAGCTCGGGATGAAATGTCAAGCTGCTGACGGATACAGTGTGCGGCTTCGGGCTAGACAGCCCCCTTGACGATGACCACACGGTCGGACTGGTGACAGGTACCTATAAACAGGCCGAAGAAAATCATCCAACGGTCCAACAAAAATGCTTTCGATGACGGGAAATCCGAGAAACCTAAAAGTGAGTTGCGGAAGACAGCGAAAGAAAGTCACACAAGCACCTACCTCGACTCGATGGTATGCAGGCCCCAGAATTCGAATTTTCGATCGATTTTTTGCCGATGGGCGTCGAGGTTTCTCCCTTAACAATTTTCCCAGAGGGCTGAAAATTACGCCTCTCTTTATCGCTTTTGACGTCTATTCAAAAAACCTCAAAAAAAGACCCTGTGCGCGCATTTCAAATCCTCGTCAGCTTTCCCAATACGCCATCTATTATCTCCCCTTGGACCTCGCCGGGTAAACACCGAAATTGCGTGCAATAAAGCGAGACTCAAAATCTTGGACCGTCACAAAATATGTGTCGAAACACAGCTAAAATTTCTGCTGTTTCGCCGTCAACTGTCGTCTGTCAGAATTTGTACCACCCTGCTGACGCTTGCGCTAAGATTGCCTTAATACGAAAAGGATGTATTGAGGTAGGATGTTTATGGAATGTTATTTTTTAGAGAATCGCACCGCACCACGCACCATACACATCTAATAAGAGGAAGTTAGGTTAGTGGTTTAACGATAAAGTGGCAAGATAAGTTTGAACACAAGCGCCATCTACTGAAAGATGCTCAAACAAAACTCCACTCTTGTCATTTGCCCAAGGATTTTTGACAGTCGGCAGTCGACGCATCCCAGATCGCCGGTCAGGTGGGTGATCTGAACATGCGCCCTTGCGTGCGACAGTGGATGGGAACATCACATCCCTGTATCGATCGCTGTTAAAAATGGCGACCCTGACCCTGACGTCACCAGCACCACTTCTACCTGTCGCGTAGGTCCCTACCTATATAGCACGGCGTCGGCATCATAGTTCAAAATAAACTGTCGATTCGCTGAACACTCTTCATCATCACAAAATGTTAGTTATTAACGATAGGTTACTAGCTGGTGAATGTACATTGAATAGTTTCTAAAATGTCGCATAATGCTTTTTTCAGGTTAGAACTACCACCCGAAGTTGTTGCCACTTACGACTGTTTGCAGTGTTCGCATCGGACTGAATTCGTCTTTCAGCTCACCAACCACTTCCAGAGGAATCACAAATATGTTCATGCAGCCGAGCTGTTCCATGCAACTGTCGAATCGGAACAGTTCTCTTGCATCCTCTGCGATTACAAGACCTACTATCAGTTTGAATTGTACGAACATTGCGAACAAGCACACAGTCCTGTAACCAGGAACAATAAAAACGGGACGTTTTGTGAAGAAATTGAAAAATATCCGTGTGACCACTGCAGGTACCGATCGGATTCGAGTTTATTTCTTGTAAAACATCAGGCTTTGTGTGGAAATGAGCCGACGAGAGAGTCACAAGGAACATTAGTAGAAGCCGAAAGCGTGGAATCGCCAGATTTGAATGTTTCAAGAAGAGCAATAGAATCCAACATGTCAGCGCATGATCCAAGTGAAAGGTACAAAGATAAATCAAGTTTTAAAAGCCACATGTTCATAAAGACGAAGCCGTTCCAGTGCAATTATTGTTCGTACCAAACCAAAAAAAAATCGCATTTAAAAAGGCACAACATTTCCATACACGCTAAAGATGCAGAAATTAACTGGTTCGAGTGCAACGATTGTTCGTACAAAGCCAAACACAAAGGGCATTTGGAATCGCACAGGAAAAACAAACACGCTACTGATGAAAAAATCGACTGGTTGCAAGAGCATACGCTGACACATGCTACAGATAAAGAAATTAACTGGTTTCAGTGCAGTGATTGTTCGTACCGAGCTGAGCATACATCGCTTTTGAAAGCGCACATGACAAATGAACACGCTACCAAGGAAATCAACTGGTTCCAGTGCAACCAGTGTTCTCACAAAGCCAATCAAGTAGAAGATTTGAAATGGCATATTAAATACAAACACGCCACGGATGAAAAAATCAACTGGTTCCAGTGCAACCATTGCTCGTACCAAACAACGAAAACTTCAAGTTTCAAAAGGCACATGCTTACACATGCTACAGATGAAGAAATCAACTGGTTTCAGTGCAACGATTGTTCGTACCGAACTAAAGCAAAGTCAAACTTGAAAACGCACTATGTATCGAAACATGCCACGAATGAAGAAATCAGTTGGTTCCAGTGCAACCATTGTCCGTACCGAACCAAAGCAAAGTCAAGCTTGAAAACGCACCATGCGTTGAAACATGCAACGGATGAAGCAATCAGCTGGATCCAGTGCAACCATTGTCCGTACCGAACTATAGCCAACTCAAACTTGAAATCGCACCATGCATCGAAACATGCCACGGATGAAGAAATCAGCTGGATTCAGTGCAACCATTGTCCGTACCGAACTAAAGCAAAGTCAAGCTTGAGATCGCACCGTGCGTCGAAACATGCTACGGACGAAGAATTCAACTGGTTCAAGTGCAACCACTGTCCGTACCGAACCATACAAAAGGCAAATTTGAAAGACCACGTGATCAGCAAACATACTAATGATGATGAAATCGACTGGTTCCAGTGCAATCACTGTTCGTACCGAGCTAAGAGGTTATCAAGTTTCAAGAGGCACATGTTGAGAGGCAACCATACGATTTAAGAAATCATCCTGTTCCAATGCAACAATGTAACCATGCATCGTACCCACTGAACTATACACATTCATCTTTGGAAAAGCCCAAGAAAGGGGCATCTTGGCGCCGATCCCCGGAGGACCGTTTCACGAGTGTGTGCGTTGACTGAAGCTTCTGAGCCGGACCGAGTGGGGACTGGCTATATAAACAACGCGGCGGTAGGACAGTGTTTGTTCCAGCACGCTTGAGGCGTTATCCGAGAAAAATAGTGGGTTACAAGCCTATTATAGGACCTGGTCGGTTGTCAGCTGGCCACAGCCCTCGTTCAAATACCAACTGTAGTAACCATCAACTGTCTTTTATTCAAGTGATGGTAGAGATAGTTTGGATTCTGGATTGAGTGGAGAGTAGGGGAGTGATGGAACATAGTTTGAGCCCGTTGTACCACTAGAGTCCACCGTCATCTCCCTATAATATGTCGGAGCTTCTCAAGAAAAATCGCGCCTTCAAGTGGACTGAGGACTGAGTATTCCTTCCGAACGCTGAAAAAGTGCCTGATGGTCTCGACACCGGTTTTGAGCTTTCTCAATTTTTCCAAAGAGTTTGTCGTACAGACGGATGCATCTGCTTTCTGGGTTGTATCGACCCAGAAGCATGACTACGGGAAACACGTCGTTTGCTATTTGTCACGTTTATTGAGCTCAGTCGAGAGAAGGTACTCAACTACAGAACGGGAATGCTTGACCATCATCTGGGCTGTGGCAAAGCTGCGACCTTACCTGGGGGGTATATAAATTCACGGTTGTCACGGATCATCATTCGCTGATTTGGCTAGAATAGAATAGAATAAGGCTTTATTAACAAAAAAATTACATCATATGCCTAACCTAAAGACCTGTTGGTTGCTTGGAACGTTGAGCACTGTGACTGTAACAATATAACTGCGCCATATCATTCATAGGAAAGGCAAAGAAAATAGGTATTGTACACCGGAAACCTTATCTCGATCAGTTCCCGAAGCTGCGACGCTGTGAAAACTCGAAGAGGAACAACCACACGACGATACATTGTTCGAGTCTTTGAACGGATGGATGGTGTAATGTTAATTGATTATACTTTGGAAACAATTTTGAGTTTCAGTATTGTACGACATCTGTACATTGTGACATTTTAGTCATGTCTCATGTGTCATTGTAGTGTTGGCAACCTAACAAATGATATAATAATATCTTCTTTTTTTAATTCAAATGTAAAATACAAAATTCAGCAATTTAGGATTACGAACTAATCAACATTCTATACAAAATAATAAAACTCAAAAGTTCCTACATACTGCAAAATTATTCAGAACGTGTGATCTTAGTTCTAACTCACAGATTCTCACCATCATATCAGGTTATCTCACTAGTCTAAAACATAGTCTCTGAACTTAGGCGGTAGGTAACCTTACATCTCTTAGGTCTTCCTGTCAACACACTAGCTTCGGAATCAACTTCCACTTCATAATCATTACTCTTATCAGTCTGGTTATTATTATTCAAATGTAGGATGTGTCTACCTAGATAATTAAAAATATATGCTATTGCGATGGGTAATTTTTAATGGGCAAATTTCAAAATTCAGCAAAAATCTTTTTCCATTTTTTAAACTGTTCCAGGGATAAGGCAACTATTAGGCGAAGGGGACATCTTTCTGTACATGCGCATTAGGGCAAGTCCACATTAAGGATCTTCATAAATTATGATTAAGGCTGATCATCACAGGGGGCTCAATCTACGCCAACACCCTGTACAAAGAATCGAACCATAAGCTCGCAAAACAATCAATACCACACAATAATTTCCTGTTTACCTGTTTTTCAATCCGCTTATCGTTGAACCACAATTTCCTGCAAGATGTTGTTTCCATCAGTAGTTGTGTTTTTTCTATAGACGAATCAGTCGCGAAGCCGCATTACCTGCCAACAGTGCCAACACATTTACCTATCGTCAAGTGAAAAGGCCATTTCAGGCTTTTTAATTTTATTATTTGTGGTGTGCTAAGTGTTCGCATCAGAGGCGTCAGCCGAGCGTTCGAATCAAGTAATGACATACGTGCTCCATTTTATGTAGGTATGAACAGAGACGTATGACCATGATGCGTAGTTTCAAAACGGGTGGTTTCGAAATTTGACATTTGACCTGGAAATAAACGCTTTACTTTGATGAGTCGAATCGAGTTCAACGCCAAAAAATCATCATCAAACCTTCTCAAATCGATGAGAACTTGACCATGAATGTTGAAACTCAATAGACCATTTCCACATGACGTCACACGCACGTGTCGAACGGCTGATTCGGGGCAACGTCAACATGATGACAACTGGACGTGCCAGTTTGACAAAACTTTGTGACACCAGTGACTTTCACACGCCGACACTGACTGACAGATTGACATACTACCAATCTGACTGACGCACATGACTGACGTAGCCCACGTGCCCCGTGACAGATAACGCACATCTGACTGACGTTGCCCCGAATCAGCTGTTCAAGATGGAGCTGCGTGACGTCAGTGGAAATGGTCTATTTGGTGTATTAGGCAGCAGTCACACTGGAGCCATCACTACCCACTACCACCCACCACCACCCACTACCACCAAGCAAAATAATCCGCCATGGTCTCACTGAGCCACCGTCCATCGTCCACCGTTGACCACCGTGTCCCCCTTCTGAATTTGACATAATCCTGCTTTATATAATCCGTACTACAATTCTGTAGCGAAAGTTGCCTAAAAACCACGATTTTAGGCAACAATCGCTACATCACTGTACTGCGGAATGTATTTCATACTCCCAGGGACTTTTCTCACACGATTCAAGAATAGCGGCCCAGCTCATGACAAGATTGACAAGTTCTGTGATTGCAATGATTTCGTCTGATGACTCAGATACCGACGAAGTTGTAGCTTTATACCACATCTCGAAAATAATCCGTAAAAAACGCCGGAACATGTGGGTGCGTCAAATGTTTCTCGATAGAGAACAACTAGGAGAATTTCATCAATTAGTGCCGCAACTTGTTGATGATGAAGAACAATTTTACAGTTATTACCGTATGAGCAAGAAATGTTACAATTTGTTAGTGACAAAATTTAAACCTTTGTTCTCTTCGGGACAAAAGTAATTGTATGTTGTATGTATGCACAAAATGTTTGTTCTGCATGCGCATCAAGTTGCGTATTGTTAACCACCGACCACTGACCACCACTTTGGAAATTTCAAACACATGGCCACCGGTGGTCACTGGGCGGTGGTAAGAGGTGGCTGCAGTGTGACCAGCATCATTACATTGCGTGCGTTTGATTTTTGGTTGATGGTAGTGGGTGGTGGTGGGTGGCTCAGTGTGACTGCTGCCTTAAACGCATTTTTTTGAACCCAAAATGTCAAACTTCATGGCCGCTTGAGATAAACATGAGGTGTTCAAGCGACTTTGGCTATTTTCGGTCTTTATACAGGTGTCCCGTTTTTCAACGCTCACTATTGGTATCTCGGAAACAGTAAGAGATACAGAGTCGATTAAATTACAAAAAAGTTGCACAATTTTATGGCTATTTCAAAAATGTCAAAATATCAAAGATATCTTTGTTAATTTTTGAAATATCCCAAAAAAAAAACTGAAAAATGCCGAATTCCAAAAATTCGAAGAACTTTTTTATTATGACAGCTATCAATTTGAAAATTGGTATCCTGACATTTTTTAAAGTCCTTGATCGACTGACGTCAATAATTTTTTCCTGCACTTACTAGTTTTTGAGATCTGACAGTCAACTTAATTTTTCCTCATGTACACCATATCATTTATCCATCCCATAAAATTCATCTTTCCGCATGAAACTCTTGTCGCGGGAATTATGGAGGGAGGTAGGTGAGTACAGGCAGATCGAATCCTATTGGCCAGCGACACTATCGCCGGCGACCACGAACCGGCGACATACAAAGTTCTGGGAGCCTATTTCTAGGAAGGATGTGATCCGTTCCCATGTGAAGTTGCTAGGCAACCAGGGCTGTGGTTGGCTTAATTGTGATCGCCTGGTGATCGCTCCCGTCTAGAAATAAGGCCCCCGTAAAGCCGCTATAAGGCCACACAAATCCAGCAATGAAAGTAGGCAACCAAGAATACATTCAACAATTCTTCATTCACAATTCAAGTGTTTTACAGATTTTCGGTCGTTGAGGACTGTAGCTTTAACCTCTAGTTGACAGATTTATTGCACCGAAAATTTGTTTTATATTTCTTAACAATTTCTGCTTGTTTTTTAGTTTTTTCATAAAAGTTCAGGCGAAGCCCCTACATTAGCGCACGAGCCGCCTATGCCTAACCAAACCCAAGCTGACAGCTGTCATCACTGATTGCGTCACATTTCGGATGTCAACAGACGTCAGCTGTCAACGCAACTGACGTATAACCTCAAAAATCGCGAATCCTGCTCCCCCGACCGCTTTTTAAACCGTTTTAATCCTGGAACCATGTGAATTTCGCGAATTTCAACCCGCAGCATGTTCAAAAAGCTACTGTCGCGGCGCACCATCCAGAGCCACGTCGTCCCCACCTACTGCCGGCTGAGCCGCTGGTCGGCCCTGGAAAAAACCTTCAATTCCCGGCCCAGCACCAACATCGCTCTGGTTTCCAAAGATGTGGTGAGTGCCTCCCCGCCTGCCTTTCGCTTTTCGTCCAAAAAAAATTGCATTTCCAGGGGCTGTTCAACGTGCCGCAGCTGACGACCCAGGAGGGCTTCTACGATCTGACCGACAAATGCCTCTCGAAATCCTCCGGGCTGGTGGACGAGGCCCTGAGCCCGGACAGGAACAGGAAGATGGTCGAGGTGTTCGACGAGCTGTCCGACACCCTGTGCCAGGTGGCCGACCTGGCCGAGTTCATCCGGTTCGCCCATCCCAATTCGCAGTACAGCAAGGCGGCCGAGCACGCTTCCATTTCCATAAGCGGCATGGTGGAAGAGTCAGTAGTATTTTTAGTTTCATTCGAGTACACCACATTTTTTTGTCAGCTCCGTTCTGACCGAGCCATGTTGCTGATGTTTGCAGGCTGAACACCAACGTAAAGCTGTACGAAGCCTTGAAGGGGGCCGTTCGGGGCAGAGACGTGAAGGAGATAAACGAGGTGGACAAGCTAGTCGGTGACTTGTTCCTGTTCGATTTCGAACAGTGCGGCATACACTATTCCGGCGAGAAGAGGGAAAAGGTCGTCGATCTGAACAACCGGGCACTGTGTCTGGGGCAGAGTTTCGTCAGTGGGATCGCCAGCCCGAAGGTGGTGTCGAAAAATAGCCTGCCAGAATTCGTGAGAGACATGTAAGTTTGAGACTGCTTTTCGAGAAGCAACAATGACGTATAATTATGTCCATTTTGAGGTCCCACAAGGCTTTCAATACAATTTACAAAGTGACTGAATGAAATGTCTGTCTTATTGTTTGTTTATTTGTCAGGTTTCCAGTCGTTTTTATTATGAGCCCAAAAAAGTGTGTACATGGACCTCGTCAGGTCTCTAGGTTTTTTCATGAGACCAAAGAGCTCCAATTGACCCGAAAAGCTGTGTTTCGGTTTTCTTCCTTTGTCCGTCTTCATTTATGCCAATCTGTCTTTCCTATCGAGGTTTTTCAAGTACGATTTAATCTTCTTACTCACCCGGCACCATTTTTCGCTCCACGGTTCCGTTACTGGAAAATCAACAAAAATTTCTTTCCACTTCTCAATTTTCTCTTTCTTATTCGTAATTTTCATTCCTTTCTTTTTTATTCTTTCAAAATCACAGCTTTTCTTTGTGAAAGCTGTTTTATCTGTTCCATCACTCTTTCTTGCGTGTTGTTGAATCTTCTTACCCACCCAGCACCCCTGTTCGCTTCCCGGTCCCGTAACTAGAAAAAAGTTCATTTCATGTTATCGATCACCCTTTTTCGTGTGATCTTTAATCTTCTTGCCCACCCAGTAACTAGATATAACTCCTTGGTCCCGTAACTAGATATTGGGTTGAACCGTCAGTGGGTTGAACAGAAAATACATGGATGATCCGCATTTTTGTGGATTTGGAAATGACATTTTGAGTAGTTTTTTTTTACGAATCCTAATTTCGGTCCATGTTTTTTTACCGGCAAAAGGGCATAGAATATTTATTCAAGTAAATATGTATTCAAGCTTCAATACAGCTGAAAATTATTGCTTAAGATCTCCTCAATCAGTCAGACAACGTTCTGTTAGATCCCATGAAAAATTTCAAACTGCTTCATGGCTTTTTAGCGGCAAAAAAGGGACAAATGACATACCGTTGGATAATATTCATTGTTACAAGTACGTGCTTAGACTTGAAGAGAGATGAAATTGGCGAGAGTAGTCCAAAAGGATCCTAATCCCGGTTCATGGTTTTTACCGGTAAAAGGGCATAAGTGATGAGTGAAAATATTCATCCAAGCAAATATTCAAGCTTCAATACGGCGCAAAACTTTTGCTAAAGATCTCTTCAATCAGTCAGACAACGTTCTGTTAGATCCAATGGAATATGTCAAACTGCTCATGGCTTTTTAGCGGCAAAAAGGGACAAGTGACATACCGTTGGATTATATTCATTGTTACAACTACGTGCTTCAACTTGAACAGAGATGAAACTGGCGAGAGTAGTTCAAAAGGATCCTAATTCTGGTTCATGGTTTTTACCGGTAAAAGGGCATAAGTGATGAGTGAAAATATTCATCCAAGCAAATATTTAAGCTTCAATACAGCAGAAAACTTTTGCTAAAGATCTCCTTAATCAGTCAGACAACGGTCTGTTAGATCCAATGAAAAATTCCAAACTGCTCATGGCTTTTTAGCGGCAAAAAGGGACAAGTGACATACCGTTGGATAATGTATAATATTCATTGTTACAAGTACGTGCTTGAACTTGAACAGAGATGAAATTGGCGAGAGTAGTTCAAAAGGATTCTAATTCCGGTTCATGGTTTTTACCGGTAAAAGGGCATAAGTGATGGGTGAAAATATTCATCCAAGCAAATATTCAAGCTTCAATACAGCGGAAAACTTTGCTTAAGATCTCCTTAATCAGTCAGACAACGGTCTGTTAGATCCAATGAAAGATTTCAAACTGCTCATGGCTTTTTAGCGGCAAAAAAGGACAAGTGACATACCGTTGGATAATATTCATTGTTACAAGTACGTGCTTAGACTTGAAGAGAGATGAAATTGGCGAGAGTAGTCCAAAAGGATCCTAATCCCGGTTCATGGTTTTTACCGGTAAAAGGGCATAAGTGATGAGTGAAAATATTCATCCAAGCAAATATTCAAGCTTCAATACGGCGCAAAACTTTTGCTAAAGATCTCTTCAATCAGTCAGACAACGTTCTGTTAGATCCAATGGAATATGTCAAACTGCTCATGGCTTTTTAGCGCCAAAAAGGGACAAGTGACATACCGTTGGATTATATTCATTGTTACAAGTACGTGCTTAAACTGGAACAGAGATGAAATTGGCGAGAGTAGTTTAAAAGAATCCTAATTCCGGTTCATGGTTTTCACCGGTAAAAGGGCATAAGTGATGAGTGAAAATATTCATCCAAGCAAATATTCAAACTTCAATACAGCGGAAAACTCTTGCTAAAGATCTCCTCAATCAGTCAGACAACGTTCTGTTAGATCCAATGAAAAATTTCTAACTGCTCATGGCTTTTTAGCGGCAAAAAGGGACAAGTGACATACCGTTGGATAATATTCATTGTAACAAGTACGTGTTTAAGCTTGAACAGAGACGAAATTGGCGAGAATAGAACAAAAAAATTCTTATTCTGATTCATGATTTTTTACTGGCAAAAGGGCGTAAGTAAAAATTGAAAATACTTATTCAAGTAAACATGTACTCAAACTTAAATACAGCTGAAAATTCCTGTTGGAGATCTCCTCAGTTAAACCACATACTGTAGATCCCATGAAAAATTTCAAACTGCTTCATGGCTTTTTAGCCACAAAAAGGAACAAGTGACATACCGTTGAATAATGTTTATTGTTACAAGTACGTGTTCAAGCTTGAACAGAGATGAAATTGGCGAGAGTAGTTCAAAAGGATCCTAATTCCGGTTCATGGTTTGTACCGGTAAAAGGGCATAAGTGAAAAGTGAAAATATGTATTCACGTAAATTATGTACTTAAGCTTTAATACAGCTGAAAATTCTTGCTGAAGATCTCCTCAATCAGACAAACAACGTACTGTAGGTTCCATGACAAATTCAAACTGCTTTATAGTGTTTTGGTGGCAAAAAGGTACAAGTGACAATAATTGTTGAATCTTATCTATCAACACCCGCGTTTGAGCTTGGATACAAATAAAAATTGGTGCAAGTCTTTTCACTCAATTGAGTAACATACAGAAAGTCCCAAGAAATCTTACAATTTCTTCATAGCTATCGCTAGCAGTATTGTGACTGCAAAAAGGACATGAGTGCCTTAATATATGGGAGCACGTTTATCCACGTTTGCCTTTGACTTTTGTTACACAATATTTTTGGTAGAAAGCTTGTGTTTGATACCTTCCAGCAATATACCAAAAGTCTAAACATTCCCACATCTGGTTCTTGGTCTTCGGCCGGCAAAAGGGCATAAGTGATATGAATTCAACAATTACTGCTTCAGTGCAGGTCAAAAGCGTTGCAAACGGTCTTCTCAGTTAGCGAAATAGCATACTTGAAGTCATGAGAAATCTTGCTATTCCTTACAGTATTCTGACTGCAAAAAGGACATAAGTGACTTGATATGTTGCAGTGCGTTTATCCACGTTCGCATTTGAGCTTTGTTACATGTTATTGTTAGTAGAAAGTTAGTTTTTGGTACTTCTAGTAACAGATTGTAAATCCAAGCGTTCCTAAATCTGGTTCATGGTCATCTGCCGGCAAAAGGACATAAGTGACATGCCGTCAGAAAGTGAAATCGCCATAAAGCAGTTCAACATTATCTTGAAGCTTCTAGTATATGTTCAATCGACCGAGAGTTCATCCACACTTCTCAGCTGCAGTGAAGCTTGAACACATATCAAAATAAATTTTCTTAGTCCAGGAATTTTAGCTGTTAAAATCGCAAATAGCGAACAAAAATGAAAGCGAGCCGGATTTTTGTATATAAGCTCAGTTAAGCATGTAGTTTAACATAGTAAAAGTCCTCAAGAATCCGGTGTGAGCTTCGGCTGTTGTGGCCTCGAGAAGAACTTGAGGATCAGTTTTTCGCGTATATCTCGTGAACGATGGCACTTAGGAAGAAAGTGTTCGGGAAGAAATTGTTGAAAATTTTATTGTCTATAAGAAAGGTCTTTACACATTTCATCGTCAGTCCACTCCTTCTTCGTCAAGACACAAGAAAATTAAAATAATCCAGATGCTCAATGTTGAAAACTGTATGGACCTTGAGTTTTATGATGGCGGAGTGCCACCTCGTAGAGTTGTTGGTTGGTCCACTATTTCTTGATTGAAACTTGAAGCCATCAATACGAACTATGCCGGCGGCATATACAGGGTGAAATAAAAATAAAAAGTTGAACATTTGTACCTCAAGAACCAAAATAGGTGAAGACATGTAAATCGCCATAAATAATTCTGATTTCATGGTCATGAAGTCATCGTAAACTTGAATCAGATATCTTGAGCCGTTCTTGAAATATCTTCAAAAAACTGAAGTTATTACCGAAAAAAATAATGTTTTCGTCTACTCATCAGAAAAAAAGTTGACTGTGTTTTTCCTAAAAGTAGTTGGCCTAGAGAGTGTTTTCCACTATTATTTGATTTTAAATGTTATTCATTATTGTTTCGATTCGAAACACCAAGTCTCTATTCAATATCTGAAGAATTACTGATATACGGAAAACTAGTTTTTTTTCGTAACGACTTCAGTCTTCTGAAGATATGTCAGAAACGGCTCAACATATTTTATCCAAATTTACGACGACTTCATGACCATGAAATAAGAAATCTTTTTGTCGATTTATATGTCTTCACCTATTTTGGTTCTTGAGGTACATTTGTTCAACTTTTTATTTTTAATCCACCCTGTATATGCCGCCGGCATAGTTGGTATTGATGGCAAATAGTTCCAGTCAAAACAGAATAGATCGAACAACACCTCCACCAAGTGGCACCCCGCCATCATAAAACTTAAGGTCAATACAGTCTTCAGCATCGAGCATCTGGATTATTTTAATTTTCTTGTGTTTTGACGAAGAAGGAGTGGACTGACGATGGAATGTGTAAGGACCTTTCTTATAGACAATAAAATTTTCAACAATTTTTTCTAAACACTTTCTTCCTAAGTGCCATTGTTCACGAGATATACGCGAAAAACTGATCCTCAAGTTCTTCTCGAGGCCACAACGGCCGAAGCTCACACCGGATTCTTGAGGACTTTTACTATGTTAAACTACATGCTTAACTGAGCTTATATACAAAAATCCGGCTCGCTTTCATTTTTGTTCGCTATTTTTTCTAAAATTCCTGGACTATCTCAATAAAGACTGACAATAAATGACTACCGAAAAAGTTGTAATAGCTGATTTTTTTTAATGGAATTCCAGATTTTCTACTGACGGCGACCGGGTCGTGATATCGGGCCTGTACGCCGACTCGGCCAACCCGATGATCCGCGAGATGGCCTACCGCATATTCCTCGCCTACGACCGCGAACAGGACCGGCTGCTGACCTCGCTGCTGTCACACCGCAACGAGCTGGCCAACGTCTGCGGTTTCCGGACGTACGCCGAGAGGGCGCTGCGCGGCAGCATCCTCGGCGATCCGGCCAACGTGGCCGAGCTGCTCGACGCCATCTCCGACAACATCCGGGGCAAGGCGGCGGTCGATTTCGAAGACATGGCCCGCGCCAAGCACCCCTCGTCGCCGCTCGAGATCTGGGACGTTCCCTACTTCACGCACAAGGCCAAAAAGGACCGCTTCGCCGTCACCGCCAAGGAGTATTCGCCCTATTTTTCGCTGGGCGCCTGCATGGAGGGCCTGAACGTCATCTTCCAGTCGCTGTACGGCGTTTCGCTGGCCAACGCCGAGCTGGCGTCCGGCGAGGCGTGGTCCAAGGACGTGTACAAGCTGGCCGTGGTGCAGGAAGAGGACAACGTCACGTTGGGGTACATCTACTGCGATTTTTACGAGAGGAATTACAAGGCCAATCAGGACTGCCATTTCACGATCAAAGGTAATTGGTACTAACTTATATTATTTCTGAAACTTTAAAAAAATGAAAATTTCATGTGAAAAAACAACATTCTAGACTAGTTGCCGTATGATTATGATTGTGGTGGAGATTATATCAGAGAAATCTTGCTAGGTCACGTCTAATTGACGTCATTTTCACGTTGTGTACTTGAAAATAACGTCATTAGTGTAGAATATATCAACACACTACGTGTCGTCTCTATGAGTTGAGAATTGAGATTTTTTGATTATTCGCTTGAAGAAATGTCGGGTCACGTTTAATAGACGTCATTTCCACGTTGTCTTCTGTCTAGAAACAAGATCGATTACGTTGAGTAGAAGTAAATCTCAACTTGGCGATCATTTCTAAGAATAAAGCTGAGCTCTCCACTTGGAGAAATGTCGGGTCACGTTTACCACTTGGAGAAATGTCGGGTCACGTTTAATAGACGTAATTTCCACGTTGTCTTCTGTCTATAATATAAACAAGATCGATTACGTTGAGTAAAAGTAAACCTCAACTTGGCGATCATTTCTAAGAATAAAGCTGAGCTCTTCACTTGGAGAAATGTCGGGTCACGTTTAATAGACGTAATTTCTACGTTGTCCTCTGTCTATAAACAAGATCGATTACGTTGAGTAGAAGTAAACCTCAACTTGGCGATCACTTCTAAGAATAAAACTGAGCTCTTCACTTGGAGAAATGTCGGGTCACGTTTAATAGACGTAATTTCTACGTTGTCTTCTGTCTATAAACAAGATCGATTACGTTGAGTAAAAGTAACACTCAACTTGGCGATCATTTCTAAGAATAAAGCTGAGCTCTTCACTTGGAGAAATGTCGGGTCACGTTTAATAGACGTAATTTCTACGTTGTCTTCTGTCTAGAAACAAGATCGATTACGTTGAGTAGAAGTAGACCTCAACTTGGCGATCATTTCTAAGAATAAAGCTGAGCTCTTCACTTGGAGAAATGTCGGGTCACGTTTAATAGACGTAATTTCCACGTTGTCTTCTGTCTATAATATAAACAAGATCGATTACGTTGAGTAAGAGTAAACCTCAACTTGGCGATCATTTCTAAGAATAAAGCTGAGCTCTTCACTTGGAGAAATGTCGGGTCACGTTTAATAGACGTAATTTCTACGTTGTCTTCTGTCTAGAAACAAGATCGATTACGTTGAGTAGAAGTAGACCTCAACTTGGCGATCATTTCTAAGAATAAAGCTGAGCTCTTCACTTGGAGAAATGTCGGGTCACGTTTAATAGACGTAATTTCCACGTTGTCTTCTGTCTATAATATAAACAAGATCGATTACGTTGAGTAAGAGTAAACCTCAACTTGGCGATCATTTCTAAGAATAAAGCTGAGCTCTTCACTTGGAGAAATGTCGGATCACGTTTAATAGACGTCACTTCCACGTTGTCTTCTGTCTAGAAACAAGATCGATTACGTTGAGTAAAAGTAAACCTCAACTTGGCGATCATTTCTAAGAATAAAGCTGAGCTCTTCACTTGGAGAAATGTCGGATCACGTTTAATAGACGTCACTTCCACGTTGTCTTCTGTCTAGAAACAAGATCGATTACGTTGAGTAGAAGTAAACCTCAACTTGGCCGATCATTTCTAATAATAAAGCTGAGCTCTTCACTTGGAGAAATGTCGGATCACGTTTAATAGACGTCATTTCCACGTTGTCTTCTGTCTAGAAACAAGATCGATTACGTTGAGTAGAAGTAAACCTCAACTTGGCGATCTTTTTTAAGAAAAAGCTGAGCTCTTCACTTGGAGAAATGTCGGGTCACGTTTAATAGACGTCATTTCCACGTTGTCTTCTGTCTATAAACAAGATCGATTACGTTGAGTAGAAGTAAACCTCAACTTGGCGATCATTTCTAAGAATAAAGCTGAGCTCTTCACTTGGAGAAATGTCGGGTCACGTTTAATAGACGTAATTTCCACGTTGTCTTCTGTCTATAATATAAACAAGATCTATTACGTTGAGTAAAAGTAAACCTCAACTTGGCGATCATTTCTAAGAATAAAGCTGAGCTCTTCACTTGGAGAAATGTCGGATCACGTTTAATAGACGTCATTTCCACGTTGTCTTCTGTCTAGAAACAAGATCGATCACGTTGAGTAGAAGTAAACCTCAACTTGGCGATCATTTCTAATAATAAAGCTGAGCTCTTCACTTGGAGAAATGTCGGATCACGTTTAATAGACGTCATTTCCACGTTGTCTTCTGTCTAGAAACAAGATCGATTACGTTGAGTAGAAGTAAACCTCAACTTGGCGATCATTTCTAAGAAAAAGCTGAGCTCTTCACTTGGAGAAATGTCGGGTCACGTTTAATAGACGTCATTTCCACGTTGTCTTCTGTCGATAAACAAGATCGATTACGTTGAGTAAAAGGAAACCTCAACTTGGCGATCATTTCTAAGAATAAATCTGAGCTCTTTACTTGGAGAAATGTCGGGTCACGTTTAATAGACGTCATTTTCACGTTGTCTTCTGTCTATAAACATGATCGATTACGTTGAGTAGAAGGAAACCTCAACTTGGCGATCATTTCTAAGAATAAAGCTAAGCTCTTCACTTGGAGAAATGTCGGGTCACGTTTAATAAACGTAATTTCCACGTTGTCTTCTGTCTAGAAACAAGATCGATTACCTACGTTGAGTAGAAGTAAACCTCAACTTGGCGATCATTTCTAAGAATGAAGCTGAGCTCTTCACTTGGAGAAATGTCGGGTCACGTTTAATAGACGTAATTTCCACGTTGTCTTCTGTCTATAAACAAGATCGATTACGTTGAGTAGAAGTAAACCTCAACTTGGCGATCATTTCTAAGAATAAAGCTGAGCTCTTCACTTGGAGAAATGTCGGGTCACGTTTATTAGACGTCATTTCCACGTTGTCTTCTGTCTAGAAACAAGATCGATTGCGTTGAATAGAAGTAAACCTCAACTTGGCGATCATTTCTAAGAATACAGCTGAGCTTTCGTGTATGAGCAGTCGAAAACCCGGCTTTTGAGCATTTAAACAAATAAATAGTGCTGGTCACGGCTGATTGACGTCATTTCTACGTTGCCCATTGAAAAAAAACGTCATTTGTGTTGAGTATATTGACGACACTTGGTGTAGATCTTTTAAAATAAGTCAAAAGCTTACCTATTTAGCATTTTTTCGAAGAACTCAAAATCAAGTCACGTAGATTGACGTAATTTCTACGTTATCTACTTGAAAATAACGTCATTCTTACGTTCTTACCACAAGGCAACCTTATTTCTGTCGAATAGGTTTGAACGACGACTTGACCATTCTATCCAAGTAAATAACTGAGCTTTCGGGCATTTTATCAATGAAATTGTGCCACCTCACGTCTGATTGTCGTCATTTTCACGTTACTATTTGAATCTCTTGAAACTCTGTGAATAACGTAACATCAACGTTTCTTGCCTGGAGATAACACCAATATTGTTGAATGATCTGATCGACAGCTCGATAATTCTCTTTTCGGTGTAAAACTGGTTTCTGGCATCTTAATGAGAAATTGTGTCGGCTCACGTCTGACTGACGTCATTTTCACGTTATACATATTACATTGTATCTGAGAATAACAGATCTTCTTACGTTTTTTTCTATCTGAAAATAACGTCGTTCAAATCATGCAGATTCCAACGATCTTTCAGCCATTCTTTGAAGTATAGAACTTCGTTTTCGGCGCTTTATCAAAAAAATCGCTTCAAACCAGTTCTGGTTGACGTAATTTTCACGTTGTCTACTTGAAAATAACGTCATGTCCACGCTCCTCAGTGAAAATAACGTCAGTTGTGTTGAGTATAACTTATTCCAAGATACTGTCACGTGTATGATTTGACGTCAGCCTTCCCCCCGCGACGAAAGTAGTCGCTAGTAAAAACAAGGCGCAATGAAGGGAAGGGAACCAGCGGGTTAGGTGTTGACGAGTAGAGAAGCGGATCGGGACTGTCCGACCGTTCCAAGCAAGGGAGTATTGTTCCCCTGTTGTTCCCTTGTGTGAGCGCAAGCAAAGATAGGTCTTGGATATTGTAGTTGACAGGCAAATAAATACACAATATAAGTGGAATGGCTGGATTGTCTAGTTGAACCATCTCTGAGCTACTAAGCCCAAACACGCGATCAAAGGATCTCAGCTCGTAGCTCAACGCGACATGGTGGAGGTGCCGGCTTAATTAACACTTTGATTCTACTTTTGCTCTTCTTTTAAATTCAACGTTTTCTTCTTCAACATATTGCCCGCAGCAACATTCAACAACCTATAAACTGAGCTGAGAAATTCCTGTTTCAGGCGGTAAGGTCCTGCCCGACGGCTCGTACCAGCTGCCCATCGTGGTCCTGATGCTCAACTTCCCGCTGCCCAGGTGGTCCAGCCCGACGCTGCTGACGCCCAACATGGTCGACAACCTGTTCCACGAGATGGGCCACGCCATGCACTCCATGCTCGCCCGCACCCACTACCAGCACGTCTCCGGCACCCGCTGCAGCACCGACTTCGCCGAGGTGCCCTCGATCCTCATGGAGTACTTCGCCTCGGACCGGCGCGTCCTCAAGCTCTTCGCCAAGCACTTCCAGACCAAAGAACCCATCCCGGACGCGATGCTGGAACGGCTGTGCGCCTCCAAGCGGCTGTACACCGCCAGCGAGACGCAGCTGCAGGTCTTCTACGCCGCCCTCGACCAGCACTACCACGGCACGCACCCGCTGGCCGGGACGACCACGCAGGTCCTGGCCCACTGCCAGGATAGGTACTACGGTCTGCCGTATGTTCCAGAGACAAATTGGCAGCTGAGGTTCAGCCACCTGGTGGGGTACGGCGCCAAGTACTATTCGTACCTGGTGTCGCGGGCCATAGCCAATCTGATCTGGAGGACGTACTTCAGCGACGATCCGTTGAACCGGTCGCAGGGGGACAAGTACAGGAACGAGTGTCTGGCCTTCGGCGGTGGCAAAGATCCTCGCAGGTTGGTGGCGGATTTCTTGCGGCTGGAGCCGAGCCCTCAACTGCTGGCCAAGTCTTTGAGCGACGAGCTGGAGGAGCACCAGAGCGAGGTGGGCCAGCTTGCGAAAAGGCTGAACGCGTGATCGTGACCACTGATCTGTTTTTGTCCATATATGTCTGGTTTAATAAATTATTTTATTGTTAATGATACATAGAACATTGTTGAAAACAAATGCTTTTTACAAGAGATCAATATTTACGTCATTGTATTTACTACTAGAGAAATCAGGTCTGATACTTTTTGACAGCTGCAAGTACGTATCATACTTGCAGAATGATTGTATACATAGTTCATGTAAGTAAACAAATTGATTATATCGTCATAAGCAAGACTTCCTCTTTGGCTATTGCTCTGAATAAATATCTTGGTTAATAATGAAATTGTCAATTGGTTAAAATTTGAGCTAGCTCTAGGTAAACGGGGTTATTCTGTAAGGAAGATGTAGAGATGTAAGCTCTGGATCGCTGTAAGACGACACATGTGTCAATGCACAACATTATTAGTTTAGTTTTGCCATTTTACAGCGATGCAGCATTTACCTCTAATCTATCTTACAGGATAGCCCCTAAAAACCAGAGTCAAGTATATTTCTTAAATCTAGCGTCAATGTCGTCGCTAAATACTCTGGGTTCCGGCGTGGGAAAATTGTTGGAAACTTGGGCGAAAGTCTTCAGAAGAAATTCCTTGTCTTTGGCCACCCAGACCAGCATTTCTCTCAGAATTCGTACTTTTTCACGCTGCGCTTGCGCCTGTTCCTTCAGATAGTACACCCAAGCACTGTAACAAAAAAATCATCATAAAACAATTATTATTAACTGTAGGTGGCAATTTCCGTGTGAATATCAAAATTCTTGGCTAAATACAGGAAAAGATCTATAATTTCCCACAGAGCACGTTATAAAAATCACGTGAGACAAAAACAGACGCCGGAAACGTATTGCTTGTATCCAAATTAGTAAAAAATGATATATTACTTGTTTTTTTGACTCATTTTGGAGTGTTGACCTTTTTTCAAAAAACTCACAAACGTCAAATTTTGAAATTTTTGACAAAGGCAAATAGCGTATCGTTTTCTACTAAATCAAATACGAGCATTACGATTCTGGCAGCAATTTTCACTTCAGTTTCCATGTTCACTGCAAAACGTACAAAAATATTAGAAAAACGCTCAGTTTTACTCTGTGTACGTCATAAAAACGGCCTAACGTGAAAAATGATGTTAGAAACGAATTGCTTGTGTGCGAATCAGCAGGAAATGATGTATCACACGACTTTTGGATTTTTTTTGGAATTTTGATCTTTTTTCCAAAAAAAACTCAAATATTGGAATTTTTGAAAAAAGCGTATGGGGTATCATTTTCTACTAACTTGAGTACAAGCATTACGATTTCAGCTGCGATTTTTACGTTACTTTCCATGTTCACGGCAAAATCCGCAAATATTTCAGGAAAAGGTCTGGTTTTTCTCCGTGTATCTCATAAAAATCACGTGACGTGACAACTGACTTTGGAAACGTAGGGCTTCATGAAACAATTATTATTATCAACTATTTGTGGAAATTGCCGTGTGAATATCAAAATTCTCGGCTAAATATAGGACAAGAATCGATAATTTCTCACATAGTACGTTATAAATATCACGTGAGGCTAAAATAGACGCCGGAAACGTATTGCTCGTGTACAACTTAGTGAAAAATGATATATCACTTGTCTTTTTGATTCTTTTTGGCATTTTGACCTTTTTTAAAAAAACTCGCGAACGTCAAATTTTGAAATTTTTGACAAAGGCAAATAGCGTATCGTTTTCTACTAAATTGGGTACGAGCATTACGATTCTGGCAGTAATTTCAACTTCAGTTTTCATGTTCACTGCAAAACGTACAAAAATATTAGAAAAAATGCTCAATTTACTCAGTATTCATCATAAAAACGGCCCAACGTGAAAGATGATGTTAAAAACTGATTGCTTGTGTGCAAATCAGCAAGAAATGATGTATCATGCGACTTTTTGAGAAACTCTAAAATTTTGTTTTTTCCAAAAAAACTCAGAAACGTCAAATATTGGAATTGTTTAACAAAGCGCAGGAGGTATTGTTTCACACCAAGCCAAGTACGAACAATATGATCCTGGTTCACGGGTTAGTTTTCATATTCACGGTAAAATGTGTAAAAATATCAGGAAAATGCCTGATTTTCCTCCGTGTATCTTATAAAAACGACGTTACGTGGTGATTCTGACTTCTAAAACGTATTTCTCGTGTACAAATTACCAAAAATGATATATCACTCGTCTTTTTGACTTATTTTGAAATTGTTAGCTTATTCAAAAAACTCAAAAACATCAAATTTTGAATTTTTCAACAAAGGCAAATGTCGTATCCTTTTCTACTAAATCGAGTATGACCATTACGATTCTCGCTTCAGTTTTCACGTGAGTTTATATGTACACTGCGAAAAATAGAAAAATATTGGAAAAATGCTCAATTTTTCTTCGTTTATTTTATGAAACCGATGTGACATGAAAACTGACGTCAAAAACGTTTTGCTTATGTAAAAAGCATTGGAAAATCACATCATTCGACTTTTTCGCTCATTTTGATATTTTGACTATTTTAAAAAAAATATTTTGCCTCGATTTTTCCCAAAGCCGAATGCGGTGTCGTTTTCTACTAAATTGAACACGAGCAATGTGATTCTGGCTGTGAATTTTACGGTTCTTTCCATACTCACTGCCAAAGATGAAAAAATTAGAGAAGAAAAATGCTTAATTTCCCCCCGTGCACATTATAAAAACGATGTGACATGAAAAACTATGTCAGAAACGAATTGCTTGTGTGCAAATTAGCAAGAAATGATATATCACATGACTTTTTGTGAAGTTTTGATATTCTGACTTTCTTCAAAAAGACCCAAGAATGTCAAAAATTATTTTTTTCTAAGAAGCGTATGGGGTATCGTTTCTAACCAACTCGAGCTCGAGCATTACGATTCTGGCTGCGATTTCAACGTTACTTCTCATATTCACGCGAAAATGTGCAAAAATATCAGAAAAATACTTGGTTTTCATCAGTGTACCTTAAAAAATCACGTAACGTGACAACTGACTTTGGAAACGTATTGCTTATATACACATTAGCAAGAAATGATGTGTCACTTATCTTTTAAGTTCATTTTAAAATTTCAACTTTTCCCAAAAAAACTCAGAAACGTCAAATTTTGAAATTTTTGACAGAGGCAAATGGGGTATCGTTTTCTACTAAACCGAGTACCAGCATTATGATTCTGGCTGTTACTTTAACGTTTCTCTCCATGTACTTTGCGAAAGGTGGAAAAATATCAGGAAATAACTTTTTTTAACTAAGAAACGTCAAATTTTGATTCTTTCAAATACGTATCACATTCAAAATCATCACCAGATGTTAACATACAACCCTCAAACTGCACTAGAAGAAGAACATCGATACGAAGTACGAACCAAAGGAAAATGATGACCAAAGCGACGACTCCCGGCTTGGTGACGTACAGCACGACCTTCCACCCAAGAGCTTTGTTCTCCAGATCGGCGACGCCTCCGCTCACGATGGCGTAGATGTTGGCCTTGTTGCGGAACGGTCCGCACGTGGTGGACGAAGGGATGCCGGTGATGATGTAGCCGTGTATCAGAATGGCGAACAGGATCGTCACGAACGTGGTCGCGAAGAACCAGGTAGAGGTCTGGACGGCGCGCCAGGTCCTGGCCGGCGGCCGGCAGAGCTTGCGCACGGTCAGGTAGCGCACGTACCAGATGACGAACATCTTCAGGGTGACCACCAGGGGCAGCATCGGCGAGAAGACGAAGCCCATCCAGAACATGCCCTGATTGTAGACGATCTGCAGCGTGTGTCTGGCCACGTCGAACTCCATTTTTTCCCTGTGGAGCAAGTCATAATCAGTTCCCCGGCTTTCTTCATCAGAGCGAGCTATGGGAAAAAATTGTTGTGTTGGTTCGAATGGTACCACATGTCAATTTGAAGCTGACGTTTTGATAGATGTACTATATGTAATGTGACAGCTGTTACTGTGAGATCGCGACGTAACGTATGCGCAAGTGAAAATGTTCGAGATTTCGTAGCGAAAACCGTCTTATATGCTTGGTGGCTATTCGCTAATGCTGTTAGGTGGTGGTGGTCACTGAAGAAAATGATGAGTAAGCGCGGCAGTACTGAGGAAAATGTAATGAAAATGCCTATAAAATGTCACATCATGCACAGCACATGTAGACAACAAGCAGCCAAGACGTTAGCATCAAGCTAGCATAGTATATCATTCGTACCAACTTAACACTTTCACCATAGCTTACTCTGAAGAAAAAAGCCGTAAAAACTAATTATATGTTTTGACTATTCCATGCAGTCTAGACAACCAGGCTCGTAGCATTTAGTTATGAATGTAGTTAACGAAAAAAACATACTTGCGAAAAAAATAAAGGCCGACTTCGATAATGGTGGTCAGCACAACAGAGAACAGAAAATCGAAAATCATCAACCGGTACAGCTCCTGTCCGATTTTCGTTTCCCAACAATTCTGCAATAGAAAAATTGTTTCGTATTACTTTTTTCATATTATGTAAAACTGCAATTTCCGTCCGAGATGGATATTTACGAGATGCTGGGGGGGGGGAAGGATTTTTGGTGCACCCGTAGACCCAAAGCGTCACGTTCTTCGTCTCCCATCCGCTATGTGCGTTGGTCAAAAAAGTGGGAGGAGTCGACATCAGCGCTCAGGGTGGTGATTTACGAAACTGAACAATGCCTATTTGTTCCCCTTTCGGTCACTAGACGTCACCACTCGACTTAATGCACATGGCGGATAGTAACCTTCTCTCGAATCAACTTACGGTAACTTCTAGAGTTGCAGCTTTGCTAAGCCAGAAAACCATGATGGAACTCAACATCACGAATCCCAGAAGAAAAATTCGGATCATCGTTACGTAGAGAGCAGTTCTTGGGTTTTTGTAGTCTTCTAACCTGCAGAAAATTCCATCTTGTTAATGCGACTTCGATTCTACGAGAACATTGTAATGTAATAAATGTAGGTGTGCCACGCACCTGGAAAGGTAAGTGAAAAGAACAGGCAGCACCATCATGATCAGATTGACCAGCACGGCCACCAAGATCTTTGAATCGTCCCGGTTGACCTCGAACTCGTCCAGCAGCAAGCAGAGACCGTAAGCTAGACCGGCCAGTCCGGCCAGAATCAGAACGTTGACTAGAAAATGTATGGCAAATCGTTTGAGCTTGTGGCAGAAATTCATTACCGGCTCGTCTTTGTAGGATTCGCTCAAAAGTTCCTGTAAAAAAAGACACAAATTACCATTATTCCGGCAGAATCTAATCGATAACGGCGCTTCGATTCGGCACACTTCCAGCTCGTCATGAATTTCGAATTCACGATTTGACGCTCTGTCTACCGCGCTCAATTCGAAATTCATGCATGCTTGTCGGATAGGGCGATTATTGCAAGAAACTTATTACCTAACGTAAGAATGACAGATGATATCTTAGTTGTTTGACATTGAGAGTTGAGACATAACTCTGACGCAACCGCCCTCTACACAGTTGAAACATGAATGTGACGTAATCGCCCTCTACATGCGATGATTGTATTTACTGGGAATTTTTCGTTCGTAAATAACAATGCGGATGACAGAATGAAGCCGGCATTACAGATCGCTGTCAACTGATTGATTCTGATATTGTTCCAGAAATTTTTGTATCAAACTTTCAAATTATAGCTTTGCGAAACTGATCTTAAAAAATCAGCATTGCCACGGTAGTTCTGAAATGGCAGCCGGTAATACAGTTTCCAATAATTTGCACAATCGAGTCATTCAACTCAAATTTCATAGTTATTGTGCTAATTTCGTTGATGAGAGAAAATCAAGCTGCAAATGAAGCTACAAACAGAGCTGCGTACGCAAAACCATAAGGTCGATATTACAGATCACTGCTTTTCAAATACTTGTGGTATTTTTTCTACTTTTTTGCAGTAATATTTGAAATTTGAGCTTTGCAAGACCCGTCTTAATCAATCAGCATTGCTACCGTAGCTCTGAAATCGCAGCCGGTAATACAGTTTTCAATAATTTCGACATTCAAATCATTCAATTTGAAACATTTCATCGCAAATGTATGTTTGAAGCCAAGATTCCGTTGACAAGAAACATTCAAGCTGAACTTGAAGCTACAAGTAGAACTACGTTCGCAAAAAAGTGAAGTCGGCATTACAGGTCATTTTTAGCGCACTTCTCCAAACGGGAAGGCGCTTTTGTCCTCGCTTTGTCCGTCCGTCCGTCCGTCCGTCCGTCCGTCCGTCCGTCCGTCCGTCCGTCACAGCATCTAGTCCTAGACGAAAAGGTTTTTGCGAAAAATTTTTACTCCATTGGGTAGCTCATGACCTTGTATCCCGAACCAAGAAAAATCTTGACGAAATAATAATAAACAATGACAATAATAACAATTTAGTGTGATGCGGCATCGCCGTTGAATGCTGCATTTCAGAAGCCGGCCTGATCTCGAAAGTTATCACATGCGAGGAAGTACCCGATCTTATCATTTTACCATAATACATATGCGGAGTTATATTTAGAGGATGATTTGAACTTTATTTTAATGAAAATTTCACATCGGTGCGAGGTGCCGATTAGTAGTTATTAATTTTTGAAAATGACTCCGAAACTACGGCTCGGCCGCAAATGATTTATTCGTTGCTTGCTGGTGCTTGATATCCTTTCCTCCGAACAAAACGAAATTCAATACAGAAAATATTTCAACTCGAATGGGTAGCTCATGGCCTTGGTACGCGAATCAAGAAAAATTTTGCCGAAATAATCATGAACAATTACAAAAATAACATTTTGGTGTAGGGCGGCTTCGCCGATCAAGTGCTGGCATTCGCGGTAAGATGTAGAAAGTTGCGATATGCAGGCAACTACAATTTCTTAATGAAATACATCACTGCATGTACGGCATTATATTTAGAGAACAATTTGAACTTTCTTTTGACAAAAACCCCACTTCGATCCGACCGTTAGGTGAATTGTTATCGATTTTTGAAAACGGCCGCAAAGCCACGGCTCGGCGCATATTACACGACCCTACAAATTTAAAATCAGACGTGCCGAAATAGTAATTGAACATTTTGAAATAGCCAATACTAGGTACCTGAAGGATAATGGCACTCAAATTACGAAACATGTTCGCTCAATAACAAAAAAAAAGTAGGTAGGTATCACTAAAAATCATGTGACAAGGCTACCATTTTTTCGGTTTTTCGATCAAAAAGAAATGTTCCAATTCAAAAGTGAACCCGATATTCGTGTTCAGGAGGTCGAAATCAGTTGGAGCACATTTTTTTATATAAGTAACAGAATGACGCTTATGTGGCCGGTTTGTCTGTCTGTCTGTCTGTCTGTTTGTCTGTCCGAGTCCGTGCAGAAATTAAGACGCTGTACTCCTTCTCGAGAATTGAAACAAGAGTCTTGGAACTTTTTTCCGATTAATAGCTGATGTCTCCAAGGGTGGCCAACGGGCACTATTTTTGTTATCCATACATCGTTATCATTATTCTCAAAAAACAGAGATCTCCTGTGCACTTCGATGAAGTTGAACTTCTCCTCGGGAAATAAAGCTACAGCCGTTGAAGATTGAACTTTATCCGGTGGATAGCTTAGGTCCTCAAGGACCAAATAGGCAGGTTGGCTTTCATAATTCGGCCGCCATCTTGGCTGCCATATTGAAATTTCTTATTAGTGGAACGATTGTCATGAAACTTGAAACTCACCCTTGTCTAGTACGATCATTCTTATTTTTAAGCCAAATTTTATGATTGCCCCACCATCTTGGCCGCCATATTGAAATCTCTTATAAGTGGAAAGATTTTCATGAAACTTGAGAGTTACGCTTGTCTTGTACGATCATTCCTATTTTCAAGCTGAGTTTCATAATTCTGCCGCCATCTTGGCCGCCATATTGAAATCTCTTGTTAGTGGAACGATTTTCATGAAACTTGGAACTTACCCTTGTCTAGTACGATCATTTTGATTTTCAAGCCGAATTCCATGATTCTGTCGATATTTTTATTATTATTATCATCAAAAATAGATGATAATAATAATAAAGAGATCTCCTGTGCACTTCGAAGAAGTTGAACTTATCTTTGGGAAATAAAGATATACATCCCTTGAAAATTGAACTTTATTCGATGGATAGCTTAGGTCCTCAAAGACCAAATAGTTAGATTGGCTTTCATAATTCCGCCACCATCTTGGCTGTCATATTGAAATCTCTTATTAGTGGAACGATTGTCATGAAACTTGAAAACTAATCCTTGTTTAGTACGATCATTTTTATTTTCAAGCCGAATTTCATGATTCTGCCGAAATTTTGTCCTCCATATTGAAATTTTTTGCCCAAGTAACGGTAGAACCCCAATAACTTAACATCTTGCGTTCACTAATCCTTCAAAAAGGAAGTGCGCTACTGATCGAGCCTCATGCCCATGAGGCATATTCGCTTGTTTTTTCAACGATTGTGATATTTTCCCAGTTTTTGCAATAGCATTTCAAACTTGAGCTTTGCAAAACCCATCTTAATCAATCAGCGTTACAACGGCAGCTCTGAAATCGAAGCCGGTAATACAGTTTACAATATTTTAGACATTCAAATCATTTAATTTGAAGAATTCTATCGCAAATGTGTTTTTGAAGTCCAAGTTCTGTTGAATGAGAGGAATTCAAGCCACAATTGAAGCTACAAGCGGAGCTATGTTTGCAAAAAAGTGAAGTCGGCATTACAGATCACTGCCTTTTGAATAATGATTGTGATATTTTTACACGTTTTTCAGTGATATTTCACACTTGAGCTCTGCAAAACCCATCTAAATGAATGAGCATTGCTACCGTAGCTCTGAAATCGAAGTCAGTAAAACAGTTTCCAATAATTTAGACATTTCAATCATTTAATTGGAAAAGTTTATCGCAAATGTGGTTTTGAAACCAAGATTCCGTTGACAAGAGACATTCAAGCTGGAATTGAAGCCACAAGTGGAGCAACGTTCGCAAAAAAGTGAAGCCGGCATTACAGGTCACTGCCTTTTGAATGATAATTGTGATATTTTCCCACGCTTTTTGCTGTAACACTTCAAATTTGGGTTTTGCAAGACCCACCTCAATAAATCAGCATTGCCACGATACCTGTGAAATCGCTGCCGGTAATACAGTTTCCAATAATTTGGACGAACTAGTCATTCAATATGGAAAAGTTCAGGTTTCAAATTTTCATTGTAAAGGCGTTTATGAAGCCGAAATTCCGTTATTGCAAGAATTTCAAGCTGCAATTGAAGCTACAAACGGAGCCACGTTCACAAAAAAGTGAAGTCGGCATCACAGATTACTGCTTTTTGAATAATTTTGATATTTTTCCACGCTTTTTGCAGTAACATTTCAAATTTGAGCTTTGCAAGACCTATCGTAATGAAGCAGCAATGTCACTGTAGCTGTGAAATCGCAGCCGGTAATACAGTTTCCAATGGTTTATACATTCGGTTAATTTAATTTCAAAAATTTCATCGAAAATGTGTTTCTAAAGCCGAAACTTCGTCAACAAGAGAAATTCAAGCTGCAATTTGCTGCATGTCTTGTGACAGATGACATATCTTCCAGCTCTGTTTGGCATTGACAGTTGAAAATCTAACCGCCCCCTACACGCAATCGTAGGTAGGTACTATTAATTAAAATTATGATAATTGAGAATGAAAATGACAGATGACATGTCTATCAGCTTGGTTTGACATTGATATTTGAAACATAACTCTGCCGTAACCGCCCTCTACATGCAATCGTCCTATTTACTGAAAATTGAGTTATCAGTTTGAAATAACCTTCAGTTCGTGGTAGATTGAAGCAGACTTCAAGGTCGCCGCGTGCCTGGTCGCGATCCCGTAGTCCCAACCGCAGAATATTTTATTGGCGTATACGTTCCTCAGTCCGCCTTCAGTTTCGATGAAACTCCTCCGGTACGACGTGGCAACGCTGCAATCAAATTAGCTTTGAAATTATACCAGCTGTCGAGTCATCCTGACGGACAGAGCCACCAACCTGTAACTCAACAGCGCGAAATAAACCAGGTACATGATCATGACTATGGAAAAGTAGGCGGCGGGCATGTCAAAGTACAATCCGCCCACTAGATGTATGACTTTGTCCGTGTAGTGGCCGTAAAACAGAATCGTGTCTTCGAATGATCCCTGGAACAAAAAAACAAAGCATAATGAAAAACGCCTAAATGAATAAAAAAGCTCACAGTTCCAGTGAAGATGTCGCCGAACTGGAAGCCGGGCCTGGCTTCGCCGGCCAGATCCGGCCCTGAACCGTCGTACAGAATTTGCGGCACGCTGAGGAGCGCGAACGACGGCAGCGCCACCAGCAGATTGACCACGAACAGCCAGCGCAGAAACTGGAAGTAGGTGGCGTAGCCGGAGCCGAAGTTGCCTTCGATCGTTTTCAGCGAGCCGTACCAGGGTTCGAAGTACGACCAGAAGTCCTCCATGCTGGCCCGCATCTATGACAGAAGATGGAGGTTAGAACAAACGATCAAAGTTGTCACTCTGTAATCAGTTCCACGGCTTTTTAACTAGAGAAGGCTATAGAAAAATGTGCTGTGTTGGCAGGAGTGATGATGAGCATCAGACGAATAATAGGGGCATTTTCATTCCATTGTCTTCAGTACCGCGGTGTTTGTGCATAGTTTTCTCCAGTGACCACCACCACCTAACAGCATTAGCGAAGAGCCACCAACTAGTAGAGATGACGTCCCTTATAGACGGCAGCAAATTTTTACTTGTTGGAAGCCCACGTTTTCCTCCTTTCACTATGAAATCTCGAAAAAAATTTACTTGAGCGTACATCACGTTGCGATGACGCTTACAGATGTCACAGAAAACCAACACAACATATTTCGACAATGAAAAATGCCGTGGGAATAATATTTCCGTATTATCTCGACAGATATGATACATTAGCTGTATTCTTTTCACACCAGATCTCAGATGATCTTACCTCAGTTGGAAAGAGAAAAACCGAGAATTGCATGAGAGGGAGAGAGACACAACTAGCAATTGAAGTTAAAATTCTCAGTTCAGATAATAAAAGGAACGCAGCTAATGTGAGACAGTATTCCAATACTGATGACTGACAGATGTAGGGGAGAGAGAGGCACATTGACATAAGGGGGCACTTCGATGAAAATTTGCACCAAAATTTGAATATATGTCAAATCAGCATGTTGTCAGCGACATCTTTTGACAAGATGCTGACTTCGCCATTCAGCTTCTGACGGAAAATTGGAAACTGTATCAATGTGCCTCTCTCTCCCCTATGTGTTGAAGCAGTTGAGGAGCAGTTGTGCCGAAGTTCTGCTGAAAAAGGAACGAACCTTGGAAAGAGTGAAGACGGCTCTGTATTTGCACCTCTTCCACCAGCCAACTGGGTTCGTTTTCGATTTCTGGCTCACGCTTTTCGACAGTTTCGCTTTGACGCTTCGCTTGATAGTCATGCACTGCGGCAGGTCCCTCAGGGCTTCTCTGGAATTTATTTTTGATGGTTAAAATTGTTGAAAATGGGCGGAAATTTTTTCACAGATGTATTCAACTCTAGTGAAATAGGGCTATTACTCATTCGGACGCTCAACGAGCAACTGCATCCTCGTGAGTAACAGCATGCATTATACGCTAGTCGGATAATAATACTGCTTACTTTCTGAGCTGATCCGACATGGGGGTGTCCTCCATCAGGGCCGGATTCTGCTCCATTTTGGCCACGATCTCGTGGGCGTGCTGTTCGTGGCCTTGCAAATTGAGGTACGGCGAATACGTCATTTTGACACTGGAGGCGTTCCGGTGGATCGAAGTGACCCTGGTGCTTATCGAGTCCGGTCCTGGAGAAGCATTGTGGTGGCCGTCAGAGGGCCCCGGCTCGACGTACTCGGGATTGATGTACTCGGAGTAGTACTCGGCGGGGCTGTTTGCGTCCTCCATTTGTGCAGGGGGGTGGAATCGGGGCAGGGGCGGACGTCGGAAGGCGCCTCTCTGGTAGACGTTGTCATTGCTTGAAAGAATAATATATTACAAAGCTCGATGCATTTTTTCATGTGGCGGACAAACACACGGACGGACAGACGTACAGACGGACGAGGACACAAAGCGCGCTGAAAATGAGCAGGTACGGCTCTGGAATTTTTCAAAGAAATTACCTGCTCATTTCGCGTGGGCACTTTCAACTCGCTGGACAAAGGAGTGCCTTTGCCGGGGCTCTAATTTCCGTTTGATAAAAGATTTGTTATCAACAAATAATACCTACCTACACCAAACGATTATTATCATCACATTTTTTTACAATTTATCGATTATTGCAGTCGAGCATAAAAAGCTAGATAAAATAAGTAGCAGATAATGGTACTCACATTGCGATGATCGCTATAAAAGCTGATGAATCAAGTGGGATGTGGTGGGCCCATGTGGTGTGCTAGTCGAGAAAATCAAGGCGTGCGTGCAGTCCCAAGTTGGCTTAAACATAACCTCAACTGTCAAGAGCTTGGGAAATCGTCGAATAAATCGTTTGGTTGATCGAATGGGCGCAAATGGAAACTGGAAAACAGCTTCAAAGTTACTAGGGTTTCAGTTTCCTGCAACATTATCCTAATCTATTCGAATTTCGGGGCATTTATCATAAAAGGGGGAGGAGGTTGCAAGTCAAGGTCGTTATCCGTGACGTGTGGACAGGGCCGGAGTGGCCTTCTAAAAATCACCAAGTTGCTTTTTACTTACATGTTCAAAGTTACTTTAAATATACTTTTTTAACAAGACTTTTGATAAACTCTTCAATATTTGCCAAATAGTGACTCATCACCTACATGGCATTGTATTTTACAAAGTTAAATTTTATTTCAAATTGCAAACAGTATTTTCACAATATTGTTACATATTGTTTACAAACTAAGAACAATTAAACAAAAATTGTAAAATATAAAATTAAAATGTAGGTAAGTATAGGTGGTATGTATAAAGTATAACTAGGTTCCTACCTACTTAACCATCAGTTACCTACAGGTGTTTCAGGAATGAGAGCAAGAAATTTAACTCTGGGTAGATCTCGTCAAAATATGACGAAAACTTATATACAATTTTGCAAAGTTCGGCCTAATGACGAAGATACAGCCCTCCAAAGTTAACTTTTTTTGTATTTCAAAAATTTGTAACTCAGGAACGTTCCGACAAATTTAGCTTTAATTCAGCAAAAGCTGGTTTGTCATAATGATCTATCAACCTGCCAAATTTGGAAAGAATCCAACCAGTGGTGTAGGAGTTACGAGGGTCAATAATTTAGAAGCATCCGAAGAAAAGTTGACTTAAGGTAACCCCTCATAACTTGTACGCCACTGATTTGATTGTTCCCAAATTTGGCAGGTTAATAGATAATTATGACAAACAAACTTATGCTAAATAAAAACTCAATTTGTCGAAACGTTCCTGAGTTACAAATTTTTGAAATCCGAAAAAAGTGAACTTTGGAGGGCTGTATCTTCGTCATTAGACCAAACTTTGCAAAATGGTATAAAGGTTTTCGTCATATTTTGACGAGATCTAACCACAGTTACATTTTTTTTATCATCCCTGAAACACCCTGTATATCTACTTACAATCAACTTCACGGTTTTTTTTTAATAGGGGTAAGGTATGGAAAAACTGTTGTTGGTACGAATGGTACCATGCTAACTTAATGCTAACGTCTTGGCAGTTAGTTGTCTACATGTGCTATGACCTATGCTCGGTACAATGTGACAGTTTTGTCAGTTATTACTTATTTTGCACTAGAGTGAAGACACGTGCGTGTGTACTGTGTCCATTTCCTGTTTGTATCTCTTTCTTCATATACTTGCTTGCTGTTTTAATATAAGCCAGAGTTGAAAGTACTCACTACTCATCAACGATGAGCATTAGAAGATGGAGCCTTTGAGCAGTGAGCATTCTCATTCCACTTTCTTGAGTACCGACGTGACGCACTTGGGTATAATTTTTTTTCAGCGGCCACCACTACCTAACAGCATTAGCGAAGAGCCATCAACCAATAGACACGATTTTCACAACATTATCTCGAACATTTTCACTTGCGTGTACATTACACGTCACATGTCACAACTGTTACATCATACACATCTATAAAGACGTTAACATCAAGTTAGCATTGTACCATTTGTCCAAGACAAACTTGGATGAGAACGCCGGGAGATTTATCATATATTCTTATCAGCTAGCTATCCTGCTATCCTTTGACCACTTGAACTAAGTCAAATAATCTACTAGTTTAATTCTCCATAAAATTCGTCCCTTTTCTCTCTTCCTAACTTGAAGTTGAAGATCAGTTTTCTCATACAATAAAAGCGCTTCTGGCTCTGTTTATTATTTCGTATATTAAACTATACTTTATAATAATCTTATATTTCTAGTTATGTACATTTCCTGTTGAGTTTCCAGAAAATAAAATCAAGATTTCTCGTAATATTTGATGATTTCCTCGCGGTTCATCCTGACTCCGGAATCGTTGCCCTTGGAACTCTGATGGAAACCCGCTGCGCCGTCGCCATTTTCCGCCGCCGCTGCTCCGTTCCACGGAAATCCCTTGCTGGAAAACCTGTCGCAGCCGCCCTCCCAGAAATCCCGGTGTCCTTGGAAGCTCATTCTTGGGTCCCCATTTCTGAACCTTTCTGTCGCTTCTGCTCTCGACGGGCGACCGTTGAAAAACTCCGCCGGGAAATTCCGCCCATGACGGGCAGCGCCGTGAAATTTCTCAGAGTGTCTTGCTGCTGAAAATTTCAAGTGCAAATCGTTAAATTCAGTGAATTCAGTATATCAACAAACGTACTGGACATTACGATTGCGTCTAGAGGGCGACTACGTCGTTGTTATGGCTTGAATGTCTGTAGTGACAACGTCAAATGTCAATAGCGTAACATCAAATGTCAATAACGTCAAGTGTCATCTCTTGACATTCATGCCATAACAGCGACGTAGCCGCCCTCTACATCCAATCGCTCTATTACCTATTCGCGAATGATGTTATCGCATTTTATGCATGAATTGATAGAAAAATACTCACCAGAATCGTTACTGTACGGTCCGTTATCGAGGAAAGCCAGCCGCGGATCGTCCAAGCGTCCGTGCTTGGAGTCGGGCCGGGAAATCTTCTGCCAAAACTGTTTGTTTTTCACGGCGATATCCTGGAAGGTTTTCCTGAACATTTTCTATCGCAAAATATCAAAATAAGTACAAATATAATATATGAAACTGATGAAGCAGCGGCTTGCATGTGATTGTGCGTATCTTTTTTTAACGTACGAATTTATAACAATCATTATCGTACACTGTGTTGATTCAACATTTTTGCATGCCACATTTTGATAAAGAGAAATCGCAAGGGAACACTCGCGAGCGAGTGATTTTTATCTGCCACAGCTCCACTCCATAACAAAACAGCGTGATACAAAGAGATTGTATTGTTGTGAATAATTTAGTCTCTATCTCTATTTGCAGTGATGAATAATGCGTAATTGAAATCAGATTAGGAATTTGCGCTGCAACCGTACAGAAATTTGATAAAACTCGAGATTGGCTATCTACCAATCGATTTCGACTTGCAATTTTGCATGGACAGCACGCTGACTGACTTATTTCTGTTATTATTGTGCAAATCCTTACGTTTTCGGAAGAAGGAAAGCTATGGTGTAAAAGCGCAGCCACGTATTGGTGCAGTCAATAGGAAAACACACGAAACACTCACATTCTCATTGCCAGACTTCCTTTTATTGTTGTGCGATTCCTTACGTTCTGCACAAAAGAAGGAAAGCTATGGTATGAAGGGGCGGAGTCACTATACAGTCATTTATGAAGAGATCTGCCGCACTTTCCCCTGGCGCTTCTGCCCGCCGCATTAGAACGTTGCATTGTCTTTCACCAAACTACGGATAATCGATAATTATTGAAATCAGTCAAAAACCAACAGCAGAAACACCGAATTCGATACTGTCTTTCTTCAAGTGAAATTTCAGGTAAATCCCAGCAGCGGTTCCACAGCTGAGTGACAAAGAAGCAAGGTCTGTCAAACTTTCAAAAAAAAAAACAAAAAAAATCGCAGCCGCAGTAAATTTGGCATAATCCGAGATCCCTGTTTACGTTTTTAAACAACAATTCTGGGACACCCTGTAGAACTAGCCTGTCTCCTTTTTGTCCATTGTCAGCGCTGCTGAGTGTCTTTCTCACAATAAGCTTTCCTTCTTTTGCGGAAAAAAATGAATAAATTTGAGAAAAAGAAATCTGGAAACTGAACAATTCAAAATTAAGAATACAAAAATACAATTTCGATTGTATGCGGTCGATGCTAACTTGATACTAACTTCTTGGTGATTGACTATATGAACTGTGACAGCTGTAACCATGACATCGCCATGTGATGTATGCACAAGTGAAAATGTTCCAAAATAAGGTGGTGGAAATCATTTCTATTGGTTGGTGGTTCTTCGCCAATGCTGTTAGGTAATAGTGGCCATGTGGTGACCACTGAAGAAAACGATGCTCAAGCATGTCGGCGCTTGAGAAAAAAGAATGAGAATGCTGCTCAGAGGCCCCATCTTCTGACGCTCATCAGCTCATCCACTATACAGGGTGATTTTTTTAAAAGGAACCATCCCAGATTTCTCGCCGCAATTTTTTTCCAGAAAAACGCCGGAACAGGTCGATTTCAATTATGAGGGGGACATTTAGGACACACATTATCAAATTTTTAATTTTTAACCTCTCCGCCTCCACGCCTACTTTAGAATAGGTAGCGTTACCTACCTATCTTGTGGGTGCATCAAATTAAAGGTAATAAAATTCTCTTTCTGTAAAACATATCTTGAAACCTTTCAAACCACCCCCAACGCTTCTCAAAAATTTTTCATTGTTAATTAAAGGGAAGTTTTTCCCCTATTAGCTGCCGATCCTTGAGAGACAGATTTTCCAGCAAAAACAGGTCGATTTTTGTTTCGAAGGGAACATCTAGGATATGTCATAAGGAATGTCTATCTTTAACCCCTTCGCCTCCCAATTGAGAGAATTTTTGAAAAGGGTTAGAAGGTGGTTTAAAAAACGTGAAATTATTTTTCACAGAAAGATAATTTTATTACCTTCACAGTCTGATGTATCGCAAGGTGGATATTGCTATTTGAAATTCTAAAGTAGGGTAGGGTGGGGGCGAAGGAATTGAAGATAAAAAAAATTGGCGATACGTATCTCAGATGCCTCCTTCGAAATAAGAGTCGAACTGGTTTCGCTGGAAGATCTATTGTCCAAGAATCGGAAGGGATTAATGGAAAAGCTAATCCTTCAATTAACAATGAGAGAGTTTTGAGAAGGGTGTCACCCCCCGAAAAATTACCCCTCAGGTGACTTGAAAGAAATTAAAATATGTCTGACAGAAAGTGAATTTTATAACCTTCAATTTGACGCCTCAACCCCCCCCCGAGACTTTCCCTTGAACATAATTTATAAAGGGAAAAATTATTCTTACATGACTTTTCCCGTAGGTTTCAAGTCTGTGCACCAAAATTTTCTGTAATATATCGCTTACAGGGTGAAACATCGAGAGTTTTGCTCAAACTGAGCACACTGTATTTTAATAAAATATGAGAATCGATTTCACTTATCATCCTGATTATAAATATGTTCACACTTGAGTGGTAAGTTAACAAAACAAATGTAAAATTTGCTGAAGTTGAAAAAACTGCTGGAATTTTGAAAAATGTCGAAAAATAATTTCTTTTCCAGTTTGTAGAGTTGAGTTGAGTAAGATTGATGTTTCAAACTATAATTAGATTCATTTTACTAAGATGATGAAAAATTCACTGAGTTACTTTAAAAAAAAATCGATTCTTTCAAATTTAATCAATTTTTCAAGTGTTTCGTTGACTAATCTATAAGTGTGATATATTTATAACTAGGATAAACATCGCAATCGATTTCCATATTAAAATACATAGTGTCCATATTCACACAAATTTTCGATGTGGCACCCTGTAAGCGATATACCATAGAATATTTTTGTGGACATATTCGAAGCCTCTGGGAAAAATCATATGAGAACCGTTATTCATTTCTAAAATTATCTTCAAGAGGAAGTCTCTAGGGAGGGGGGTTATAATTTATAAGTGAACACTTATGTGCTAGGATATACAGGAGGATGTTCATTTTCAAACTTCCCACCTCAGATTTCTCGCCGCCAGCATTTTTGTCCAGTAAAACGCCGAAACATGTCGATTTTTATTTCGAGGGGGACATCCAGGACACGTATTGCTGAATTTCTTCGATCCCTTTGCCCCTACTCTACCCTACTTCAAAATTTCATACAGCATTACCTATCTTGTGAAACATCAAATTGAAGGTAATGAAACTCACTTTCTAACATACTTAGACCGAATTTGTTGAAGGATTTAAAGAAAAAACCAAAGTAGGGTAGGGTGGGGGCGAAGAGGTTGGAGATAAAAAGTTGGCAATACGTCTCTTAGATGTCCCCCTCGCAACAATAATCGGCTTGTTTTTGCTAGAAAATCTATTTCTCAAAAATCTGGAGTTGATAGAACTTTTCTTCACTTAACAAAGAGAATTTTGGGAAGGGTTGGGGGTGACTTGAAAATGGTTATAAGGTTTGGCAGAAAGAAAATCGTATTACCTTCAATTTGATGCATCACAAGAGAGGTAATTCACAAGAAAGGTAATGGCATTTGAAATTTTGAAGTAAGGTAAGGTGGGGGCGAAGGAGTTGAAGATGAAAATTTCGCAATGCATACGATAGATGTCCCCCTAGAAATTAAATTCAATCTGTTCCGGCGTTTTCCTGAAAAAAAAAGTGACGGCGGGAAATCTGATGTGGGAAATTTGATAACAAACACCCTGTATGACATATAGGATGAGTATATTATCTCAAAATAAACATACCTTTGTATTCAACAGGTTTTCCTATTATTGGTTTTCTGTGGAAATTTCACATTATCTGAATTAGCTGAAGGTGGACATTTCGCGGTACCCCATTAGTGATAAGCGATATAAACAGATAAAGTGAGATAAATAAAATGTTGAGATCAACTGGAATTTTCACCTTATTCTGATAAAGTTTGTTGTACCTGCATACACCCAAATACCGTCTAAGGTGAGTTTTGATCCGTTCTTTTTCGTCATTTATCTACCCGTAGTTATTTTGTCCAAAAGCAACCAATCAAGGAATTTCCCATAAAACAAATTGCTTAACGTCTTTGATTTGAAAAAATTGAGGAGTTGGATTGGTGAAATAGTTTCAGCGGGCTTATTCCTAGACAAGAACTTACCATTCAAATCTCATTCGAAAGCTACAGGGCGTACTGTGAATTGATCGTAAAAACATTTTCAAGATCTAAAAAAAATTGAAAAAAAAATTAGAAAATGTTTTCATGATCAGTTTTGAAAGAAGCATTCGAAAGAGACCTGGATGGTGAATTTTTGTCATGGAATTTGCTGGAATTGATTCCCATCACCCATCCTTGAAACAAAAAAATTTGTTCGCTACGCGCAGTACCACAGTATTTGTGATCGGCAAAGAAAAATGCTGAACCATCGTTTTTTCGGTACCAAATTTACAGAAAAGTTCTTTTCTCACCTTACCATGATCTTACTGGTGCTAAAAAATAAGAATGGCCGCTAGGTGGCGTTAACTTGAAACACCTATTAGAGAGACTACACCTATGAATACTAGTATTGTGGGAATTCCAGAAAAATGCCAAGCATCGGCGAGCAGTACCACCACCATCACCACGACGACCATCACCACGGCGGTCACCATGGCGGCGGTCATCACGGCGGACATCGCCCGCTGGTCTGCTGTTGTACCATTTTATGATGATTTTCCGCAAATAAAATGACCGTCGAAAATGCTTCGAAACTCATTCATTTATTCTTCATTCGTTCTAACAATAACCTTTGAATTGAAATGATACATTAGGCGCAAGAAGACCTTACATTACCCGCGAGTTGATTAGGAAATATTAGGTAAGTAGGTATAAAAGCTAGGCATAATATCGATAAAAACAGTAAGTACGTATTGCCATGGTAACGCACGGAGCAACTGTTATTTCCTACGACTACTACGAAGTATGCTCGTTGCGCTGGTTACGAAATCTAGTGCGTTGTACAAAATTTTCATTTCCGCACTCCTGACAGTTCTGTGAGAGAATAAATTACCTAGGGTCATTAGGGTTCATGTTGCAAACGTGCTAGTGAAGAAATGGGTATTGTACAACGTACTATTCCTCAACAGAATTCATAGAGGTTTACATAAGCATTTTAGAAGGTAGGTACATACAGGATGTTTGCAAACTTGGGGTAGGAAAAATTTGTCTGGCACTTCTCACTGTTCAATTTTCCATTTTGAAAAACACACAAGTTTGCAAACAGCCTGTGTGCACAAAATCTAAATAACCTTTTAGAAAATTAAAAGGAAAACATATCTAATATGCCGAGTTAAAAATAACGGCTGGAGCAAAACGCCAGTGCCAACATTAGAAAGTAAAAATACTATCAACGTGAAATCACAGGATCGGGCAGCAGGTCAGGTTGATGTCTTCTTTGCTGCCCTCGTACAGGAACTCGTCGTCGTGCCGGAAATGGGTCTCGGGCAGGTATCTCGGATCGATGTTGGGTTGGTAGCCCTCGCTGTCGTCGCTCCGGTAGCTGTCAAGACGGCTGCGCTGGCTCTGGTAACTGTCACGGCGGCTGCGCTGGCTGACCTGGCTGTCGAGACGGCTGCGCTGGCTCACCTGGCTGTCCCGGCGCTGGAAGTTCGCAATCTGACCGCCCTGGTCGGAACCGCCACTCTTGACGCTCGTCCAGCTGGTCACGCTGACCTGACGCGAAATGTCTTTGAATCTGTTGCTCATCTCGTAATGGCAAAAATCGGTGCCGAATTTTAGTTTTTATCTTTGCAACAGCTTGTTTACCGCCTCTTATCCTGAGTGTTTTGTTTGGAACATTAATAGAACAAAAAAGAAACTTAAAAATAGGTATATTTTTATTACTAATGTTGGTTTAATGCCAGGTTGTCTAATCTAATCTCTCAGTTTACACATAATAACAAGAAGGCTGCACGAAATCAAGGCGGCTTGGGTGACTAGTCAGGGTGTCCAGAACAAATTTCCAGGGCCGTCTTCGAAGTTGGTTCTTTCGCGGTTTTCGCGGCCGCGGAAGTGGCACCCGCGGTGGAAGCGGTGGTGGTGGAAGCCCGGCGGCAGTTCGGCCCTGGAAAAGCCTTCGGGCGGGCCGCGATGGCAGCCGGAGAAGCGCGAACGGTCGAACTGAAACGGTGGAGGTCCTCCTGAAAACACAATTTATTTTCAAATCTATTTTTACCAAACTAAATTTAATTTTTTCTGACATTTGGATAGTCAACTTGACAGAAGTCATAATGACATAAACTATCTCAAGCTCCGTGTCAACTTAACGTACAATTTTTATTGGTCGCAACAGTAGGCACTAAGACGACCAAAAAGAGTCTGATGATACGTTGACACAAAGTATAAATTTTAGAAATTTTATCCAGTGTCACTGACACTCGGCATACTAATAGGCCAGGGATTTTCGAAAACCAATCGAATCCCCTGATTTTAGAGCTGAACGATTTTAGAGGTTCGGTTCTAGTGACTCGAAAACGCTTTTATACAGGGTGTTTCAATGGAAACGAGGCACCGTGAATAAATCTCTGCCAGGTGAAATTCATAAGATTTTCCGAGACCCGTCGATTTTTGGTTCGAGGGGGACATCTGAAGCATACATTTTCAAATTTTCATCTTCAACCCCCTCACCTCCACCCACCTCATTTTCGAAATTTCAAATGACACTACCTACTTTGCGATGCATAAAATTGAAGAAAATTTAAATCTCTTTCTGAAAAAATAATTCTCAATTTTTCAACTCCACCCCTTTTCTTCCTAAAATTCTCTAAATGTCCAATTTCTTGACCTCTCAATTTTCTCCAGTGCAGTCAACGTCATCCTGCACAGCATCAAGGGAGAAAATTTTCTCTGGAAAGTGCCACTCAAATTCACCCCTTCGCTCCTCCCAACCTTACTGCGGGAGAATTGAATTCCCTCTAATTCGATGTATCACAAAGTAGATAGTGTCTTGGTAAATTTTGAAGTTGGGGCGGGGGAGAGCGAAGGGGTGAATTTGGGTGGCACTTCTTCCATCAAAATTTTTATTTTTTGATGCTATTTAGGACGGAACTGACTAAATTAAAAAGAATTCAGGGGTCAAGAATATCAAATTGGACCCTCAAGAGAATTTTAGGGAAAAAAGGGGTAAGGTTAAAATTTTTGAAAATATTTATTTTAGAAAGAGAATTTTATTCTCCTTAATTTGATGTATTGCAGGGTAGGGGGTGTCATTTGAAATTTTAAAGTTGAGGTGGGTGGAGGTGAGGGCGTTGAAGACAGAAATTTGCCAATGTATGCTTTAGATGTCCCCCTCGAAACAAAAATCGACGGGTCTCGGAAAATTCTTTGAATTCCACCAAGCAAAAGTTTATTCAGGGTGGCTCTTTTCTATTGAAACACCCTGTATAACATATCTATGCTACGTGTCAACTTGTGTAACAGTTTTTTTTTGGTCGCAATAGTACCAAGGTGGTCAAATAATAATTGTCGCCTTATTGCCATACATTTTTTTATAGCAATATTGCACTTTTTTTTTTTTAATAAAAGTTGTACGTGAAGCCGGCAAATGACGGCTTTGACTATACATGGCTCTGACGTCACCAGTTTAGGGCAATGAACTTACTGTGGCAACACTGATGCTGATTATGGCAACAATGGTGGTGGTGGTGCCGCCAGTGGTGGCGGAAGCCATGTTCGTGCCAATTCGGACGTGGACTATGTGAATCCCCCTCGTTCGTGGGAACTTCACGTCTTTCAGAAGAGCCGAACCACATTTTCACTTTTTTCTATCACTCCTCACTTTTTGAACCGCAACTGTTCACTTTTATACAAGGTATTAATTAATTCAGGCTACTGCCTCATACAAATGTTTTGTACAAAAAAAAATCGGTAATACAATACTCAAATGCAAAGCATTGAAATCGCTGCGAGTTCTTGGTATTCAATGAGCAAAACCGCACTTTTATTCAGTATAAAAATACTCGCTAAGCCGGGCATACCGCATCATGATTGGTCCAACATTACCTAACATTCCGCAAATTCACGTTTCAGCTTCACTATTGCGCATCCATGTGCTGTTTGAAATATGACTCACTTGTTTATTATCATAGGACAATAAGTAGATAAGTACTAATAATTATAATGTTTTGAAACTTTGGATAAGAAACAGGTTTGCTTGAAATGATTCACCGTATTATCTGGCCGCGCAAGCCTTTGTTTTATATATTTAAATAATCAAACACAATCAGATTAGCTAATATTACGACTGTGATTTTTGGATCGTGAAAAATAATATAAAATTTGTGAGTCATACGAGAGAGAAGAGATTCTCACCGAAGTTGTATAATACTTAGTGAAACAGAATTCAAGCCCCCAAGGCAAGTTCCTTGCCGGCGTACGTCACTGGATCAAAGAGAAAAACGTTGTTGATGGTCACTTCCTTGTGGGAGACGGCCTTGATCACTTCTTGGGCTATGACGCCGCCCAGGATGGCGCAGACGGGCGTCACTTCGCCGAAAATCAGATCGTACAGCTGATCGTCGACGGTCAAATTTTCGATTCTGTACAGGGCCAGTATGTCGGCGGCGATCGATTTCATTTCCTCCACGTCTTCGGCCTTGCGGTCGATGGATGGATTTCTGTCGTGACGTTTCCGGAACTCGATCAGTGCTGAAACGTGTTTTTTTTAAATTAGTCTGGGTTGGAATTGAGCCAGTTTTGTGTTTTAATGTTGTGCAATGGAAAAGTCAGGAATAATTTTCAAGAGTACGCAATACTAGAGGCAGTTGGAGTTGATGATAATAACAACAAAAATAGCAGTTGAAGTCGAGTTTGTCGATGGACAAAGTCTTGGTTATTCCAGCAAGTTTTCAGGCAAACGATTTGTTTTTCTTGGACTCAAGAGTGAAATTTTATCTCAAATATTGGGATTTACACCCTTATTGTTTACAGAAAATATTCAAGCTCAGCAGGAAGTGTATCACGAGCTTAGTATGTTGTTGAAAGAAATTTCATGGTCATTTCAGTTCAAATTTTAGGCGAACAATACTTTTTCCTTGGACTCAAAAGTGAAATCTCTTCTCAAATAATATGATTTATGCTCTTATTGCTTGCAAAAACTATTTGGCTCGGCAATGAGAATACTGGGAGCTTAGCATGTTGTTGGGCAAAGTCTTGTTTATGAATCATGACAGCCAATTTGCAGGCAAATAATAATTTTTCTTGGACACAAAGAGTAAAATTTCTTCTCAAATAATTGAATTTTATGACCTCATTGCTTGCAAAAAATATTTGTGCTGGCAGCGAAAGTATTCGGAGTTCAGTATGTTCAACAAAGTCTTATGGTAATTCCGGGCCAATTTTCCGGCGAATAGTATTTTCTTCTTTGATTCGAGAGTGGAATTTTTTCTTAATTACGGGGACTCACAACCTTATTGCCAGCAAAAGATATTTAGAGCCGGCAGTGAAAGTATTGGGAGTTCAGTATCCCAGTAGATTATTTTAGACTATTTTTTAACAAAAAGTTTCTTCTTGGACTTGGAAGTGGAATTTCTTTCTAAATACTGGGATTTAGAAAGAAGAGCAGCTAAAGTATTAGGAGCTAAGTATGTCGTTAATCAATTTTCTTGCTTCTCAATATTTTTTCTTTGACTCAAAAGTGAAATTTATTTTGAGATACTGCGACTTACGCCTTTATTGCTTTGTGAAACTTATTTGAAGCCAGCCGCCGCAGAAGGATTGGAAGCTCAGTATGTTGCAGGGCAAAGTCTAATGGTCATACAGCTACGTTTCAAGGAAACAATTCTTTTTCTTCAAAGCAAGAGTGGAATTTCTCAAACACTGGGATTTATGCCCTTATTGCATGCAAGAATATTTGGAGCCGGCAGTGGAAGTCTTCGGAGCTCAGTATGTGGTCGGGTTAATTATTTTAAGCAATCTTCAAGCAAATAGTTTTTTCTTGGACATGAAGGTGGAATTTCTTTCCAAATACTGGGATTTATACCCTTATTGCTCAAGAGTGAAATTTCTTTCGAGATACAGCGACTTACGCCTTTATCGGTTGTGAAACTTTTTTTATTAGTTTATTTAACGTCGGCCTATTTCCGCAACGAGGCCTAACACCGACGCCGGTGAATGCTTTCCTCCACTATACCGGAAATTTTGCCGAGCCCCTGTGTGTTTGAACACAGGGTAGGGATTTTTAACGACCACCAACATCGCATGGGGTCGGCACCATCGTTCGTATTTTACGTGCGTCTTGTATTTAGTACTATTTAGCAAGCATTCCAACTAAACCAGGAAGCTTGTTTTCGAGGCGAAAATCCGTCCCCGGCGGAGAGCGAGCCCGCGACCTCTAGAGTGGTAGTCGAACGCGCTAACTACCACACCACAAGCTCCTCTTTTGTGAAACTTAGCTGAAGCCAGCCGCCGCAGAAGGATTGGAAGCTCAGTATGTTGTTGGGCAAAGTCGAATAGTCATTTATAAGGGTATACATCCCCTGTTGCTTCCAAAAAATATTTGGACCCGACAGTAAAAACACTGGGAGCTTAGCATGTTGTTGGATAAGTCTTTTCTATGCCAGCCAATTTTCAGGCAAATAATAATTTTTCTCCACTCAAGAGTGATTTTTTTTAAACTGCGACTCACGTCCTCATTCGCCGGCAGTTCAGGATCTTGTGTATCTAGGGAGTAATCTGGGGTGTATAAATGGTGGAGACACTACTGCCAACCTTAGTCCAACGGAAGCTTCACTTTACGCTCGTGTTCTACGCGGCGCTACTTGTCTCGCACGTAGTAGAAAGAGAACACTCAGCAGTAGTTACCTGGGCGGTGGAAAAGCTGATGCCATACTTGAAAGGATATCGGTTTTCTGTTGTGACGAACCGTCACTCATTATAGTTACACAGGTTAAAGGAACCGGAGGACGTCTTGCGCGCTGGACGGTTCGGCTCCAACAATTCGATTTCGAACTGATCTATCGTAGGGGCAAGGACAATGTTATACCCGACATCTTGTCCAGAGTTGTTCCCGAAGTCGATGTTGTTGGGATATCAGTCTCAGCGTAACTGACCGCTGGTACTCGAGGATGGTTCGAGAGGTTTCGTCGTTGCCTTTGAGGTATCTGAAGTGGAAAATTGAAAGCGGCAAGCTGTACAAACATCTCAATGACCGCTATCCAGAACTGTAGGAAAAGATGCTTGGAGGATTTTTTTGGCTAGAGCCGAGATCATAAGAGTCATGATGATGAACTTTTGGGACATGCAGGTGTTTATGAAACCTTCGAGAAGGTAAAGGAGAGGTATTATTGGCCGAAAATGAAGTCGGACGTGGAAAAGTACGTTCGGCACTGTAAAACCTGCTTGGCTCACAAGCCACTTACGAAGACGCCTACTGAATTGATGGGAAGCAGACCTTATGCAGACCGTGGCAGATGATTAGCATCAATTTTGTCGGTCCGTTGGCTTCACGCACTTCTCAAAGACATTGCTACATTTTTGTGATCACAGACTATATTAGTAAATTTAACCTTATCTTTCTGTGTCGTAAAGCTACCGCAAATTATGCAACCGGAACAGTTGATGAGAACGTGTTTTTTATGTTTGGAACACCTCAACACGTGCTGTGTGATAACGGCGTTCAGTTGAGAAGTCGGGAATTAATCAATCAAGTTAACATAATTTTCAATGCCGCCTATCACCCTCAAACGAGCCCCACCGAAAGAGTCGATCGGGTTCTGAAAACTAGCTGGCATAATACGTTGGAGATAATCAGCGTCAGTGGGATGGGGTATTAGCTAAGGTTGCTTTTTTATATTTGGCGGTGGGCGGGTATCTGTATAGTCACTGGCAGTACCTCCTTAGCGCCACTGAGCGACGCCGAGTGATTCCCACACCACCCACCATTTTACGAACGCATCAACAGCGAGGTTATTAGCACCCTTTTTTTCGGTGTCCTTCTCGTTTCACCCTTTTCCCCTTGACATGACTGCATGGTAGTACACGCCAAGGTACTGAAGAGCACATGAAAATTTTCACCTGGCCCGAGCCGGATTCGAACCCACGATCCCTGGAATTGCTTCCAAAGACGGAGTCCGCCGCGCTACCAGCTGGGTTAAGGTTGCTTGTATTTTGGCGAACTTTGCACCATGAGGTTACACAAATTATTTTAGGCAATTTTCAAGGAGTTTTTTTTTCCTTGGACTCAAAAGTGAAATTCCTTTTCAAATACTGGGATTTATGCCCTTATTGCTTGCAAAAAGTATTAGAACCCGACAGTGATAACACTGAAAGCGCAGTATGTTGGTCTTGTGGTTATTTCAGTCAATCCTCAGCCTATACAATATTTTTTCTTTGATTCAAAAGAGAAATTTCTTCTGAAATACAGGGACTCACGAACTCACGCCCTTATTGCTTCGAGATGTTTTGGAAGTTTGAATTTTCGGCAGTCGCGGAAGTATTGGAAGCTCAATATGTTATTAGGTAAGGTGTAATGGTCAGGCAGCTAATTTTCAAGGAAACAATTTCATTTCCTTGGGTTCCAGTGTGAACTTTCTTCCAAAATACTGGGACTTATGTCCTTATTGCCTGAAAAAATATTTGAAGCAGGCAGCGTAAGCATTAGAAACTCAGTATGTTGAGCAAAGTTTCATGGTCATTCCAGCCAGAACTTCTAGCCAGCATCATTTTTTCTTGGGAATCAAGGGTGACATCATTTTTCAAATACGGGGATCAGTTTTTCTGCTACATAATGAGTTTTCTACGATCAAGTTCCCGACATCTCTATTTTCCTGTCATCCTGTTTCAAAGTCTGGAGATTTTGCCAGCAAGCCGTCATCAACATCGTCACATTTACGCAACAGGGAATTTCCCGAGCCCGCCTTTGGTTTGAGTGCAGGATTTTCCAAACCGCCCGGCGTGGACCCCATCTTCACACGACACCGAGTCTAGCCATCGCCCGCACTCTGGAAATCTCAGCGTACGACAAATTGTCGATCGCGGCCGTCAGGAAGCCGTCACCGGGTGTACCTACCGCTTTGCGTTTTGGTCAAGTAAGCCGGCGATATTTCGCCCATTTGTGTTGCTTTATTCTCCCTCTATTACTTGTGCTTCATCGGTGTTTACCAATTCAACACCGTCCTTGAAGAAAATGCGTAAACGATAATCATTTTTCACGTTGATATTTGGCTGAACACTACTAGAGTACCGTTCTAGAAAAAGACGGAAGAAAAATAGATTGACAGTTTTCAGGGGACAATAAAGGGTAAAATTGAAATTCAGTCTGCTCGCAATTCAATTGTTGCGATTTTCGACCATTCGCGAAGTGTATATGCGCTTTGTTTAAATTAACATCATTCTTTATCTCTTTAAATCTGTGCACAAATTCTGTAGTTTTGCCACCGACCGTCTCAAGGTACCTTATTGTTGGTGACTTTGAAATTAACGTAGATGTTTTAGGGCGAAAGGTTCTAGTTTGATTTGTAATCAGTAATTATTATTTCGAAAGGAAAATCTCTGAATTAAATTCACAAGATTTCATGTATAAAATTATTGTTGTTTTTGTAACATTGTTAACGTGTGAAAAGAAGCCGATAACACTCTCCGGGGTGGCTTATCAACTTAGGTACCTAGCGTGCCGTTTTAGATTCACCTCGACTTGAATCTGGTACTATTAAAAACCGGACGACAGGTTCAAACAATTTCATTTCCTTGGGTTCCAGTGTGAACTTTCTTCCAAAATACTGGGACTTATGTCCTTATTGCCTGAAAAAATATTTGAAGCAGGCAGCGTAAGCATTAGAAACTCAGTATGTATCCTACGCTTTGGAACAGATAGCGTTTATTTTAATTCCGGCTTGAAGCCGAGCTTCTTTTCCGAACGTAACATAAACTTTGTTGTGGCATTATACGACGGCATTATTCGACATATCAACCTCTTTTATTTCCTTTATTGTGAAATCAGCCAACCGGCACCTGTTCATCTTCATTACCTTTTGAAAATAAACTTTGTGTTTGAATTCCAATCATTGCTTTGTCTTCAGTATCGTATTAGTCATTGTTTGGTGCTAGAGGTTTTTTTTTTGGAATTCGGTCAACAATACTGTGGCGCCCCCAACCATCTGAAAGAACCCCGGCCTAAGTCGCACCGAAAAGGCACGAGGCCTTTTTGGCATGTAACAGGCTGGCAGCTAAAATAATGGGATGTATGTTGTTGAGCAGAATCTCAGGGTCATTCCAGCCAAATAATACATTTTCCTAGACTGGAAATTTTTTCCAACAACTTTTTTTTTCAAGATCAAAAATCCTTGCACTCAACTTTCCAAAAACGTCGTAAGGTGGGTTGAATTAGTCTTATTTAAGGTGCGTTCAGTCAGCTTATTTAGTCGCTGTTTTAGTTTTAGTCGTTGTTGTAACAGAGAAGAGCGTTCATACAGCAAGATTTAGTCGTAAGAATTGACCAATAGGAGCTCGAATGATACTGCGCGAACCTTCATCTTCATACGGTCCGTGTTCATAATGGGTAGTATTAATATAAAAACTCGAAAAAAATTAGCATAAGTAAGTATTTGCTTACATTTATGAGGAGTACAACTCCTCTGAAATCGAAGCAAATGCTTATGCTATTTTTTTATTGATACATACAACCCATAACCATCACCATCCATGCTCATACCTTATACCGGTAATTACGCAACCTGCAAGTCGGCATCATACGACAAAGTTCGGAATTCTTACGACTAAAATTAAAACTAAAACTCTGTATGAACGCCGCGCATATGACGCGTGCTTTCTACTTTCAGATTTACGACAACGACTACGACTAAAACTAAAACCAAGCTGACTGAACCCACCTTTAGCTGTGGTTTTAATTTTAATTGTAAGGGCAGCATCGCTCATCGGCTCTCATGCATCTATCAATGGACTAAATCCACTTCTATTAATTAATTTTCTGCATCAACTTGTTCATTGAATGCTGTACTTACTTGAGTTTTAGTCAAGACTTAGCTTGGTATAAAAAACTTACTCAACATGCACACGAACAAACTGCTCGGCCTCCGGATCTTCTTCATTTTCGTCACATCTTGCTTGGTGTTTGGCAAAATCAGGACTTTGTTGATCGGTGGATAACTGAGATTTCCCTGGACTTTGACTGTGGTTTTTTCAGTCACATTCGCGTCATGAGCTCGCTTTTTACCGGTCAAAGTGATACGGTCTCTGCAATTAATAATACTCAATAAAACAACACCGGCACAAACAAACAAAAAACTTACTCAAAGTAATCGTGTTCGATAAAGTCGGCGACAGAGAATCCGAACATGCCAAATACATCTCCGTAGATGAACTTGACGCCGGCCTCGCGACAAACATTGTCAATCTTCAGGATGCTCTCGAACTTGATGCCGGTGGCCACCACGATCGTGAAGCTCTGGAAGAACTTGGTCGGTTTCGAGGCGAGGCTCGACGTGTCGGCCGTGATCTTGACCAACGGGTTCAGAGCCTGCGCTTTCAGCAGCACCTCTTCGGCAACCTGCAAATACGCAACAGCTTGTAGAAACTTACGAATAAGCTCATTTTTCGGTAGAAAAGCTTTTTTATGGACAAGACAACTGAGTCACAGTGAAAACGATAGTTTTTGTGAACACAATTTATAGGCATAAACCGGTTGCGGCTTAAAGGAACCCAACAAACCTTGGTTCCAAGCTTTGTGTCGTGGTTCAACAAAAAGTTGGTCGATATGTCGGCTGGCGTTACGGCACCGTCGTCGAGGATCGTCAGCGAGTTAATGCCGCTCAGCAGGATGTTTTTGGCGATTTCGGAGCCCAAAGCGCGGATTCCTATCAGCAATACGTTCGCGGCTCTCAGCCTGGAATGAAAAGTGAGGTTAGGTTCGAGCCGGTGCCGCGTCGGTGCAATTTTCCGTACTTTTCTTGCGACTCGATGCCCCACAGGCGGATCTGACGGTCGTAGAGCTCGGCTTCGGCGGCTGACAGTTGCGTTTCTTCCATTTTCGGCAGGATTTTCGAAAATTTTCCCAAAACAAGCCGGCAGTGACAGTGCTGTTGACAGGCACAAGTTGACGATGCTAAAACAGAACGCTGTATTACCGGTATCACTGACAGCGAAACGCGTCCTGTCACTTGTCTTGTTTTTATTTATTACGTTCCATGCGGAAGTCCCAGTGAGCTCTACTGGTGGAAGAAAAAGAAGCAGGAGAAGTCAGAACGAATGTTGTTTTCTCGAATTTTTGCCTAGATTGTTCGAAAAAATTCGAAAATCAACACACTGTCAAGTCAGATATCTGCATTACCGACAGCGCTTGGCGGCCATCAAAATCTGACAAGAATGACAGTGATGACAGATTAAAAGAACTGTCACTTGTCAGGATTTGTTTGAGCAGCAGGGAGTCGCTATTTTGAGAGTTTTTGTGATTTTGAAAAGGGCAAACGCCCAAATCTTGTTCCAGAACCATGGACGAAATGCTAAGCGTGAGTCTAACTGCTAAAATTCGTCTTTTCATCAATAACAGTTATGTTTTCAAAGGTCGACTTCATCGACATGCGAGACAGCTACAGTGTCTTTGCGGACATTGCCTGCTCGTATCGGTTCAAAAGCTACAGGACCGACGTCCACGACCGCATTGCGATCCTCAAGCTCGGCTGGCAGACCCTGCAGCAATGCTTGTGTTCCATACCGGCCACACCGTCTGTATCCCACACGGTTTTATCAGGAGGAAACATGGTTTCAGTTTTTCCAGGTAAGCAGCCTTTACTGCACAGGTGAAAGACAGAGGGATCCATATGTGTAGCCTGTATTGCAATATTATCCTAACTGAATCGATGTGTTGTAGCGGAACTGCTGAGGGATTCGATCAAGGATTTCACAAACTACTACCAGTTCTGCTACGTCTCGGCCAAGGGTGACGTGCAGGGCATCAGCGCCCCGTTTCGGATCCTGAACAGCCACGTGGACCGTCACCACCAGCACCAGGCGTCCGAGAACCTCCTGCAGCTGCTCGACTTCAAAGACAAGGAGATAGCCAAGCTGAGGGACGAAAACGGTGTGCTGAGGGAGTCGCTGAAGGTGGTGCTGGACAAGAACATGGACAAGGCCGGGCTGGAGAGGAAGATTGAAGACCTGCGCAACAAGCAGGACGAGCAGCAGAAGGAAATCGAAGCGCTCAGGATGAAGCTGGACAAGATGGAGATGAAGTCCATGGGGCAGGTCGTCATGCCCAACTTTGACGATCTGGATCCGCTTCCGCCCTGTCCCATCAGTTTCGACTGAATCAGTATTGGTTGTAAGATTTAGAATCTTTGTTATATTTTTTAAAGACTGATGTACATGTACTAGTTAAGGTATATGATAATAATTGTGTACTTATCGCGAGTACATTCAACGGTATTATTTTAAATGTGTGTGGATGTGTGCGTGGTAGATTTTGGTCTCCATGGTCGTTACATAATTGACAAATTGATCAAGATAAATGGAGATGTTTTTCTCAAATTTTTAGTGAGATTCATCAGTGCCGGTTGGCATTCATTAAAGTACTAGTGAAATATGAACACAGCTTTTGATTATGCTTACCTATCTTTCAAAAGTCGATACTACAGAAAGTACTAGGTTGACTTTTCCTGAACCAATTTGCTTTCCTACAAAGCTCTTAAAGGGACATATTACAAATTATTATTGTTATATTTACTAAAAAACAAAAATCGGAATTCAAGATAGTATCAGAAAGTTAGGTGGGGAAGTGGGAAGGCGGGATAGTCTCACGAAATCAAATAGGGACCTGCCCGGGCCCCCTCTGCCTTAGATAAATGAATAATCAAGTTCAGGATAGCATCTCTGAGTAAATTCCTCTGCCATCTTTCATTCTAATGATATTAATACTATATCATAATAAATTTTCCTACCATGCTAATTTCGTGATGCTATCTCATAGGAAAATCCCTCATCCTCATTTAACCTTGTAACACTGATACACTCTCGTACTAAATTTCCTCTCAGATTAAATTTCGTTGTACTATCTTGTAGTGAATATTGATCAACTCAACTATTTCCTAGTGAACTGCTCCTCTTCCACAAATGCACGATTTAATTTTGGGTTGCTATCTCATGATTATGAAATGATTCCCTAATTTATTTTGTCTCTGATACTGATACTGATCCTTGATACTGTCTCGTAGTGAATTTCCCTATCCTATCTTGTTCCTATCCTTTCCTATCCCTATCCTATCCTAGTTTAATCCTATCTTGATCCTGTAAGTAATCCCTTCTCTTTCAATGGGGCTGTATAGGCAAAACAAATTGTAGAGGGCGACGTGTACTATGCACCCTTATACGCGATTTTAACTACCGATGGGGGCGCTGTAAACAAGATGGAGGATTGTAAGTTTTTCTGTCACCTGTCATCGAGCGTTGTATAATAGTTGCATTTGTGGTATTTGGGTTAATCAATTATTGATCGCTATTTGACTAAAGTCCATTTTCTTGAATAACTCGATCACCTATACGAGTATTTTGGCGATTCGCGCGATTGTCAACGGCTATCTGACAGAAGCGACAGAACAGAAATGACGTAAAAACTTACAAACTAGGTTCGCCATTTCAGCCGTCAGAGGGCGTCTAGATTTTTGAAATCGCGAATTTGACATTCTATAAAATGATGGCAATGTCACATTATGTCACATTTGAAGTGGACGGTTTGAATTAAAAAAGTTGCTGAGGTGAAAAAGCGCTCCGATTCGAAGGAAAGGAGAAAGAATTGGCGCCAAAGTAGAGAACAGAAAGGTAGGTCCCTGAAGAAACAAATAATAACTTGTGACGCTGCTACTTGGGGGTGAGCGAGTTCTCTCCCTGACTATGTCGGGGTAGGTGGATACCTAATGATCTGGGGCCCCATATTTTCTAGCAGAGAGTTGCAGAGTAAAGAAAATGAAACGATGATGAGGCAGGTAGGATACGATAGTATGAAACTTTCCATAGTTAGGGATTCCAAAGTACCTACCTACTTCTATACAATCACAAATTTCGGTGTTTGCTCAATAGTTGTTGGAGAAGGCGAGTCAGTATGAGACAATTGTATGAGGTTTAGCATCAGCACTCTTTGGACCGAAACGTAAGTAATGGGCAGCCTGTGGGGGCTTAGCATCAGAACGTTATGCCAAGTCTGGGGCACTTGGAGGTAGGTAGGCTGTTACCGGCACGTCCAGGCTACAGGGAGCTGGTAGAGGATAGTCAGTACCTTGGGCCGTGTATGAGGTTGACCTGTGAGGGCTTGGCACCGCACGTTCAGCCCGAATCAGAGGGCAGGCGAATGAATCGTCTAGCTGTGTCGGACAGTATCTGACAACCATTTTGACTTTTCGAGGGATGAGATGTTGACGGTAGTCATTGACAGCAATGGGCGAGTTCAGCAAGTTCCATGGTGGAACCCGTAGATCTAGTTACCAAATATAAGCTGCTGGACGGCTTGGTCGATCCACTATCTGATCCACCGCTACCATAAACCAACTGTGGTGGAAAAAATGGTGATTTGGTAGCTGTGACCGTTCGAGAGGCGCATGCTGCATCCACCGATGGCACCCACCATAGGACCTGCTGAACGCGCCCAATGTCATTATGGTGACAGCGGTGCATAGTACAATGCGCCATTAATTCAGGCTTTTGCCGCTATACAGCCCCATTGAATCTTACCATTTACTAGTTAATTCCTCTCCAGACTTACTGATTTACAATTTATGTTACTATGCCGATGCCGTAGTGAATTCCTCTCATTTGATTTTCTGATACTGATACTATATCATAATGAACTTCCCTTCCAATTTAATTTAGTGCTACTATCTCATGGTAAATTCCTCATTCAGTCTCGTAATGCTGATGCTGTCTAGTAGTAGATTCCTTTGTTTTCCTTTTTGGCGTAATACTGATACTGTCTTATAGTCAATTCCCGTCATCATTTTATGATGCTGATGCCATCTCGTAGTTGATTCCTCTTCCGATTTTCTGATTCAACTCCGCAATTGGTACTGCTATTATCTCGAAATAGTAAATTTGCTTTCTAATTTAGTTTTGTCATACTATTTCCCAGTGAATTGCTTCATGTGATTCAACTTGATGATTTCTTATTGAATTCTCCTCCCGACCTCCCGATTGAATTTCGTCACAATCTCATGGTTTTCCCTCCTCTTGTGGTAAGTTCCCCCATCCTCATTCCTCATTCAAGATCGCAATGCTGAATACTATCTTGTTTCAAAATTGCCTTCTAATTTAGTTCTGTAATACTATCTCGTTGTGAAATCCCCCCTCTCAATTGAACTTAGCTATTTCCCAGTGAATTTCCCTTCAAACTTCCGATTTAATTTTGTTGTCACTATCTCATAGTAAATTCCCTGCATTCAATTTCTTGATACTGATCACTTGATAAATTGATACTTTTCCAATTTCCTTTCCAATTCAATATTTCATGATACTATCTTCTGGTGAATTCCTCTATGATCATTCAATCTTGTAACTATACTGTAGTATACTGGATACTATCTCGTTGTAATACATATTGCTTTCTAATGTATTTCAGTAATACTATCTCGTAGTGAATTCCCGTCTCTCTAATCAATTTCACCATTTCCCATTGAATTTCTTTTTCAACTCCCGATTCAATTTTGTTGTTATACATACTATGTCATGGTGAATTCCCTGCATTCAATTTTTTGATACTGATACTATCTCGTAGTGAAATTTCAATTTCTTCCAATTTCCTTTTCAATTTTATTTTGTTATATACTATCTTGTGGTAAAATTCCTTCAACCTCATTCAAGTTCCTAAAACTAGATGCTATCTCGTTTGTAAAATTGTCGTCCAATTTAGTTTTGTAATACTATCTCGTACTGAATCCCGTCTCTCAGTTGAATTGTGCTGCGATTTAATTTTGTTGTCAATCACTATCTCATAGTTAATTCTCCGCATTCAATTTCTTGATACTGATACTATCTCGTAGCGAATTGCCCGCCTTTTCCAATTTCCTTTCCAATTCAATATTTCATGATACTATCTTGTGGTGAATTCCTCCATCCTCATTCAATTTTGTAATACTGGATACTATCTCCTCGACTATCTCGTTGTAATACATATTGCCTTCTAATGTAATTCTGTAATACTATCTCGTAGTGAATTCCCGTCTCCCTAATCAATTTCACCATTTCCCATTGAACTTCTTTTTCGAACTCCCGATTTAATTTTGTTGTTTCTATCTCATATATGGTAAATCCCCTGCATTAAATTTCTTGATACTGATACTATCTCGTAGTGAAATTTCAGTTTCTTCCAATTTCTCTTGCAATTTTCTCTCGTTATACTATCTTGTGGTGAAACTCCTCCAACCTCATTCAAGCTCATGATACTAGATACTATCTCGTTTGTAAAATTGTCGTCTTATTTAGTTCTGTAATACTATCTCGTACTGAATTCCCGTCTCTCAGTATTTTTTCGCGTAGTACTGATACTATCTCTCAGTAACTTTCTTTGTCCTCATTTTTGCCGTAATGCTGATACTATCTCGTAGTAATTTCCCCTCCTGATTTTCTGATTGAACTCCGTAATACTGATACTATCTCGTAGTAGTAAACTTGCCTTCTAATTTAATTTTGTTTTACCATTCCCTAGTGAATTGTCCCATAATTTAATTTGATTATTTCTTATTGAATTTACTTCTCAACCCCCTCCTCATTTGATTTCGTGGTGCTGATAACTACTATCTTGTGGTAAACTCCTTTATCCTCATTATCAACCCCGTTATACTAGATACTATCTTGTTGTAAAATTGCTTTCTTATCCAGCTTTGTTATACTATCTCATAGTGAATTCCCTTTTCTTATTAAAATTAAGCGTTTTTCCAGGGAATTTCTCTTCCGAACTCCCGATTTGATTTTTTTACCAGCATCTCATAGTGAATTCTCCTCATCAAATGACTTGGTACTGATACTATCTCGTAGTGAAATCCCCCCTCTTCCAATTTTATTGTTCCTTGGTGAATTCTTCTCCTCACTTGATTTCTTGTTACTATGCCATATAGTGAATTCCCCTCATTTACATACTTACCTGATACTGAGACTTTCTCATAGTGAATTTCCCTTGCAATTTAATTTCGTGATACTATCTTGTGGTGAATTCGAAGGTGAATTCCTCCGTCCTCATTTAATCCCGAATCCCGTAGCGAATTCCCCACCTCTCAATTTTACCATTTCCCAGTGAACTCCACTCCCGATCTTCAAATTTACTTCTGTCATAGTGAATTTTCTTTTCCATTCAATTTCGTGATGTTGACACTTATTCCTTGTGGTATTAAATTCCCCTGCCGATTAGATTTCGTCAGATTTTTCGTGGAAACTCCCTTGTCCTCATTCAACTTCGTAATACTGATACTACATATCTCAATAAATGATACTGATACTACGTACCTCATACCAAATTCGTTTTCTGATTTAATTTCGTTATTTTTTTCATTATTTTGTTTTATTATACAAATTATGAAACTACAAAAATAATTTACAGAGAATAAGTAGTGTATAAATGAGAGTAAATGAGAATTAATTGTATAAATGCTTAATTTAAATAAATCCCTGCCCCGTCTTCAGTTCCCACCCCACGAATAGTTTTTCTGGTGCCACGTAGCCTCATGCTGATCGCCCGTATTAGGCTAAATTGAATTCGCACCTTGACCCAGCACAAAATTGAAGAATAGGTATACTTTGTATGTCGCAGTGAATCCCCACATTTCAACTCAATTTCACTATTTACTAGTGAATTCCTTTATAGACCTCCAGATTCAATTCAGTGTTGCTATCTCATAGTAAATTATTCTCGTCCAACTTCGTAATGATAATACTGTCTTGGTGAATTCTACCAATTTGATTGCGTCATACTATCCTGATTCAACCACGCAATACTCTGATACTTGATCCAATCTGCCTCATGATTTTATTTCGTTATACTATCTCGTAGTGAATTCCCTTTCAATTGAATTCTACTTTTTCCCAGTGAATTTGCTTCCCGACCTCTCGATTAAAATTTGGAATTACTGTTGATAGTAAATTCATTTTTATGCTATCATATCGCGTGGTAAATTCGTCTTTCGAATTTTTGTTATACTATCTCATAGTGAATGTAATGTCACTGTTCTTTCGCAAATTCCTTTGCTGACCTTCCGAATCCCGATTCAATTTCGTATTAGTTACTTTCTCATAGTAAATTCTTCTTCCGTTGCAATTTCGTCATACTATCTAATGGCAAATTCCCTCATCCTTATTTAACCCCGTCAAACTGATACTATCTCGAAGTGAATTTTCCTCCCTATTTAATTTCCTGATGCCATCTTGTAATAAATTCTATAACCTTCACTTAATCTCGTAATACTGATACTATCTTCTAGTGAATTTCCCTTTCTTCAACTTGAATTTACCATTTCATAGTGAATTTCCTTCCCGACTTTTTGGTTTAACTTCATGTCACTATCTCAAAGTGAATCTTCTTACTTCTTTTCATGATACTGATACTATCTCGTAGTAAATTTTCTTCCCGGTTAAACCTCCGTGATACTATCTCATGGTAAATTCACTCATCGATCTTTACTTAACCTCGTAATACTGATATTGTCTTGCAGTAGATTCCTGTCCTCAGTTAATCTATGGTAATACCGATACTTCCTGGTAGTGAATTCGAGATATATTTTATTTTATTATAGAAAAGAACCAGGAATCGATACCTTTTGAAACAACGATCAATATGAGAAAATGCATCCCTTTGTTTCTCCAGTGAGCCAAATGCCCGTTTATCGCCATCGATCCAATTGATATAATGATGCGATAAAAAACAGCGACATTTGAGTAAACATACAATTGCGTATCTAGTGAGGAAAATGCTTGTTTACCGCTTGATTAAGTGGGAATTAAGATCATTTGAAACAATGACAATAAGAAAATGTATCCATTTGTCTCTCTAGTGAGCCAAATGCAAGTTTATCGCTCTATTAAATTAATGCGACGTGATTAGGATCAGAAAAATTAACTCCAGTTTAGAGTTAATCCTGTACGGAAATACTGGGCCTAATATTTTTTATTGATTTCTCACCTCGATGATTTCCCAGCCAATGTTTGGTCGATATTTCTCACCCTGGTAACCATCCGCAACACCTCTTCAGCCTTCAGAAAAGTCGAACAGACGTACTTAACGTCAAACTAGTGCCAAATAATGCTATAGTTTACCGTTTTTATCACTCTTATTTATCAATTTTAATTAATCATGGAGCACATCAAGAAATGCAAGACCGTCGACTCGAAACTGGGGCCCACCTGGGCGGAATACAACAAGACCATCTGCAGGGACGACAACGAGGTGCCCGTGTATCCACCGATGCCGGAAATCGGGTCCGACGACGAGGAACAGCCGTCGCATTTCCTCAGAAGGATCAAGGAAGGACGGGAGTGGCCTCCGCTGTTGGCTCCCAAATCGTGGACCAGGACGGTGCCGTACAGATTCGAATACACGTTCAACAAACCCAGCGAAACTATCGGTAATTTTCCGGCTTTCAATTCGATACACAGCAAAATGCTTAAATGCACGATACAGAGTCTAAGACTATGGTCAAGGTTTTGTGAGACAGTCCAACTTCGTAAAAAAAACAGTATAATTATTGTTGCAGGGGCGGCTTTTACGCCGACGGCTCAAAGGCTTCGCATCCAGGACATGCCGCCTAGGAAAAAACAAAAAGTCGACGCCGTAGTCGCCAAGGGACTGTGTTACCCTCCGAAGGCCACGCCGGGTCAGGCAGCCGAAAAAGAACGAAGAGAAGCGGAGAAACGAAGGAAGAAGAAGGAGGCGATGCACGCCCCCGGCATAGTCCACCTCGAGGAGCTGCTGAACGGAGAATATTGGCGCAAGAAACGGGAAAAGGAAGAAAAACAACGACAGTACAAGGAAATGAAAAGGCTGCTTGCTCTGCAAGAGATCGATTACATTCCTGATGACACAAAGTATGTTCTACCATACTCCACTTCGTTCTTCTTCTAGGAGCTCGTTTTATGAAATCTTTCTTTTCTTATACTCGTATTGATTGTTCTTGTTATTAAGTAAGTTTTTTGAAACTTATCACCTTTTGCTGTTATACTTAGTTGTTTTGATCGGTTTCGTGTAGTTGCTGTTATTGTTGCTGGGTCGATTCGTTCCTCTGAATCTAATAGGATATCAAATTTGCAGAGATCTGAAGAATCTTCAAGCTATACTGCCCAAGGATCCGGAAGAGCAAAAAGCAATCATGATGGCGCGGTACGAGCGTGAATTGCAGGAAGATTACCGAGACGAGGATGAACAAAGGATCCTGTATTATATGAGTAATGTGAGTAAGTTCATAATATTTATTTAATAGTTTTGTTACTTTTTTGGAATCGGAACTGGGATTTTCAAAAGCCGAGTGAAAATGTGGAAAGCGCTCGTCAATGCCTTTTCTGAGAGGTGTCACTCGATATGCTTTCGTAACTTTTTGCTTTTGGTAGGTTCAAAGGGCTAAATTTTCAAAATTGTCAAACAAATTTCGAAATTTTTTAAACAATGTCGCAAACTTGCGGATCGTGAGACGAATACATTAAAGAAAAATGAATGCATTCTCGTTCCAGAAAAAAGCGCCAGGTTTTGGTACAAGGACACAATTTTTGAAAAATTATCAAATTTTTGAAAAAATGACGTAATTTTTGAAATTTTCAACAAATCAAGCGGCACCTCTCAGAAAAGCGCTTAGAAAGTGCTATCGACTACAGCAAGTAGTTTTCCACGATTTCAGTCGTGCCAAAAAATACGTCTCATCTAGTGTTTCAGAATCGAATTTCAAAAAAATCAAGTAAAATGCGAATACAAATGTGAAAAGTGCTCGTCAAAGCCTTTCCTGAGAGGTGTCTCTCGATATACTTCCGTGAAGTTTTGCTTTCGGCAGTCTCCAAAGGCTAAATTTCCAAAATTGTCAAACAAAATTTTTTTATCTGTTCAAGTCAACGTCGTTAATTTGAAAATCATAACGCGAATACATTCGGAAATGCAGTAGCACTTTTTTTCCAAAAAAAGAAAAGCCAGGTTCCGGGATAGAACAATTTTTGAAAAAAGATCGAATTTTTCAAAAAATGACAATATTTTTGAAACTTCTTACAAATCAAGCGGCACCTCTCAAAAAAGCGCTCGAATAATGCTTTCCACTACAGCAAGTAGTTTTCCACGATTTCAGTCGTGCCAACTGAAATGTCTCATTTAGTGTTCTGATACAAGTTTTGTTGGAATCGGAATCGAGAATCGAGGTTTCCAAAATCAAGTAAAAATGCGGGTGAAAATTTGGAAAGTACTCATCAAGGCCGTTCCTGAGAGTTGTCACCTTCAAATTTTTGCTTTTGACAGTCCCAAGGGGTTATTCTCAAAATTGTCAAACATGAATTTTTTATTCGTTTCAGTCAATGCAGATTGTAATATGAATACATTCAAAAACCGAGAGCACTTTTTCCGGAAAAAATAGAACGTTTTGGAAAAAGAAATAGATTTGTAATATGAAATCATTCAAAAATTCAACTATTTTTTGAAAAAAATTCGTTTTTTTTTTTAAATTTCCCACATATCAAGTGGCACCTCTCAGAAAAGCGCTCAAAAGATGCAATCGACTGCAGCAAGTAGTTTTGCTCAATTTCAGTCGTGCCAACGAGTACATCTCATTTAGTGTTTTAATGAAACTTTTGTTGGAATCAGAATCGAATTATTCAAAAATCAAGTGAAATGCGAATACAAACGTGAAAAGCGGTCCTCAAGGCCTTTCCCGAAAGGTTTTACTCAGTACTTTATACTCCTTCATACTTTGACAGGAATGAAGATCTCAACGTTTACTGTAGGAGAATGATTGAAAAAGGATATTCTTCCAAGTAAACCCGTTGCTGTTTCTAGGGCATCGAGGAGCACCACATCATCCCCTTCCAGACCCACTACATGACCTGCGCCAAGAAAAAAGTCTCATCCAGATACAAAGCTCTTAAAAAATACAAGGCGATGATGGCGCAGAGCGAAGCGGAAGTCCTCATCTTCTACGACGAATACATGCGAAAAAACCTGATGGAATACGTGCTCAAGGACCCGTGCGAAAGGAAACGTCTCGCCATCCGGAAGTACCCCACGGAATTCCCGCCGATGCCCATCCGGGCCCCCGTGCCGTGGCACATCGGCTGCAGCCTAGGCCGGCAGCTGATGGAACGGCACTACTACCTGGGCAACGCCGTGATCAGGGACGTTTCGGCGCTGTGGCAGTCGAAGTACGTCGACATGCTGATCGTCCCGCTGAGCAGGATCGAAGATGCGGGCGTTTTTCCGTTCGAAGCGTCCTTCTTCGAGGATCTGGTCGACGAAGTGTGCACGGAAACGAGACGGTTGCTGATCAAGGAGTGGCTGCCCTCATGCGCCGACATCATTTTGAAGCACAGGGCCGACTGGCGGCGGTACGTTCCGATAAACGCCACCGATTCGCCGGTTCTGATCCAGCGGTTTTTCGACTGCGTCAACGGGCTGATGTCGATGCAGCTGAGGGGAGTGGTCGAGAGGAGCTTGAAGCATTTTTTGAAGCTCTTCGATAAGTACCAGGTTGGTACGTTTCTGATCTGTTCCATCAGCTACATCTCTCTGAAATAGTTCCTGTTATCTATCTTCGTTCAACTCTCGAGCGACCGGTCTCGCTTGAATCTATTGAACAAGTTCCTTCTTAACGGACACATACCTCGCGTTACTTGCTTTGACTTGTGCCGTTGGGAGGGGGGTCATCCCCTACTGTGACGTTACATCTCCCCCTCTTGCAACATGACGTCCCAGCATACCCGGCGCCTCCACCATGTCACGGGTAGGAGTTGAACGCCCTCGGTATACACTCAGATGGAAACTGTCAAGGATCTAAATAACTGTTATTTCTTCTAACCTGACATTGAGCTAAATTAAATGGTACTTACCGTTTCAACTTTCGCACCACATTCTCTCCGGACACTCGACCGTTCACCATTGCGGGTCAATTATTGCGTCCTCGCTTGATTTGCGTTCCGCCACTCATTCTGCATTTATCGCCGATTGTAGCGATCTTCCCTCTATTGTAATTACTGCATGTACGTGACGTCACAGGCGACAGTATTCTCCCGTTATGATTTCCGATCTTAATTTGAAAAGTCTCTGATATGTCTCCGATTTTCAGTCCGGCAACGATTACGGAGAGGAGTACGAAGACCTGGCCCTCATCAACATACCCCTGATCAAAGTCCACGCCGTCGTGAAAATGCCGGAATCCACTCCCTCCGGAACCGGATCCGACGAGAGCAGCAGCGCCGGCGAACCGGTCGAGACCGGTCCCACGATAGTCCTGGAGCCGGCCCTGGACGACGTCAGGAACATCGTCGAGAGATGTTTCAAGAAGATACTGGCCGTCAACCAGAACGTGTTGCGGGTCGAGAACATCATGTTTCCCGAATTCACCAAGCAGACCACGTACCTGTTCGCCGTGCTGGAGACGGAAGAGTGTTTCGTGGATTGCTGCAAGACGGCGCTGGACAGTTTCGATGCGAACCTGGAGGGACCGTGGAACTACCTGAAGCTGTACGAGCAGTACGAATACCTGATGGACGGGACGGCGGAGAAAGCGATGCTGGAGTTTTTCGAAGTCATTCCGTTTCCGTTTTTGAAGGTGAGTGGGTGGGTTGGGGTAATTCTGCCATATAATTCAGCTCCTTAGCTACTGCAAAATTATTCACGCCCGAAAATCTGCGATTCGTGGAAAAAGCTGTGCACGTGGAACTCGTCAGGTCCCTAGGTTTGTTTTATGAGCCCAAAAATCTGTAATTTACCCGACAAGCTGTGTACATGGACCTCGTCAGTTCCTGGTTGTTTTGTTTCTATGAGTCCGAAAATCTGCAAATCTCCCAAAAAGCTGTGTAGGTACATGGACCTCGTCAGGTCACTAGGTGGCTTTTCATGAGTCCGAAAAGCTGCAATTTGCCCAAAAGTGTACATGAACATCGTTCAGTTTTTGGTTGTTTTTTCATAAGCCCAAAGAGCTACAATTAGATCGTTACTTCCTTAAAAAAAATTCCAATGGCCTAACATTTTTCTTTTTTGTTGTGTTTTGTATTTCTTCAATTTTTCTTTGCTTTTACCTTCTTTCCTTAATCTATCTTTCCTATCAAGGTTTTTCGAGTGCGATTTAACCTTCTTACCCACCCAGCACCCTTTTTTGCTCCTCGGTCCCATTACTGGAAAACCAATGAAAATTCCCGTTCTCTTTTTAATTTCCTTTTTGCCGTAATTTTGATTTCTTTCTCTTTTATTCTTTCAGAACCACAGCTTTTCTTTGTGAAGGCCATTTTGTCTGTTCTACCACTCCTTCTCGCGCATTGCTTGAGCTCTTTATCCACTCAACACCCCAGTTTACTCCCCGGTCCCGTAACTAGGAAGAAGTCCGTTTTGTTTTTTCTATCATTCTTTTTCGTGTGGTGTTGAGGCTTCTCACCCACCCAGCACCCCAGTTCGCTCCCCGGTCCCCTTATAGAAATGGTTTTAAACAGAAACATGTGTAATGAAACCTTCTCCGGTAATGAATGAGTAAATGGATGAGTAGTGAGTGAGTGGGTAAGAGAAAAGGTGGGTGAGGCGATGAGCAGGTGAGATGGGTCAGTAGTCAGTGGAGTGAGTGAGTGAGTGAGTGAGAGAGTGGGTGAGTGAGTGGTTGAATGGGTAAATGGATGAGTAGTGAGTTAGTGGGTAAGAGAGAGGGTGGGTGAGGCGATGAGCAGGTGAAATGGGTCTGTAGTAAGTGAGTGAGTGAGTGCGTGAGTGGCTGAGTGAGTGGATAAACAAGTTATAATAGTTGAGTGGGAAGATAGGTGGGTGAGTGAGTAATTGATTGGCAGATTGAGCAAGTAGTGAATGAGTGAGTGATCGAGTGTGTGAGTGAGTGTGAGATGAGAGAATAAGTGATTCAAAGGGCGAGAGAGAAAATGAGTGAATGAGTTAACGGGTGATGATGGCTAAGTTGGACTGGAAATGGGTAGAGTAGGGGGTGGGTGAGTGCGTGAGTGAGTGAATTGGTAATAGCGGTTGAGTAGGTAGATGAGTGAGTGAATGAGTAAATGAGTAAATGAGTTAGTGGGTGAGTTATGGGTAGTGAGTAAATGAGTGAGTAAAGGAGTGGTTGGATAAGCGTTATCAGTAACAGAATAAACTCATACAGCGCCATGTTTTGGCTATGTGTATAAACATTTGAGTAGTGCCAAGGTGACATTGGGTTTGTTTGTAAGGTACTGTAAATTATGTTACGATGATTGAAATAATATCAACAAAAAAAAAACAGAATTATCACAAGTCTGCAAAAAGATTCGGGCGATTGAATTTAGGAGCTGTACGAGTTGATTTTGTTCCTGATGATGAGGGTGATGGGTGAGTAGTGAGTGAATAAGTGAGTGGGTGGTTGAGTAAGTCCGTGAATGGGTGAGTAGTGAGTGTGTGAATGTTCGGATGTATAGAGAGTGTGAGAAAGGGGGCAAGTGGTTAAGTGAGATGGGTGAATTGGTGCCAGTGATTGAGAGAATGGGTGAGCTGATGATTGGGTGAGTAGTGAGTGATTCAATGAGTGGGTGATTGAGGGAGTGGGAAGTGAATTCTCGAGTAAGTCAGTGGTGATTAAAAGTCATTCCGTTCCCGTTTTTGAAGGTGTGAGTTGGGTGAGGAGGTAAGTGAGTGGATGGGTGAATGGGTTGGTTGGTGAGTGGGTGAATGGTTCGGTTGCTAAGTGGGTAAATGGCTTAGTGAGTGGATAAGTGGGTTAGTGCGTGAGTGAGTGAATGGGTAAGTGCATGAGTGAGTGGGTGAGTAAGTGATGAAGTGAGTAGTGAGTGAGTGGGTGAATGGATAAGTGAGTGGTTAACTGAATGAATGAGTTCGAGCAAGAAGAAGGAAAGTGATTGAGTGAGTGATAGATGGCGGGTGAGTGGGTGAATGGGAGATATTTGCTAAGTGGTTGGGTGGGTAATGGGTTGGTAGGTGAGTACTGGGTGAGTAGGTAAATGAGTGAATTAGTAGAGTGAGTGGGCGAATGAGCGAGTGATTATGTAAGTGAATGAGTTGATGATTGGGTGAGCAATGAGTAAGTGAGTGAGTGCTAGTGGCTGAGTAGGTGAGTAGGTGGGTGAGTAAATGAGTAGGTGATTGAAGAAATGGTTATTTCCAAAGAATAGATAAAAATTCACCTATTGATCTAAACTGCTCAACAATTGAAGTGGTCCACTCGAAAATTTCGCCCGATTTCAAATACAAATATCTTGGAAAAAAAATCGACCGATTCTCAAGAGTGCAGTGTTTTTCGATAGCTTATTCTTTTCACTATAAGGTGCTCCGATAGACCAAACAAGTGATTACATAATGCATAATATACAAAGGGGGGTTGCATCAAATGTGACCTAAGCATGAAATTAGGCCGAAATCCGATTTGGGGGAATTTTTCAAGAAGAATCAACTTGTCGTTGAAGAAATCACTCATTACGAACATTTTAAGATCAGTCTCGCTTATTTGGGACAACAATTAACGATGGAAAACCTAAATTAAGACTGCATGTTTTCACAGGAGAACCGGTGCTCTTGCTCACCTGAAAATACACGTAACCTATGTTACGAGAATCACTGATCGAGTTTCCTTCGCGATTTGGATAGTCAACAGAGGGTGGACAGAAACAGTCAAAAGTAACAATAAGTACGTGTGTTTTCAGGTGAGCAAAGGCATCAGTTATCCTGTGAAAACATGCAGTACCAATTTGGGTTTTCCGTCGTTTATTGTTGCCTCATATAAGCGAGACTGATCTTAAAATGCCCGCAATGAGTGGTTCATTCAACGACAAGTTGATTATTGTTAAAAAATCCCCCCAAATCGGATCTCGGCCTCATTTCATGCTTAGGTCACATTTGATCCAACCCCTCTTTTTGAAATTATGTGTTAATTCAATTCTGTGATTCGATTCCTCTTAACTGAGATCTTCGCTTCAACATAAGCTCCAAATTGTGAAAATCGGTTAACAAACAAAAAAGTTACCACTATAAAAACAAAAAGTTGTTTCATTTTACATCACCCTGTAACCAAAGAAGATAAGCGGGAATTTCAAAAACCGTTCCGAGCCATGGATGTGCACTACTTAAAAATGTAATCAGAAAGACTCGGCGATTTTTCTGGAAAAACTGGGACGTGCTTTAAAATGAAACATTTTAATACTCCTTTCGTTGTCACCCTGTATATCATGCATTATGTATTCGATTGTTTGGCCTATTATTGCACCTTATAGTGAAAAGAATAAGCTATCCAAAAACACTGTACTTTTTGAAATCGGTAAATTTTTTTCCGAGATATTCGTATTTGAAATCGGGCGAAATTTTCGAGTGGACCACTTCAATTGTTGAGCAGTTTATAATGAATGAGTGTGAGAATGGGTAAATAGTGAGTGAGCGTGAGTGCGTGGATGAACAAGTGTGTGGTTGAGTGCGTGGATGAACAAGTGTGTGGTTGAGTGCGTATTGGACTTTGCGGAAGACGGAGAAAATGATTTAGTGGGTGAGAGAGAGGGTGGGTGAATGGGTGGATGGGTGATAGTGGTCAAGTGGTTGGGTAGGTGAGGGGGTGAATGAGTGGAGTAAATGTATGAGTAAATGAGTGGAGTGAATGGATGAATTCGAAATAGCGGTTGAGTAGGTTGACGAGTGAATGGGTGAGTGAGTGGGTGAGTGAATGATTGAATGAGCAATGAGTAAGTGAGTGAATAGGCGCTAATTGAGTGAGTGGGTAGGTGGGTGAGTAAATGAGCGGGTGATTGAGAGAACGGTTATTTCAAAAGAATAAACAGAGATTTGTCCATCTTTCTATCTATAATAAGCGAGTGTAAGGATGGGCGAATAGTGAGTGAGCGTGAGTGATTGAGTGCGTGATTTAGTTTTAGTAGAAGCAGGTAAATGATTGCGTGGGTGAGAGAGGGCGGGTGTGTGGGTGAATGGTTGATTATAGCTAAGTGGTTAAGTAGGTAAGTGGTTACGACTAGGTAAGTAGGTGAGTGCAAACTCGATTTTTTCGCCCCTATGAGCTGGCGCCTCGAGCGTTCGCCCGTCTCGCCCTACCCTAAGGCCGCTACTGAGTGGGTGAATGTCTGGAGTGAGTGAATGGCTGAAACGGTAATATTCATTATCCTTGGAACTTCCTGAATGTCACTTGTTACTTGGAACTCTTTTGTTGAATAGTTATTCACCAAACATGTATACTTCACAATATTACATTGTATTCACTAAATCCAAATTTGTTGACGTTTTCTGGATCCAGAGAATAGATAAAATTCATCTTAGCGAATTGCGGTTGAGTAGATGGGTAAGGGAATGGGTGAGTGAGTAAACGGCTGAGTGGATAATAGAGTGAGCAGTTAGTAAGTCAGTGAATGATTGGGTAAGCAGTGTGTAAGTGAGTGAGTGATTGGATGAGCAGTGGCTGAATGGGTAAGTGAGTGAATGAATTGATAAACGGGTGAATAATGAATAAGTGAATGAATGATTTGGTGAGTACGTGGCGTGGATGGGTTAGTAGTGAGTGTGTAAGTGGCTGGAATCATAATATTCAAAGAGGTTAGACTGTAGAGACGTTCAAATTTTTTGTTTGCAGGATTTTGCCAAAAAAATCTCAGTATACGACGCCCTGAAGGAAGAAATCATCGACTTGCGTCGTTCCATCCCCCTGAATTTCATCAGCCTGGAAGTGGACAAGCTCAACGAGCATTACTACCAGATCGTGAACAATTTGAGGAACTACATCCTGGACTACTTTGTCAACGAGAACCACGTACACAATCGAAAGTTAGTATTCACGTTGATTTTCCCATACAAGTAAAGTTCCCGTCTAAAAAGTGAAATTTCTGCGAAAGCTTGATTCTTTTCGAAAGCGTCAAAATGAAAATTGAAAAACAAGTTGGGTGTTGTTTGCTCAATTCAAAATTGCTCGTTTGTTTATTGGCGTTAATATCGTCTCTGGTTACAGGATCTGCGATATTTTTGACGAAATGTCCCAGAAAGTCAGCGGCACAACTGACACCGTTGCGGAACTGGTGGCGCTTCAGCAGTACGTGATAGACTGTCGAGAAATCACCATGTACAATTTGAGGGAGCAGATCAGGAAGACCGCGGAATACGTTCTGTTTTTGATGAATTACGCCCATTTAGGCTGTGAGATACATTTTTATTTACAGAAATCCACCATTGATCTGTTGTTTCACAGTTGAAGACATAAATTTGAACTGCCGCGTCTTCCTCTGGCCGAAAGACATGGAAAACGTCATCGAACTCGCCATCCAGAGGCTGAACTTGAAGCGAGACCAGGCCGAGGCGCTGCTCAGGAGCAAGCGGGCCCTGTTCGAGACGAAACTGATACGTCACGAGAAGCTGCTGGTGCACTTCAAGAAGAAGGATCCCCCCATCCTCACAATGGAAGAAATGGAAGACTGCACGGCCGCCGTGGCGGACCTCGTCCAGAAGCTGCAGGAGGACAAGCAGGAGGCCGATCTGATCAACGAGGAGGAACAGCTGCTCGACATCGACGTGTCCCCGTTCACCAATCTGCACAAGATGCTGCAGGTGGTCGAGCCGTACGACAAGCTGTGGCACACCGTGCTCGGCTTCCACCAGATGTACGACGTGTGGTATTACGGACCGTTCCTCGGTCTCGACGCCGAAGAGATCACCGACTACGTGGAGAACGCCTGGAAGGTGCTGTACAAGCTGGCCAAGACGTTCCACGACAATCCGGGGGCGAGACGCATCGCCGAGATGGTCAGGGCCAAGGTCGAAAAGTTCCGCGTGTATTTGCCCGTGCTGCAGACCATCTGCAACAAGGGTCTGCAGCAGAGGCACTGGGACAAGATAAGCGAGATCGTCGGCATGCCTCTGGTCGTGACGTCCGAATCGACGCTGAACGACATGATCGAAGCGAATCTGCCCAAGTTCAATGCGCAGTTGGAAGAGATCAATGCGGCCGCCACCAAAGAGTTCGAATTGGAAAAGAACCTGAAGAAGATGAAGGAAGAGTGGGCGGATATCAAGTTCGAGCTGCATCCTTACAGGTAACTATTTTCTTTCTGTATCTTGTATTTAGTGTTCAACATTTGGTGTCTTACAACTGGTATCTTCTATGTGGTGTCTTATCTGGTGTCGAGTCTGGTGTTCAGTATTAGGGTGATTCGGATGGCGACAGTATCATATTTACCTTTTACAGAGACACAGGATGTGCTATTTTATCGGCCGTGGATGACATACAGCTTTTGTTGGACGACCACATCCTTAGAGCTCAGACCATGCGCGGTTCTCCGTACGTCAAGCCTTTCGAAGCTGACATGCAGAAATGGGAAGAGAAGTTGATTTCCATGCAGGACATTCTGGAGCAATGGCTTGCGGTAAGTCGTTTCTTTTCGTACTAAATTCACCTTTAGCTCTGTGCATTCGACAGTGTCAAAGCACTTGGATGTACCTGGAGCCGATCTTCAGTTCCGAAGACATCATGCGTCAGATGCCGACCGAAGCCAGGAACTTCAAGCAAGTGGACCGGGTGTGGCGGGCCATCCAAGCTCACGCCGTCCAGAGTCCCAAGGTCCTCGACGCCACCGCCTACCGCAACCAGCTGACCCTCCTGAAGGAGAACAACCGACTGCTGGACGACGTCCAGAAAGGCCTCAACGATTACCTGGAAAAGAAGCGGCTGTTCTTCCCGCGCTTCTTCTTCCTGTCGAACGACGAGCTGCTGGAAATCCTGTCGGAAACGAAGGATCCCTACCGCGTGCAGCCGCACCTGAAGAAATGCTTCGAGGGCATCAACACGCTGCAGTTCACGGCCAACGAGATCGTGATAGGCATGATGAGCGCCGAGAAGGAGCTGGTGCCGTTCAGCGGCAAGATCGTCCCGGCGGACGCCAAGGGCATGGTGGAGAAGTGGCTGGTCCAGGTGGAGGCCATGATGATACAGTCGATGAAGGACGTCACCCAGCAGTCGCTGGCCGCCCTCGAGGACACGCTGCGGTCCGATTGGATCGTCAGCTGGCCCGGGCAGACCGTGCAGTGCTGCGACTGCATCCAGTGGACTTCGGACGTCACCGAAGCCATCACCACTCACAGACTGCGCCAGCAAGTCGACGCCGGCACGAGACAGATCGAAGTCAGCGTCGCGATGATCCAGGGGCGGCTGAGCGCCAGCGCCACCGTCACCGTCGAGGCGCTCATCGTCTTGGACGTGCACGGCAGGGACATTGTGAAGAAGCTGCACGAGCTGAAGGTCAGCTCGGTCAGCGATTTCAATTGGATATCTCAGCTGAGGTACCAAAACCTCATTGTTCTTATCTTGCTAGAATTTCTTCGCTTCGGTTTGTTGCATTTTTATTCTTTTTCAGGTATTACTGGGAGGATCAAGATCAGTTGGTGACGTGCTCCATGATCACTACGGATGTCATGTACGGCTTTGAGTATTTGGGAAATATCGGCCGGTTGGTGGCCACGCCGCTGACGGATCGTTGCTTCAGGTTCGTAATGTCGAAACGGTTTTTTACAGGGCTATTCCTACAGGCACGTTAATCGCTAGATTTACTTGGAATTTTCATGAAACTCGCTGAAGATCACGAAGCGCAGATGAGACGTATTGGCACAGTTGGCGGTTGAGCCGTCTTGTTACAGTTCAAAGTTGAGTTTGGGAATTTTCGACTGCTACTGTTGCAAATGGACTTAGCTCTTTTCAAAATGACTCTTCTATTCTTTTCTCACAGCAGAAGGCAAGACTTGATCAATTGATCGACCAAGAATTACAGAAAATTTTGGAATTAGATATTGTTGAGCCTTCTCATAGTGCCTGGTCCTCTGCAATCATTCTCGTTCCCAAGAAGGACGGCTCTTATAGGTTTTGTGTTTGACTTTAGACAGCTCAATGCAGTTACAAAAAAAGATGCATACCCTATTCCATACAGGTCTTCGATTTTAGTTCAGCTTCGAGATGCAAAGTGTATGAGTTCACTCGATATAAAAAGTGCTTATTGGCAAGTCCCACTAGAGCAGATCAGCGAAATTGAATAGAGCGATATCTAAGTGCGACGATTCATGTCATCTGTGGATTAGTAACACGCAGCAATAAATAGTGAGTTTAAACGTTTGTCTCTTAATTATCAAAGTACTCAACGCAAATTCGTAACAGAATGATGCCATTTGAAACAATGGTAAAAGAACAGGTGTGCAACTTATGTTCTACTGAGTCAAGAAATCGATTGAGCAGGAATGATGCTATTCATAGCAATCATGAACTTGAAAATGTGGAAGTGAAATCAATTGATTCGAATTATTGCTTATCCCCAAAAATGTTGTTGCAGGACGCTGATGGGCGCTCTCAAGCTCAACCTGGGCGGAGCCCCGGAAGGTCCCGCCGGCACCGGCAAGACGGAGACCTGCAAGGACCTGGCCAAGGCCGTGGCCAAGAAATGCGTCGTCTTCAACTGCTCCGACGGCCTGGACTACAAGGCCCTCGGCAAGTTCTTCAAGGGCCTGGCCCAGGCCGGCGCCTGGGCCTGCTTCGACGAGTTCAACCGCATCGAACTGGAGGTGCTGTCCGTGGTGGCCCAACAGATCTTGAGCATACAGATGGCCGTCGCGGCCCACCTGAAGAAGTTCGTCTTCGAAGGCACCGAGCTGACGCTCAATCCCACCTGCACCGTTTTCATCACCATGAATCCCGGGTAAGAACAAAATTAATTCTTATTATGGGTGCTCCTGTTGAATAATACCGTATAATCAAAAACTTTCCTCCTTTAGGCAGGCTGTGACCTGGCCAAAATCAGCCTCGTTTGCCTGCCAATGACCAGACCACAGCCTGCCTAGAGAAGTAAAGTTTTTGACCATACGGTACTTGCATTGCTAGTGGGTTTTTTTTGTTCAAACGCGCTCGCACGGCTAGTGAGCTATAAGGCCACGCCCCCGTGTGTAATATGAAAAGTCACTGATCGCAACCAAAAGTTACAAGCTACAAAATCGTGCAGGCTGTGATCAAGCGCTGCTTGCACTGATTGGTCAAATTATTGACCGAATCGCATTTTGTTTGTGACTATACACTGTGTAGAGCTGGCAACATTGCGTGAGTAATAACATTCATTACACGAAGGTGTCCGCGCCGTTTCGCGGACACCTGTAAGTATGCAAATTTTTATTTTTCTTCTTGTCAAAGTTCATCAGCACCCGCGATAACCTTCAGTTTATTTCGTCATCTATCAGCTATCTACCACTAGCTGTAGATGCCCGCCTACTAGTTTTTGCGAAGCTCTCAATGAATCAGTGTGCGCTGATAAAATGTTGCTCCTGATAATTTTGGTCGTTTCCTCAATATCTGCCCTGGAACTCAAAGAAAATCGACCGTACCTACCGCAAGATGTCGAAAAGCGCCTGAATAAAATATTCATCACGTCGTTCCAAGGCAAAATTTACTCCGGATCATTTTCCAACATAACGCTGCAAGAATTGAGCATCACCTACAGCGACCTGTACAGAATCGAAGACGGAGCACTCTGCGCTTCGCCTTTCACGTCAATTTCGATGAAAACCAACAAAAATCTGCCGAAATTGACCAAGGCAATGTTCGGTAACTGTCCCAGTCTAATTTCCATCCGTTCTTCTCGAAATCGTCAGTTGACTTTTGCCGGCGACGCTTTTTCCCAGCTGGAAAACTTGAAGGAGCTTGAATTCCTGGGGACGCCATACATCACAAAAATCACCGTTGATACTCTCACACTGCCTCGATCGCTGGTGAATTTCAGAGTCGTTTTCTGCGACGAATTCTCCGCCGTCGATCTGAATGTTTTCGACGGCTTGTCGCAGCTGGAAAGCGTCTCGCTGGAGTTCAACAACGTCTCGTCGATCGAAGGAAAGTTTGGGAGATTGCCGAAACTGAAGGGATTGAACCTGACGCGCAATCCGCTTTCCGAAAGATTCGCCTGGGACAAGCTGGAGAACTTGCAAAATCTGCAGGAGCTTCAGCTTTTCAGGACTAGAGTGCTGAATTTCGATTCCGATGACATGGTGAAGTATGTTCCGCAACTCAGGCAGCTTTCGATGATGGATTACTCATCGAATGAAGATTGCGAAGGTGATGAGATTACGGCAAGAAGAAATCTTGGCGATTTTTATCACGTTCGGTCGGTGAGGCAGATTAGGAATAATGGGGTACTTGCCAATGGAATAGATTCAGCTGGAAATACTTTTGATTGCTAGTATAAGTGATAAGGGGACTCTACTGAGAATTTCAAAAAAATCCCGTCGTTTTCTACAAAAAAAAACGAATTTGAAAAATCCTCCTAAAAGCTTCGCGCCAGGACAGGGATTTTGAGTGGGGTTGGTTTCACTGTGTGACAATGGAATAATCAAGAATGTCAGGGATGTCACTGTGACACTGTCATTTTGAACATGCTATCGCAAAACCGGTTTCCTATCGAATTCTCTTACCATGAGCATTTAGACAATAAAGTCGAACAAGGTTTCGAAGAAACTGACTCCAGAAACCTCTTATAACACTGTCTCAGTCGAGATAATTTATTTCCAGGGGAAAATCTGGAGGATCACCGATAGTACAGAAATAAGAGGCTGAAAATGAACAGTGAGCTTTTATAGGTTCATCATTGGCATACAATTCCGGATAGGTAATACTTTAGAGCTACAAGCGATCCATGTGGGGAGGACGCGATGGATCTCCAAATAAAATGTGGGGAGCAGGAACACTGGTGTCCGAAATGAAGCCGAGGGTCAGCCAGGTCAGAGCACGGGTGAAAAACATGCGAAAGGCTTTTAGGTGGAGAGCACTGAAGACTAAAGAAAGAGACTAGTTAGGTTGAACAAGAAATGAACAAAACGAGTAGGTACTTACCGCGTAGATCAAAGCCTCGATCAAAGCAGTCAAAGGCAAAAAAAAGGGCACAGGAAGAAATTACGGTCGGCGGTTTGACGTTGTCAGTCACACTCAGATCTTGTTGTTTGAAAACGGCACCTTGGCGACGTTATATCATTGCCAACCCAACGAGGAAAAAGAGTCCTCCTATGTTCTATATCTAATATATTTGTGACGTCACAAATATATTTTTAAAACACGCATTGCGGCCGCAATTTTGGGAATTTAGGAAAAAGAAAAAATACGGGTACATTATTTTTAACCATACTATCGATTAAGCCAATAAAAAAGAATTAGGCAAGTACCCCATTATAAAAATTATTATCCAGAGGACGCGTGCGACTTTATCCTGAATTTGTCTCAAGAACTGAAGGAGAAATACGGAAGAAAAATTGCGATTAAGACGCTTCAAAGAAGGAGCGTGTACGACTTGTTCAATAATTGATAATGTAGGTCACCTGAAGGTTACAGGGCAATACAATAAACTTATCGAAATTTCAGAATCTATTTTTTTTGCATTACTAACATGCTAGATGATTTTGGTTTCCACCTTTGCACTACAATGGATAAGAAACACTCAAGTCGAACAGGATATTACAAAAAAAAAATTATATCAAACAGAAAATTGTATACCTACCTCGCTCAACCTTAGCAAAATGTTATTGAAAACCGCCAAAATCTGTTGAAGTAGCATTTCAAACTATCTGTCAAAAACTTACCAAAAATGGAAGAAATCATGTCAAAAATGTAATAGGAATTCATGCAAAATGTTTCCATCTTGAAAATTTCACAATCGGTTGAAATCTCACTATAGAGGAGATATTATAAAAATCTGTCAAAATATCACTGACAGACACTATGATCTGTCAAAATATCATTTCATATCACTCAAATTTGTCAAAATGTCACCAAAGACTAACCAAAATCAAGGTCGAAAATGTAATATGTAATGTAACTTGAAATAAACTTGAAAATCTGTTGAAATATGACTGGGTAGACACTAAAATCTATCAAAGTAGCATTTCAAACTACTGAATTCTTCCAAAATGTCACCAAAGAATCACAAAAATTATGCCAAAAATGTAATACGAATTCAACCAAAATTTTACCTACTTACACTTTTGAAAATCGATTGGAGTGTCACTAAAAAGTTGAAAATCTGTTGAAATATGACTGACAGACACTAAAATCTGTCAAGGTAACATTCCATACTACTGGACCTTCTAAAACGTCATCAAGAAATGACATAAATCATGTCAAAAATGCAATATGAATCAAAGCCAGAATGTAATCTTCTTAAAATTATCAAAATCGGCTGAAATGTCAGCAGGAAAGATATAAATCTGTTATAATATCACTGGTAACGTATGGTCCGAAAGTTTTGGGAAACAGTTTTAAGCTAATAACTTTTTCTGAATAGTCTTTTTTTTCGTACTTGATAGTGCATAAATTAACATCATATATAACAATAACAAATTCATATTCAACATATTGGAAATGGACCATTATCTTCGATGGATCTCAATTATCTTCTGCCATGTTCCATGATTTTCTGTATCAATTTGTCAAATTCGAAATTCTCTAATGTTATTGAAAAATGTGACGCCGTAATTGGTCTTCATTCGCAGCTTCCCATCCCTTGTCGTATACTATCCTGCTCAATACTTACCAAAAATCTTATATTGGTCGAGCTTGCGGTACATTGGGAGGCAGGAGCTCTGAGAAATTAATTCTGCTGTTGTCCAGAGAATGATCGAACATGGCAGAAGAAAACCGAGAGCCATCAAAGATAATGGCCCATCTTCAATATGTTGAATACGAATTTGAAATTGTTAAAGATGACGCTAGTTTTTGCAATATCAAGTTACGAAATTGAAACTATCAAAAAAAAGTTATTAGCTTTTAAAAAAATTCCCAAAACTTTCGGACCATACGTTAGACACTATCATCTGTCGGAGTAGCATTTCAAACCATCTAAATCTGTGTAAACTGTCACCAGAAATGACTTAAATCAAGATCAAAACTGCAATATGAACTCAACTTCAATGTAACCTTCTTACAATTGTCAAAATCGGTTGGAATGTCATCGGTGAAGGTAGAAATCTGGCAAAATAGCACTGGCAAACACTATTATTTGTCGAAGTAGCCTTTCAAACTACCCAAATCTGTCAAATTGTCACAAGAAATAAATCAAGATCAAATCTATAATATGAACTCAACTACAATGTAACTTTCTTACAATTGTCAAAATCGTTTGCGTCCCGAACACAAAGGTAACTACGGCGAGCTTATTAGAATGAAAAATGAACCTGATTCCGTTGACGATGAGACGACGACGGGTTCAAGCCTGCCATATGATTATTACTGATTGTTTGAAGACAGTGACGTTTGTCAAAACGGCAACAGCAATAACAAGACCATGGGAACGTGATAGGTGAAAACCGGAGGTGAAAATCTAGGTGAATATTTCACTCATACGTCAAAAACGCGATAATTCGGACACAAATTTTGAGGATTAATAAGCGATAATCCGAAAGACCATATCGATAATTCAATCGATCTGTCATTGTTCTAACACCTACTGTCAAACAAACACGATGCGTGTTCAGTGTTAGCGTTGGAGTCTAGACACTGTATGGGGATGCTCATGCTCAAGCGAGTACTCAGGGACCCAGAGGAATGTGCAAGAAATTCGAACGATTTGGGATTGAGCAGTCACAATGATTTCACACTTTTTACGTCAGCCTCTGGTTCTCTTTTCTGTTCTGCGGCTCAGTACAGTTAGGTGGCTATTCATGTATCATCAATTTTATTGTCGTGTGAAATAATATGTGGATAATTTATAGAATGATTCGGGAAATATTCTTCCGAATACCACTCTTGCAATGAAAATGAACCAGATAATTCTGAAAATGCGTGTTGCCATAAGAAAACCGCATTCGTTTGTTTTCTTCTGTTGTTCGAAAGAAGAGCCCTCCCCCTGAGCTTTCGAACAACAGAGAAAACAAACTCATGCAGTTTTCAGACAACACGCATTTTTCAGAATTATCGGTAATTTTCATTGCACTCATCGTGATATTATACCCGAAAACATCTTCCCAAGTGACGTCACGATAATATTCTCAAAACGTTTTATCGGCTGATCGGATTCGTATAGAAAACTTAGATTTGTTCCATATATTCTTAATTTACCTTCCCCATAAGTTGGTCAGATGAAATATTGACTCGATTTTTGTCTCGCAAGAGTTTGTTTTCATATAATGAAAAGAAAAAGAAACACAACCATGAAAACGTGAAACTGAAGACATAATCTCCTTATTTAACAATTTAATAATGCTTCTGCGATGTTGTTTTCGCCCGCTTGCTATTCGATACTTTCGAACATCAATAAGGAAAATCACGCCGCTGTGAACATTTCTTGCTATTCCTTGTTCCAGATACGCCGGACGGCAGGAGCTCCCCGACAACTTGAAGGTGCTCTTCCGCACCGTCGCCATGATGGTGCCCGATTACGCCATGATCGGCGAAATCTCCCTGTACTCTTACGGATTCGTCCAGGCCTCCAGCCTGTCGCAGAAGATCGTCCACACCTACAAGCTCTGTTCCGAACAGCTTTCGTCGCAGAACCACTACGATTACGGAATGCGCGCCGTCAAGTCCGTTCTTCTGGCCGCCGGAGCCCTCAAAAGGGCCTATCCCAAATCGCCCGAGGCCCAGCTGGTGCTCAGGGCCATCATCGACGTCAACCTGCCCAAGTTCCTCGCCCAGGACGTGCCGCTGTTCGAGGGCATCTTCTCCGACCTGTTTCCCGGCATCGAAATACCCAAGTTCGAACGGCAAGAACTGATCGACTGTCTGGTGGCGGAGATCCGCAAGAGGAATCTGCAGCCGACACCGTGGTTCGTCGAAAAGTGCATGCAGATCTACGAAATGATTCTCGTAAGTAACAGTATAGTTGGACGTTGCTGCGATGATCCTCGCTCTTGCTGCAGGTGCGCCACGGTTTGATGGTTGTCGGCAAGCCGATGGGCGGCAAAACTTGCGCTTACCAATCCCTGGCCGAGGGCCTGGCCGCGCTGGGGCAGAACAGCAAAGCCGTCCTGAGAGAACACCGCGTCTTGTACCGCATCATCAACCCCAAGGCCATAACGATGGGCCAGCTGTACGGCCAGTTCGATCCGGCCTCGCACGAATGGTCCGACGGCGTCCTGGCCAACACCTTCCGCGAATACGCCAACAACGTCACGCTGGACAGGAAGTGGATCCTGTTCGACGGGCCGGTGGACGCGGTCTGGATCGAAAACATGAACACGGTGCTGGACGACAACAAGAAGCTCTGCCTGATGTCCGGCGAGATCATCCAGATGTCCAACTCGATGAATCTGATCTTCGAACCGGCCGACTTGGAGCAGGCCTCTCCGGCCACCGTGTCCAGATGCGGCATGATTTACATGGAACCGCATCTGTTGGGCTGGAAGCCCCTGATGGATTCCTATTTGAAAACTCTGGAAAAACAGATGCTGCCCGAGCAGCTGGAAATCCTGGTTGATCTGATGGAATGGATGGTGCCGGCGTGTTTCGATCACATCAGCCACAAGTGCAAGGCTTTCGTGCAGACTTCTGAAATACACCTTTTTCAGGTGAGTTTTTCAGGCCTACGTATTGGTATTGTGATTGTATTGTAATTGTATTGTAATTGTATTGTAATTGTATTGTAATTGTATTGTAATTGTATTGTAATTGTATTGTAATTGTATTGTAATTGTATTGTAATTGTATTGTAATTGTATTGTAATTGTATCGTAATTGTATCGTGATTGAATCGTGATTGTATCGTAATTGTATCGTAATTGTATTGTAATTGTATCGTAATTGTATCGTAATTGTATCGTAATTGTATGGTAATTGTATGGTAATTGTATTGTCATTGTATTGTAATTGTATTGTATTGGTATTGTATAGTGCTCTGAGTATTCGAATCGGTAGTTGCGTTCGATAGATTTCATTCACATTTTTTAAGTAGGACATCTTTTTCTAGTCATTCAACTAGAAAATCGAGAAAAAAGATTTTGAGGCGAGAATCATGTCGCGTTAAAATGATCGATTACAACCAACGCTACGCTAGCGATACGTTCACGCTGCGCTACAAATTTGAACAATGCATTTCAAATGGCATCGTTCACACCTTCGATATTTTTGTCGCTGCGCTCGGTGCAAACAGCGAGAGACTAAACAAGTTATATTTCCAAAACCATGATCGATTTATAGCTGTATTTTTTACTATCAGATAGCCTAAAATCTACTGATTCCTACAACACCCAGTAAAAAGATATAAATAAGAAAAATGCTCTGGCGTCAACGTTGTCCTTTCTGGATGTGGCCATATCGATATTAATTTTTCGCAAATATCGCAACTGTTTATGGGTTTGAGCGCTATCGTAGCGTAAGCGTAGCGTGAATGTATCACGAGCGTAGCGTTAGTGTAAATCGGCCCTAAAGGTGTTACGCTGCTGGTTTTGGAACATATACAGTATTTATTTTGTAGCAAAATATAAAACGTGGTAGTTTCAAATACTTGTCTTCCAAAAAATGTAGTCCTCGATGTAGTCCGTATCCTAAGATTTAGTTATTAGAGAGTTTGCGGTTTCACGGAACGTGAACGTAATGCAACGTGGAACGTAGAACTTCCTCTGTAAGTGAGGAATTGCGAGTAACAAACTCGTCCGTTTTTACGTTACGTTACGTTTTACTTACGTGTACGCACAATTTGCCTGTTATTGTTAACCTTTGAATGCGACAATATGAAAACTCACGTCTTTGTCCAGTGCTTCACGAGACTGTTCAGCTGCCTCCTGGCCGGCGAAACTCAAGTGGCGACGGTCTGGCTGCAGAGCGTTTTCTGCTTCTGCATCGTTTGGGGCTTGGCGTCCACCCTGACCGCCGACGGGGCGCGCTCGTTCGACGTGTTCTTCCGCAAACTGCTCAACGGCGACGACAAGAAATACCCCAAGAGCAAGTCGTTCAAGCTGACCAAGGCGCAGGTGTTTCCCGAACGCGCCAACGTTTTCGACTGGATCTACGACAAGAAGAACAACGGATCGTGGCTGAACTGGCTGGACACGATGGAAAAAACGCAGACCATACCGGCCAACGCCAAGATCAACGAGCTGTTCGTCCAAACGAACCAGAGCTGTTGCCAGCGGTTCTTTCTGAGGCTGTACATGAACAACAACATACCGCTGCTCTTCGTCGGACCCACCGGCACCGGCAAAACGGCCGTCGTTTTGAACCATCTGATGGAGCTGCCCAGGGAGAAGTACCTGCCGAACGTGCTCAACTTCAGCGCCAGGACCACTTCCTCGATGGTACCCACTTTTATCCTTGTTATGGCTGTTATCCTTGTTTTGGCTTCAGTGTTTTTATTTGGCTTCAATGTTGCTTGAAAGCATTCACATCTTGACGTAAGGCAATTCCAGACGCAAGAAATGGTGATGGCCAAGTTGGACAAGAGGCGTCGAGGCGTGTACGGACCAAGCATGGGTAAGAAGTGCATGCTGTTCGTGGACGACGTGGGAATGCCTCAGAAAGAAACGTACGGTGCTCAACCGCCCGTGGAACTGTTGCGTCAATGGGTAGATCACGGCCATTGGTTCGACAAAGACACCACGATCTTGACGTTGGTCGACGTTGTAAGTATCATTTCAGTCTTTTTTTTTTACTTTTACATCTTAGCAGCTGATCAATGTTATGTGTTCTGGAGCTTTGTATCATATCGAATGGCGCAGTCGGTAGGATTCGAACTGACTCTCTCAAAGGGACAGATTCGTCTTGATCAGAAAACCTGTTTGACTTGATAATCGGCTCCGGTCTGGCTTCTGTGTCCTTTGAGGATAGTCGGCGGCCGGGTCCTCACTCCTGCCGTAGCGATGCGGCATCCAGGTGTCCCAGAACAATGTTACCGACTAGATGACGTTCATGCCGTCTTGGCGCCACTGCTGAAGAGGGCTTGCATCGCACCTGGTGCCTCGACGCAGTGCAGCGGACACTGAAGTGAAAGAAGAGGCAGGAGGGGGACCCCTGACCGACGTCCTGAAACAACACAAAGTGCCGGCAGATTATTAGGCTTTGACAAATGAAAATGAAAGGAAACAATGATTGACGACGGAGTCAACGACCTCAGATCGGTTGTTCGCACACAGGCGTTGATCGATTCGGTGGCAGGCATTACCACGGTGAAATGCTGAAGGCACGGCAATACAAAACATGAGCTAACCGGATGCTGAGGGCTTTCCGGCCAGAGTCAAAACTCAACAACGGGAATTCACGATCTTAGCAAAATAAATAAATTACGAAAATGACGAAGGAGGCTAGGCCGACAGCGACACGTCAAACACATTTGAGCAATGTAAACACTCAGCTTTGGCACGGCGTCTCCGGAGAAAGTTAGAACTCGCTACTGGCGAAGGCCGCGGCGACTGTACCATGATGTCGGAGAGCATGGGTGGTGTCTGTTCTTGTCGTGCACGGCTGTTGGCGCACGGTAGCACGTTGCACGAGGAGGCCAGTCGAAACTTGGGCTGGAAAACAGGCGACACTCCAGGACTGCAGACGGTTATCGGTGTAATATCGAGCGGCAGCAACCGTGACGGCGGCCAGCATGGCAGCGTGCTCAGCGACGTGCGGCCAGCGGTGTCGAGCATCGCACGAGGTGCGTGGGTGCTCCCAAAAGCGGATTGAGGCTGCCGGTATACTTGAACTGTCATGGCCGACCTCCGCCATTTTGTCGACAGACAGTTCGGCAACGGAACTGTGGAGCCTAGCTGGCACGGAGCGCAATTTTCGTCCCTATAGGCGGCCTGAAACAACTGATTCTAGGCCCCCACGCTAAAACTCAACGCTAATCGCTTACCTGAAATGCAAGTAGAGGCGGCCGCGTGAGCCGAATTTAGCTCGACGTTATCATGTGGAACTTTTTTTGGCGACTGTCACTCCGGTGCCAGATGACTGAGCTACCACTACCATAATTCAAAACTCACCGCTCTGCGCACTCCGCAGACGCAGGGCCGGACTGAGCTTTTCCAGATTTGAGCCGTCACAAGTCTTCAACTGATCGGTGAAAGCACCAGAGTCGTCTTACACAGTTGTGCTTAGTGAGGCCAAAAGAGTGGTTTTGTGTGATTATAAGCTCCAGTAGCCGTCAATAAGAATCCCTCGCCAAAAAGTTTCAAGGCCATGATCATACAGGGTCGTCGTAGGATATCCAATAATTGAATCATTTGGTAATTGATCAACTGTTCGAACGGATATATTCTATTTATGCCGTCTTTGTGATTCACGAACGATTGCTGATTTCAGTTGTTCATCGGAGCCATGGGCCCGCCGGGCGGCGGCCGAAACGAAGTCACCGACCGCTTCCTCCGCCACAATCTCATAATCGGCCTGGACTCCTTCGACGACGTTACCCTGAACAAAATCTTCACCACCATCCTGGACTGGCACTTTTCCAAAGGCTTCGACGAGGAAGTCTCCAGGTACCAGAGGCAGTGCGTGGGCGCCACCATGGACGTGTACAAGAACGCCATCCTCAACTTCCTGCCCACGCCGGCCAAATCCCACTACACTTTTTCGCTGCGCGACTTCTCCCGCGTCATCCTCGGCGTCATGATGACGCCGGCGTCGCGCATGAAAGAAGGCGACAAGTTCATACGGCTGTGGATCCACGAGGCGTACCGCGTCTTCCACGACCGTCTCATAGACGACGCCGACCGCCAGCAGCTCTTCGACATGGTCAAGACGTCCATCTACCAGAACTACCGGCAGCACATCGACAAAGCCATGCCCGTGCCCGAGGGCGAGACCCTCGGCCCGCAGCACATCCGCAACCTGTTCTTCGGCAACTACATCGAACCGGACGCCGATCCGAAAGTCTACGACGAAATCGTCGATCTCGATGACCTCACCGAGAAAATGGACTATTACCTGAAAGAGTACAACATGATTTCCAAGTCGCCGATGAACCTGGTCATGTTCAAGTTCGCCATCGAACACGTTTCGAGAGTGTCGCGCGTCCTGAACCAGACCAACGGCAACGCGCTGCTGGTCGGCATCGGCGGATCGGGACGGCACTCTTCCGTACGGCTGGCGGCCAGCATCGCCGAACAGAGCGTGTACGAGATCGAAATTTCGCGGACGTACAGCACGTACGAGTGGCGGGAGGACATGAAGAAGCTGCTGCTGAAGGCGGGCGGCGACGGAAAGCCGGTGGTTTTTCTCTTCGGCGACACGCAGATAGCCGACGAGATGTTCATCGAGGACATCAACACCGTGCTGAACACCGCCGACGTGCCGAATTTGTACCAGCCCGACGAGAAAGCGGAGATCCTGGAGCGGATGCAGGCGGCGGCCAGAGACGCTGTGAGTATCCAAAAATGCTTCTAACCTCGGGTAAGCTTTTCTAGTGTTACGTTTGCAACGGGCGATGTGTAGAGGATGACCGCGAGCGTAGACAGGGCGACGGACAAGTTAAGACCGCACCAGCGCAGGCACCGGGTACTGTCAGTTTTCGGCGCCACCACGCGGTGCTTACGATATCCTGGCTTGATGTTGCGCTTTAGCGTGTAGCTGCCACCACCAAGCCGAAGGGTAGGTTCATCTCCTTAGGGCTTGGGTCAAGAAGAAAGGGAAGAGGGAGTCACCAGGGTCATACTTGGGAGGTTTTTCTTGAAGGGGTTAGCGTGCAGGGATAGGCCTACTTTTAGTATGAAAAACAACAAACATTCAAATATAAGAGAAGGGCGTTGTGAAGTTTGAGAGAGTGAGAAACGTTGGCTTGCGCGTCCAAACAATCATGGGGGTGCGAGTTGCCACTACAGGTCACGCCACTTTATCCACGTTGGGACGGCGTTTTCATGGTTGAAACAACTTCCTACCAGGTCGATTTCCCTGCCCCCCCACTTTTGGCCCCCCTTCTTTTTCTTTAGATATTGATTGGTGCTCGTTTAGTGCTGAATAGTGCTGCATATTATCAATTCATCACTCATAGTTTTTATAGCTTTTCATTCAAATATAAATGGGGGCTGGAGACTCAAGCCCCCCATTTTTCACGATTTTTTGAAAAACATGTAATCAAATAAATGGTGCTCGTTTAGTGCTGGGTAGTGTAACGGTACAACCCCGTTTCTCCCCTTAACTCTTCAGTTGATACCCCGGCGTGATCGTCTAACAAAAAAATCTAAATCCATACTTAACTACTGTCTGGCCTCTTACAGTAGATTCACAAACACTGAGGAGGGCTCCGCTAATAGAACCACCCCTTTCTTTCCACTAACCCTTTCACTTGTTTTGTCAAAGAGAGTGACAGTACGGGAAGCTCCGCTAATGGAGTCCCATTCCACTTTCCTCTACGTTGTGTCAAATTAATTAATAACCGCTTGTTCTTTCATTGATAAGTGACACAAGAGAACAGGTACTAAACAGAGAGACATAACGCGAAAGTTAACCACAATCCTGTTTATTGAACAAAGTCATGACAGAGAGAAGACAATTGATACACAGGTCCTTAATCCTACCCTAGTCAGTGGAAGATTTCTTTAAACATCCTATCTTAAATCAAATCACAGTTTTTTAATTAATTAGAGTAATCGGAGTCATGTTGACCTCCGCGTGGAGAATATAACCATGGCATTCGCCTATTAACCTGGTGGGGAAACCACGGAAACCTATCCAAATTCCACAATTCAAATTTGAGCTAAACCAAAAGGGGAAGAAACTCTAACTAAACCGCGCCGCAAATCGGAACACTTGCTTACTCGACAACGGAACGTAGCAACGTTTTACAAAATATGACGCCCAGAGTAATGACAATAAACACCGAGTTTCATGTCCGTAATCACACTAATTTTATAACACAATTCTATCGCTTGGCGAGGGCTTACAAATCGCCTACGCCTTATCAACAACCAGTCCTGGAAACCAACAATTTGTCGTACTTGAGTGCTTTGACTTGACTTTGATAATAATCGGAATATTGATTATAATTTCTCAATCGTTGCCTTTGTACGATAGCTTCGGCTTTGATCGAATGCCTTCGAAACAATTAGATACGGGACATTTTTCCAACTCGATAATTTTATCGTCTAACGGCACAATAATCGCCAAAAGAAACACTAAAGGTCTCCTACACTACACCTAACTAAAGGCACCGAAGGAAAAATGCAGGTATGGCTTTTCACCGCAAGACGGTTCGAGTTCACCTGAAACCTAGATGCTGCTGAGAGAATCACGGTGGCTTTCTTTGAATGATTTTACATCGACGCGGCTGGTAGTTGCCGTTGGCAGAAAACAACAATCTTTGGACAGAATTTGCAACAGATATTTGGGGGGAAGTAATCACGACGCTCTCGGCATTGTTTTTTTCAGTCGTCGCGCCTCAGCTCAAGTCTTCAGATGACCCAACGGAATTTCGCGACGCGCCCCCACGCGGAATTATGTTGAAACAACCCTTCGTTTTATCGACTCACGCGCGAGATTTTTTTCGCGTTTCGGCGATAGGTGATGTCTTTATGAGGTGGGCAATGTACAGCCGCCCTTTTGTGGGCTAAGACTGTCATTTTTCTGCCATTGAGGTCGTCTTCTTGATCGAGCGAGAACAAAAAGCTTGAAACTTCATTTACATGATGAGGCTTGGAGGGTCGCTCTCGCTAATGGTGTCCAGCTAATTCTCCAGCCTGACACAGAAGTACTTTGTTGGTGCGAAATGGAACAATGAATGCGCTCACCTAGCGGCCAATCAGGGTGCCTTTAATTTAACTGTTGAAATTTACGTGCACTGGCAGAGCCGGCTGGCTAAGCCATTTGCAGGGAAGCAAGACCTAATTTCCCTGCCTGAACCCTCGAATTACAACTTAGTTACAATTTTCTATGGACTTCTAATCCTTATTTCATATCCACCAGCATTGGTTTCCACGGCCAGTAATTATTAACACTTCAACCTCAATTAGTGCAGAAAACGAGACCAATATTTGTTTGACGAGCGGCGTGTTAGCAGCGATGTTGTTACTTCTGGACCCCGATGTTCAGAATTTTGACTTAGAGCTTGCTGTCTGCTACGATATCTCCACCGTATACACAATAGCACCTTTTTCTGAGTGAATTTACACCAAACACATCACGAGAATCAACCCTGATTCAATTGAACAATTTGAACACACGAAATTGACAATTGAAAAACTCCTTCTTATTTAGAAAATTCTGAAGTCCCCAGAGAACTTGGATCAACGTTTCAATGCGACTTGTCACTATGAAAGTTCAAGCCAAAAAGCCTCGAGTCCCCGCTTAAATCCTTATACTGTTCCCTTTCCATTTTCGAATTTTTCTCCTCCTTCATCAATAAGATTTGGCCACCCCAAGTTGCCGCTCCAATAGACCGCGTTTCAACCTTCCTATATCGATCGCGTATTGGCGTTATGTTCGATTCTTCTAATCTCGCCCCTATCCAGGTGATGCTAGTCGTCTCCTTTTCCACACTAATTTGGGTAATTAATTTGATATCTCAAACTCCGCACTCCCATCTGACCTCAGACATAACAAGATATTTTAGCTTACGTCTATTTTTTTTTTATATATATGGATACTTTGGACATGGAAAAATACCTTAATAGTGTAATTCAACTTGGCTGGACTGAACGGGACCTCGTGAATTCAAACCCTTCTCGTTTGGTGTCTACTTGACTCTCATTGCGTGCCCTACTCAGTGAGACTGCTTTTTTTCCACCACATAATTATCTCCACGGGTTTTCGATTAGGAACTTTATAATGAACAAATTTGATTTTCTCGCAAGGCGGACTTTCCAAATTCCTAGATCTGACGCGTGCTGTACACATGGTCTGGGTTCCTTCTCTTCCGCCCATATACCCGGCATCCCAGTGTGCCGCAAAGCACGGGCGGGCTTTAGAAATGCCCGGCTGTTTATGGCTCCTACATCCGGGCCTTAGACCTTTCCATGAATTTTTGAAACGTTAGATACACACTTCTTTGTTCATATTTAAATTATTGCTTCTCACGGCCAAAACTAAGCAATTTCTCTACCACCCAAGGACTTTGCCGGTTATTTTCTATAGTTTCCCGTTTTAACAGCCCAGCTCATATAATTCGATTTAACCTCGGATTTAACTTTGGGTTTTTTCCAAACCAACCCCCATGGTCCGACGCATTTCAGCATACTTGATTATACTAGGAATTACTACACCATATTTTCGAAAATAATAACACACCCTGTACATAGTGTTTTAAATTGAACCGAAAGTTGGAATCGGTCATAATACTGAGGCTCTGTGACCGGACAATGTCCATGTGCCCAACTTTTCGCATTCAGCTTGCCAGCCGAGAACGTATTACCGATTTGAAGGCTCTCTCCCAGTAAATTTGTTGATTTCTCCAAATTTGATTGAAGCTTTTTTGTCCGACAGGGTAAGAAAATCGAATCGACGCCGCTGGCCCTCTACAATTACTTCATCGATCGCGTCAAAGAGAACCTGCACGTGGCGCTGGTCATGTCTCCAATCGGCGACGCGTTCAGGGTCCGCTGTCGCATGTTCCCGTCCCTCATCAATTGCTGCACGATCGATTGGTTCCAAAAATGGCCGGAAGACGCCCTCGAACGCGTCGCCCAGATGTTCCTCCGCCAGACCGACCTCGACAACGAAATGATCGAGCTCTGCGTCCTCATGTGTCAGTACTTCCACACCACCGTCCAGGCCGCTTCGGAGACGTTCTACCGCGAACAAAAGCGCCGCACCTACGTCACGCCGACGTCCTACCTGGAACTGATCCAGACCTTCAAGAATTTCTACTACGCCAAGGTGGAACAGATCACGCTGATGAAGAACCGCTACGAAACAGGTTTGGAAAAGTTGGACTTTGCCGCCGGGCAGGTCGGTCTGATGCAGGACGAACTGCACGCCCTGCAGCCGAAGCTGATCGTCGCCTCGGGCATAACAGAAAAGCTGATGATCAAGATCGAACAGGACACGGTGATCGTGGAAAAGAAGAAGGAAATCGTGGGGGCCGACGAGGCGCTCGCCAACGAAGCAGCGGCGGCGGCCCAGGCCATCAAGGACGATTGCGAATCGGACCTGAGCGAAGCCATCCCAGCCCTGGAAGCGGCCCTGGACGCCCTGAACACCCTCAAGCCGGCCGACATTACCGTCGTCAAATCCATGAAGAACCCGCCGTCGGGCGTGAAGCTGGTCATGGAAGCTGTGTGCGTCATGAAGCAGATCAAGCCGGATCGCAAACCGGACATGACCACCGGCAAAATGGTTCGGTTATCTTAATGAATTACGTCTCGATTTCATAGAATATAATTCCATTTTGTGTCTATACAGATGGAAGACTATTGGGGACCCTCCGTCAAACTGCTCGGCGACATGAAGTTCCTGGAGAACCTCAAGACCTACGACAAGGACAACATCCCGCAGGCGACCATGAAGCGCGTCCGCGAGCGCTTCCTGCCCGACCGCGAGTTCCATCCGGACCGCATCAAGTCCGTCTCGACGGCCTGCGAGGGCCTGTGCAAGTGGGTGCTGGCCATGGAGGTGTACGACCGCGTGATCAAGATCGTGGCTCCTAAAAAAGCGGCGCTGGCCGAGGCCGAGGCCGAGCTGGCCCTCCAGATGGACACGCTGAACGAAAAGCGGGCGCAACTGCAGGAGGTCACCGACAAGCTGCAGGCGTTGAACGACGAGTTCGCCGCCGAAACGAAGAAAAAGAAGGACCTCGAGGATCAGATCGACATCTGCTCGCAGAAGCTCGACCGGGCCGAGAAGCTGATCGGCGGGTTGGGCGGCGAGAAGTCCAGGTGGTCGGCCCTGGCGCTGGACCTGCAGGGACTGCTCGGGAATGTCATAGGTGATTTATTTTTGGGTGTGCTAGGACTTGAATTCACAGAGCTCAAAACTTTGTTACCGTCTACCCTTTCGGCCTAGGGCCAGGAGAGCGGTTTCTCCCAGCGCAGCTGAGAAAGGGCTATGTTGACGCTCAGGGCAAACGCTGGCATGGCAAAGAGCCCTACAAAATAAATCCAGTGTTGTCATTCGCGTCTTCGAGGACAGCGCCACGGATGCGGACGGTAGAAGTCAAACAAAACCTGTTTCAGGTAGATCGGGGTATATTCAAGCTGCCTATAATACAAGCTAATGCTAGGCCAGCAACCTAGCTACAATAGTGACGGCAGAAGGCTCTTAAAACTACGTAGATACGGGAATGAATCATAGAACAAGTGTACGTCACCGAGGTCTTTTTCGAGTTGAAATCTGCTCCGGTTTGGCTTTTGTGTCCTTTCAGGACCGTCAGCGGTCGGGTCCCCACTCCTGCCGTAGCGATGCGGCATCCAGGTGGCCCAGCATGATGTTACCGGCTAGCTCACTATGCCTTCTTGGCGCCACCGCTGAAGAGGGCTTGTTTCGCACCTGGTGCCTCTATGCAGTGCAGAGGACACTGAAGTAAAAGAGGAGGCAGGAGGGGGGGCCCCGACCGACGTCCCGAAACAACACAAATACAACACAAATACCGGCAGATTATTAGGCCTCGACAAATGGAAAACAAAGGGAACAATGTACTGTTCCCCGCTTTTGGACCCCTGGCTATGATTGTCGTTACCCCCCTCCCCCCTTACCTTGGACCTCTTACCTACGTTTTGCTTACGTTGTTCGGTTCATCCAGGCTCTATACTCGCGACGAGAACGGAACTTTGGGGGTGAGGATTGAAGTGAAAAAGTTGAACAAAAACACGAATTGACAGCAGCGAAATGAATTTTTATTGAAATCATCAGCAAAATTTGAATGAATCATTTTGAGCAGCAAAATGAATCATTTTGAGTAGCAAAATGGCTCACAATAGACAAAATGAACGAAAACAATCAAAAACACAACAACAAAATATGTCATACTGTCAGTCAAAGAAAAAGAGAAGAGTGACGGATTTGGAAAAGGGCACTTAGGGGAAGAACCCAGTCAAACAAACCCCTGAGTTAAGCAAAAATCTGTTGTGGGGCGACACAAAACTTTCCCGGCGGTATCCAGGGACGTCAGTAAGGATTTTGATTCAGGCGTTCCTTCGGGAAAGTGGAATTAATTTGAGAAGTTGATTGAAAAAGTTCTAGTGAGTTGAGCGTTTAGCTAGCATCCTGCATCCATTGTCGGGCCGACAGAACAAGTGACAGATTCTTAGGTTTCCAAGGTGATAAAATATTTCGTAATGTATGAAGAACTAGGAAGCTTATTGTTGCGGAATCTGAAGAATGCAATGCAGGTTCCTCAGAAAAATTTCTGTTTCTACTTCAGACATGATGACGAAATTACACAAACTTGATTGAAAACTTTCTACATCTGTGTGTCAAATTTCAACTCTATTATCTTCAATTTAGAGCTTGAGCAGACAAGCCTAAACCCAATGTAGCACCTGAGGACTTTCGATCAAAATCATTCACCCAAAGTCTAATCAGGTCATTCCAGGCTGAACTTATGCTTTCGTACCTGATTTCGATTTAATCCGATCAACAATTTGGTAGTTATCGTGGCAGAACCGTTTAATTTGCGCGATCGCATTATGAAGTAGGTACAAGACGATGATATAATTTAAAAGCTAGTACTAGAGGTAGTTAACTGTTGTGATATCTCAAGAATGCAATGCTAGTTCCACACAAGGGGGTTTACACAGCCCCAAACAACACCTGAAGACACAATTAATCGGGGCGCACTGTTGCCTTTAATGATGCAACCTAAATTATTGTTTGAAAAATAACCGGTGAAAATCAGTCGCGGATTGAAAACCTGGAGCAGAGTTCTAATTAATTGCTATTCAAGGCCCCCAAGTGGTGAACTCTGAAATGAGACTTCGAGCCCATCAAGAAGTTAGGTCCGAACCACACCTGAAGGCACGATAGTTCTGAAAACTAAAAAAAAAGGGGGGCTCAGTGGGGCTTCAAGAGACACCCGTAGACACCAGGAGCCTAGAGGGCTTCAACGAACCCAAGAAGACACAAGGCCGCAGTTTTGGCCTAAAACGGCAAAATCTGATAGACACAGATAGGGGCCCCATCAGGGCCTTGAACAGCAGACACCATGGGGATGGGGCCCTGGTACCGAATCAAATAAGGGAACTGCACACATTACAGTTTGTACATATACGTCAATGGAATGAGCATACTGGAGTTGCTAAAACTACAGAAAACACAAGGGGGTTTACGGAGCCCCAAACAACACAAAGGATCGGTTCGCACTGTTGCCCCAAATGATGCAAGAAGATACAAAAGAAAACACCGAGAACCTGCCGAGAACAGCGTTCATGTTGTCACTTTGACATTGATACCATCCGTAACAAAAACGTAGTTACCTACCGGTTTGGTTGCTATGTTGCTAAAAAAATTAAGTAGGCCAAAAATCGAGGAACAGGCAAGCGAGGCTGGAATCGGCTAGGAAAATTTTTTAAAATCCATAGCGCTTGTCCGGAAAACGGTGGGAAACTCCAACTTCAGCATTAGTTTGATTCTTTGGTAATGTTGCTTCCTGCCGTGTTTGGTTCACATCTGTCGTATAGATTTTGGATAATTAAATGGCAAAGTTCCAGACTTTGATATTTTTTATAATTTGACAGACAACAGGTAGGAAAATACTTTTAACTGTTCTGAATACAGTTCTTCAAGGGCTTTCAAATGACATATCGCAAGTCAAGTTCCGTGAGATGTAGGTTTTGTCACTTTCTGATAGTGACACTCATGCTTGACAGATGACAGCCAAAAACTAATCCGGTCATTCCAGGGTGAAACCATGTCTGCATATCAAATTTTAAATCGATCGGATAAACGGTTCGGCAGTTATCGTGGAAGATCACACACATACATACATACACACACACACATACACACCCACAGACAGACATCATTCTGGAAATGGTCTTAATCGACTTGGGGGACCTCAAAATGGATATATCCGGTGAAATCTCAAAACTTTTTTTCTGCACGATTACAATACTTTCCCTCCATGTTGGTGGGGCCGGGAAAGTAAAAGAGAAGAGTGACGGATTCGGAAAAAGGCACTTAGGGGAAGAACTCAGTCCCAATTTAGAATTCCCATATTTTCTTGCGTGGAATTAATGGATCAAGTATTGAAAAGTCGCTAAAAATGCGTTCCATCACAGTACCCTCCTTGGAGAAGCGACGGATGAGAAGAAGACGAAGAGGGAGGTTCTTCATAAAACCCCAACCCTTTCGAGAAGGTTTCAAGCTTCGTCATGTGACAAGTAAGATGAATTTCAACTGGAGACAAAGCTTTAGTGAGGATGTCGGACAAAACACTTCGCGACCTTCCTTCAAACTCGTTCTATTCCAATCATGGACATTCAAATTCAATCTAGAACAAACAGTTAGTCTTATCTCACGACAAACCTGGACTCTTTTTCCGTGGAACTGTCTCTTCGGAACTTTCTTTCACAAACAGTCAGTAGTATCTCATAATAATCACAGCAAACCTCGACTCCTTTCCGATGGAAATGTGGACTTTCATTCCGGTCAGATGGCTAACACAAACAATTAGTTTTCTCACACAACAAACCTCCATTCTCTGTCTCGTGAGTAAGTTCCTTCAAAAGCTGCATTCTTTTGCATCACATCAGATACATTTCGGCAAGACTCTTCGTTGGTGACAAAAATTCGTTCTTCTTGTGTGGAGCAAGTATCAATTCGTCTCCGTCTCGTGGGAACTGACATGGACTCGCTTGGACCATCTGTTCGCCATCTTTGTCATCTTGAGTTGGCTCTCATGAAAACAAAACATTTATCAGCAGTAAAAAGTAGCGAGTGGCAACAAGCAAGAGCTCAACATTTTCTCAACACATTCTCACATTTTGAGTCTCATTCTACCTCCTAACCTCATCCCATAACGTTCTCGTGTTTGAGTATCCTGGTCACGGCACCACTTGTACTGTTCCCCGCTTTTGGACCCCCGACTATGATTGTCGTTACCCCCCTCCCCCCTTACCTTGGACCTCTTACCTACGTTTTGCTTACGTTGTTCGGTTCATCCAGGCTCTATACTCGCGACGAGAGCGGAACTTTGGGGGTGAGGATTGAAGTGAAAAAGTTGAACAAAAATACGAATTGACAGCAAACAAAATGAATTTTTATTGAAATCATCAGCAAAATTCAAATGAATCAGATTCTTTTCATAAAACATCCAAAACAGGACTGACAGAGTAGCAAAATGACTCACAATAGACAAAATGATCAAAAACAAACAAAAACACATTAACAAAATATGTCATACTGTCAGTCAAAGAAAAAAAAAAGAGTGACGGATTCGGAAAAGGGCACTTAGGGGAAGAACCCAGTCAAACAAACTCCTGAGTTAAGCCCTGAGAAGAAGACTCTCACATACAGGACAAATGAATGACAAAAACTCACTGATAAATCGCGGTATTCAGTGTAAGTGAAATTAGTGAAATAAAATCGCAGAAACATCAGTAAACAAATGTAAAACACATCGGTCAACAATGCATAATAAATCAACAGTCAAACCAAAAACGATTTGGAGTATGATTTTAGAAAATAATGTAAAAACGACCCGCCTGTAGTAAATCACGGCACACGTCGTCTTAGGAACGTCTGGACCGCAAGAACACCCAAAATCAAGTCCCCTCTTTCGAACTAAATTCCCGTCGCGTTCACATTCAGTCAATTCCTAATTTAGCAATGTTTTCTTGCGTGGAATTATTGAATAAAGTTTTGAAAAGTCGCTAAAAATGCGTTCCATCACAACAATAACTGTCGACGGGGTCAACGACCTCAGATCGGTTGTTCGCACAAAGGCGTTGATTAATTCAGCGGCAGGCATTACCGCGGTGAAATGCTGAAGGCACAAAAATACGGCGGGCAGCATGGCAACGTGTTCAGCGACGTCTGGCTAGCGGTGTCGAGCACCCCACTCCGAAAGGCAGAAAGGGGGCTGCCGATTTACTTGAGCTGTCATGGCGATCCCCGCCATTTTATCCACGGATAGTTTAGAGCTCATTTATCGCCCTATAAGCGGCCTAAAATAACTTATTTCAGCCCCCCGCTGAAATCCAACGCTAACCGCTTACCTGGAAAGGAATTGGAGGCGGCAGCGTGGGTCGTACTCAGCTCGTCTGCATCGTGTGAAACATTTTTCAGCGACTGTCACTTCAGTGGCAGATGACAGAGCTACCACTGCTATAACTCGAAACTTACCGCTTCGCGCACCGCTCACAGGCAGGGCCGGGCTGGGCTCTTCCAAATTTGAGCCGTCATCGTCACAAAGTTTACAGAGCTAAAAACTTTAAAACCGGTGTTCCAAGCGATAAAATCGATTCAACTTCTCAGCCGCAGGCCCACTTCAATAGTTGACTTGCTAAGATAAAAATCTTTTAGCATCAGTCTTTTTACAGGTGACGTAATATTGTCTAGCGGAGCCGTAGCCTACTTGGGACCATTCACGGTCGGCTACAGGAACGACTTGGTGAAAAACTGGAACGCCTTTTGCTCCAAGTTGGGAATCCCGTGTTCGGACGAGTTCTCTCTGGTCGCCACGATGGGAAATCCCCTCGACATAAGGTCGTGGCAGATTTTCGGCCTGCCGGTCGACAATTACAGCACGGAAAACGGCATAATGGCCACGAAAGCCAGACGGTGGCCGTTGATGATCGACCCGCAGGGACAGGCCAACAAGTGGGTCAAAAACATGGAAAAACTCAACAAGCTGCACATCATCAAGCTGACCGATTCCAATTACGTGCGGACTCTGGAAAACGCCATCACCTTCGGTCAGCCGGTCATGCTGGAGAACATCCGCGAAGAAGTCGACGCCGTTCTGGACCCGGTGCTCACCAAGAACATTTTCAAGCAGACCGGGTCGTGGTTCCTCAAGCTGGGCGACAACGTGCTGGAGTACGACCTGAACTTTCGCTTTTACGTGACGACGCGTCTGAGAAATCCCCATTACTTGCCGGAAATAGCCGTGAAAGTGACGCTGTTGAATTTCATGTTGACATCGCGGGGTCTGCAGGACCAGCTGCTGGGAATAGTGGTGGCCAGGGAGCGGCCAGAACTGGAAGAGAAGAAGAACACGATGATCGTCGAGAGCGCCAACAACAAGAAGACGCTGAAGGAGATCGAAGACAAGATACTGGAGGTGCTGTCTTCGTCGGAGGGGAACATCCTCGAAGACGAGACGGCCATCAAGATACTGTCGTCGTCCAAGGTGCTGTCGGAAGAGATACAGGAGAAGCAGACGCAGGCGGCGGTCACGGAGAAAGAGATCGATTTTGCCAGGAACCAGTACGTGCCGGTATCGAAGCACTCGTCGGTGTTGTTCTTCTGCATATCCGAACTGGCCAACATCGATCCCATGTACCAGTACTCGCTGGGGTGGTTCGTAAACTTGTACGTTCAGAGCATACTGAATAGCGAGCAGTCGCCGGCTTTGGAACTGCGGTTGGGATATTTGAACGACCATTTCACCAACAGCATCTACAGGAACGTGTGCAGGTCGCTGTTTGAGAAAGACAAGCTGATATTCTCGCTTGTCCTCACTGTCGGCATTTTGAGATCTCAGGTGAGGTTTATTAGCTTCAATTTTGTAAGAGTGGGGTGTGGTCATATACTTATAAATAACTATACCGCGTACGCCTCTTGATTTATGCGATCCAGCTTGACCCCAACATGATAAGCAGGAGCCTTGTTATGCGCAAGCGCGAATTTATCGTGGGGACCAATAGGCGACCTTCCGCCGGCATGGTTTTCTGCGTTGGCGGAGTACAAACGAACAAACTGCTCCTTGCGCTGGATGAAATTCTATCACAAGTGACATTTGTCAAATTTGTTGGTTAGATTGTCTGTTGTATGGGCTCGTTTTTTGCTTTTCTAAACAAATTTCTTCTAAAAACTGAAAAACTAAAAGTAGTTGAGAGGCAGTGAAGCAGACAGAAGAGCCCACGTCCAACTGGTCCAAAAGTCCAAACATCCAAAAGTTTGGGCCGCAAGCTTTTAAAATCGATAAGGACCGAAGCAGATTATACATAATGCAACGCATCACAAGAGGACTCAATACTGCCCTGGATTCGGGTACCACAAGTTGGTAAATCTCGAAACATCTTGTTCAGCGTGTCTGAGATCGTTGCAAAACCAAATCAGTGAATGATTGGGGTTTGTTTTAGTTTCTTGGAGCATGGTGGGTAGGCACCAATGGGATGTAGTTTAATACTTGGAAATGGAATGACTCAAGTCAAAATGGTTCTTATCTGTTGTTCATTTTAGAACGGAGATAATTCAAGACGGAAACTTTCGAAGGAAGCACAGAGTCTCTAAGGAACTACGTGGTTATGATGGAACTATAAATGAAATGAACCGCTTGTGATTTAGAGAGAAAATCCCTACTTACTTGAGCGATCACTTATTCTAACAAGAAAACCTACTAGCAGAGGGTTCCAAAAATTAAATTGTGAACAAATTGTTCCACGTGTACTTTATGAATGGTGTATTAAAAGTAATCCATGTTATAGTTTTCAAATTCAGTATAGCGATACGTCTACTGAATTTACTGAATACTAAGTCTACGTTATTATAAGAAATGATGTAATATACAGCTGTAAAATATGTATGAATACAATGATGTTTCTATTGCTATTATTTTATTATACAGGGTGATTCATGATTGACCTTACATAGACCAAACCAAAGGCAGATAGCGGCCTTCTAGATGAGTCAGGATCTATAAGAGAATTTTTTTTGTCCATTGGTTACCAAGATATAATTATGTGGCTTTGTGTGGTGTGAAAGTTTGATTAGAGGTATTTCTGAAACAGTTGAACTTTTTTTTGTGAGATTTACTAGTAATATTCCTTTGTTGAGACTTGTCAAGTCATCATAATGAGTAAATTACAAAAGCCGATATATGAAAAAACGTGCCTCCGTGTTATTTGTTAGAAAAAAAAAGAAAAATTCTGACCGCTTTTCTGGAAAACGACTGTTATCGGATTCGCAAAGTCGATTAATAATGCTATAAGAACTACCTACGACTTCTGGGTTTGGATGGCACACCTAAAGTGTTGCGACAAAAATATCGGAAGTAAAACTTTGGATCATATTTTAATTTTCGACCGGACATGATGCACGAGTTGTTCGATTGAATCATTCAAATTTATTCTACGGCTTGTCTCTGTTAGAATAAGCGCTTGGTTTGAAGAAAAAAATAGAGCCAGACTTGTTTCTAGAACTTTCTGCCTAACAGATCCAAGACAAAATGAATCTGTCTTACAATATGCATAGAGATTCTGTCTGGTCAAAAATTAAAATGAGATCGAGCCGAGCTCGTGTCGTTCGGCCGTCAAGACAAAACCCGAATGCCAAGGAATTTAAAGAAGGGCCGTGCCGTTTTGATGTCTAAACAGCGGTAGAATGTCTCTGCCGCCCCTTGAGTCGCATTTCCATGCATGACACAAAAAATTATTCAAAACCAAGTCAGCGAATGATTGGGGTTTGTTTTCTGTTTTCTGGAGCATGGTAGGTACCTATCAATGAAGAATGTAGGTAATACTTGAATGATTTAGTCGAAAAACCCGTGCATTGTCCGGTTGAAAATTAAAATATGGCTTTAAGTTTTATTTCGGATTTTTTTTTGTTGGAACACTTCAAGCCCAGGATAAAAATGCAAAATTTTGATCGACCCTAGAATAAATTGGAAAAATTGAAAATTTGAGGATCCCTTCAGATCTCGATGGGTAATAGCATATTGAAATTCGCACTCTGTCCGAGACTTGGCTTTTTTTTTGTAGGATGTCGAAGGTCCAAGAAATTACCATTTCTGAAATCGTTGCTTTTTTTATACTTTTTCCATTGGACTTTATATTTTCAAGGTCGAGGAACACAATGCAATGAGTTCCCAGATAATGTTATGCACCAGTGGCGTACCAGGCGGCTGCGAAGGGGCCGAGGTGCGATTTTACACAAAGTTGTGTGGTGAACCGTGATGACTAAAACCTTTTTTGACATGTTTGCTTGCATGTTTGATATCGTTTCTAACCAAATCCAAAACGTGCATCATGTAGAAATTTAATTTCAAAAGCTCGCATTGTCGGAAGACAAATGAACTCATGACTAAATTACGGCTCCGATATTTCAGTTTTTGGTTGTTTTGTTTGATAAAGAAAACTAGTTTCATGCCTTGAAATGAATAAAGTACGAAATCAAAGCTTCGTTTTGAGCGTAACCTAATGCCTGTGAAATAACACGTTTCATCATCAGTAAGACAAGCTTTGAAATGATACATTTGAAGAAACAAATATCACCCCGTGACTTTGTAAAATCGGGAAAAACATTCAGCAAAAGATATTTGTGTGTGAAATAGTTAGCCCAAACCAACTGTGATAAAACCGGTTTAAACACGTCTCTATCAAAATTTCATTCTAATTTTTGGAATTAGAATGTGCGATTTGGTTAGAAACGATACCAAACATGTTAAAAAAGTGTTAGTCACGGTTTACCGTACGACTTTGTGAAAACTCGCCCCTTCACAGCCGTCTGGTACGCCACTGGGTGCATTACACTTTCTGGGAACTGAAGGTGCGTTCAGTCAGCTTATTTAGCCACAAGTTTTAATTTTAGCCGTAAGCGCTGCATCGCGGTTATTGGCTGCTCTGGGAGGTTCGGCTGGTTCATAAGAGCCAATGGACATCGCTGCGCTTGCGACTAAAATTAAAACTTGCGGCTGAATAAGCTGACTGAACGCACCTTTATTGCGTTCTGTTCCTAGACCTTGAAAATATAAAGTCCAATGAAAAAAATATGAAAAAGCAACGATTTCAGAAATGGTAGTTTCTTGGACCTTCGACCTCTTACAGAAAGAACGCTAAGCCTCGGACAGAGTGGGAATTTTAATATGTCATTACCCATCGAATTCTGAAGGGATCCTCAAATCTTCAACTTACTCTGCTTCTCCAATTTATTCTAGGGTCGATCAAAATTTTGCATTTCTATCCTGGGCTAAAAGTGTTTTGACAAAAAAAATCGGAAGCAAAACTTTGGGCCATGCATATTTTAATTTTCAACCGGACATAATGCACGGGTTTTTCGATTGAATTATTGAAGTGTAACCTACTTTTTTCATTGGTACGGTTGCGGCCAAAATCAAGTGGACGACAATGTCAACGAGTTGGCTTGCTGTCATGCGACGTTCAGGCCGAAATCTTGAAAAATCTGTCAACTGTCGTCCACTTTAAAAAGGCCGCAATATGGTACCCACCATGCTCCAGAAAACAATAAACACAACCCCAAGCATTCGCTGACTTGATTTTGAGAAACTGACTGTGTCATGCGTGGAAATGCAACTCGGAGGTCGGCAGAGACATTTTATCACTGTAGACATCAAAACGGCACGGCTCTCCTTTGAATTTCATGGCATTCAGGCTCCGTCTTGACAGCCAGGCGACACGAACTCGACTCGACCTCATTTTAATTTTCGACCAGACATAATCTATGAATCGTAAGACAAATTCATTTTCTGTCTTGGATCTGTTAGGCAGAAGGGTCTAAAAAAAAAAGTCCGGCTCTGTAATTTTTCCTTCAACCAAGCGCTTATTCTGTCTAGCTGAGACAAGCCATAGAATAAATTTGAATGATTCAATCGAACACCCGTGCATTATATGCCTGGTCAAAATTCAAAATATGGTCCAAAGTTTTACTTCCGATATTTTTGTCGCAACACCTCAGTGCCATCCAAACTGAGGAATAGGTAGTTCTTATAGCATTATTCATCAACTTTCCGAATCCGATAAAAGTTTTTTTTTTAACAAATAACACGGAGGCACATCTTTTCCTATATCGGCCTTTTTTATTCACTCAGCATGGGTTACTCGACAAGTTGAAACAGAGGAATATAATATACTATTAACCGTTTCAAAAATATCTCTAATCAAACTTTCATAACAAACACACTAAGCTTGTCTTATTGATGAAACGTGTTATTTCACAGGAAAAATTGGGTTACGCTCAAAATGAAGCTTTGATTTGGTACTTTATTGATTTCAAGGCATGAAAATAGTTTTCTCTATCAATCTAAACAACCAAAACTGAAATATCGGAGCCGTAATTTAGTCATGAGTTCATTTGTCTTCCGACAATGCGAGCTTTTGAAATTGAATTTCTACATGATGCACGTTTTGGATTTGGTGGAAACGATATCAAACATGCAAGCAAGCATGTCAAAAAAGATGTTAGTCATCACGATTTACCATACAACTTTGTGAAAAATCGCACCTCTGCCCCTTCGCAGCCGCCTGGTACGCCACTGGTGCATTACATTCTCTGGGAACTCATTGAATTGTGTTCCTCGACCTTGAAAATATAAAGTCCAATAAAAAAAGTATAAAAAAGCAACGATTTCAGAAATGGTAATTTCTTGGACCTTCGACCTCCTACAAAAAAAAGCCAAGTCTCGGACAGAGTGCGAATTTTAATATGTTATTACCCATCAAAATCTGAAGAGATCCTCAAATTTTCAATTCCTCCAATTTATTCTAGGGTCGATCAAAATTTTGCATTTTTATCCTGGGCTTGAAGTGTTCCAACAAAAAAAAATCCGAAATAAAACTTTGGGCCATATTTTAATTTCCAACCGGACATTGCACGGGTTTTTCGACTGAATTATTCAAGTATTACCTACATTCTTCATTGATAGGTACCTACCATGCTCCAGAAAACAAAAAACAAACTCCAATCATTCGCTGACTTGGTTTTGAACAATTTTCTGTGTCATGCGTAGAAATGCAACTCGAGGGGCGGCAGAGACATTTTACCGCTGTTTAGACATCAAAACGGCACGGCCCTCCTTTAAATTTCATGACATTCGGGTTTTGTCTTGACGGCCGAGCGACACAAGCTCGTCTCGACCTTATTTTAATTTTTGACCAGACATAATCTCTATGAATTGTAAGACAAATTCATTTTGTCTTGGATCTGTTAGGCAGAAAGTTCTAGAAGCAAGTCTGGATCTGTATTTTCTCTTCAAACCAAGCGCTTATTCTAACAGAGACAAGCCATAGAATAAATTTGAATGATTCAATCGAACAGCCCGTGCATTATGTCCGGTCGAAAATTAAAATATGATCCAAAGTTTTACTTCCGATGTTTTTGTCGCAACACTTTAGGTGTGCCATCCAAACCAAGAAGTCCTAGGTAGTTCTTATAGCATTATTAATCGACTTTGCGAATCCGATAGCAGTCGTTTTCCAGAAAAGCGGTCCGAATTTTTCTTTCTTTTTCTAACAAATAACACGGAGGCACGTTTTTTCATATATCGGCTTTTTCAATTTACTCATTATGATGACTTGACAAGTCTCAACAAAGGAAAATTACTAGTAAATCTCACCAAAAAAATTCAACTGTTTCAGAAATACCTCTAATCAAACTTTCACACCACACAAAGCCACATAATTATATCTTGGTAACCAATGGACAAAAAAAATTCTCTTATAGATCCTGACTCATCTAGAAGGCCGCTATCTGCCTTTGGTTTGGTCTATGTAAGGTCAATCATGAATCACCCTGTATAATAAAATAATAGCAATAGAAACATCATTGTATTCATACATATTTTACAGCTGTATATTACATCATTTCTTATAATAACGTAGATTCAGTATTCAGTAAATTCAGTAGGCGTATCGCTATACTGAATTTTGAAACTATAACATGGATTACTTTTAACACACCATTCATAAAGTACACGAGGAACAATTATGTTCACAATTTAATTTTTGGAACCCTCTGCTAGTAGGTTTTCTTGTTAGAATAAGTGATCGTCCAAGTAAGTAGGGATTTTCTCTCTAAATCACAAGCGGTTCATTTCATTTATAGTTCCATCATAACCACGTAGTTCCTTAGAGACTCTGTGCTTCCTTCAAAAGTTTCCGTCTTGAATTATCTCCGTTCTGAAATGAACAACAGATAAGAACCATGACTTGGGTCATTCTATTTCTAAGTATTAAACTACATCGCATTGGTGTCTACCCACCATGCTCCAAGAAACTAAAACAAACCCCAATCATTCACTGATTTGGTTTTGCAACGATCTCAGACACGCTGAACAAGATGTTTCGAGATGTACCAACTTGTAGTAGGTTCCCGAATCCAGGGCAGTATTGAGTCCTCTTGTGATGCGTTGCAGTATGTATAATCTGTTTCGGTCCTTATCGATTTTAAAAGCTTGCGGCCCTGAAATGAATCCATTCTAATGCAAGGTGCACTGGTTGAAAACGAACCTTTTGGATGTTTGCTTCTTTATTCAAGCACGTCACACCACGGCAGTTGGACGTGGGCTCTTCTGTCTGCTTTACTGCATCTTAACTACTTTTAGTTTTTCAGTTTTTTGAAGGAATTTGTTTAGAAAAGCAAAAAACGAGCCCGTACAACAGACAATCTAACCATCAAATTTGACAAATGTCACTTGTGATAGAATGTTATTTAGCGCAAGGAGCGGCTCGTTCGTTTGTACTTCGTCAACGCAGAAAGCCATTCCGGCTACTGGTCTCAACATTGAATTCGCGCTTGCGCATAACAAGGCTCCTGCTTATCATGTTGGGGTCAAGCTGGATCGCATAAATCAAGAGTCGTACGCGGTATAGTTATTTAATAGATATATGGGTGTGGTACACCATTCCAAACCCTATTACCTGTACTTCAATGAAGAAACGTAATCTTGATTCGTTTTGGTTCAGGATCTTGTCGACGACGAAGTCTGGAACTTCCTGCTGACCGGCGGCGTGTCTCTGGACAATCCGTTTCCGAACCCGGCCGCGGAGTGGCTTTCCGAGAGGAGCTGGTCGGAAATCGTGCGCGCCTCCCACCTGCACGGTCTGGAAGCCTTCAAGGACTCCTTCGTCAAGGACCTGCCCGCGTGGAAGAAGTACTGCGACGCTTCCAATCCGCACGCCATACCGATGCCGGCGCCCCTCCACGAGATCAAAGGCCTCCCCCGGCTGGTGGCGTTGCGCACCCTGCGTCCCGACAAGGTCGTGCCGGCCGTCCAGTCGTACATAGTCGAAGAGATGGGCCCGCGCTACCTGGAACCGCCGCAGTTCAACCTCGAAGAGTCCTACAACGATTCGAACTGCTGCTCGCCGCTGATCTTCATACTGAGCGCCGGATCGGATCCGATGGCCGGGCTGGTGCGCTTCGCCGCCGACCGGGGCATCAGCAAGACCTCCCTGATGACCATCTCGCTCGGCCAGGGCCAGGGCCCGATCGCCTCGCACATGATCAACAAGGGCCTCGAGACGGGCCAGTGGGTCGTGCTGCAGAACTGCCACCTGGCCGCCTCGTGGATGCGCGAGCTGGACCGCATCTGCGACGAGGTCATCGTGCCCGACCACGCCAACCCGCAGTTCCGCCTGTGGCTCACGTCCTACCCCAGCGACAGCTTTCCGGTGGCCGTGCTGCAGAACGGCGTCAAGATGACCAACGAGGCGCCCAAGGGCCTGCGACAGAACCTAATGCGGTCGTACATGTCCGATCCGATTTCCAATCCGGATTTTTACAACTCGGTCGAGGACTGGAGGGCCTTCCAGGTTTTGCTCTTCTCCCTTTGCTTTTTCCACGCTCTCGTGCAGGAACGGAGGAAATTCGGACCGCTCGGCTGGAACATCCCGTACGAGTTCAACGAATCCGATTTGACCATTTCCGTGCTGCAGCTGCAGATGTTCCTGAACGATTACAAGGAGGTGCCGTTCGAGGCGCTGACTTATCTGACCGGAGAGTGCAATTACGGCGGCAGAGTCACCGACGACAAGGACAGACGGCTGCTCAATTCGCTTCTGAGCATATTCTACACTCCGGAAACCCTCCTGAGTCCTTTGTGAGTTCCATCCCGTTTTAGGTCTGAAATTTTGAGCTTGAGCGAAATGCTGTCTTTGTTGCAGGTATTCTTTTTCTCCCAGCGGACTGTATTACGTTCCGACCAACACGACGCATGAAGCGTGCTTGAATTATATCAAGTCTTTGCCTATAGTTCCCATGCCGGAAGTGTTTGGGCTTCATGAGAATGCCGACATCACCAAGGACAACCAAGAGACCCAAGTTGTACGTATCAACCCCGTTTTCACAACACCACAAATGCATACCTTTCCGCCACTTTTACAAAATATCTTTCTCACTTCGACGGTCGTCAAACCCTCACGAGGTTTCTTGCAAACCCACTCTCTGGCTGCTGCCGTTTGATCCCAACAGTTGGAGCAGTTCCTTGTTCTTCTCACTAAAGATTATTTTACCACGTTTTGCAGCTGCTGAATGGTGTTCTGCTGACCCAAACCCAAATCACGGCAGGCGGTGGAGATGACGATTCCCAAGACGTCATCATAGATCTGGCCAATGATATTCTCGATAAAATACCAGACGTTTACAACATCGAAGCCGTATCCCAACAGTATCCCGTCTTGTACAACAATTCCATGAACACCGTTCTAAGACAGGTTGGTGATACTTTCAAGTATTCACAAGAATTGATAATAATCAATTCATCAACAGGAGCTTACCAGATTGGATCTATAGCAATTTGCGATTGATTGAATTAGCGTAATCTAGCGGCTGAGACATTTCAAATTTGGAATATTCAATCACAAACAAACCTTTCCGTGTAAGGAATACTAGTGAATTATTGGAGATGATGTTTTTTTAATATTGCAGCTTTCAGTCAGTGGCGTTTTTGTTCAATAATTACAAATCCTCAAGGGAAAGGCTTTAATTAACGTGATAATGATTCATTTTGATGAATAACCCCAATTTTCATTGGAAGAAACTGACCAGATTCAATCGATAGCAATTTACTATTGATTCAATTAGCGTAATCTAGACGTACATGACAACTTGACGCCAGAAATTTTAAAGTGGCCGACTTGACGCCGGGACAACTTGACGCCAGGACAACTTGACGCGGGACAACTTGACGCCGGGACAACTTGACGCAACTCAACACCAGTTGCAGCTATAGGACCCCGAGTATCACATGAAGGCACAAAGGTGCTCACTAAAGTTACGAAAGCCAGGGGAAAATGCAAGGGGGCCCGACAGACCTTGGAATACCAAACGAAAACACAAGAGTGCTTACTAAATTTGAATGAAAAAAATGCAAGGGGGCTCAGCAAGGGTTCAAACACCATCATTGAAGACACAATGAGGTCCAATGGGGCTATGAACAACACATGAAAGCAAAAGATGGCTTTTTGGGCATATGAGGACACAAGCGGACCAAGTAGGGCTTCGAATACCAGACGAAAACACAAGTGTGCTTTCGATTGCTTGAGAACTCTCGAAGACACGAAAAATTGCAAGGGGGCTCATCAGGACTTCAAAAGACATTGAAGGCACAAGGGGGCTCAATAGTGCTTTGGATTACACAAGAAGGCGAAAGGGGCTCACGGGAATTCTAAACACGTGAAAAAACAAAGGGAGACTCACCAGGGCGGCAAACGGTACTTGAGGTTGAGGACACATGGTGGCGCCCGATAGGACTCCAAATGTTACACGAAGGCGCCAAGCTGTTTACTAGAGCTTCGAAAACGACGGAAAAATGTAGGTAAGGGGACTCAGCAGAGCTTCAATCGGCATTGAAGAAATGAGGGGGCCAGTAGGGCTTCTTACAATCAAAGAAGGCACAAGGGGGCTTACTGAAATTCTGGAGGGGCAAAAAATCAAGAGGAGCTTAAAACAAGAGTGTTCAACTGGGCTCTGAATAAGGGTGCTTACAACGCCATATGGAGACATAAAGAGTAGATACTGCGATTCCGAAAGCATCATGAACACGCAAGGGGGCTCATCAGGGCTCAAAACGACTTAAAAATACACAAAAGGATCCACTGGAATTCCGAGTTAACACAGCAAAACAGAATGGGAGCCGCTTGAGCTCCAAAACATAGGAAGACATAAGGGGGCTCCTTAGAACTCCGAGCACCTCAAGTAAACACACAAGGGTTCATCGGGGCTCGAAACGACACAAAAAGACACGGGGGCTCATCGGGGCTCCGATTGACAAAGAAGAACTTTGAAACTACAAAATCTGAGAAAATAAGATTGTGGCTCGATAGAGTTCCAAAAGCAACATGAAGATACAATAAGGGGGCTCGTCACGGCTTGAAGCGACAGATCAAATTGTCAACGCATTAGGTTGTCCTGACGTCAGGATGGCCGGCGTCAAGCTGTCCTCCTTCGACCAACTTGACGCCGGGACAACTTTGACGCCGGACGATTTGCGCCAGGGAAAAGAAGCATTCGAAAAAATGACAATAAAGGACTCATCGGGAGTCGAAACGACACATAAGACACAAGGGTTTTCACTGGGGCTCCGAATTACACAGCAGAACACAATGAGGGCCTCTAGAACTCCACAACACAAGAAGACATGAGCGGGCTCGCTTAGACTTCCAAAAACCTCAAGAAAACATTAAAGGGTTCATTGGGGGCTCGAAAGGACACAATAGGAGCCGATAAGGCTTCAAAATAAAAAAGATACAAAGCTCGATGGTGTTCCGAACTGCCAAGAAAATACAAGGAGGTCATCGGGGCACAATACACGGTACATAAAGACAGAAGGGGGCTCCGATTGACACAGCAAGACATAATGGGTCGCGCTAGAACTCCAAAACATGAGCAAAGTGAGCATGAGGGGGCTTGTTATTTCCGAAACATCGTCACAGAACACAGAAAACATCGTCGAAATGACACATAGACACAAAAAGGCCTATTGGAGCTCCGATTGACAAAGAAAGGCATAATGAGGGCGCCCGAAGGGACGTCGTATCGGACTAGAAACATAAGGAGATACAAGGGGGTTGATCAAGGCTTCACACAACACCACAACATGAAGACACGAGGGGGATTCTCGGGTTTCCAAACGACAAATACAGACAAAGGCAAAGTTGGGTCTCTGATGAACATAGCAAGACACAACGCGGGCCGATAGGATTCCAAGACATAAAGAAGACAAAATGGAGCTCATTGCGGGGCTGGAAGCGTCACCATAGACACACGGCGCAGATTGACCCAGCAAGAAAGAATGGGGACCGGCAGAGTTCCAAAGCACACGAAGATACAAGGGGTCCGATAGAATTTAGAGCTTCACATGAAAACACAAGGTCATCGAGGGGGTTATCGGGGTTCTTAAAAACACTATGGAAAAACAAAGTGGCTCCAGTGCAGTTTACAACTGAAAAAAACAACACGAAGACATTAGTAGGGGGCTCGTTAGGGCTTGAAATGACACATTAAGACACATGGGGGCTGTGACTTCGAGTTATACAGCAAGGCACAACTGAAGTCATTGGGACTCAAAAACAAAGACACAAGTAGGCATAAGGGGCTTGCTAGTTCCAAAAAACCATAGGAAAACACAAGGGGGCCAATTGGGGGACAAAAAGACACAAACTGGCCCAATAGAGTCCCAAAATCAAAATAACTCCTAGCGTCAAGTTGCTCTAGCGTCAAGTTGTCCCGCGTCAAGTTGTCCTGGCGTCAAGTTGTCCCGCGGCAAGTTGTCCCGCGTCAAGATGACCGGCATCAAGTCGGCGGCGTCAAGTTGTCCTGCTTCGTAATCTAGCGACTGAGACTTGCGTATTGATTTTGATGAGTAATCGTAATTTTCATCAACAGGAACTCATCAGATTCAATCGATTGATTGCCGTGGTCAAAAGAACCCTCAAGGACATGATAAGGGCGGTCCAGGGTCTGGTCGTCATGTCCCGTGAACTGGAAGAAGTCACCAAGAGCTTGACCGTCGGCAAAGTGCCGGCGGCCTGGATGTCGAAGAGTTATCCGAGTTTAAAGCCATTGGGATCCTACGTAATCGATCTGATACTCAGGTTTGTTTCCTCTGGTTATTTTGTAATAATTTGTAATATCATCAGTAACACCACCAAAGTATCATCAATTTGATTTTCTCACGGTCGATTGTTGTTCCAGGTTGAAATTTTTCCAGGACTGGATCGAGCAGGGTCCTCCGGACGTGTTCTGGCTGTCCGGTTTCTATTTCACCCAGTCGTTTTTGACGGGCGTCTTGCAGAACTATTCGCGAAGACGGAAACTGCCGATCGATTTCATCCATTTCGAGTTCTACACGACGCAGTACGAAAAGGAGGCGCGGCTGCCGGATATCGGTATCCATTGCAAGGTACTGGGCGATTCTGTAGAGTAAGGCCAACATTATACAGCTCTGTTACTATTCGCTACAAAAAGACATCTGAAATGCGTTCTTCAAACCCGGCTAACTCATCAATTGGTGGAAAAGCAAGTGTTTCGAATGTTCGTATTAAATATTTATTCGGTTGAAGCTCGTAAATCACTTACAAGATACAGTTATACATTAGATACACTCTTTTGGGATGTGGCACATAGCAGTTCGGTGACTTATCAGAATATATTCAATTCAAAGTGCATTACTACCTGTAATTTTATCATAGGACACAACATGATGTGTATACTTTCAATAACATGTTTTTGTTACAAGCAGCACGTAAAAGAAATTGAAGAATTCAGTATTTTGTATGACGTAAGTATGTGACTACCTGAAGTGAAATAAACGCGCACTTTCCCCACTAGATGCACAACTACACTTTTAGAGTAGCTCTTCTGTTATAAATAAATCATTTACTAAAATAACGAGGACTCAAGCAGCTTCCAGTACTTATGCACAGCTTGCCGTTGATTACCGGTGACATAAACATGTCTTTTCCTCACTAAATGCACAATTACCCCTTCAAACTCCTTCTCGCCTTCACAGTTGGTCCTATCACGTAGATTCCTGAATGTTGAATGTTAATTTTGTATGATGAAATTTTCAGGGTCTTTTTTTGGAGGGAGCGCGTTGGGACCGCGAGCTGAAACAGCTGAACGAGTCCTATCCGAAGATACTGTTCGATGTGATTCCGATAATGTGGCTGAAACCGGCGATCAAGGCCGATTACAAACCGCCTCCCTGCTACAATTGTCCCGTTTACAAGACGAGCGCGAGAAGAGGCATCCTGTCGACGACCGGGCATTCGACCAACTTCGTGATGTACACCACTTTCGAATCGAACAAGCCCGAAAGGCACTGGATCAACAGGGGAGTGGCTGCGCTGTGCCAGCTCGACGACTGAAGACATAATCTCCAAACAGTTATTTTGCTTGGACCTACTTTACCTTGTTTTAATATTAATATACCTATTTTATATTAGATCACACAAGTTTCTCTATATCTTGCTCTTACTTCATTAGTCAATTCGATTTTTTGCAAGCGACTCACCCAATCGCGGTGGTTTTCCTCGACGTAGGAAGAGAGCATCACTTTTAGCGTCCGATGGTTTCACTCCACCGTATTCGCTTGAGGGTGATATGAAGCGATGTGTGAGCCGAGTCCCGCACCCCTTCGCCAATTTTTGCAAGTGATGGCTTATTACGAACTGGCTACCGTTATCGCAGACTATCATCCAAGGGACGCCGAATAGGAGGAAGACGTGGCTTACCAGTAGCCTGGCGATGGCTTTGGCCAATATTTGACGGAGGGGTAGGAAGTTGCAGAAAGTGAAATGATCTAGCAAGTACAAGATGTAGACACTTCGCAGCTTCGTGTACCAATTCAGAAAAATACGGAAATGCTTTTCAATCTACGTTTATTGTTCTAAAAATACATTGAAATTACACAGTGACAGTTTACGTACATGTTGACTAGATCGACACCTGAAAGACCCGCTTGGAATGCGGTGGCTTTTCTACAGTACAACTTCTTGTTACTGAACGATAAACGGCAAACTCCCCGAGTACATCACGCCGGCAGTATGGCATGTATAGAAGAAAACCGACGGCGCAGTGAGGGAGACGAAGTCAGAAATGTACCACTTCTGTGGATGTTGTTCTGTGGGCGTGGACGTGTTGGACATCTACGCCTGCGTCGGGGTTATCTACATTTTGATCACGAACGGTGATCGACTAGCTCCAACCTCTTTTGTATCATCGTCAGATTGTCGATGTCCCTCACCAAGACGTAGTCCCTTTTTGTACTATCCAAGACATTTTCGAACATGGAACTGTGACCGATCGCACCCCACCCCATTCACGAAATTGAATGAGGCAGAAACGAAAGGGCCCGCCAGAGGCGTTTGACATACACAAATGAAAATTATACTTCACCTTTCCCTTTACTCAATGTTTTTGGCCGGCTGATCTGGATCTAGGGTAGTTCTACCGCTTTGCGTAGCATCTCAAGTTCGTATCCTAGGTAAGAGCAGTCTTGAAGGAAGAAGTCAGGCGGAAGTAGAAGAAGAATTGAAACAAACACTCTCAACAAACAGTTTTACTTTCAGAAAGAATTTGATAAAGTTTTCTACATGAAATAATGTATGAGTCAGTGTGAGTCAAACAGAATCAGAATTCACAAATTACAAGAGATTGTCAGGCGAGATTTTCCCTCATAACGAAAGCTCAACACCCCCCCCCCCCCCTTTGTATCGCGTTTGCGTTCGGACAGAGAGCGACGCGACAACGTGTAAAGAGAGACAGAGGATTAATCTGGAACAAACTAAATCAGTGTCGTTGGTGTACCTAGAGAAGAACACACTCTAACACACGACTCTTTCTTTTGGCGTGGACACGAAGGTGGCAAAGGATTAAGACACACAGTATAATCATGCACAATGTAGATAAAAATTATGTAGGCACAGAAAACCATAAATAATCAATAAACAATAACTTAACTTAATCCTAAACCATGGGAAGAGAACCCCAAATTTCACCCCTAACGGACAGTTTATGGGAAAGCTCTTGTAAGGTCAACAAAAGCAGAAAACATAAGGAATGCCCGCCACTTGTGATGCAAGTCAGGAGAACGAGTGTATTACCATCGGGCACTAACGCCAGTTAAGTGCGGGTCATCATGGACCTTCCCCGCATACTGAGCTAGCTTGACCGGACCAACTAGCAAAGCATGTCTCGTGGCTACTGGCTAGACGTAATACAACTCAACTCGGAACAAACACAAGTATACTAGTGCCGCAAGAAAGAGCCCATTTACACCCAATAAATGAATAAAATAAAATCATACACTCCCTGAAATAAAGAGATGTGGAAGAAGACCAACAATGAGTAAAGCTCACCCTGTCCCACACAAATCTCACACACAATGGGTGACTAGGACATGTATTACGTCGTGTCGATCCCATCTCAATTTTCATTTATGTCTTGTAGATTCCATTTCAATTTTATGTGCAGCTCGTAAGTCTCATCTCAATTTTATGTTCATCTCAATTTCCACGTGCCGGTTTAATAAACCCCTTGTGGTAAAGTTGATGTCGTACGAGCCCTCTCTCGTAAACAAAATCCCTTTTTTGGTCATTGTTGTTGTTGGACATGCTCTGTGTCTTGAAGCTAACCATCAGCTACCCACGGTGTATGAGAATCGGAAGGACAAAGCCATTCACACCACTAATAAATATTTTTACCATCTTTTGTACAAACCAGGGCCAAGAAGTATCCGCCACGGCGATGGCCCAGTCTCTCTCTCCGCCACTGGAGGGTCCACTTTGCCCAGGAGGACTGCAGGGCGATATCTCGATCCCCTGTCTCTCCAAAACATGCCGCGAAACCCTCCCCGCGAACACAAAGCAAACGATACAAGCCTAACTTGAGGTTTACTAATTTATACTGCGCAGTTAGCAAGCAAATAAATTTTTCCTCGTCGGAAATTGGTAAAAGGTACGGGTTACCTGGCGTTTTTACTGCCAGCCAGCTCCTGATGCCTCGTCTTCGGTCTTTCGGGATGATTTCCAAAATTACCGTGGTAGAATCGGCTGCATATTCGAGTGTTTTTCGGACGGGACACAGCAACCGGGCCAAGCTTCTAGTATGGCGTCTCTCTACCTTCTTCCTCTTCCCGCTCGCCCGCTTCCCGTCGGTCGAGCAAAATCAATAAAACCAATAATCCATATGTGTCACGTACAGTGGATATCTGGTGGTATACGTCAGCCTCTAGGTTCGTAGTTCTTTTACTCGATTTTACTCGAGGGAGGAATTAGTTGACGGCCGGGGGTCCTGGACGGTTTCAGTGCCCCCTTAGGTTTTGGTGAAGGAGGGCAGCTCGGACCTCTTCAACAAAATCTTCTTCCTTCTCGTCTGTCAGCAAAGGCGTGAGTGTGCCCCCTTGACACAGTGTGTTGAACGATCTGTACCCTTCTGTCCCGTGAGTTGTCAAAAGACAGTTGAGATTAGGTTGCCGAAGAAAAACCCATACTTCAATTTCTCATTCGTGGGAAAACATCGGCAACGTGGAGGAAAAAGCCTTGACGGGCGTGTTGTGGCATAAAAAACCTCCGGGTCGAGGAGCAGATATGAAGTTGTCCTCTGAAGATCGTTCTAGCGACTTGGTGGCAACGCAGTGTATTGACTTGTGCAGTTACCGTCGCAAACTTTTCCCCCGATGGATCAGCTGCAGCAGAGCCCCCTTAGATTGTTATCAGCTGGACTGCAATGTTGGTTGGCGCCGATCTGCAAATCGCGGCAACTGCAATGGGTGTTCCCAGAATCCCCAGTGTCCATGACAAGGTAGCCGGTCCAACTAGGTGGTGGGTTGTGGTCAAGCCCTTTCAACAGGGACGGCGAGAGACTGGTTGGACAACAGCTGAACCTCTTGACTTAGTCACATTGGCGACGACAAATTCTGGAAATTCAAGCAGCATCAATCTCTTATGTTAAGAGACTTCCCAAACCCCCAGTTCCTCGAAGCGAAAGGAATACTCCCCCCCCCCCCAAGAAGAAAAAAGAGAAGAGAGAAGAAAGAGAGAGAAGAGAAAAAAAAAAGAAAGAGAGAGAAGAGAAAAAAGAGAAAAGAAAAAAAGAAAGTTTTCGCCCAACACACACCCACGAGGAGCTGCTCTTTTCAAAACCTAGGATCCTGGTCACGGCACCACTGTCTCCGATCGCACCCCACCCCATTCACGAAATTGAATGAGGCAGAACCGAAAGGGCCCGCCAGAGGCGTTTGACATACACAAATGAAAATTATACTTCACCTTTCCCTTTACTCAATGTTTTTGGCCGGCTGATCTGGATCTAGGGTAGTTCTACCGCTTTGCGTAGCATCTCAAGTTCGTATCCTAGGTAAGAGCAGTCTTGAAGGAAGAAGTCAGGCGGAAGTAGAAGAAGAATTGAAACAAACACTCTCAACAAACAGTTTTACTTTCAGAAAGAATTTGATAAAGTTTTCTACATGAAATAATGTATGAGTCAGTGTGAGTCAAACAGAATCAGAATTCACAAATTACAAGAGATTGTCAGGCGAGATTTTCCCTCATAACGAAAGCTCAACACCCCCCCCCCCCCTTTGTATCGCGTTTGCGTTCGGACAGAGAGCGACGCGACAACGTGTAAAGAGAGACAGAGGATTAATCTGGAACAAACTAAATCAGTGTCGTTGGTGTACCTAGAGAAGAACACACTCTAACACACGACTCTTTCTTTTGGCGTGGACACGAAGGTGGCAAAGGATTAAGACACACAGTATAATCATGCACAATGTAGATAAAAATTATGTAGGCACAGAAAACCATAAATAATCAATAAACAATAACTTAACTTAATCCTAAACCATGGGAAGAGAACCCCAAATTTCACCCCTAACGGACAGTTTATGGGAAAGCTCTTGTAAGGTCAACAAAAGCAGAAAACATAAGGAATGCCCACCACTTGTGATGCAAGTCAGGAGAACGAGTGTATTACCATCGGGCACTAACGCCAGTTAAGTGCGGGTCATCATGGACCTTCCCCGCATACTGAGCTAGCTTGACCGGACCAACTAGCAAAGCATGTCTCGTGGCTACTGGCTAGACGTAATACAACTCAACTCGGAACAAACACAAGTATACTAGTGCCGCAAGAAAGAGCCCATTTACACCCAATAAATGAATAAAATAAAATCATACACTCCCTGAAATAAAGAGATGTGGAAGAAGACCAACAATGAGTAAAGCTCACCCTGTCCCACACAAATCTCACACACAATGGGTGACTAGGACATGTATTACGTCGTGTCGATCCCATCTCAATTTTCATTTATGTCTTGTAGATTCCATTTCAATTTTATGTGCAGCTCGTAAGTCTCATCTCAATTTTATGTTCATCTCAATTTCCACGTGCCGGTTTAATAAACCCCTTGTGGTAAAGTTGATGTCGTACGAGCCCTCTCTCGTAAACAAAATCCCTTTTTTGGTCATTGTTGTTGTTGGACATGCTCTGTGTCTTGAAGCTAACCATCAGCTACCCACGGTGTATGAGAATCGGAAGGACAAAGCCATTCACACCACTAATAAATATTTTTACCATCTTTTGTACAAACCAGGGCCAAGAAGTATCCGCCACGGCGATGGCCCAGTCTCTCTCTCCGCCACTGGAGGGTCCACTTTGCCCAGGAGGACTGCAGGGCGATATCTCGATCCCCTGTCTCTCCAAAACATGCCGCGAAACCCTCCCCGCGAACACAAAGCAAACGATACAAGCCTAACTTGAGGTTTACTAATTTATACTGCGCAGTTAGCAAGCAAATAAATTTTTCCTCGTCGGAAATTGGTAAAAGGTACGGGTTACCTGGCGTTTTTACTGCCAGCCAGCTCCTGATGCCTCGTCTTCGGTCTTTCGGGATGATTTCCAAAATTACCGTGGTAGAATCGGCTGCATATTCGAGTGTTTTTCGGACGGGACACAGCAACCGGGCCAAGCTTCTAGTATGGCGTCTCTCTACCTTCTTCCTCTTCCCGCTCGCCCGCTTCCCGTCGGTCGAGCAAAATCAATAAAACCAATAATCCATATGTGTCACGTACAGTGGATATCTGGTGGTATACGTCAGCCTCTAGGTTCGTAGTTCTTTTACTCGATTTTACTCGAGGGAGGAATTAGTTGACGGCCGGGGGTCCTGGACGGTTTCAGAACGTAGAAAATAATCACGCAGTAATTTTTCCGACCTTTATAATCGGCCTTGTGTTCCAGTGTTCGTAGTCGACGTAGATTGTAGATTAGAGGTGGTCGTTTGGTCTCGGGGGATCCTTTCTGCACTGCGACCTATAAGATCTTTTGTGCGTGACCATGCTTCTATTTAATGTCCCAGGAAATCCACCTACTCACCGAATCGGATGATTTCCTTGGGAGACTTACCCCTGATGTGTGCCAGTGGCCGATCAGAGTAAGTGCACGGTGGTTTCATCTGCCGATGCACAAAGCCTGCAAAGAGGTGAGTTTTCCTTACCCATTTTTTGCAGGTGGTATCTCACTTCGCAATGTCCAGTGAGTACATCCGTGAGTAGTCTTATTTCGTTCTTAGAGAGTAACAGGATGAGCTGCTCTTTGTTTTGGAGAGCGCAATAAGCTGTTTGGCTTGTCGTTGGCCTGGAATGCTCTTCCAGTAGGCCTTTATTTGCCTATTTTCCCATTTATCGACTTCTTCCCTTATTAGGGATGACGACATCCCACATGTGGGCTCCGCTCCAATAAATGTTGTTTGAGCTCCTTTTTTCGCGAGGAAATCCGCTTCTTTATTTTTCTCGATACCCTGGTGGACAGATACCCACATAAAAGTGAGTTTGTTGCTCTCAGCCAGCTGTATGAGTGATTTTTTGCAGTTCCAGGTGGTTTTTGACTAACAGTCATAGGCCTCCAAGTGCCTTAAAGCCGCCTGGCTGCCTGTGACAATGCAAATTCTTGCTCCTTTGTACTGTCTGGATAGGCATACCTGGGCACACCTATCCACCGCCAGTAATTCGGTTTTTTGTAGAGTGGACAGAAACCTTTCCACAGGCAGTGATTCCCTATACTTCGGGCCATATATGCCTATCCCGGCTCCTTCCTCTCTTACGGATCCGTCTGTGTACCAGATCATGTTGTTTTTTCTGCAGCCGGGATACCCTCCGGGCGCTTTCCTGGCAGTCATTTACGACCACTTCATAGGTAGCCCCGAAGTCTTACTCAACTGGCATGAAATCCCTTGGGCTCGTGAGGAACTGCTCCCTTATTGAGTCCAATACTTTCAAGTGTCCCCTTCTTAGGTTTTTGGGTCCTATTCTGAGAGCACTCACTAGTCCTTCTTTTTCTGCTTGTTTGTGCAGTGGAAGTAGGTCCAGCAAAACCTCCATCGCTGCTGTAAGAGTGGTGAACATAGCTCTCGTGATACCTAGACAGGCAAGTCTCTGAAGCTTCTGTAGCTTCTGTTGGCTTGCTTTTGTCTAGTTTTATCCCACCAAACGAGTGAGGCGTACGTGGTGATCGGTCTAACAACCGTCATGTATGACCAATAGATTATACCTGGTCTCAGACCCCAAGTCCTTCCGAAGAGTTTGCGGCATATCCAGAACGCCGCTGCGGACTTCGAAATTGTCTTGTTCTGGTGAGAGTTCCAGGTGAGTTTTCTATCCAGGATGATTCCCAGATATTTGACCTTTTCGGAAAACCCTATTTTAGTTCCCCTCAGTACCGGAGCAGTCAGTTCGACTTTTCTGCGGCGTGTGAACGGAACTATCACAGTTTTGACCGGGTTGATGCTAAAGCCCTCTTCCAATCACCATCGATTAATAGTGTTAATGACAATTTGTGTAAGGGTCGAAGTCGGACCTTCAAACTTTTCTTTGGCAACGACTGCTACATCGTCGGCGTATCCGTAGCTGCTGTAGCCCTGTTTCGTCAGCCTCCTGAGCAGTTCATCCACGACAAAAGACCACAGGAGGGGCGATAAGACTCCACCCTGTGGACACCCTTTTCCAATGGTGACTGTCACGGACTCTCCTCCAAGGTCTGCGGTTACTTTCCAGTCCACAAGCATGGATTGGATCCATTTTAGTGTAGTATCAATCCCCATCGTCTTGGTGACTCATTCAATGGACGAGTAAGTGGTGTTGTCTCTATCTCGTAACACTAGGTTGTGTAGAGCATCCATTGTGGATTTTCCAGGCTGATATGGATATTGTCGCATATAGAGTGGGTGACTTTTTAGGATGCCATTCCTCAAGTAGTGCCATTCCTCAAGTAGTTATCTACAATTTTTTCCATGGTTTTCAGGAGGAACGATGTGAGGCTAATAGGGCGGTAGGATTCAGCCTCTTCCGGAGGCCGTCTCCCTGCCTTGGGTATAAAAATCACCTTCGCCTCTTTCCACTCTTTGGGAGTGTAGGCCAGTACATAGCAGGCCTTGAAGATTTCTTGCAGTTGCGGGGCCAGGTATTCGATGCCCTCATGCAGTAGAGCAGGAAAAATGCCATCTTCACCTGGCGATTTATATGGTTTGAAGCTTCCAACAGCCCATTTGAATTGAAAATTTTATTTGCAATTCGCCAATCTTCGGAGGTGGGCTTATGCTCGAAGGGTCCACTGTTCGTCACATTTTCGGCAGCTTCACTTGACCCAAGGAAATGAGTCTGTAAGAGAACTCTGAAGCTCCCCTTAAGGTCCTGTGTGAAGCTACGATCAGCCTTTTTTATCAGGCCTATTCTATTGGAGTGGTCTTTTGCTAAAACTTTTTGGAGTCGCGCTGCGGGGGACGTTTCAGTAATCCCTTCGCAAAAGTTTCTCCAAGTTTTCCTTTTAGACCTTCTCAGCTCTTGATTATATTCAGTCAGAGCCTTGCGATGGGCATTCCAGTCCTTCAGGTTTATTCAGGTCCATTTAAATCCCACGAGTAGCTAGAAGAAAAAGGGTGGCCACCTGAAGTAAAGCCTCGCATTGCTTCAGGAAGGCTGATTGGAACCTGGGTGTCGCCCGTTACCCAGGAGTCCGCATAATGGTGACTAAGCTTCCCCTTTGCCATGCACTCCTTGGCTTATGCTGTTCCACCTTGAGTTGGTTTTTTTTTCCTAGTGGTTTCCTTTCCACCTCGGTCCAGGCATTGAAGCCAATAAGACTCTCTAAACCCAACATCCGTGAGACATGACCACAGCGATGCAGGGTTCGATTTATTGGACTGGGGGGTCTTTCAAGAGCCCCTACCAGTCTGGCGTCGTTGAACCGTGTGCAAACCCTAAGCCACGATACTACAGCCGGGTACGGTGCCCGCTCCGTTGGTTCACCTCCCCAAGCCGGCCACAGAGTGCCGGGCACTAAAAGGGGCTATCCAGGTGGCACCGTGTGGAGGTGGAGCCAGGACTTTACCACCCATCTCTGGTTCGTTGCTCCATGCTCATTTTCCCACTGTCTTCCTGTCTGCGTCGTGATTGGTGATACCCGCGGCGACTCGAACTCCTCTCGGTTCCACTCGGATTTCTCTCCGCTATCAATCCAAATCCGCCCGCGTTCACCTTCGCCGTTGGTATCCCACATCTTGAAGAAAAACCCACACAGCAATTTCCTCGTTTCTTCTCTTCAAATGGCCTTTTTGGTCATCAGCTTTTTGACGCTCAATCCCACTTCTGAGGTGATGGGAAAGCCGGGACGTCGCATTTACTCAATAAGAACACTTTATAACGCTTGAAAAATTTATTGTCACGGGAGCGCCTTTACACACATCCGCCTTGTTCATGCTATGGTCCCGTGCTGACTGACTGCTCGGTTCTGCTTCCTGTGGCACTGCCAACTTTGGCTCTAACATCATGTTTTAGAAATGCAGTAATGAATTTTTCTGTAAATGGCAATGGATTAGTGAGATTTGAGGGAAAGGGGTAGGTACCTAAGGAATCGGTAGCTCGGCATGGAAATCCGGCCCTGCGAACAGTTATTGCATTGGAATCAGTTCATTTCTTTATTCGTATACGTACCTATACCGTGTAGGTATTACACGGCCTTAAAGCCTTATATTCTGATTTATTTTTGACTTGGTAAAAACAATGGTTGAACTGGAAACATTAGTTGCCTCCATCATTCGTAGCATGTTTCTTTCTTATGTGCACTTTTAAATCCGACTTTCGTTTACTTCGGTGCGAACAATCGTTGCACTCGAACCAGTTGATCTCCTTGCTCGTGGAATGTCGATACAAAATGTGCGTATCCAAATTCGACTTTCGTTTACATCGGTACGAACAATCGTTACACTGGAACCACTTGATTACTTCATCAGCTGTATGTATGAACATGTGCGCTTTCAAATGCGATTTTTGTTTGGCTCGGTATGAACAATGCTGGCACTGGAGCCAGCTGACTTCTTCATTTGTAGCATGTTTCGCTGCATAGTGCGTTTTCAAGTATGCCTTTTGCTTTGCTCGGTACGAACAGTGGTTGCACTGAAACCAGTTCATGTTTTCAATCTTGGCGTGTACGGCCATGTGCCTTTTTAAGAGTGGTTTTCGTTTGGCTCTGTACGAACAATCGTCGCACTGGAACCAGTTGACTGCGTTATCCGCCGCGTGTATGAAAATGATGTGTTCTTTCAAACTTGGTTTTCGTTTGGTTCGGAAAGAACAAGCGTTGCACTGGAACCAGTTTATGTCTTCATCCGCCGCGTGTATGGCCATGTGCATTTTCAAATCTGGTTTTCGTTTGGTCCGGTATGAACAATGGTTGCACTTGAACCAGTTGATTTCATCAGCCATAGCGTGTTTATTGATCATATGCTGTCCCAAATTTGACTTTAATTCAGCTCGGTACGAACAATGGTTGCACTTGAACCTGTAAACTTCTTCATTTGAATCATGCGCTGTGTTCGATGCCACCACCGCGATGTTTCCAATGGCCGTTCTTGAAACAGCCCCATTCAAATCCAGCGATTCCATGCCGCCAGCCAGCACTGTCATTTTATTCGGCTTCCCTGTCAGACTCCTGTTGCCACACGAAGCGTGATGTTTCACAAGATATAAACTTGAATGCGATTCGTATCTGCAGTCACATGAATATCTTGGAATTTCTTCACAAAACGTCCCATTTTCATTGTTTCCGGTCGTCGTATTATGCACTTGTTTGTAATGTTCGTGTATTTCGAAACGATAGTGGCTCTCGTGGTCGCAGTAGATGCAAGAGAACTGTTCCGGTTCGACAATGGCATGGAACAGCTCGGCCGCATAGACCTTTTTGTGGTTCTTCCGGACGTGGTCGTCGAGATGAATAACACATTCAGTTCGATGCGAACATTGCGAACAGTTATACGTGTCAACACCTTCAGTCAGTTCTATCCTGAAATAGGACAGAAATGGGACCTCACAGACACTATTCAATAAATTATTCACCAGTAACTTACATTTTGTGATGTTTATTGAGTAAGTTGTACAACAAATCGGGAAGTGATGTCAGCGACCGAGGCGCCGTTTTCCATTGACGTCATAGCAAAGTTGCCAACTGTTCGGGATTGCCCGCCAAATTTGAACCAAATAATGGAAGTTGTGTACCAATTATTGTAGCGAGCTTATCGAATTTCAGTTTCGACATTTGTTTCTTCGGCATCTTTCCTATTTGGGGTTTGAAGTTTTACTGAATTCACCTATAATATATACTTATATTAACTTCACCTACAGCACCTACCTTCATATTATAGTAGGTACAATTCAAATTCAAATACATACACTTTTTACACAATTGCACATTATTTACACTATAATACCCTTATTACACATACAACACAATCATCACAAATGTAAGTTTATAGTTCCTACCACTACCAATGTTGCCTTGCGCGCGAGTAAATAAAAGGCGCAGTCGCAACTTGCCAAATGAACAAAGACTGTTGGGCCAACTGACAAGTACGTAGGTATAGATACCTAGGTCCTTTGGAAATAACTTTTGTTAAACTCGGTACGATGCTTGGTTGCACTGGAATCAGTTGGACTCTTCCATCGTGGCGTGTATGGACGACATGTGCTTTTTCAAATGCGTTTTCTGTTTGGCTCGGTACGAACAGTCGGTGCACTGGAACCAGTTGATTTCTTCATCCGTTGCGTGCATGGTCATGTGCCTCTGCAAATTTGATTTGTGTCTGGTTTGAAACGAACAATCGCTGCACTGGAACCAGCTTACTGTAGCGTGTTTGGACATGTGTTTTCTCAAATACGACTTCACTTTAGTTCGGTACGAACAATCGCTGCACAGGAACCAGTCCGTGCCGTGTACGACCTTGTGGTATTGCAAATTTAACTTATCTTTGGCTCGGTACGAACAATGATCGCACTGAAACCAGTTCATCTCTTCGTTTGTGGTATGTTTATATGTCCTGTGCGATTTCAAGTGCGACTTTTGTTTAGCTCGGTACGAACAATCGTTGCACTGGAGCCAGTCGATTTCTTTATTCGTAGCATGCTGATGCAACCTGTGCGATTTCAAGTGCGACTTCTGTTTGGCCCGGTACGAACAATCATTGCACTGGAGCCAGTTGATTTTATTCGTGGCATGTTGAAGCAACATGTGCGTTTTCAAGTTGGACCTCCGCTTAGTTCGGTACGAACAATCGTCGCATCGAAACCAGTTGACTACTTCATCTGCAGCGTGTATGAACATGTGCTTTTTCAAGTTTGATTTTTCTTTGGTTCGGTGCGAGCACTGGCTGCATTGAAACCATTCAATTGCTTTATTCGTAGCGTGTTTATTTGTCACGTGCACTTTCAAATGTGCTTTCTGTTTAGCTCGGTACGAACAATCGTTGCACTGGAACCAGGTAATTTCTCTACTCGTAGCGTGTTGCAACATGTGCGTTTTCAAGTGCCACTTTAGTTTGCCTTGGTACGAGCATTCGCTGCACTGAAACCATTCAATTTCTTCCTTTGTGGCATGTCTCAATAGGTGTCTGTTCAAACGCGATTTACAACTAGCTCGGTACGGACATTGATTGCACTGAATCATTTATGTCCGTGAACTTGGCCGCTGATTCTCGCGGCCGCTGATTCTCGCAGCCGCTGATTCGGCGAGGATAGCCGAGCCCAAGCGCAACTTACAATGGGAAAAACATGCAAATCAGCGGCTGGCGGCTGGCTGCGGCCGCAAAGACGTGGGAATTAGCGGCTGGCGACTGGTGGCTGAGACATTGAAATCAGCGACTGGATAATAACAAATATATTAAAATCCGAATGATATTTTGCTGAAACAGCTCAAGGAATGTTTAGGCAGGCCGCCTGCCCCCTGTGGGATCGAATCCAGCCCGCGCACTATGGAGCGAGGGGTGGAATCCACCCCTCAATTTTCAAAGTCAAAAAAAAAAAATACTTATCCAAATAGGATTTTGCTGAAACCGCGTACAGATGTTCAGGGAGGCCTCCTGCCCCCTGTGAAATCAAATCCAGCCCGCGCACTATTGAGGGAGGGGTGGAATCCACCCTCCAATTTTCAAAGTCAAAAAAAAAACTTATCCAAATAGGATTTTGCTGAAACCGCGTACAGATGTTCAGGGAGGCCGCCTGCCCCCTGAGAAATCGAATCCAGCCCGCGCACTATTGAGGGAGGGGTGGAATCCACCCCCCAATTTTCAAAGTTCAAAAAAAAATACTTATCCAAATAGGATATTGCTGAAACCGCGTACAGATGTTCAGGGAGGCCTCCTGCCCCCTGTGAAATCAAATCCAGCCCGCGCACTATTGAGGGAGGGGTGGAATCCACCCTCCAATTTTCAAAGTAAAAAAAAAAACTTATCCAAATAGGATTTTGCTGAAACCGCGTAGAGATGTTCAGGGAGGCCGCCTGCCCCCTGTGAAATCGAATCCAGCCCGCGCACTATTGAGGGAGGGGTGGAATCCACCCCCCAATTTTCAAAGTCCAAAAAAAAAAATACTTATCCAAATAGGATTTTGCTGAAACCGCGTACAGATGTTCAGGGAGGCCTCCTGCCCCCTGTGAAATCAAATCCAGCCCGCGCACTATCAAGGGAGGGGTGGAATCCACCCCCCAATTTTCAAAGTCCAAAAAAAAAACTTATCCAAATAGGATTTTGCTGAAACCGCGTACAGATGTTCAGGGAGGCCTCCTGCTCCCTGTGAAATCGAATCCAGCCCGCGCACTATTGAGGGAGGGGTGGAATCCACCCCCCAATTTTCAAAGTTCAAAAAAAAAAAACTTATCCAAAGAGGATTTTGCTGAAACCGCGTACAGATGTTCAGGGAAGCCGCCTGTCCCCTGTGAAATCAAATCCAGCCTGCGCACTATTGAGGGAGGGGTGGAATCCACCCCCCAATTTTCAAAGTCCAAAAAAAAAATACTTATCCAAATAGGATTTTGCTGAAACCGCGTACAGATGTTCAGGGAGGCCTCCTGCTCCCTGTGAAATCGAATCCAGCCCGCGCACTATTGAGGGAGGGGTGGAATCCACCCCCCAATTTTCAAAGTTCAAAAAAAAAATACTTATCCAAAGAGGATTTTGCTGAAACCGCGTACAGATGTTCAGGGAGGCCGCCTGCCCCCTGTGAAATCGAATCCAGCCCGCGCACTATTGGGGGAGGGGTGGAATCCACCTCCCAATTTTCAAAGTTCAAAAAAAAAAATACTTATCCAAAGAGGATTTTGCTGAAACCGCGTACAGATGTTCAGGGAGGCCGCTTGTCCCCTGTGAAATCAAATCCAGCCCGCGCACTATTAAGGGAGGGGTGGAATCCACCCCCCAATTTTCAAAGTTCAAAAAAAAAATACTTATCCAAAGAGGATTTTGCTGAAACCGCGTACAGATGTTCAGGGAGGCCGCCTGCCCCCTGTGAAATCGAATCCAGCCCGCGCACTATTGAGGGAGGGGTGGAATCCACCCCCCAATTTTCAAAGTCCAAAAAAAAAATACTAATCCAAATAGGATTTTGCTGAAACCGCGTACAGATGTTCAGGGAGGCCTCCTGCCCCCTGTGAAATCAAATCCAGCCCGCGCACTATCAAGGGAGGGGTGGAATCCACCCCCCAATTTTCAAAGTCAAAAAAAAAAATACTTATCCAAATAGGATTTTGCTGAAACCGCGTACAGATGTTCAGGGAGGTCTCCTGCTCCCTGTGAAATTGAATCCAGCCCGCGCACTATTGAGGGAGGGGTGGAATCCACCCCCCAATTTTCAAAGTCCAAAAATAAAATACTTATCCAAATAGGATTTTGCTGAAACCGCTTTAGTGCAAGCGGTACACACCTAAAAACACATCGATACTGCATTTTGGAGTGCAGTAACGAGATTTTGTATGGGCATACTTTATATCAAGACAATGGATTTGACCTGCAGCACTCGATATTTTGTCCCTTAGGGGGCCAATGGGGGCCCTCCAAATTTTCAAGATGCAAAAACTTTCACATGACGATCATTGAGTATCGTCATGTATGTCATAAGTGAAGCTTACGGGTCTATTGAAAATATTTTCATCAATTGTCGTTGTGTCCAATTCATTCTTCACACTTAAAAAAAAAATTCTTTGGCAGAGGTCAAAAAAACTGTTTTTATTCTTTCTTCTATGCAAGGAGACGATAAATTCATATGTTTTGTTGCGTTCCCAACTGAATCGCATTCCTTGAACCTAATTATAAAGAAATTTTTCTTGTTATGGTATTTTTCAAAGAAGTGGTGACCTCTTCAGTACTTCTTTTCCAAGAGCATTTCTTTTTATGTCCCCACTGGATATAACTCGTAATTTTTGCAGGAATGGAGACCTTGAACTCTTTTCTTGGTGTTTGCGAAGCAACATGACTCTAAAACGCCCAAGGGAGTCCAAAAAAAATATTTTTCTGCTGGGCCGTCCAACTTACGATATTTTGATTTTATAGTAGGAGAGACGCGGACCAGTATTCAATCCAGGCTGCAGGCACAGGCGATTTGGTTTCAACAGAAAATATTCTTCCATGACGTGTTTTATTGCAGTACAACAAAACGCAGAGTCGTTAGGTGTAAGTAGGTATATTTTCCGGTAGAGCTTATTCGCCTAGACTAGATTTTATTTATTTGCGCGTCTCACCTACTACAAAATCAACATGCCAAAAATTTGACGGCCCAGCAGAAAAAAACAGTTTTAAGGCTCTCTTGTATGTTTTGAAGCCATGTTGCATGGAAATTACTAAGAAAAGAGTTCAAGCTTCTCATATCAGCGAAAATTGACAGTCTTATCCACTAGGAACATTGAAAAAAGTGCTGTTGAAAAAAGTGTACTGAAGAGGTCACCTCTTCTTGGGAAAATGATATTGCGAAGAAATTGTCTTCATATTTGGGCTTACGGAACGCGATTTAGTTGAGAACGCAACAAAACATATGAATTTGTCGTTTCCTTGCACAGCAGAAAAAATAAAAACAGTTTTTTTGACCTCTGCGAAAGAATTTGTTTTTCAAATGTGAAGAATGAATCGGACACGACGACATTTGATGGAAACATTTTCAATAGACCCGTAAGCTTCACTTATGACATAGGTACATGACGATACTCAATGATCATTTTGTGAAAGTTCTTGCATCTTGGAAATATGGAGGGCCCCCATTGGCCCCCTAAGGGATGAAATATCGAGTGCTGCGGGTCAAATCGCTTGTCTTGGTATAAAGTACGCCCATGCAAAATCTCGTCACTGCACTCCAAAATGCGGTATGCTTTTCCGTACCGCTCCCACTACGTACAGATGTTCAGGGAGGCCGTCCGCCCCCTGTGAAATCGGATCCAGCCCGCGCACTACAGCAAAATCCTATTTGGATAAGTATTTTTTCTTTGGACTTTGAAAATTGGGGGGTGGATTCCACCCCTCCCTCAATAGTGCGCGGGCTGGATTCGATTTCACAGGGGGCAGGCGGCCTCCCTGAACATCTGTACGCGGTTTCAGCAAAATCCTATTTGGATAAGTATTTTTTTTTTGGACTTTGAAAATTGAGGGGTGGATTCCTCCCCTCCCTCAATAGTGCGCGGGCTGGATTCGATTTCACAGGGGGCAGGCGGCCTCCCTGAACATCTGTACGCGGTTTCAGCAAAATCCTATTTGGATAAGTATTTTTTTTTTGGACTTTGAAAATTGGGGGGTGGATTCCTCCCCTCCCTCAATAGTGCGCGGGCTGAATTCGATTTCACAGGGGGCAGGCGGCCCTCCTGAACATCTGTACGCGGTTTCAGCAAAATCCTATTTGGATAAGTATTTTTTTTTTGGACTTTGAAAATTGGGGGGTGGATTCCTCCCCTCCCTCAATAGTGCGCGGGCTGGATTCGATTTCACAGGGGGCAGGCGGCCTCCCTGAACATCTGTACGCGGTTTCAGCAAAATCCTATTTGGATAAGTATTTTTTTTTTTGGACTTTGAAAATTGGGGGGTGGATTCCTCCCCTCCCTCAATAGTGCGCGGGCTGAATTCGATTTCACAGGGGGCAGGCGACCCTCCTGAACATCTGTACGCGGTTTCAGCAAAATCCTATTTGGATAAGTATTTTTTTTTTGGACTTTGAAAATTGGGGGGTGAATTCCTCCCCTCCCTCAATAGTGCGCGGGCTGGATTCGATTTCACAGGGGGCAGGCGGCCTCCCTGAACATATGTACGCGGTTTCAGCAAAATCCTATTTGGATAAGTATTTTTTTTTTTGGACTTTGAAAATTGAGGGGTGGATTCCTCCCCTCCCTCAATAGTGCGCGGGCTGAATTCGATTTCACAGGGGGCAGGCGGCCCTCCTGAACATCTGTACGCGGTTTCAGCAAAATCCTATTTGGATAAGTATTTTTTTTTTGGACTTTGAAAATTGGGGGGTGGATTCCTCCCCTCCCTCAATAGTGCGCGGGCTGGATTCGATTTCACAGGGGGCAGGCGGCCTCCCTGAACATCTGTACGCGGTTTCAGCAAAATCCTATTTGGATAAGTTTTTTTTTTTTTGGACTTTGAAAATTGGGGGGTGGATTCCTCCCCTCCCTCAATAGTGCGCGGGCTGAATTCGATTTCACAGGGGGCAGGCGGCCCTCCTGAACATCTGTACGCGGTTTCAGCAAAATCCTATTTGGATAAGTATTTTTTTTTTGGACTTTGAAAATTGGGGGGTGAATTCCTCCCCTCCCTCAATAGTGCGCGGGCTGGATTCGATTTCACAGGGGGCAGGCGGCCTCCCTGAACATCTGTACGCGGTTTCAGCAAAATCCTATTTGGATAAGTATTTTTTTTTTGGACTTTGAAAATTGGGGGGTGGATTCCTCCCCTCCCTCAATAGTGCGCGGGCTGGATTCGATTTCACAGGGGGCAGGCGGCCTCCCTGAACATCTGTACGCGGTTTCAGCAAAATCCTATTTGGATAAGTATTTTTTTTTGGACTTTGAAAAGTGAGGGGTGGACTCCACCCCTCGCTCCATAGTGCGCGGGCTGGATTCGATCCCACAGGGGGCAGGCGGCCTGCCTAAACATTCCTTGAGCTGTTTCAGCAAAATATCATTTGGATTTTAATATATTTGTTATTATCCAGTCGCTGATTTCGATGTCTCAGCCACCAGTCGCCAGCCGCTAATTCCCACGTCTTTGCGGCCGCAGCCAGCCGCCAGCCGCTGATTTGCATGTTTTTCCCATTGTAAGTTGCGCTCGGGCTCGGCTATCCTCGCCAGATTAGCGGCTGCGAGAATCAGCGGCTAACTTCACACCCTAGAATCATTTCAGTGTTTCTTGCAACAGCCCAGTTCAAATCCGCTGATTCCATGCCTTCGACCACTACTGGCGTTCTTTGTGGCTCCCGTGACGGGTCATTTTCCCACAAATCGTGATGTTTCAAAAGAAACAGACTCGAACCCGATTCGTACCTGCAGTACTCACACTTATATCTCGAAATTTCTTCATAAAACGTTCCATTTTCATTTTTAACGGTTACCGAATTATGTATGTGTTTGTAATGTTCGCATATTTCGAAACGATAGTAGCTATTGTAGTTGCAGCAGATGCAAGAGAACGGTTCCGGTTCCGCAATGGCATGACATGGTAGAACTGCATTCATATTTTTGTGATTTCTCTGGACGTGGTGGTCGAGTTGAAAGTCGGATTCAGTCCAATACGAACATTGCGTACAGTTGTACGTGAGAAAGATTTCGGGTGGTAGTTCTAACCTGAAATGACACCGAAATGGGATTTTCAAGAAACTATTCAATGTACCCTAAAGCTGGATGCAGTAAGTTAAGAAATAAGAAGTAACAGTAAGAAGTAAGGAAAATAAACATGCGCAAAACAATATCACCATTCATAGTGGCAGTAAGGTATGCAGTAAGCGTTAGCAGTATGAAATAAGAATTAAGGAAATGGTCCAATTCCATTTCTTACTGCTTATTGCTTACTGATCGTATAGGATCGTGCCATATCGTGCGGGTTCGTGTGCACTCCTTGGTGAATTTTGAAATTGGCGTGTGTATTTGGAGAATTGTTCGAGATCTTTTGCCTTCATTTCCAGAAAATACGCTCGAAAAAATCCATGTGTTCGCCTTTTTCTATTAATGACTCGTGTTTTGAATCGTCTCGGTCTCCGTTGCTTTTTTTATTTGTCAAAACAGTGTACCCTAGTGGAATTCCCGCAATAGCTGCAGCTTCGTCTTCATCTATCAAATTCATTATCAAAATTTCGGAAAATACTCGTGGTAAAAACAACAACACAGAGGTTATGTAATCAAACTCAAAACAGAGAAAAAGTGGAATCGGACTGTCAAGTGAACAGCTGAGCTGTCATATTATGGTGTCAACAACGTCAACTATTGCGCATGCCTATTTCTTACTTTTTGCAAACTCTGAATCATTTCATACTGCTTAACGCTTACTGCTTATCTTACTTCTTACTGTTATTTCTTATTTCTTAACTTACTGAAACTATGAATCCAGCTTTATTCACTCCTAACTTACATTTTGGGACGAGGAAGAGGCACAACCAATCGAGGAGAGATTTCAGCTAGGATTTCAGCGACACGAAGAACAGTACATAGGTACCTGCTTACGTCTTCTTGGTTACTTGAGTAAGAATGGAGGACTAATAGGATGATTGTGATTGCATGAAATTTGTTCACCTGATGATCGGCAGGTAGCGCAAGGATCGAGTTATGTTTTTACGTTTGTTAAGCTGGATTCATAGTTGCAGTAAGTTAAGAAATAAGAAGTAACAGTAAGAAGTAAGGAAAATGAACATGCGCAAAACAATATCACCATTCATAGTGGCAGTAAGGTATGCAGTAAGCGTTAGCAGTATGAAATAAGAATTAAGGAATGGTCCAATTCCATTTCTTGCTGCTTATTGCTTACTGATCGTATAGCATCGTGCCATATCGTGCGGGTTCGTGTGCACTCCTTGGTGAATTTTGAAATTGGCGTGTGTATTTGAAGAAATGTTCGGGATCTTTTGCCTTTATTTCCAGAAAATACGCTCGGAAAAATCCATGTGTTCGCCTTTTTCTATTAATGACTCGTGTTTTGAATCGTCTCGGTCTCCGTTGCTTTTTTTATATTTGTCAAAACAGAGCACCCTAGTGGAATTTCCGCAATAGCTGAAGCTCCGTTGTCATCTATCAAATCCATTATCAAAATTTCGGAAGACACTCGTGGTAAAAACAACAACACGGAGGTTATGTACTCAAACTCAAAACCAAGGACGTCTCTCAAAACAGAGAAAAAGTGGACTCGGACTGTCAAGTGAACAGCTGAGCTGTCATATTATGGTGTCAACAACGTCAACTATTATGCATGCTCGAGTGCATGCTTATTTCTTACTTTTTGCAAACTCTGAATCATTTCATACTGCTTAACGCTTACTGCTTACCCTACTTCTTACTGTTATTTCTTATTTCTCAACTTACTGAAACTATGAATCCAGCTTTAGGGAATTGCACTGGGGCACACATAACAGGTGTAAGACATTGTTAGAATGATTAGAAATCAAAATCTCGATCTCGTAAACGCCAAAAATAGTTTGTGAACAAAACAGTTAAAGATGACAGTATTTAGTGAGGTTAGTCCAGCTGACGTTGATTCCAACATGGATGAAACTTGACAGATGACAATGACACTATTGACATTTTGCCATAAACTCCCTCTAAATGCAATCACCCTATTATTGATTCATGCCGTTTGAGATTGTCGCGCTATGGGCCGTTTTAATAAGTATTTGGCCGGTAAGGTAGAGATGGATTTGAAATGGTTCTCATTCCCGCTTGCGTCAAGCTTTTTTCGGCCACAAAAGCTCTCTTCGTTACAGATTGTGGGTAGGTTCTTCTGTTCCAGTTAGAGGTGTATAACTTTATCTTCTCAAGATACGATAATTCTTCAAAATGGACATTCCACCTTGTTGTATTCAGGATTTGTTTGAAAGTTGTATGGTCAATGAGAGAATTCCTATAGGCTGTCTGATTTCTACATGATTCAAGTGGGCTGTGTTTCTGGTCACCATCGGCCGATCGCGGCCTGGATCGCAGCCCACTAGAATCATGTAGAAATCAGACAGCCTATAGCAGTCGGTAGATTTTCCTATTCCAAAAGATCCACTTACAATTACAATACAAGATACAACCCATAGGTATTTGGTAGGTACTCCAACAAGATGAAGCCCCTCTACATCATGCACCAGTTTTCAGGATTCAGGACGTTTTTGAGCACTCGGTACATATCTTAAGAATATATCTTAAGAAATCGAGAGAAATCTTGAACAAAAGATTGAATCTACGATTGACAAATTGCCCGGGCAAGCTCGTCGTGTCCCAAAACAGGCCGTGTGACTCGTGTAATATGAGTACCTAAGCTATCGTTTATGGTTACTGACTATCGCATCGGAGCGACTATCGTCGGAACAACCCGGAGTCCCACTCCTGGATACCCCGATGACAAGACGAAGAATAGGTATAGGTACTTGCTGAGGGCAGAGGGAAACTGGAGGGAATGAATAAAAGGGAAGAATGGCGAAAACAAAACAGCCAAAGGCATGAATAATGAAGATAATTATTTATTCTTGTATTCAATTGTTGTCATTCATTTCTATAGTTTATCACTTATCATAATTTTTGAGAACATGGAATCCATTTAAAGCCGAGAGACATGACTAAACTTCAGGTACCTATGTGAATACCGAGGGTACCGAGGTACTTTACTTACAATTACAGAACAATTTGAACCAAAGTCTAAACGCGAATGTTCTTCAGCATACCTTTTGCTCGACCTTTTGTGTCTTTTTTCTCGGGAGGGGGTTGAAAGCCTTTTATAGGCACCAGGCAGTTCTATTGTTGTCTGGTAATGTGGGAGTCTCCTGGTAGGCATACCCACTAATAAGCCTCCTCATGGCACACCTGAGCAATCGGTACCGCTGTTCTTCCTGCTCCTTGCCTCTTACTATTGTTCTTAGTAACTCCGTTATATGAAATACTTCAGTCCAGCCGTTTTTTTCTGTCTCATTTCCAGTTCCACGCCTCTAACGTCCTTTCCCTTGCTTCACCTTCTGCAATTGTCCATTCTTGTAGATTGACGTCCTGTCCTCCACTCTAGGTAGGTATGTTTTATTGGCGGTAGTCCCGCTAAAAGCCGTAGTCATAGGTATTCCTTTTGCGCCAGGTCATGCCTGACTTGTCTTTTTAATTGGAATCTCGGCACACCGAAATCACTCGACATCAGCACATCATCTGCATCAGCAGTGCGTCAGCACGTGTCGTTTGACATCCCCCTTTCGACAAGAACTGAACGAACACCGTGGACAGTGAAACCATAACTTTCTTTTGGAGCATGTTTCAACATGTGCGTTTTCAAACCCCCTTTCTGTTTTGATTTATTGTCACGTGCAGTGCAACGTAAGTAGGTCGAGCAGAGTTGTAGGTATAAGTGGACGGAGGAGAACCCCGACCAGATAGAGAGTAGCAGTCGAGTAGTCGAGGGAGAGTGAGTGGTCATCACCGAGTGTGGAGTGAGGGGCTAAGGCCCAGGGCCTAGCCCTGGCCTAGCACCCTATAGTACGAATGTCAGACCATGTGTATGTGTGAGTATAGAACTAGTGTTAAGGAAGTGTACATATTATGTAAATAAACCATGTGATATAGATCTTTGCCTCTTCATCTAGAGCTACATACGCCCCCAACCTTGTAGATCTTCAACCCCGCGATAAGGGCAAACCCTTATCGTGACAATAAGAACACTTTGAACATGGAAACCAAACGATGTCTTCGGCGGCAGCATGTTTGATCATGTGCTGTTTTAAACTAGATTTATGTTTGGTTTTGAATGAACATTTATCACATCCAAACCAATCAATGTCTTCAGCGGCAGCATGTGTCAACATGTGCGTTTTCAAACCGTTTTTCAGTTTGGATTTATGAGAACACTTTGCACATTCATACCAATAGATGTCTCTTGCATCAGCATGTGTCAACATGTGCTTTTGCAAAGTGATCTTGCGTTTGGATTTATATGAACACTTTGCACATTGGAACCAATCGATGTCTTCCGCGGAAACATGTTTCAACATGTGCCCTTTTATATTCCCATTATGCTTGGTTTTGAATGGGCATTTATCACATTGGTACCAATCGATGTCTCTAGCGGCGGCATGTGTCAACATGTGCGTTTTCAAACCTTCTTTTAGTTTGAATTTATAAGAACACTTTGCACATTCATACCAATCGATGTCTCCTGCAGCAGCATGTGTCAACATGTGCTTTACTAAAGCGCCCTTTAGTTTGGATTTATATAAACACTTTGCACATTGGATACCAATCAATATCTTCAGCGGCAGCATGTGTCAACATGTGTCTCTTCAAAGTGCCCTTTGTTTTGTATTTATATGAACACTTTGCACATTCAAACCAATCGATGTCTTCAGCGGAAGCATGTCTTAGCATGTGCCCTTTTAAACTCCCATTATGCTTGCTTCTGAATGGGCATTTATCACATTGATACCAATCGATGTCTCTAGCGGCAGCATGTTTGAACATGTGTTGTTTTGAAGTAAATTTATATTTGGTTTTGAATGAACATTTATCACATCCAAACCAATCAATGTCTTCAGCGGCAGCATGTGTCAACATGTGCTTTTTCAAACCGCTTTTCAGTTTGAATTTATAAGAACACTTCGCACATTCATACCAATCGATGTCTCTTGCAGCAGCATGTGTCAACATGTGCTTTTTCAAATCGCTCTTTCGTTTGGATTTATATGAACACTTTGCACATTGGTTCCAATCAATGTCTTCAGCGGAAGCATGTTTTAACATGTGCCATTTCAAATTCTTATTATGCTTGGTTTTGAATGGACATTTATCACATTGATACCAATCGATGTCTTCAGCGGCAGCATGTCTCAACAAGTGCCTGTTCAATCTGCTCTGTTGTTTAAATTTATGTGAACATTGTGAACATTCAAAAAATTGCATCTCTTCATGAGAAGCACGAGTTGGCATGTGCTTTTTCGAATTTTTCTTTCGCTTGGGTGTGCTCAAACATTCAGTGCGCGGGAAGTTTTCGACAAGGTCAACTACACTGACGTGGGATGGTATCGTTGCAAGCATCGCTGGCAATCGATGGGAATCCGTGTGTTTTACCAGAAGCAATGCAGAATCCGTCTTAAATCGGCAGTGATTGCATATGAATTTATGAAGTTCTTCATTGCAAAATGAACTTAGTTCAATGTTGTCGTCGTCGATCCTGCCGTGATGCTTGTGTTTGCAGTGTTCGTACAAGTCCCAATTGTAATAGCCCTTGAATTCGCAGCAAAGGCACAGAAATTGCTCGGGCTCCACGATGGCATGGAATAGTTCTGCCGCGTAAACATTGTCATGGTCTCTTTGCACATGGTGTTCTAGTTGAAACTTGAATTCAAACTCATATGAACACTGTTGGCACCGATGTATTTCAGCCATGACTGACGATCTGGAATAGCCACTATTAGTAAGTAGAGATATCTACCTAACAAATATAGTTCAGTAGATCCCTAGTGCTAGACTGCTACGCACTTTCATTGGATTTCAACCACATTTATATAGGTAACCTAGGTATGAAATCCAGTTCCGACAAGGAGCAGTCTTGATGAGTAAGTGATGGGTACTGAGATGGCGAGATGACTACTTACCTAGATAGGATCCCTCTGACTGGATGTAGAACGAGATGTAGACGTAAGTGTATTTAGTTGATTTTGATGGTTTATAGAGTTAATTTAGGATGAATATAAACGTAAGATTACATTGTAGGTGTAGTACCTGCACGATAAAATGGCACCACTTTGTAACAGTTAGATTACCTACTACCCACTGCGCTTGCGCTTCGTGCGCAGCAAAGAGAAAGCCTTCTCGTTCTTTGTCTGAATAAGGTTATAATTAGGTAAGTACGTTGTATGAAATTATGAATTAATTAGTACGGAAAACGCTGTAAAATTAGGCCTACCTACCTACCTACCTGTGGTGGCCTGTGGAAATTAGGCCTGTGGAAACAGTCACTTTGCTAATTAATTGACGGACACTCGTTGACGTATCGATCAAAAAATCTCTTAGTCTTGTCGGGAATATTATTAATGAAACTCTGTCTTTAGTTATTCGATTTCATGGTTGCATTTTAATCAAGAGCGTCATCAGGCCGCTTTGTAAACAATGTTCGCATCAGATTCCGAAGGACATTTCAATTGATAGAATGGTTTGTCAGGAAAGGTATATTCATTTCGGTACCTACACCTTGTGAGTCATTAAAATGTGAATTGATAAAAAAATCACCTTTGAAAAGCAAAAATCCAAAAACCAGAAATGTTAAATTTTCCTTTGCTCGGTCGTACAGCAAATAGGTACCTACCTAAGTAGGTACCTACTTACCGAGGTACTTAGGTAGATACCTACCTATATATGTCTATATGTCTAAACAGCCACTTTGTTAATAATGGTCGGATGGATTCAAAAATAGTTTCTTCTTGTCAGGAACATTTTTAATAGTGATAGTCTTTAGTTATTCGATTTCATGGTTGTATTTTAATCAGAACCGTATTTAAACCGCTTTGTAAACAGTGTTCGCATCAGGTTCCAAAGGACGTTTCTTGATGGAGTAGTTTTGTCAGAAAGGGTGAATAATAATTCTGGTGCATCTTGTGCGTCATTGAACTCTGCCAGACAAATTATCTACTGGTAATTAGGTAAGCTTAATGCATTCCATCGAACACCTTAGATTTAGATTTTTTTCAAGAGCAATGGTTGACGCTATCGGAAGTCTTTGATAGCTTTTAGCTTCATACGAACAATGATTGCACTGAAACTATGTAGTTGATTTCTCCAATCTTGACGTATATACGGACATCTGGCTTTTCAAATGCGCTTCTCGTTCGGATCGGTACGAACAATGGTTGCACCATTGCATTGATGTGTTCGATGCCAATGCTCCGATGGCCCTTCTTGCAATAGCCCTATTCGAATTCGGCGATTCCATGCCTTCGGCCTCTACTGTCGTTCCTTTTGTGGCTCCCGTAACGGTTCATTTCCACACAAATGTTTATATGTTTCAAAAGATATAAACACGAATCCGATCGGTATCTGCAGTAATCACACGGATATTTTGCCATTTCTTCACAAAACGTCCTATTTTCATTATAGGACGGATTATGTATCTACTTGTTTTTAATGTTCGTATATTGTGAAACGATAGTAGCTCTTGTAGTTGCAGTGGATGCAAGAGAACTGTTCCGGTTCGACAGTGGCATGGTACAGTAGAACTGCATTAACATTTCTGTGATTCCTCTGGACGTGGTGATCGAGTTGAAAGACTGATTCGGTCCGATGCGAACATTGCAAACAGTTGTACGTGGCAACAATTTCGGGTAGTTCTAACCTGGAATAGCACAAAAATGGAGTTTGAACGATTTGACAAATACTATCAATAGGTACACCTATTTACTATTACCTTACATTTTTTGGTGATTGAGAAGTAGTACCTACAACAAATCTGGAAATGATTTTAGCGACCTACTACGTAGGTCTTCCTGTTCGCAAGACTAGAAAATGATTGATGCTGTATGAGTTGGCGCAGTAGCTCCGCCCACCGTGGTCCTTCTAGTTCCCCCCCCCCTCCCCCTTCAAAGATCTTCAGAAAAATCCTACATTAGGTACAAATAGTCGAAATTTTTGTTTTTTTTTGCTTTGCGCGCAAAGCAAGGACGTGACGTAGGGGAGAGCGGGAATGGTTTGGACAACGAGTTGGTCGGAACAGCTTTGAATTTCCCGCGAAATGTACTTGGTTATCGCTGATACTCGTCCAATATGTCGGTTCAGTGGTCGCCTCATTGCGATACCAGCAAAAAGTTAATTGGTTGCGGTTTTGACAGATACGTTCGAAAAATGTATTTTCCTGGTTTCTGATGTAATATTTCACCTATGAAGATGGCGGTAGGTACAATCGCGAAAGCAGCCACACGCATCAATGGCCCTAAAAGATCGCCAATAATTCTTGGTGGTTGTTTAATTTTTTTATTTATTGTAGCTGAAAAACATTGACAGTCTATTTTAGTTTTCAAAAACTTTTTTCTAAAGGATCCTACTGTGGGATGGTTTGGACACAGCCCGTTATGTCCAACCATCCCACACATTGTCCAAACCATCCCCGCTCTCCCCTAATACGAAGTGCGACTACTGCTACTGCATCTCCTGGTCGTGCGCAGTAGGTAGTAGGTAATCTAGCTGACTAGCTGTTCTGTTACGGAGTGGTGCCATTTTATCGTGCAGGTACTACACCTACAATGTAATTTCACGTTATAATCATCATGAATTCGCCCTAAAAACATCAAAATCAACTAAATACCCACCTCTACATGTCGCTCTACATCCTGTTGGAGAGATTCTATCTAGGTAAGTGATCACCTCGGTAGCCATCTACTTACCATCACTTATTCATCAAGACTGCTCCTTGTCAGAACTGGATTTTATACCTATAGGCTGTCTGATTTCAACATGATTCTAGTGGGCTGCGATTCAGGCCGCGATTGGCCGATGGCGACCAGAAGCACAGCCCACTCGATTCATGTAGAAATCAGACAGCCTTAACATAAATGTGGTTGGAATCTAATAAAAGTGTGTAGCAGTAGTAGGGTTGCCAGATTTTTTTTAATTATATATATGAGACACCTGAGAAATATATGAGATTAGCAAAAAATATATGAGGTAAATTTTTTTATTATAACTATCTAGATCCACATCACAATAAACATTCCGTAAAAAAGACAAATAAAAAATAAACAATTTGAAAATCTGATGAAATTTTATAAAGTCCCGATAAAGTCCTAATTTTGCCTGGGGTCCTTGCAGGTTCACCTATATTGGCGCCATCGCCAACCCCAACCCCAACCAGCCCGATCGATAAAGCGCTCCCGGTTAAACAGCCAATTAAACCAGTATGAGCTTGTATACTTGAAGACCTGCGCACGAGCTGCGAGCAAAAGGAAACCGCCTATATGAGAAGATCTATACTAACTACCTACCTCTATTAATAACAGTTAACAGTTCGCTCATCTTTGAAAAAGTGGGTAGGTACCTAATCTAAATGAATTTAACTATAAAATACTTTTTTATCAAGTTAAAAAAAAAATAACTTCATTCAGGGCAATAATTCCGACCTTTCCATGTAATTTTTAGAAAATAATGAGCACAAAACTGAGTACAGACATATTCAAAAATATTTTGCAGCTGCAGCTGCCGATTTTCAGTAGCTTTTTTGCTGATGCCTTCTCCTGGACATCCGTTCATTAGTGTCTCATGATGAAAAAAATCCTCTCAACTTGAGAAAGAATATAACATTCCAGTTCAGAATTGTTATGCTTGAATTGCAGCGCAAAAATAAAAAAAATATAATAAAAATTAACAAAATTATGTCTGAAACGGCTAATAGCTGGAAATATATGAGATTTGCTCATATATTTGATGTGTGGTATGAGGTATGAGATATTGTTGAAATATATGAGTCTCATACCAAATATATGAGATCTGGCAACCCTAAGCAGTAGGGGTCTACTGAACCAATCGTAGGTAGGTACCAACTTACTAAAAATGGCTGTTCCAGATCGGCAGTCATGGCTGAAATACATCGGTGCCAACAATGTTCATATGAGTTTGAACTTGACTTTCAACTAGATCACCACGTGCAAAGGGACCATAAAAATGTTTACGCGGCAGAACTATTCCATGCCATCGTAGAACCCGAGCAATTTTTGTGCCTTTGCTGCGAATTCAAGGCTTATTACAATTGGGACTTGTACGAACACTGTAAACACAAAAATCACGGCCGGATCGACGGCGACAACATTGAACTAAGCTTATTTTGCAATGAAGAAATTCATAAATATCTATGTAATAACTGCCGATTTAGGACCGATTCCGCACTGCTCCTGGTAAAGCACACGGATTTTCATCGATTTCCAGCGATGCTTGCAACGACACCACCACACGTCAATGTAGTTGACCTTGTTGAAGACTTCCGGCGCACTGAATGTTCGAGCACACCCAATCTAAATGAAAATTCGAAAAAGCACATGCCAACTCAAGCTCCCCATGAAGAGATGAAATTGTCTGAATGTGCACAGTTTTCATATGGATCCAAACAAAAGATAAATTTGAAGAGACAAAAGTTGAAACATGCTGCCGCTGAAGAACTCGTTTGGTTTCATTGTGCAAAGTGTTCACATAAATCCAAAACAAAGCACAATTTGAGGAAGCACATGTCGAAGCATGCTGCCGCTGAAGACGTCGCTTGGTTTAAATGTGATAAATGTTCATATAAAACCTTCCGGAAAGATACCTTTAAATTGCACGCGTTGAAACATGCTGCTGCTGAACACGTCGATTGGTTTGAATGTGATAAATGTTCATTTAAAAGCAAGCATAAAGTGAGTTTGAAAAGGCACATGTTGAGACATGCTGCCGCTGAAGACATCGATTGGTTTGAATGTGATAAATGTTCATTTAAAAGCAAGCATGAAGTGAGTTTGAAAAGGCACATGTTGAGACATGCTGCCGCTGAAGACATCGATTGGTTTGAATGTGATAAATGTTCATTCAAAACCAAGCTTCAAGTGAGTTTGAAAGGGCACATGTTGATACATGCTGCTGTTGAAGACATTGATTGGTTTGAATGTGATGAGTGTTCATTTAAAACCAAGCTTAAAGTGAGTTTGAAAGGGCACATGTTGATACATGCTGCCGTTGAAGACATTGATTGGTTTCAATGTGCAGAGTGTTCATATAAATCCAAAATCAAGGGCAATTTGAAGAGGCACATGTGTACACATGCTGCCGCTGAAGACATCGATTGGTTTGAATGTGATGAATGTTCATTTAAAACCAAGCTTAAAGTGAGTTTGAAAGGGCACATGTTGATACATGCTGCCGTTGAAGACATTGATTGGTTTCAATGTGCGGAGTGTTCATATAAATCCAAAATCAAGGGCAATTTGAAGAGGCACATGTGTACACATGCTGCCGCTGAAGAAATCGATTGGTTTGAATGTGATGAATGTTCATTTGAAACCAAGCATAATAAGAGTTTGAAAATGCACATGTTGAAACATGCTGTTGCTTGTTCATTGAAATTGCTTATGCGATTAGTACCTAATAAGGCTGAGGATAAGGTGGTGACTGAGCGTCAAAGCTACGTATGCCGTCATCGGTCACCTTCCCCTATAAGTAGGTAGGTATATTTATGCACGATGCAGCCATTTTGTTGAACAATATAGGATATAGGTAGGCTCCTTTCTTCTGTCATAATCTCACTTCGCCTTATTTCGCAGTTGGAGAGGAAAAAACGTAAAATTGTCAAGAAACGAGTTAGATATGTGGCACTACCAACTGAATAAGGTGAGAATATCGGAGATTAATGGCAAAAAAAATCCAGCTGATGTCATATCAGGTCGTTCAACGATCAATATGGCAATAGGATAATTGGCCAGATCTTGTGTCAGATTCTCTGGTGTTTAATAAGTCTCTTAGATTGTATCGATAAGCCCTATCTGATTTCTGAAAATGATGATAGGGTAGGTAACTAGGGTCTGTTATTATTACTGTTGAAAATGGGACATCTGTACCTATACCTACCTACTGTAGGTAGGTAGATGCCCATTTTTTACCGCTTGCTACTCGGATCCCGGAAACGGTAGGTAGGTAGGTAGGTAGGTAGGTAGGTAGGTACAACCTAATTTAAAAAACGACCAAACGTGTCTTGAATGAGAAGTATCTCATTGACATACTTGAGATAGTCATTAGATAGCGCTACTTTTGGTAATTCAACCGACTTTGTATCTCTTACCGTTTCTAAAATCCCCAGTTATGAGCGTTGGAAAACGGAACACCTGGTATTTATCTGTTCAGTAAAGCTTTTGTAAGTCAAGTGCGAGGTTAAGTGTATAACTTGGTGAAGTTATAGGTCACCTATATCCATTTATCTAAGTACATACCTTAATAAACAAATTGAATAATAAATAAATATTCTCGATTTCTCTTGCGACCGGTTTACAGCATGAGAACTGAGAAATTGTCACAAAATATCATAGAAACATTTCAGTCAGTACCTAAATGGATCACAGTCTAAGTATCCTTCAAAAGAATGGAATCGAACCAGCACCATGGTTCGAGGTCGGGGATAAGTAAGTAAGAAAGCTAGAAATGTACATGCAAGAAGAAAGCCAAAGGCAAGACCACTGCGGTAAAAGAGAGCAAAACGTCTCTTAATCAAACTTAAAAAAAAACGGAACGACAGCATGTTTATACTGACATCAAGTTCCAAGTTTACCCATTATGGAATCGGCCGTTGGTAAATAAATCAAAAATTGAAACGGAGAGATGTGATGTCACGTTTGAATCGCGCGCCATTATTTTAGCTCAGCTCATTTACTGCCAGAGGGCGCGATGATCACCTGTCACTTGTGTTTCTCTCAATTTACGGGGAGCCTGACGTCACCACATTATAACCTTACCTCGAACCGCATTTATCAATAATTCTTTATTTTTATTCATCCAACCAGGACGAACAAGGCGTTCCTCGGCTCGCTGAAATCACTTCCCGATTTGTTCTACCTGTTCATCATCACAAAATGTGAGTTCCTAATGAACATGTATTGAATAGTTTCAATCAAGCCCTATTTCTCTGTGATTTTAGGTCAAATCTACCCGAAATTGTTGCCACGTACAACTGTCCGCAATGTTCGTATCGGTCTGAATCCATCTTTCAACTCGACCACCACGTCCAGAGGAATCACAGAAATGTTCATGCAGCTCTACCGTATCATGCCGTTGTCGAACCAGAACAATTTTCTTGCATCCACTGCAACTACAAGAGCTATTGGTGTTTGGAAATATACGATCATTACAAACAAGTGCATATTCTGGCGACTGAAATCGATGAAAATGGAACGGGATGTGAAGAAATTAAGAAATATCCGTGCGACTGCTGCGGATACGAAACACATTCAAGTTTATCGTTTGTAAAACATCACGCTCTATGTAAAAAGGCGCTGATAGGGGAGCCACAAGGAAGGATATTGCCCGCTCAAGACATGGAATCGCCTGGTTTCAACGGGGCTCATTCAGGAAGGGCTATCAAAAACGTAGGAGTAATGAAATCAACGCATGATTTATGCTTTCAGTGCAAACATTGTTCGTACAGAGCTGAACAAAAATCACATTTGAAAAGCCACGTGAGAAAGAAACATGCTACGAATGAAGAAATCAGCTGGTTCCAGTGCAACGAGTGTTCATACCGAGCTAAAAAAAAGTCACACTTAAGATATCATGTGATAAATAAACATGCTACCGATGTGGAAATCGACTGGTTCCAGTGCAACCATTGTTCGTACCGAGCCAAACAGAAATCACACTTGAAAAGGCACATGTTCGTACACGCTAAGGAAGAAGAAATTAACTGGTTCCAGTGCAGCGATTGTTCGTACCGAGCCAAATGGAGGGGGAACTTGAAGAAGCACATGTCGCTTCAACACGCCACGAATGAAGAAATCAACTGGTCCCAGTGCAAAGATTGTTCGTACCGAACTAAATGGAAGTCGCACTTGAAGGTTCACATATTGCGTCGACATGCTACAAATGAAGAAGTCAACTGGTTCCCGTGCAGTCATTGCACGTACAAAGCCAAAGAAAAATCAACTCTCAAGTACCACCACATGTTCATGCACGCTGCGGATGACGAAGTGAACTGGTTCCAGTGCAGCGATTGTTCGTACCGAACTAGAAGAAATGTGGATTTGAAGATACACATGTCCATACACGCTACGGATGAAGAAATCAACTGGTTCCAGTGCAACGATTGCCCCTACCGAGCCAAAAGAAAACGTTATTTGATAAACCACGTGTCTTTAATGCACACCACGGATAAAGTAATTACCTGGTTCCAGTGCAACGATTGTTCGTACCGATCCAAACGAAAGGCACAGTTGAAAAGCCACATGTCCATACACGCTAGAATCGGAAAACTCAACTAGTTCCAGTGACACGATTGTTCGTACCGAGCTAAACAAAATTGTCATTTGAAACTGTACGTTGTTATTTTATTAATGGCACTATTTTGACCAGAACAGATGACCAGAGCATCTAAATAATAACAACAGTCACCAATCACGAACGTTTAAAAACAATTAAAGCAAAAAATACCTACGGTGGAAAAAGAGGACAGGTAGGTATACCCTCTAACATCTTCGCCCCTAAAAATTGTTGCCAAAATGCTTTCGAGAGAGACCAATTTTCAGTAAACTGGTTCAGAATTGAACTCAATCGGTTGAACGGTTTAAACATAAAAAAAAATTCAATTCCAAATTTCAAGGGCTATATCTATCTCAGTTACTGTACGTTTTAGAACAAAGTGTTTGGAGGGAAGTCTACTTCATTGTTTGATGTACTATCGATTGCCAAAGATCCCAGGATTGAACACCGAACACCTCTGGCATTGCAGGTAGGAGTGGGTTTTTAGTCAGTTTTTTAGGCGCATAAGGCCGCCGAAGGACGCCTCCATAATTAGTCCCGGAGTATAGAATGCCATTTTCTGGTCCTCAATTTCTATTGACGTCGTTTTGTTGGGCGCGGTGCAGTGGCTTGGCCGCACGGCGCCCTCTTACGGTCACTGCTGATACGACCGTATTCTAAAAATTACCAAGAACAAGAACATTGTTCGAGAACCTCTTCCTAAAGGAGTACTATCCGCTATGTTCATTCAGTTGAGTAGCGACATCTCGCAGCCGAAAATAACACAAATAGGCATCCTTCAGTTTCGTAAATCACCACTTTTAGCGCTGAGTCGACTCCTCTGGACACTCCTCCACTACTGTGGTTTATATAGGACATCCTTTTCGTTTCAAGGCCATCTTAGCGCGAGCGTCAGCTCAGCAGGATGGTACAAATTCTGAAAGACGACAGACGATAAGTAGGGGATATAAGGGCGCGGAGTCAGGAGTGGGGGGAGCAACCTTGACCTTGACGGGTCATTCACCTGACCTTGACAGGTCATTCACCTGACCTTGACAGGTCATTCACCTTGACGGGTCATTCACCTGACCTTGACAGGTCATTCAGCTCAAAAGGTCGTTCACCTTAACCTTGACAGAGGTCATTCATCTCAACCTTGACCGACCATTGACCTTCAACAGGTTTATCCACCTTGACCGGCCATTGACTCTTCGAGAGCTCGTTGACCGTGATCAGCCATTGACTCTTCAAGAAGTCATTTACCTTGACCGCTCAACCACTTTGATATCCTCTCAACCTTGAGAGCTCATTAACCTCGGTCTCAATAACTCATTCACACCTCGACAGATCATGGTGCGGGTCTATATAAGCTCAAATCAGCTTAGTTTGTTTGGGTTTAAAAGGAGGATTTGGATAGAAAGAAAACACTTTGGTGAATTATGTTTCATCGGGTTTTATTAATTCTAACACATCAGCATCATCAGATACATTATCATTATAAGTATCAGACACGTCATACTCCAATAGATGCTTTATTTTATTTTCTTGCCGTTGTAGCATCCTCACTTTGCTGTAGTAATCCAGGCATTCACCATAGTCATCCTTCTCCTCCTCCTCCTCTTCCACTTCCAAGTAAATGTCAACATTATCTATCCATTTATTGACAAATTTCTCTACTTTCTCGTTGCTATCTTCTGTATATTCAATCCACTCAGCGTTTGTAGGCAATGTAGCAAAATATGCTTCAATAATGCAATTAATCATCGTGACGGCGTTTCCTTGGCGTAATAAGTTGCGTAAAAATCGAATAGATGTGTTCTCATTTGCATCTCCGAAATGGTAACTAAAGTCTCTGAATAGATCATGCGTATCATCATAATAATCAAAATAGAAAGGGTTAGTATCGTGGTGTGCCAACTTTGTCAGCAACATTTTTTTCAAATCTGGATTCATGACTATTGATTGAGCAGACACAACCGGTACTTCTCAACGTTCTCGATCGAATGTACGTTCTTATGCTGTTTAGCAATGAGAGTAACAAGTTTATGCAAGTGGGGGCTCTGACCTTGATACATAAAGTGGTGGGGAAGTGGTAGGGATGGAATAGATATATTGAAGATCATCAGCAGTGTGGTTCAGTTATCATCATGGAGAAGTCCAATAGCAAGTCACCTTCGGGTTATTTACCTTTGATAAATGAAACAACGCATTTTTTGAATAAATCAAAACGCAAATACATCAGTGTCGGCTTGAGTATTGAGCGACAGTTTGCTCCACTAGTGAGATTGTGTGGTAATAATCAATGTGTCAACTTTGAGGAAGAAGATTGGATTGAGTTCCAGGAAATTTTCGATCTTCTTCTCGATTACTTACAGCTACAATCCCCTTCAAACAAACCGATGCCTCTACTACTGAAAAACATCAGCATCCACTTCACTGAAGTAAACAACGTTCGAGTTATTCAAATTATAAACGAACATCAACATCATTTTGGTAGCATCAACGGAGCTTGTACAACAGGGTTGAATAAATATTTGTAAAATGTGAGGTAATTTGTTAAAATTGATAAGGAATATATATATAACTTCAATAACCTATAAGTACCTACTGCAATTCCACTGCAAGCATGGAGTTATTTAGTTTTCACATAAAACTAATCATCATCGATTCCAGATACTATGAATATACCACCAGTGGTACCAGCAGCAGCAGCATCGGTAGCATCAGCAGCAGTTACGCAGCAGCAAAAAGAAGAAGAAGAAAACTGGGATACGTGTGATGCTCCCACTTACATCCCAAATCCGCCACCACATATCATAAAAACGCAACCTCCCGGGCTTACAAAAGCACAAAGAAAACGGTGGCGGGAAGAACAGCGGGGGATCCATGCAAAGTGGGAAGCTGGAAGGTACTTACTAAAACTATTTACTTTTGTTGTTATTAGACATTATATATAATAAAATTTATTTGAAAGTAATATTTGTCTTTATTATGTATTATTTATAGTATGTTATATTTGTCCTAAACAAACTAAGCTGATTTGAGCTTATATAGACCCGCACCATGATCTGTCGAGGTGTGAATGAGTTATTGAGACCGAGGTTAATGAGCTCTCAAGGTTGAGAGGATATCAAAGTGGTTGAGCGGTCAAGGTAAATGACTTCTTGAAGAGTCAATGGCTGATCACGGTCAACGAGCTCTCGAAGAGTCAATGGCCGGTCAAGGTGGATAAACCTGTTGAAGGTCAATGGTCGGTCAAGGTTGAGATGAATGACCTCTGTCAAGGTTAAGGTGAACGACCTTTTGAGCTGAATGACCTGTCAAGGTCAGGTGAATGACCCGTCAAGGTGAATGACCTGTCAAGGTCAGGTGAATGACCCGTCAAGGTCAAGGTTGCTCCCCCCACTCCTGACTCCGCGCCCTTATATCCCCTACTACGATAGTTGACAGCGAAACAATAGAGCAATTTTAGCTGTGTTTTGACACATGTTTTAGAGGTTGTGCAATTTCAGAACGCGATTTGCTCAGAAAAGCAGCTATAGCTTATCAATCCTGCACTGCAGAAGGAACCTTACATGATAATTTGATGCTCTAGTCGTTGTAACAAGCCCGACTAGCGAAAAAATTGTTAACACATCTTACTGTTACGAATGTTCGCATCAATATTTGCTTAGGAGTCAAACAATAGTCAAATTTGAAGCTCGCAATAAAACAATATCGGTAATATTTTTTTTACTTTTTAGGAGCAGCACATATTAGCATTTTGCTAGGTAATCTGCAGTTACCGCTACGAGACAACCAGATATACCTACACTGAGAGAAATATTTTGTGATAATAACAAAACATGAGTGTTGATTCAACAAATAACTTATCCTATATCAACCAACACAACTTTTTGTTGCATTAATAAACAACTTTTTGTTGAACTTCAAGTTACATCAGCTACAAACCTTTTGTTGTTTAATGTAAAAAACCATTGCTCAATTTACAAAGTTTATGTAGGCTGTGTAACTTTTGTGTCACAAAGTTTCTGTAGAGTACACAGAAGAGCTGTTTAATATTCGATCCACTTCAACGGTAATTATTGTTCAACCCTCAAAACTATTGTTGTTATTTTCAATCTTATAATGCACAAAATGTTTGTTGAATTCACCGAATTTTGTTAAAAATTATTCATTTCACAATTCGCTTGTTAATTTGACAAATAATTTGTGAAATTTATAATGAATTTTTTAACAATGAATTTGTTGATACTACAACGATTTTGTAAAACCATTTTGTGAATGCCTCGCCAAAACGACAAACATTTTGTTTAAATGACTTATTATTTTTGTCAAAAGCCTAATCGCTCTTTTTTCGATTCTACCAAAGTTTTGTTGATTTAACACATCAAAAGCGTTTGCGCTAATAACTACTAATTATTTGTTACTTGTAACAAGCATTCCGTTGAAATGAATTTGCTTTGGCGATTCTCGAATTAGTCCAAAAGTTTGAGTGCACTAAATCTGGTCGGAATTTGACGTGAAACTGTCCACTCTCGGCCTGATTTAGCAACTAAATAATTTAAAGTAATTTAGACCGATTCAATAATCGCAGCCGTGGACTATTGAATATCGGTGCCTTACTGGTATAAATTTTTCTTGTGTCAGGTACCAAAAAGTTCAAGTGGACGATGCGACGGACGATGCGATGTAGAGTCTTCAGTACGTTTAGAGCAGCTTTGTCAAATAAAAACTCCAGCTCATGAGCCCAAGTAGCTTTTTACAGCGGCTGCTAAGAGAAATTAGGCACCTTTATTTTTCCCAAATAATTAATTATGCATAAGTAAAAAACAAAAAGTTTGGGGAAAACAGCCTGCAAATCGAATCAGCTTTTTTCCTTTTTACCTTATAAGTGCAAATATAGAAGTAATTTATCAAAACACCGGTTGTAACAAGGTTACTAGACTCAAGATAGAACTTTTTTTTGCAGAGTTGCTCTGAGCTATATATCACCGGGGGCTTTTGACGGGGTATCAAATTTGAAAATAATTGTCAATCAAAAGTTACAATTTGGCATGCGGCGTTCACAATTTTGGAAAAAAAATAGAAAATAACGCCGAAGTCTCAAACACCAAACACTTCTCAGCTCATGAAACCTCACGGAAAATTGGCACTGATCTTCACTTTTTGGGCACTTTAATGTCCCATTATATCGCCTATTCTATAATTTTGGTAACAAGTAGGTACGACAAAAATTGACTGTAAGTAAGGCACTGATATTCCGCAGTCCCGAGCAAAAGCAAAAATCATTTCAATAGAATGCAATGTCAGTAACAAATAATATTTGCTATTGGCCCAAACGTTTCTGTGAGATGATTCCAATCAACAATTTTTTTGGGATTCAACCAGCGCAGCGTCACAATTAAAACTACATAACCTAGTGACAAAATTGAATGACTGTCTGTAGGCCACAAATTCCAAAGCACTTACCTATCTACGCCCTTTAGTTGACTTCAGCTTAGGGGTCGCAAAAAAATACACGAACCACAAATAATTTGATTATACTTACCTACCTACTCAGGTATGTATGTAAAATTGTACACGATTAAAGCCACTCGCAAAATAAATACCTGATAATAGTGAATAAAAAACCAAAATGCATTGAGAATTTCATAAAATATATTGAGCATAAATTTTGAATAGAATATAATAAATACACTAGCATAATACTTATGCATAATTACCTGAGGGATTCACACGAAATATATAAAATGCACTAACATAATGTAGGTACTACACACACAAATACACATAATCATGAATCTTTTTGGAAGTTTTATGACTTGGTCTTTTTCTTCTCTTCCACCTTTTTTTTTTGGTTGGCACAATCATTGCGTGAAGCAGCCACACAATTGCCAAATGTTTCCCATCTGTAACAAATATTGTGAACTTCAATTATTGAAGAAACAGTGATGGAATAGCTCACCTTCTGGAATATTTCGACCCTCCTGTACAAGTCAGGCCAACATCTTATTGCCCTTGGGATCTCTAAGTTTTTTCTGCAAGATTGGAATGATCTAAGCCAAAAAAAAATCCATCTTCCATCTTCTGAGCCAATACACTACTCTTTTGACTGGCTGTATATTCTCAAAGTCGATGTCAATCTATAAATAATAGTAATCAATCAGCTACAAAAAATGCTGCAATATATTTTGTCAATTTATAGGTACTTGAAATAACCACTTACCAAAACATGGGTGTTGGAATGCCTGTATGCCAGTCATTTACCTACTACAATACACAATACCTGGGTATTACAAAAGTTAAGCTTGTCAAACCACCACCACAAAAGTGTTCAAAATACCTACTATAATTATTACATTTTTTTGTTGTAAAAAATGCTACCTATGCGCACAATTTTAAAGATATAGAGGTACCTCCACCTAAATGGAACAAGAGTCAAGACCTTTTTAACGAAGGTGGTTTGATAAGTGTGTATACCTTTTGATTTTGCTAATTGCTAAAGAATACCAGCACATGACGGTGGTGATAATACATAGTGAAGGAGAACTTTAGCAAAAGCAGACTTGAGAGATATGGAGTATAGAAGCATATACAACAGCTTTATTTAATTTCTGATACAAATATTGTATAGGTACTCATTATGTCTTGATAGAACTGAAATTCAAAAGCTGATTAAAATTCAACTGACCTTAATGTTCCAAAGTAGGGTTCCAACGATTCTCAATTAAACAATTAACTGTCACTACACCACCAATAACCAAGAGCAGGAAGCAGGCTGGATGCTCGTCTAGTACAATATTAGTTATAAATACATACAAAGATCTACCCTATCTACGAAATTTTGTACATCCAACAAAATTGAGCCGCAACTTCACAGAACAGTCTTTTCATTTACGAAAATCTTGTTAAAACAAGCAAGCGTTACAAAGCCAGTTTACAAATTGACAAACATTTCGTAAAAACGAATTCAGTGAAATTCTATAAATATTTTGGCGAATTGACAAAATGTTTGTGGAAATGCATTTCCTTGTAGCTTTTACAGAATGTTTGTTGAAATTTTTTTGTCGATAGTACAAAGTTGAGAGTCTATAAATATTCCGTAGAAATGACAGAAAGTTTTGTCAAAATAAAATAAAGAGATTGTATAAACATTCTGTGGATTCTACAAAAGTGGCGGTCGAAAATTGTAAAATTTAATTTTTGAGAAACAACAAAGCTTATTTTGTCAAAATTTACAAAAATCGGGTATCTTTTGTAGGAATGACAAAAGCGTTTGTCGAAATACAGTTAAGAGGTAGTACAAACATTTTGTAGATTCTACGAAATAGCAGTCGAACCTTTTTTTGAGAAACAACGAAAGTTATTTTGTCAATGGTACTAAATTATTTGTTGAAGTATTTAAAATATCAGAAAAGCTACAAAAATTGTGTTGAGTCTACAAAGAATATCATTTTGAGAAACGACAAACTTGGTTTTGTTTATGTGACAAACTTTTGTTACCGATCAATAATTCAATTTATTCAGATTTTGTAATAATTGACACATTTTTAGTTGATATCCTGGACATTTTGTTATTATGACCAAAAACTATGTTATATCAACAAAATTCATTTTTGTTACAATAACAAAACCAGTTTTGTTAATGTTGCCAAGAAATTTCTTTCAGTGTACCCAGGGTAGAGCAATATCCTTCCATTTGCATTTCATAGTGTTATCAGTGTTCATATCATACCGCAGAGAGGGTCATTCGTCATTTGCAAAATTCGATAATCCATGATCTATCAAATACATAAAAAAGTTTTGCACCTAACATCGCTATTAATCACTGTCGCGGATGTACTAGTCAAATTTGTAACAACCTGGTCGAATATTCAATTAGGTACGCGCCGGGAATCTTACTCATTTGACAACCGAACGCAAGCGCATTGTAGTAGGAAAATGGCCTAAAAACTCTGATATTCAATCGAATTTCCCGCTAAAAATCACAGTTCCGCCAGTTGTCAGGGGTGGCGCTGTGATGTTGATGTTTCCTAGGGTTGCTAGATTATCGACAGCTTTGGCTGTACAAGGGTTACGCAATCATCCGTTGCTAAGGGCCGATGGGAGGGGCTAAAATTCAGCTATGTGTCAAAATTTATCATGAGCGGAGAGAAAAGGAAATTTGCGGAGTCCAGTGCTGTTGCTTGATGTCCGCAACCGAACATACATGAAAATTTCATTCATATAGCAGCATAAAAGACGTGTTTTGAAACTCATCGGGCAAGTCATATCCACCTCTCACACGAATTTGTACACCTAAATCCAAAATAAACACGCTCTTGACAGCTAGAGCCCGTTGAGACGGACGCCTATGGCCTTCCGTGATGCCGACAGCTGTCACTCCCTAACTCCGTGAGGCCATTTAGTAAACAAACGCTCAGCCAGAATGCGGTACCCTTACGCTGGCCGACCGGTCGCGTGATAATTAGGTTCCCTAGATGTTTCCCGAGTTTCACTTCGGTTCCAGTCGTTGCTGTGCAGGTGTTACAAAACGGTGTCATTCAATCCTGTAGGTACTATACCTACCTTAAATGCAGTTTTACGGTTATTATTTTTGAATTCGTTCTTCAAAGCATCAAAACCAACTGAATGCCCGTCTCTACATTCTATCTAGGTGAGTACCTAAGTACCTAGGTGGATGGATTTTGTACCTACAAAAATGCAGTCAAAATCCAAATAAAGTGTAACAGTAGGGATATTCTGAACTGCATTGTTAGGTAGGCACCTACCACTTACTAATTATGGCTATTTCAGATCGTCAATCATGGCTGAAATACATCGGTGTGAACAATGTTCATATGAGTTTGAACTCAAGTTTCAACTAGAGCATCACGTTCAAAGGGCGCATAAAAATATTTACGCGGCGGAACTGTTCCATGCCATCATAGAACCGGAGCAGTTCTCGTGCGTAAGCTGTGAATTCAAGAGTTATTACAATTGGGACTTGTACGAACACTGCAAACACAAACATCACGGCAAGATCGACGACGTCAACATTGAACTGAGCTCATTTTGCAATGCGGACTCCCACCGATTGGCAGCGGTGCTTGCAACACCACCACACGCCAATACAGTTGACCTTGGTGAAGGTGAAGGCTTCCCGCGTACTAAACGTTCGAGCACCCTCAAGCGAAAGAAAAATTCGAAAAAGTTAATGCCAATTCAGGCTTCTCATAAAGAAATGAAATTGTTCAAATGTGCACAGTGTTCATATGAATCCAATCAAAAAGGGAATTTGAAAAGTCACATGTATGTGAGACATACTTCCGCTGAAGACATAGATTGGTTCAAATGTGCAGAGTGTTCATATGAAGCCAAACAAAAAAGCGATTTGAAGAAACACTTGCTGAAACAACATGCTGCACCTGAAGACATCGATTGGTTTGAATGTGATAAATGTCCATTTAAAACTAAGCAAAATGTGAATTTAAAAGTGCACATGGTGAATCACGCTGTCGCAGAAGACATCGTTTGGTTTCAATGTGCAAAGTGTTCATATAAAGCCAAACACAAATCGCATTTGAAAGTGCACATGTTGAAACATGCTGCCGCTGAAGACGTCGATTGGTTTTATTGTGACAGATGTTCATACAAAACCAAGCATTGTGGGAGTTTGAAAAGGCACATGATGAAACATGCTTCCGCTGAAGACATCGCCTGGTTCCAATGTTCAAAGTGTTCTTATAAATGCAAACAAAAGGGCGCTTTGAAGAGGCACATGTTGAGACATGCTGCCGCCGAAGACATCGATTGGTTTCAATGTGATAAATGCTCATTCAAAACCAAGCATTACGCTAGTTCAAGAAAGCACGCGTTCACACATATTGCTGCCGAAGACCTCGTTTTGTTTCCATGTGCCAAGTGTTCTTACAAATCCAAACATGAAGCGGATTTGAAGAAGCACATGTTGAAACATGCTGCCGCTGAAGATATCGAATGGTTTGAATGTGACAGATGTTCATTCAAGACCAAGTATTCTGTGTGTTTGAAAACTCACATGTTGAGACATACTGCCGCTGAGGACATCGTTTGGTTTCAATGTGCACAGTGTTCGTATAAATCCAACCAAAAAAGCAATTTAAACACGCACATGTTGACACATACTGCCGATGAAGACATCCATTGGTTTGAATGCGATAAATGCCCGTTCAAAACCAAGCTCAAGAACAATTTGAAGAAGCACATGTTGAAACACGTTGCCGCTGAAGACATCGTTTGGTTCGAGTGTGATCAATGTTCATTCAAAACCAAGCATTATCTGGGTTTAAAAAGTCACATGTTGAAACATGCCGCCGCTGAAGACATCGCTTGGTTTGAATGTGATGAATGTTCATTCAAAACCAAGCATAAATCTTGTTTGAAAAATCACATGTTCAAACATGCTGCCGCCGAAGACATTGTTTGGTTTCCGTGTTCAGAGTGTTCATATAAATTCAAACAGAAAAAGAATTTGAAAACGCACATGTTGAAACATGCTCCAAAAGAAAGTTGGTTCCACTGTCCACGGTGTTCGTACAGTTCTTACCGAGAGGGGGATGTCAAACGACACGTGCTGACGCACGCTTCTGGCAGTGATGTCGAGTGATTTTGCCGGTTCAAATTGTTTATGTACCTAAATGTGAGTAAAGTACCTTCAGTACCTACTTGAAGTTTACCCGTGCCTTTCGGCTTTCAACTGATTCCATATTGCCAATAATAATAATAGTAATAGAAAAGTTGAAGGAATGAATAGCAACAACAACAAGTAAACATAATAGACAATAAATAATACTTCCATTCTACTTCCCTTCGGCTATTTTTTCTCCATCATTTCTCCTCTCTTATTTTCCTCCAGTTTCACCATATCGGGTTGCTTTACATTGCTGCTTTCGTTGATGAATGAGAACACTAGAAGATTGGAGAAGACTTCGCAAACTGAAACCAGCTGGTTTAATCCCAACTGCTGTGCTGCATCATGTGACTCGCCAGCGAACACAACACCTTCGCCTTGTACGAACACTTGTTACACTTGAACCATTCAAGTTAAGGTGCGTTCAGTCAGCTTATTTAGCCGCAAGTTTTAATTTTAGTCGTAAGCGCTGCATCCCTTATTGGCTGTTCTGAGGAGGATGGTTCGCAAGAGCCAATGAGCGTCGCTGCGCTTGCGACTAAAATTGAAACTTGCGGCTAAATAAGCTGACTGAACGCACCTTTATTGTTTGTTTGGGTTTCGGGTTTTTCTCAGGTATTTCGTCTGGAACGGGCACTCAAGGCACCGAAACAAACTGGAGCGGGCTACCACCACTTTGGTATCCAGGTGGTTCGGACGGAAGCTTCTCATATCATATATGAGTAACACGGATTGAACATCCTTCTTCTAGTCTATGGTCCTTGTGGAAAGAGTGATATAAAATTATAATTCGCCTTTCCTCATTTGAGACACTTGCTTGCAGAGTGTTCTTATGAATCCAAACATAAAGGTAGTTTGAAAAGACACAATCATGTTGACACATGCTGCCGCTGAAGACTTCGATTAGTTTGAATGTGCAATCAAAGAGTTGATATAAATCCAAACTAAAGAGCAATTTGAAGAAGCACTCGAAAATAAAACCCCTATGATAGACCCCTATAATTAGTTGGGAGAATATCTGAAGCCTATAAGTAGCCGTTTCAGTGGTGGAGCCACGAGCACTCGACAGTTATCTATCTCGACAATTTCTTCTTTTCCAAAGGATGAAGGGTGCAGAGGGAAAAGGGGGAATCAGGGTGAGTGGTCCAGAGGGGAAAGGGGAAATCGTCGAGATCGACAACTGTCGAGTGCTCGTGATTTCACCACAGGTATCTCGAACACTGGATTCATGGGTCTTAAAGCGGTAGGTACCTATTGGCGAGTTTCAAGATCGAATACGCCATCTGACGTCCAACGTGTAAACGACGTTTGTGCACGGATCAACTGCAGATTTGTGTGGGCTCTTATGTGCGTTGCGGTGTTTGGGGACTTCATTTGATTCCATCTGACTTTACGCGGCGTTAATTTTTTCCAACAAAGTACGTGAGCCACGCACGTTTCATTATCTTGAATATATTAGGTGTTGTCGATTGCAAAAGCATTGCATTTTTAAATAAGAGTGGCACGTGTACGACGACTGGCAAGCAAAAGTGGCATAGAATGGAACGTGGCAAGATAGATATAGTGACAAAAAGTGGCGGAGAATTAGTTGTGTTCCGAGTGCGAGTCGCGCTGTGGAAACCGAAAAAAGGAAGAGTTACATTTTCACCGTTTCCCGTCGAAAGCGAAAGAGGCAAGTTGGGTAGTCAAAATGACAAACAAACTCGGCACTGTGGAAAATATGACTACGAGAAAAGCCGGGGAAGTGTCGCTGAAAATGGGAACTTTATATGGCTTCATCGAAGAAGCACAGCTGCGATATTTTTGCATGTCTCGGACTGGCCTGCTATGCAAGTGCATTTGAACGTTCCAATTTCACAGGAACTGCTACTACTATTTTTTTTAATTACATTTCCAGTTACCTAGTGGGGAGATTCATACAATGCGCTTGTTTGTAAACACAATTCAAATATGTCTATGTTTAGGTAAATTGATGCTTGATTCGGTTCGCTTTCGACCACACAACACAAGAAATTGTGACTTCAGAATTTCTTCTCCCATCACGATACATCGAGAATCCGTTGAGTCCATTAAGTGATTCAAAACCTCCATAACACTCAATTGCACTTCTGCCATTTTTGAGTTCCACCGCAATACTAATTAACCACGTTTCACGTCTGGAGGACATTAAAAACCGCCTACTACTGATGAGATTTTTAAACGCGCGGGCAACAATCCGTGCTCTATCCTACATGTTTGTTTACATGCGAAGCGCATCAGCAGCGCCACCATCGGTAATGTTACTCGCCAATAGCCTATTGAGTGAGAACCTGCCAGGCCACAAATAGGTAGAGTAGTTCCCGGTCCCCTTCATGTGAGAGAAGCATGCGCCGGTTTTTTGACAGACGGCAGCCGCAGCTTGACAGTTGACGGCGAAATCCTCGGACAAAAACGTCGAACACATGTAATAAGAGAAAGTTAGGCTAGTGGTTTAGCGATAAAGTGGCAAGGAAAGTTTAAACATGTTAGAATGCAAGAAATCGAAGGCTTGTGTGGGAGCAAACAAGCAATGTGCGTTCGGTGGTTGTCTCAAGTGACTGCGATACATTTTTGCCGACACAAGTGCCATCTACTGAGATATGCGCAAACTAAACTTCACTCTTGTCATTTGTCCGAGGATTTTCGACAGTCGGCGCATCCCAGATCGCCGGTCATGTTGGTGATCTGAACATGCGCCCTTGCGTGCGACAGTGGATGGGAACATCCCTATTACCGAGTTTTGTTGGATTCACTGGCGGAACAAAATTTTTTTCTCCATTTTGCTCCAATAAAAACCGCTATCGTTTATCAAGAACCTCTTCTTTTATTGTGCGAATACAAATTTGTATTTACCTACCCGCTGCTTTTGGATCGTCAGAAAAGCCTCGTAAATAACCGTAATTTCACAGTGATTCATCTAATTATCTAAGTAACTTATAGATAGTAAGTTTGGCATCTCCATCCCTACAAAGTACCCCAAACAATCTTCCTAAATGAAAGAATGCTGCTGGCCAACTGACCATCAGGTAAGGTACCTAAGTACTTATAGGTTCTTTCAACGAAGACATCTGTTCAGTTCGGTATGGTGCATGATGGCACTGCTGTAACCAGTTGATTTCTTAAATTATACCTAGTGTGCATAGACAAGTGCCTTTTCATGTAAGATTTTCTTTGGCTCAGTAGTCAGTACGGACAATAGTTGCACTTGAATCAGTTGATTTCTTCATCCGTTGTATGTTTACGTGTCGTATGCTTTTTCATCTGTGACTTTCGTTTAGCTCGGTACGAACAATCGCGGCACCGGAACCAGTTGATTTCTTCGTCCGGAACGTGTATGAACATGTGCTTGTTCAAATGTGCTTTTCGTTTGGCTCGATACGAACAATGACTGCACTGGAACCAGTCGATTTCTTCACCGGTAGCGTGTATAAACATGTGCTCTTTCAAATGTGATTTTCGTTTGGCTCGGTAGGAACAACGATTGCACTGAAACCATTCAATTTCTTCATTCTTGGCATGTTTCGAGATGTTGTGTCTTTTCAAATATGACCTGAAACTAGTTCGGTACGGACAATAACTGCACTGGAAACATTTGATTTCTTCATTCGTAGCATGTTTATGGGTCATGTGCGTTTGCAATTGTGACTTTCGTTTAGCTCGGTACGAACAATCGCTGCAGTGGAACCAGGTAATTTCTTCACCCGTGGCGTGTACGAACATGTGCTTCTTCAAACGTGATTTTTGATTGGCTCGGTACGAACAATGGTTGCATTGGAACCAGTAAATGTCTTCACCGGTAGCGTGTATGAACATGTGCTCTTTCAAATGTGATTTTTGTTTCCCTCGGTACGGACAATGGCTGCACTGAAACCATTCAATTTCTTCACTTGTAGCATGTTTCGAAATGTTGTGTCTTTTCAAACATGACCTAAATCTCGTTTGGTACGGACAATGGTCGCACTGCAACCCATAAGTTTTTCCACTTGAACCATGCGTTGATATATTCGAATTTTTATTCTGCTACAGCCTCATTCAAATCTGGCCATTCCATGCCTTTGGCACCGATTGTCGTTTGTTGTGACACCCTTGTCGCCGGTTCCTTTATACACAAATCATCATGTTTTGCAAGAAATAAACTCGAATGCGATTCATATTTGCAGCAGTCACATGAATATTCATCAAGTTTCTCACAAAACGTCGCATTTTTGTTGTCCCCAGTCGCCGGATCATGTAGTTGTTTGTAATGTTCGTATAAGCTGAAACGATAGTAGCTCTTGTGGTTGCAGTAGATGCAGGAGAACTGTTCAAGTTCGACAACGGCATGGTACAGTTCGGCTTTAGTAACATTATTGTGATTCCTCTGGACGTGATGGTTGAGTTGAAAGACGGATTCAGTCCGATGCGAACACTGCAAACAGTGGTAGGTGTCAACAGTTTTAGGGAGTTCTAACCTGAAATAATATAGAATTGTAGCTTGACAAAATATATTTGTATATTCATCAGTAACTTACATTTTGTGATGATGAGGACGAAGATACAACAAACCGGGAAGTGATTTCAGGACACGAGAAGCGAAGCGATGTTCGAGATGTGGTTATCAGACGATGATTCAGCCACCAGCCACCTAGCGGTAAATTGTGTGAACCGCAAAGAAGGAAAAAAAAATGGCGAGTCAAGGTCAACGAAAAAAGTCTAGGTATTGGTATTTGGCTGGGTTGGCAAACCTGACAATGCTCGTGACGTCATGTGGAAATGTTTATGTTTACCTACTCATATCTACTAATGCAGTCAAGAATACGTTGTGTATCGTTCCTCGTATAGCTGAAATCATTTTCCAATTTGTTGTACCTGTTCATAATCATAAAATGTGAGTTAGTAAATGTACATTGAATAGTTCCTACCAAGGCCCATTTCTGTATGATTTTAGGTTAGAACTACCCGAAACTGCGGCCACGTATAACTGTTTACAATGTTCACATCGGACCGAATCTGTTTTTCAACTCGACTACCACGTCCAAAGGGATCACAGAAATGTCTATGCAGTTCTACCGTATCATGCCGTTCTCGAACCGGAACAGTTTTCTTGCATCTACTGCAACTACAAGAGCTGTTATCGTTTTGAAATATACGAACATTACAAACATGTACACAATCCGGCCAATCCGGCGACTGAAAACAACGAAAATAAGGCGCTGTGTGTAGAAATTGAGAAATATCTGTGTGACCTCTGCAGATACGAAACATATTTCAAGTTTATCTTTTGTAAAACATCACGCTCTATGCGGAAACGTTTTGACAGGGAAGCCACAAAGAAAGATAATTCAGGCCAAAAGCATTGAATCGCCAGATTTGAATAGAACCGATGTAAGAGGGTACATCAAAAATAGAGGAGTGATGGAATCGAACATGTTTACGCGTAGTACATGTGAAAAAGTTCACGGGTCTCAGTGTAAACATTGTTCGTACCGGACTAGGTTCAAGTCGCATTTGGAAAAACACATCGTCTCGAAACATGCTACGGACAAAGAAATTGTATGGTTCCAGTGCAACCATTGTACGTACCGTAGCAAACGAAAACCATATCTTGAAAAGCACATCATGTCCATGCACGCAGCGACTGTAGATATCAACCGGTTCCAATGCACCGACTGTTCTTACAGAGCTAAACAACAGTCATGTTTGAAAAGGCATATTACCCATAAACATGCTACGAATAAAGAAATCAACAGGTTCCAATGCAGTCACTGTTCGTACCGAGCTAAACAAAAAGGACACTTGAAAATGCACATGTTGAATCAACACGCTACAAGTAGCGAAATCGACTGGTTCCACTGTAACCATTGTTCGTACCGAGCTAAACAAAAAGGACACTTGAAAAGGCACATGTTGAATCAACACGCTACAAGCAGCGAAATCGACTGGTTCCACTGTAACCATTGTTCGTACCGAGCTAAACAAAAGTCACACTTGAAAACGCACATGTTGTTCCAACACGCTACAGATGAGGAAATTTATTGGTTCCAGTGCAGCGATTGTTCGTACCGAGGCAAAATATATACAGATTTGAAAAATCACATGTCCGTACACGCTACGAATGAGGAAATCGACTGGTTCCAGTGCAGCGATTGTTCGTACCGAGGCAAAAGATATAGGGATTTGAAAAAGCACATGTCTGTACACGCTACGAACGTGGAAATCACTTGGTTCCTGTGCAAAGAATGTTCGTACCGAACCAAATTCAAGCAACACTTGAAAACGCACATGTTGCATAAACATGCCACGAATGAAGAAATCAGTTGGTTCAAGTGTAGTCTTTGTACGTACCAAGCCAAACGCAAATCAACTCTGAAATCCCACATGTCCATACACGCTACGGATGAAGAAATCAAATGGTTTCAGTGCAGGCATTGTTCGCACCGAACCAAAAGAAGTACGGATCTGAAAAGCCACATCGCACCCCCGCGAGAAAAGTGACACAAGTCAAAATTTGCAATTTTTGAGTTAAATGCTGCATGATGCTGCAAAACACAAGAGCTTCCATCAGGAAAAGTGGCTCAAGTCAATCTATAATAGTAAACGAGAGGGGGCGCTACTGTCGTTTTGCCGCGGGCCATATTGTGAGCAGCTGACACAGGAACAGTGACACAATCAGCTGTGACCAGCGTGTTCAGCAATATTTCCGCAAGAAAACCGCCATAATCCAAAAAGTGTCGTTTTTCAACAAAGGTATATTCCTATTTTGTAACAATTTGTTAGGTAATAAAGTGACTCACGAGGTGACTCATTTTCCAAATGTGTCGCTCTTTCCGAAGTTGTGACATTGTTCTTGATAATACAAGGAAATATTTCCTCAGTTGCGTATCTTTGTTAGAGTTGTGACGTTGTTCTCGATATTATAACTGATAATTTTTCATAAATATGCCGCTATTCTTTGAGTTGTGACATTTTTCTTAGAAATAACAACAACAATTTTGCATGTTATTACATGAATCCATTGGGCATTTTTGGTTCAGTTGTACACCTTTTGAGATATTTTGGTTCGCCTTCTCTTCAGTCTCTAACGATATATGGGTTTACCTTCTTTTCAGTCTCTAAAATAAGACTGAAGAGAAGGCGGGAGCAGAGATTGAAGAGCAGACGGAAGATGACGTCGAAGACAAGACGGAAAAGGAAGTGAAAGAGAAGACGGGCGAGGAGATGAAAGAGGATATGGAAACATAGACTGAAGGGGAGGCGGGAGCAGAGAATGAAGATAAGATGGAAGATGACGTCGAAGACAAGATGAAAGAGGAAGTGGAAGAGAAGACGGGCGAGGATATAGGAGAGAATGCCGACGAGGATATAGAAGAGAATACGGAGAATAAGATTGAAGAGAAGGCAGGAGCAGAGGATGAAGAGCAGACGGAAGACGAAATGGAAAAGAGGACGAATGAGGAGATAGAAGATGATACAGAAAATGAGATTGAGGAGGAGGCGGCAGCAGAGAATAAAGAGCAGACGGAAGATGATGTAGAAGACAAGACCAAAAAGGAAATGAACGGAAATCTCAGAAAAGAAGAGGAGGACATCGAAAAAGGCTTGTAAAAATCCAGTGAGCCTGAAAGCCGCTGTTTATGCTAATAAATTACCGTTGAGTGGCCGAAAGAAACTGATCTCTGTTTTCTCTGTGTCTCTCTGATCTAAGTTTTGACTGATTACAAGTTTCAACGTTTATTTTAAATCACTTACTTTAATTGACGTTAAGAGTTTTTAAGTTGTAAAAGTGCCTCAGTGAATCCTAGCTATTAGCTTAAGGGCTATTCATTTTTCATATGACCATATTTCAAATTTGATATACTTCTATAGTCCTCATGCATGCATGTTTCAATTATTTTTTTGTACAATAATATTTTTATTCATTCCCAAAATAAAAGTAAAATGACACAACTTATGAAAAGGCAAGGGTGCGGTTTGATTCCTAAGTGACACAACTCAAAAAAGGGGTTGAAATACCGCCTTTAACAATTGGTGTTCACCTGCAATTGGTAGTGCCGTATTTATTACCATGCTGTGCAAAAGTTCTATAAAATTCTCACAAAAAATCTTGAACAATAAATAGTGACAAAAAGAGTCATATTTAGAAACTGTTTCCTGAGAAACTTCCTTTTTTGACTTCGGTCACTTTTCTCGCGGGGGTGCGACATGTCCTTACACGCTACGAATGACGAAATCAACTGGTTCCATTGCAACGATTGTTCGTACCGAGCCAAAAGAAAAAGTTATTTAAATAGGCACAGGTTGATACACGCTGAGGAAGATAAAATTAACTGGTTTCAGTGCAACGAGTGCTCTTACCGTGCTAAACGAAAGGATCGCCTGAAAAAGCATGTAACAAGTAAACATACTACGGGTGCATGAATTAACTGCTTCCAGTGTCACAGTCGTTTGTACCGAGCCAAAAGAAGAAGATACTTATTTGAAAAGCCACATCTCCATGCATGCTACGAATTGAGAAATCGATAGGTACCTACCTACCTACCTACTGGTTCCAGTGCAACGTTTGTTCGTAGCGACCGAAGCCGCGTAAAACGCGTTGAAGCACAATTTTTGCGAAAAAATAAATAGAATACACAACAAATTTTGAGTGGAACTGTCAGTCGCACAACCAACCATAACCTGTTTAATTGATGATTGTTAACATAGGTAGGTAGGTAGGTAGGTAGGTAGGTATAGGTGAAGTATTATTGATGAAAAAAAATAAATGTAAAATGTGACATGCAGACTGACCTGCTACAGGAAAAAAGACACAAGTTACTACGCTAATGGTGGCCTTACATTGAACATCAAATGTTGCAGCTTTTTGTGCTGCTGAGCTCTCATTGGTCACATGTTGGTCATTGACAGCAATTATAGGCGTCAGGTCCAATTAGACTCAGCGGCTAAAGAAGCTGCAGCTTTTGATGCTCAATGTAGGGCTACTATAAGGCGAGGGAAAGTCAACAGACAGATCATAAAATGGAATGTTTGTAAAACTCCCTCCCCGCCTCAACCAGTAGGTATATGGCGCGATGTGACGGAGAAAAAGTGTCTGCCCTGACCGGGACTCGAACCCGGGTCTTCCATTTGCCGGATGGATACTCTGACCACTAAGCTATCGGGGGAGACAACAATTCCTCCGTCACATGCCCACATGAGAGCCGCCACAGGTATATCAAAAGTGTCTCTGCCCTGCAGCAGGTCAGTATGTTCTTTATAATAGGTACCTTATCAAGTAAAATCAGCGTTCGAATCAGAAAACGACATACGTGCTCAATTGAATGTGTCAACACACTGTCAAATCGATCAAGAAATTTCGCTCTTCATATTTGGCGGCAGTGCGCCAGAGACTGCGATGATTTTTTGGCTCCGTGCTTCGTTGTGTCGAGTATACCTTATACCTTTATACCTTATCAAGTAACATCAGTCTTCGAATCAAGAAGCGACGTACGTGCCCAATTTAATGTATCGACACATTGTCGAATCGATCAAGCAATTTCGCTCTTTATATTTGGCTGTAGTGTGCCAGATACTGTAATAATAACTCGAAGGGTTGGAGATGTATTTAAATATAAAGATTCAGTATTAGGGAAAAATCCCACCGCTGCCACCATTGTAGGTAACACCCGATAGGGGTAGTTAGCCTCTTTATTAACTTATCAAAAATATATCTAAATTTAACACTAGTAAAGATCCCAGCGCTGATACCATGTGTAAAACTCGAAGGGTTGGGGGTTGTATTTTAATATTAAATATCTAGTATTAGGGAAAAATCCCACTGCTGTGTAACATTTGTAACACGCGAGGTTTAGGGGATGTTGAGAAAAATATAGTATGAGCGTGAACTGAAGACGCAATGGAGATAAGTCAAAGGACATTTCCAAGGTATAAAATGATATGAAAATGCCACCAATTGAAAAACTGGGGGGAGGGGGTTGATGTTCAAAATTAACTAAACAATTTAAACGCAATAAAATAGGTACCTATAAATGATTCAAGTATTCCAAGTTCCTGTAGGTACCTTATGTACTGCTTGAGGGAACTATAGCGGGTCGATGACCCTGTATGGTCGTTCAGAATAGGGGGTGCTTAATCCTGAGGGTAGTAACGTGAACTGCCACCACTGGCTCAGTTATTTTATATGGAGAGGCAGATCCATAGGGGGAGGGGAACAGACCATCTGGGTACATCTTAGAGTTTCAATATTGGTTGGGGTAGCGTGCATTTTATCTTATCTATTTCTGGCTTTAACTCTTCGGAAAGGCGTTTTGTGAGTCCGGCAGACGAGGCATTTGAATTGAGTGGAAACCTCCAGCTTATCACTTTTCTAGCACATTCAAACCATCTGATGTCTTCAGCGGTAGCATGCTTTAGCATGTGTGGTTTCAAAGAAGATTTTTGGTTGGTTCTATATGAACATTCCGCACATTGAAACCAATCGATTTCTTCAGCGACGGTATGTTTCCGCATATTGTGCATCTTCAAGACGCCTTTGTATTTGGTTTTGAATGAACACTTCGTACATTGAAACCAAACGATGTCCTCAGCGGCAGCATGTTTAAACATGTGCGATTTCAAATTCCAGTTGAAGAAACCAGTTGCTCTCTTCATGACAAGCATGCGTTGGCATGTGCTTTCTCGAATATTTGTTCCGCTTAGGTTTGCTCGAAGATTGAGAGCGCGGAAAATCGCCAACAAGGTCAACTGTTTTAGCCGGGGTTTTAGCGCGTGGTGGTGTAGCAAGTTGATACCAAATGACGTCGATAGACGAGAATCCGTGTGTTTGACCAGAACCAAAGCAGAATCGGACTTGGATTGGCAACAATCGCAAAGGAATTTGTGTAATTCGTCATTGTAAAACAAGCTTTGTTCCATTTCGTCGTCGATCCTGGCGTGATGCTTGTATTTGCAGTGTTCGTACAGATCCCAATTGTAATAGGCCTTGAATTCGCAGGAAACGCACGAGAACTTTTCGGGTTCTACAATGGTATGGAACAGTTCTGCCGCGTAAATGTTTTTGTGGGCCCTTTGAACGTGGTGCTCAATTTGAAACTTCATTTCAAGCTCATATGAACATTGCTGACACCGATGTACTTCAGCCATGACTGATCTGGAATAAGAAATAGGTAGCCATCAGTGCTCAAATTCTCTACCACTTACATGAGGGTAGATAATATTTTGTATATTGAATAAAATCCAATCCTGACAGGCATGAAACATGTATTAAAGGTAGGCACGAGGGGCAAACCGCTGGGGAAGTCTAGTGTAGGTACATGCCGGAAGGAAGTCCAGGGGAAGTCCGGGGGAAGTCCAGGGGAAATCAGGGGCAAACCGCTGGGAAAGTACATGCTGGAGGAAGTCCAGGGGAAGTCCGAGGAAGTCCGAAGGAAGTCCGGGGCAATTCCTTACGAGGGGGAAGTCTGGTGTACAGAATTTGACCAGCGGTCTGCCCCTCGGCCCTTCCCTTTCGAGACAGAGAAAAGTCTCATGCGTAAAATTATTGTTTTGAAAAGTTCTACGTCGCGAAATCATCTTTAGCTATTTATTTATCACCAAGATATAAGTACCTACTCAAATTTCATTAGACAACGGCACGGGGATGCGATAAGGTTGCACCACGTGTTACGGCCTTTCCTGGTCTCGCAGAGTTACCAACCGCGTACGCTCACAGTCACTGACGCTGACGCTGCTGTCACCTGTCAATGTCAGAATTTTTCCGGCATTGGTTGTTGTTCGCTGTGGTGTGCTGAAAACTGAATTAAACCTGAATTTGGGCCTTGGGGAATGAAACAACGCAACTAAATCACAGGTGTGTATTTGTAGGACGTTTCACACTACGAGTTTGATGTTATCAGTTGACGTTGATCATTCCAGAGCCGGCTTGCAACACTGAAGGAACCGCGAGTGGTTTGGAGAGGTGCAGGCAAGCCGAAAGAAGCAACCCCAGGGAATCTACAGCCCGTACAGCGGTCACGTAGACTCACAGGTGGAAAGAAACGACGGGTCCTAAAGTATCTACCAACGTGAGCTCACCCCAGAGAACTATAAGATTTTTCCGCGAATGATGTCCGCGAGGGAGGACTGGGAACTGCAGATACCCGGACGAGACCAATATCGACTCACCAGGCTCCCCCGGTGGTTTTGTCGCCACGTGAATGGTCCCTTGGGTGTTGTAGCAGGCCCCGCTGATGGTTCCCAGATTTCAAAGCAGAAGCCGGAGCTGTGGCGGGCGTGGGTTCGACCCGTACGATGAGATGTCAACGGTTGGACAGAGGCCTGGGGTGAAGATGTGCGTGCGGCCTCGTGGGTGCAGTGGCGCCGACCTAGACGCTCCTTGCCGACCTAGTGGCACAATGGGGAGGTAGGAGTTTCTTCACTCGACTCCGGCTTGTCTATGATGTTTGTGTTCCGCTGTCGTCTCTGCTCGCTCCGGACTTCCGTTGGCCGCGACGTTTCGCACAGGCACCAGGCGTGGGAAGTGCGGCAATGCTTCACGTGCTTTAAATGATGGCGTGTGGATTCGTCAAGTACGCAAAGGAGCCTATAAGATGTTTTCTGAGCAAGGCATGTAAAGTTGTTAAAAATCCTAAACGTTACCCTTCAGATGGTATGCGGGCTCAAAGAGAGTTTTCGGCTGGAAGTTAGTGGAAGCGGCCTTTAAACTTGGCGTCCTGCCAAAGCACACTGAAATATCAACTTCTCTAACACTACTTCAGCAGCGAAAATCGTTTCTTGGCTGTCTGACGTTTTGAAAGCAAAATGTCTGCTTGCAGCTTTCTTATCAGTTCTTGCTTTTTGTTGCTTATAGGTACCATAAAGTGGCTGTCAAACCTTGACAGCTTGAATCTTTGTTTACCTTCGTGAGGATGGACCAGGAGGAAGAACTAACACAAAGATATGGAAGTAAAGAACGAAAATAAAGATAAAACAAGTTAAGGAGGAGTTTGCACATCAATAAACCGTGAGTTGGTTACCGTAACTGAATTGTTTTATTTGCCCTGGACCCGACAGCAATGTCCAGACAATTTTTGTGTAACAAACTCCCCCCTTACCTCCTAGAAATTTTCAAAAGAAATTTCCGCAACCGAAGGTTTCAAATCTTTGGCATGGTAGGTTCCAACCCTCTGGCCATCCTCACGCGCCAATTCGTAGGTCCACGGTGAGACCTTTTTGGAGATAAGGAAGGGACCGACGAACTTAGGGGCAAGCTTGGCTGAAAAGTACTGCCCAGCATTGGACTGCACGAAGTGTCTGTGCCATACTCGGTCACCCACCGAGAACTGGATCGGCCTCCGTCGGAGATCATACCGAGCTTTGCTCCGATCATGAGCCTGCCGCAGTTTGAGGCGGACTTTCCGGTAAATACGCCGGAAATGTTCCTCCCGAGGTTCAGGAACCTCTTGATTGTCCCCAAGCCGTCTCGTCACCTCATAGTCCCCACCGTGTACGCACATTCGCCGGCCAAAATTGATAAAGTAGGGCGTACAGCCTGTTGCCTCACTGCGAGAGGTGCGCATGGCACACGCGGCCTTTTGTAGATGACGTTCCCAATCCCGGTGGTTGTCTCCGACATATGAAGACAACATCGTTTTAAGAGTTCGATGATGTCGCTCGACAGCATTCGCTTGGGGATGATGGACAGCGGTGTGGGAAATAGCGACGCCGTATCGTTCCGCAAAGCCGACGAACTCCCTCGAAGCAAACTGGGACCCATTGTCCACAACGACCGTACGTGGAACGCCAAAGAGGAGAAAAACGTTTTCCTCGATCAGCCTGATCACGTTCTTCGCTGAGGCAGTTCGCAACGGTAGGAACACGCAGAACTTGCTGAAGTGGTCCATGATGGAGAGGATGTACAGGTTGCCAGATTTTGATTTTGGTAGCGGACCCACCAAATCAGCGTACACGAGCTCCCACGGTGCCGTGACATCAACCCTCCCGCACATGAGTCCTATTGGGGCTTTTTGTTCCGGTTTTTGGGCTAGGCAGACGGTACATTCTCGTACGAATCTTTGAACGTCTTTCGCCATGCCGGGCCAGTAATAGGTCTGCGCAATCCGGTGGTATGTGCGAGAAAAACCCCCATGTCCCGCGGTGGGAGAGAGATGAGCCTCTCCAAGGACGTCAAGGCGACGCGTTTTCGGGACCACAAGTCTCCAGCTTCGGCCAAACCCGGTCAGAGAGTCCGGCGTTTTGCAGTTTTTGAGCAGAAGCCCGTCCTCAATCCGCCATAGAGGGAAGTCAGCAGGCCGATCTCGAACTCTGGTCAGCAAATCGAGATACCACGGATCGGTGATCTCTGCCGGTTCAAAGAGAATCGACCCAACTTCTGCCCCCTCTACCTTCGGAACGGCTCTACTCAGGAGGTCCGGGACCACGTTGTCCTTGCCACGGCGATGGACCACGGAAAACTCATACTGCTGTAAGCGCACACTCCAACGGGCCAGCCGTCCGTTTGGGTCACGTAATCGATTCAGCCATTGGAGCGCAAAGTGGTCGGTCACCACGACGAACCTGCTGCCCTTGACATACGGGCGGAACCGCTCGATTGCCCAAACCACCCCCAGACACTCCTTCTCCGTAGCGCTGAATTTCCTCTCGCTGCCCGTCAGCGAGCGACTGATGTAGCTGATGACGTGCTCGACTCCCCCCTTCTCTTGTGTGAGGACTGCCCCAAGTCCGTAGTCCGACGCATCCGTTTGGATCTGGAAGGGTAGAGAGAAGTCCGGGCACGCCACCACCGGAGCTGTCACCAAGTGCTGCTTCAGGGCCGCGAAGGCCTGGTCGCAGGCGGGAGTCCACTCAAATTGCACGTTCTTGCGCAGGAGATTGTTGAGGGGTGCCACCAGAGTGGAAAAGTTTGGGACGAATCGACGATACCACCCGGCCATCCCCAATATTCGTCGCACCTCCCGGACCTTGGTCGGAATGGACACCTCCAAGATGGCCTGGACCTTGGCCGGATCGACCCGCAGGCCTTGCGCATCGACAATGTACCCGAGATAGCGCAGCTCCGGACGGCAAAAATTGCACTTTTCGCGACTTACCACCAACCCAGCGTCCCTGAGGCGTCGAAACACTTCCGACAGCACTCTCAAGTGAAGGTCGAAGTCCTGGGTTACGACCACAATATCGTCAAGATATACGAAGACATGGGGTTCCAGATCGACCCCAAGAACCCTGTCCACCAGGCGTTGCCATGTCGCTGGCGCGTTATGTAGCCCAAAGGGCATACGGGCGAACTGGAACAATCCCCTCATCGGGACCGTGAATGCGGTCGCTTCCCTTGACTTCTCCTCCACAGAGACCTGCCAGTAGGCAGACTTTATGTCTAATGACGACCAAAACCGAGCCCGCCCCAGCTGGTCGAGGATATTGGCGATATAGGGGAGCGGATAGGCGTCCCTCTCCGTGACCGCATTCAGCTTGCGATAGTCGACGCAGAATCTGTAGTCGTCCGACCCCTTCTTCACCATGACGATGGGAGACGCCCACGGAGAGCTCGATGGCTCCACAACCCCCAACGTCAACATGCGGTCCAGTTCTTTATTAACGTGCCGTTGCAGTGCAGGCGAGAGCGGATAATAGCGCTGTTTAATTGGGTCGGTTTCGGGCTTGAGCTTGATGCGGTGCTGGACCAACGTGGTGTGACCGAGAGGCGGGGTGTCATCCGCAAAAACCCGTCCCAAGAGCAGGTCTAGTCGCTCTCGTTGATCCTCGGTGAGATCCGTTTCCGCCGACACCGTGGAGACCTCGATGGCTTCGGAAGCCAAGCTCACGCAGTCCTTCGCGGGATCGATGACCATCCGCATCCTTCTTAAAAAGTCAATCCCGAGGATTAAAGGACCAGAGAGAGCCGGAATTGCCAGGACCTCGAAAACCTTCTCCATGTTTCCCACCTGAATCGGAACACTAAACGATCCCACCGTTTCCATGCTTTGTCCATTGGCCGCGCGGCACGTCGTCATGCGGGTCGACATCATGTGACATCCCACCCGGCACAATCGGTCGATACCCTCCCGTCCCACACAGGTGCGTCCCGCGCCAGTGTCGACGAGACCCGACATCTCCACCCCGAATATGCGCACCCTCAGATATAACCGGGAGTCGCCGCTGCGGTGAAAGAATCTCTTGATTTCGGTAAGGGTCGAAATGGTTTTTGGTGGACACGACCTTCGACCTAAGCCGAATCCCCCCTCCCGTTTCCCGAACCTCTGGCCCTCGCACTCCCTCCTACGCTGCCTACCCTGCACACTGGACACTTCATCACTGAAGTGCCCTCTCGCCCACATCGCGAGCAGAATCTTATTTCCCCCTGCTTACATTCAGCCGCAAAATGTCCCGCATCACCACAAATCCAGCACGTCCACTGTCCTCGTCGCCTTCCCCTATCGTTCTTCACGGTTTGGCGGATCTCCGCCTGTTCAACTTCGAGTGTTTCCGGTTCCACGGCGGACACCCTTGTCGCGGCGACTCGATCCTTTTTCTCTGGCAATCCAGTGTAGGCCGAGACACGCGGCCCAGATCGTAGATTCGGACATGACAGGTCCGGCTCAAGCATCGTGGACGTATCCGTCGTGGGCGGTCGGTAACGCGCTGCAATGGCCCTGGTCTCCTCGAATGTTCTGCCCATTCGCATCAACTCAGTAACTGTCCGGCATGGGAACCTTGCCATCTCAAACTGTAGATAGGGAAGCAGGTTAGCCCTAATAACACCAAGACGAACCTCCTCCGGTGGCGGTGCCGTCAGACGTGAGAATAGATTCTCCATTGCGGATATATAGGCCACTACACTCTCAGCAGGGTGTTGAGTCCGTTGGTTAATTTCATCCCATAACCGTTTGCCATAGTCCATGGGCTCGAATGCGAAACGTAGACCGGCAACTAAGTCTGCCCAGCCTCTGTAATGGATCCGGTTGGCTCGCCAAAAATTCAAGGCATCGCCCTCCAACAAGTCCACCGCTGAGGAAAATAGTTGGTCCTGGGTGACACAACTTGCCATGGCCAACTCTTCAACGCGTTGAATAAACGCCGCTAAGCTGGACGACCCGTCGAATCGCACTCCCCACTTGGCAACCGGGAATCTTATGTAGGTATGTCATAGGGGTGCTTGAGTAGAAGAAGCAGGCATACCCCGAAATCCAGAGTAACTCGAAGGGTGCGCGGCCTGTGTCTGCGGTTGTTGCTGTTGAAGAAATCCGTAGTTTGGTTGGTATGGCTGTGTCTGCGGTTGTTGCTGTTGAAGAAATCCGTAGTTGGGTTGGTACGGCGTATTGATGGTAGCCTGAGGATAGGCGAACGTCCCTGGCGCATGTTGCTGTTGGGAAGAACCATGGTTTGGTTGATATGGTGTGTTACTGACAGTTTGAGGACACGAAAACGCCCCTCCACTGCCCAGTCTGTTCACAGCTGCCGAGGTAATCGACCCACCACGCGTGAAAGTCACCCCTCCTCGTCCCGTGTTGTGTTGTCCGGTCCCGCCGGAATAAGTCACCCTATGTGGAACATTATTCTGCTGCCAATTGGTCTGATGTTGAAAGTTTGACGAGCTTTTCGGAGGTATATGGCTTAGCGATGTCAACCCAGGTGTCTGCGAAATGGGAATTGATGGTGTAAGTGTTTGTGTCATAATGGAAATCTGATCCAACAGATTTTCCAGAGATTGATCTGCTACTGCTGGGGTTGGTACTATTTCGGAATCGGTGCGATCAATAGTTAAACTGGAAATCATCCCCACTACGCTGTCGGCCGCTTCGGCCAGGGATCTTCTAGCTCGATCCTGTTGTACTTTCACCTCAGCCTTATCAGTAGATCCTCCAGAAGCTTCACCCTCAAAGACAGCCATCAACAATACATTCAGCCGCAGACACTCTGATTTGAGTCCTACGTGCAATCTCTCTACGTTCTCATTGTCCGGCAGTACTAGACGATCCAGTCGGCCCGTGAGATGTCTGAGGCGAATAGAGATGCTTTCATGCTCGTTTTCTCGATTGTCGAAATTGAAGTTTTGAATCCGCCGTGCCAACTCGTCCAGCTTTCGCTGAATTGTGTCAAATTCGTCGAGGGGATCAATATCCACTGGCCTGATCCTCACTCCCGCACGATAGCTTTCACGTAGTAGAGCTCTGTCGACTTCGACGAGTCCAGACGAAACTATCCCTCGAATAAACAGTTCATGGGCTAGCTCGTCCTTCAATAACCTGTTTGGCACAAGCTGTTCCGCCATCCCGAATCGTTATTCCTTTCTAAGTAGACTACTATACCTTACTGGTACCTAATCGCCCTGTATAGCAAACACCGTGTATATCCGTTACACCTAAAATACACAAATCGCGAGACGAATTTGCGCAAAACAAGTCGCCCGATGACCGCTCCAAGCTAGAACTAAAGCCCCGTACCGGCCTTGTTATTGTTAATCTTCAACCACGTCCGAATTTGGATGATACGAACATTGCCAGCTATTGGTATATATCTAAGTATATAGGTACAGCACAAAATCGGTTGGTGGGGAAAATGGAATAGAAATTGGAATGGTAATGATAGAAAAGCTTTAAATCACTGCGTTATATTTTTTAGCTGCAGCTCCAATGTAATGTGTAGATCAGAGATTATTAAACTTATTTATACATAACTGGACTGGAACGTACTAAACACACGTCACATTTACACGTAACCAAGTTCCTTAGACGATGCTGCAATGTGATGTATCAAATGTCTTTAGAAGGTATCTAATGGAAGACGTTTTTGAATTTTTGTTATCTACAAGTTTTTTACTAGGCTATAACTTTTGCACAGTGTATGCAATTATACTATGAGAAATTGCGAAAAATTGAACCGTCGATGTCCGCATACCACAAAAAAGTGCTTCAGCATGTTGCGCCCCGTCGAAACACCAAACAATGACTTGTTTCAACTGGTTTCTTTCAAACTCAAATAATCCTTGGTTTCAAATGAACATTTATCACGTTCAACTCATTCGATTGGTTTAGCAGTTAGCATGTGTCAACATATGCTTCTTTAAAGCGCGCTTTCGTTTAGATTTATGAGAACACTTTGAACATTCAAACCAAACGATGTCTTCAGCGGCAGAATGTTTAAACATGTGGTTCTTCAAATAGCTCTTCTGTTTGGATTTAAATGAACACTTTGCACATTGGAACCAATCGATGTCTTCAGAGGAGGCATGTTTCAACATGTGCGATTTCAAATGGTCTTTCCGTTTGGATTTATATGAACACTTTGCACACTCAAACCAATCGATGTCTTCAGCGGCAGCATGTGTCAAAATGTGTGCTTTTAAATTATTATTATGCTTGGTTTTGAATGAACATTTATCACATTCAGACCAAACAATGTCTTCGGCGGCAGCATGTGTTAACATGTGTAACTTTAAATTGCCCTTTAGTTTGGCTTTATATGAACACTTTGTACATTCAAACCAATCGATGTCTTCAGCGGCAGCATGGTTCAACATGTGCATTTTCAAACCCGATTTCTGTTTCGACTTGTATGAACACTTGGCACATTGAAACCAAACGATATCTTCAGCCGCAGCATGTTTCAACAGGTGTCTCTTCAAATTCACATATTGCTTTGTTTTGAATAAACACTCATCACATTTGAACCACTTTATGTCTTCAGCGGCGGCATGTTTCAACATGTGCGCTTTTAAGCCTACATTCAGCTTGGTTTTGAATGAACATTTATCACATTCAAACCAATCGATGTCCTGAGCGGCAGCATGTGTCAACATGTGCCTTTTCAAACTCACATTATGCTTGGTTTTGAATGAACATTCATCACATTCAAACCAACTGATGTCTTTGGCGGCAGCATGTTTCAACATGTGCCTCTTCAACACGCCCTTCTCCTTGGACTTATAAGAACACTTTGCGCATTGAAACCAAACGATGTTTTCAGCGGGAGCATGTTTCAACTTGTGTCTTTTTAAATTTATATTATGCTTGGTTTTGAATGAACATTTGTCACATTCAAACCAATCGATGTCTTTGGCGGCAGCATGTTTCAACATGTGCTTCTTCAATGCACTTTTCTGTTTGGACTTATAAGAACACTTTGCGCAATGATACCAAACTATGTCTTCAACGGCAGCATGTATCAACATGTGCTCTTTCAAACTGTTATTGTGCTTGGTTTTAAATGAACACTCATCACATTCGAACCAATCGATGTCTTCAGCGGCAGCATGCGTCAACATGTGATTCTTCAAGTCACCCTTTTGTTTGGCTTTATAGGAACACTTGGCACACTGAAACCAAGCGATATCTTCAGCAGCAGCATGTGTCAGCATGTGACTCCTCAGATCGCTCTTTTGTTTGGATTTATGGGAACACTTCGCACATTGGAACCAAAGGATGTCTTCAGCGGCAGCATGTGTCAACATGTGCCTTTTTGAACTAACATAATGCTTGGTTTTGAATGAACAGTCATCACATTCAAACCAAGTGATGTCCTTAGCGGCAGCATGTTTTAACTTGTGCCCTTTCAAATTTCCATTATGTTTGGTTTTGAATGAACATTTATCACACTCAAACCAGTCGATGTCTTTGGCGGCAGCATGTGTTAACATGTGTCTTGTTAAACTAACATTATGCTTGGTTTTGAATGAACATCCATCACATTTTAACCACTCTATGTCTTCAGCGGCAACATGTCTCAACATGTGACATTTCAAATCACGTTTTTGTTTGGATTTATAGGAACACTTTGCACATTGCAACCATTCGAACGTTTCAAGGGAAGCATGAGCCGGAAGGTACTTTCTCACATTCTTCTCCAGCTTAGGTTTGCTCCAACATTCAGTGGGCGGGCAATCTTCGACAAGATCAACTGCTTTGGTGTGTGGTGGTGTTGGAAGTGTTGCTGCCAATTGATGAGAGTCCATGTGTTTCACATGAAGCAATGCTGAATCGGACCCACACTGGCAATGATCGCAATGGAATTTATCAAGTTCTTCATTGCAAAATGAGCTTGGTTCGATTTTGTCGTCGTCGATCTTGCCGTGATGTTGGTGTTTGCAGTGTTCGTACAAGTCCCAATTGTAATAACCTTTGAATTCGCAGCAAATGCACAGAAACTGCTCTGGTTCTACGATGGCATGGTATAGTTCTGCCGCGTAAACATTTTTATGGCTTCTTTGAACGTGGTGTTCTAGTTGAAGCTTGAGTTCGAACTCATATGAACACTGTTGACACCGATGTGTTTCAGCCATGACGGACAATCTGGAATAACCATATTGTTAGAAAGTAGGTACATATTCAAACAATATAGTTCAGTATAGATAATTCTACAACCTACTTCACTACTTATTACCTCTTAATTCTTTAATAGGATGTAGTGCTCGACGTAGAAGTGGTAGAGGTGGATGTTTAGTTGATTTTGATGTTTTCAAGAGCGAATTTAGAATGATAAACGTAACAGTACATTGTAAGTAGGTGTGGTACCTACATGATTAAATGACACCGCATTTTGCAACAGTTCCATATACTAGATACCGATAGGCGATAAAAGAACAGGCAGCATGAGAAAATAAATTGAAACTTCCTGTAAAAACAGCATCTGCATCGCAATTAGTTGGAAAGTTAGCCGTATGAGGACGCCACCAGTATCGTTGATAGGTCGCGGGAACAAAAGTGGCGGGCTAAAGATGGGTATATTATGTATAATGATATTTTCACTAGAACTTGTGAATACCATTTTCTTTAGTTATAATAAATGCATAATTTAATAGATGATTTATTCAACAATTGCCGTTTTATGAAAAAAAATAATTGTGCTGTGACAGTTCGCTAACCCTCTCCCGCCTAATTATTCAAATTCAAATACTTACTTCCCGCTTATTTGAACTGCTTACTCCGGATTGGCACGTGAAATCGTCAAAGTGGGAAAGAAACCAACGCTGTTTAGTTCGATACGACGTAGCTTAATGTCTCACAATAAAATTAGGAATTAAACACAAAATACCTTTGAATGCAATTTATTCAAGCTTCGTTTTGTACGAGAATTGCCTTTCAGTTCAGGTAAATCTGTATGTCCTTTTGGCTAGTGACATTGGTAAAGATTATTATACTTTGAATGGAGAGCCTTGGGGCTTCAACCCTTCATGTTCAGTTAGGTTTGTTCGAATTAGAGATGGGTTAATTAGTTTTGCAATGAGAACAGGTTTGTGAATAGGATGTGTCAGTAATCAGTATTATGCTGTAAGCTGTAACACACCAATCTCGCTTTGGAATTCGTCGTCACCTATTGACACCTTTATTTGGATATTACCCAGGATTTTTTGAGCTGTAAGTAATGTTACCACTATCCAGGTTCTTCTGTAAATAGGGCCTATCACGGAGATTCCAAATATGATGACAATAGACTTAGTTCATCATTACATAGTAATCAAACCAAACTCTGTAATAAGTAGTTGTTGGCTGAACAATTGTGGCTGAAAACCCGAGGTGAAATTCAACAACAAAGTACCCCAGGACGTCCTCCCAGGACTCCGGCGAGCAAACAGCGAGACAGCCCTCAGCTCCGACTTAAAGACTTCGTCACAGAGCCGCAAGAAGCTACCAGCTTGTCTTTAAACCTCCGGCGAGCAGACTTCCCGCCTGTTCTCAGCTCCGTCCTCCCAGGACTCCGGCGAGCAAACAGCGAGACAGCCCTCAGCTCCGACCTAAAGACTTCGTAACAAAGCCAACTTCTTGCTAGAGATTCCACAGGGATTCTCCTCGCGAGGACTGAAACACGGAAATATTTATGTGAATATCGTTCTTGCCATCTCTCTTGTGTAATTACGGGACTTGTGGGTTCTACTCTACGGAGACGTGTCGCGGGGGTTTCTTTCATCCTACAGCTTTCAAAGAACACACAAACAATTTCTCTCTTCCTCTGACTCATTCCTTGATGGAAGGATTAGATGTGTTTATTAGGTTTTGATTTCTTGTGGTTGCACAGGAACCGACGGAACTAAATAGGCCATAAATTGGAACCTTGACAGGGGTGGGCGCCTAAATGGTAAAAACGTAAACTTCCCTGTCTTTATTCAATCCTTGGGTTCTTGGTTCTTTCTTTGTCGCGCTCTCTTGTAAATGGGTGCGTAGCCTGGTGTGGAAGGGGATGTGTGGTGTGGTCAGTTCCTCATCGGCTCTTGCAAAGTGGATGGTGCAGCGGTGTGCTTTGGGGTGGGGGATGAATTCTTTCTCTTCTCTCTTAGGTCTGTGGTAATAGACTGAAACAGAAAAGGTGAAGTGTGTCGGGTTCTAAGTTGGCTCTCTCCTCCGGATCATGCAGCTCCGCACGAAGTGAAAAATGTGCGCTCCTTGGTGCTCTGACGGCTCTTGAAGATTTTTCCTCCGATTGAGTATTACTGGTTGCCCAGCTTCCAGGGGTATCCTTACGAACCGTTTCAGTGCTAAACTCAAGATTTGTCTGAGTAATGTTAAAAACAAACGAATCTCTACAGCGGTACCTTGGCACCCTGTCTGCGTTTGCGCGAGCGTTTTATGTCAATTCAACGTCGAAAAGGATGCGCATTGCGCAGTTGTCACGTCAGGCACATTTGCAACGTTGCCATAGCGGGTGCCAAGGTGACGGTTATGTTCCCGCGACCTATATGGATTTAAAATTAGCCAGGGAGCCAAACACTTTCGCCCTGTATGAACACTCGATGCACTCAAACTATTCGATTCGTCGCGAAGTGTTCTGACAACGTGTGCGATTTCAAGTTCATTTTGTATATTCATCTGGAACGGACAGTGCTCATTAGTTAGAGGCACTCAAACGAATTGGATCCGGCTGCCACCATTTCGAACTTGTCGTCAAAATCACACCTAACCTTTTCTGTTTTAGTATTTTACCCCAGAGACCTAAGAGAGAAGAGAAAGAATGCACCCCACTCGCCGCTCCACCAAACTTTGCGAGAAGAGTCGGAGTCGTGACAATTCAGCAAACGATGTGAATTTAGGCAATGGTGGAGCAACTTTCAGAGTACCGCCTACCTAGATGGACATGTGGAAGTACGCCAAAAACCAATCGGAATACTTACAAACACTTCTTGAAAATGTCTTGGTACAAACCCGTGCTCTACATTGGTATAGAGGGGCCAAGTGGATGGTTCGGAAGCATTTTCGAAGAAAAATATTTTTCGAAGTTTTTGACTCACTAGACTGGCAGGAGTTTGCTTGCAAAAACTCGCAATCATGGATCCGAGGGCTGTATCAAAGTAGATTTTTGACAAAATACGTAGTCCAAATTTTTCTCTTCATATAACTTCGTACATGTGCCCTTGTATTTTCAGAAGAACATGTACTTGTCCGCATGTCGTAACTTTTCAAATCCAGTTGTGAACTTCAGCACTTGATTGGCGACGCTGCCTCACACTAAAACGTTATTATTGTGATTGTTTATTCTTATTTCGACAAGATTTCTCTTGGTTCGGGTACCAAAGCCATAGAGCTACCCATTTGAGTTGAAGCCTTTCTTGTCTAGGATTCCGTTCCGTTCGGAGAAGATGATTTCAACAGGCGCTAGCAAGCAACGAATAATCCTTTGCCGCCTCGTTTGCCGCCAAGCCGTAGCTTTGGGGTCATTTTCAAAAATTCGTAACTATTGACCCGCGTGGGTCGCATCGATGTGAAATTTTTGCTGAAAGAAGATTCAAATTCTCCTCCAAATATAACTTTGCATTCATTTATAAATGTATTATGATAAGAACGGGTACCTACTTGTCCGCATGCCAAAGCTTTTTCAGATCCAGCCGGCTACTGAAATGCAGCACTCCATCAGTGATTAAGCGCCACACCAAATCGTTATTATTGTGATTGTTTATTATTATTTCGTGAAGATTTTTGTTGGTTCGGGTGCCAAGACCGTGGGCTAGCTCGAGAGTTGAAATTTTTAGTCAAAATCGTTCGTTTCAGGACTAGATGCTGTGGGAGACAGACAGACAGACAAAGTGAGGGCATTAAAGCGCCTTTCCCTCGGCCTTTCCGTTTTGGAAGAATACGCTAAAAATAGAAATAGACCATATTAATTATTCTCACTTTCCCCTTCCACTAGTCATTTGTAAGTTAGGTATGTGCCTGTGACCATGCGCACTGCAGTAGAAGATCTCGCGCGCCACAGCATGAATAGAAAACAGTAGAAAACGGAACTTTGCTGTCGCTGTCAGAATTTACGATTTCAAGGTGTTTTCTTGATTCTTGGGACGTTTTAACATTTTTAACCATACTATAGACCATATTAATTATTCTCACTTTCCCCTTCCACTAGTCATTTGTAAGTTAGGTATGTGCCTGTGACCATGCGCACTGCAGTAGAAGATCTCGCGCGCCACAGCATGCATAGAGTGCGTTCCACTAAACGATCGCAACGACCGCAACGCCCGTCTACCCGTTCCACTTATAGCCGCGGTCGTGTGTTGCGGTCGTTGCTACGTCACGAATGACGTCATACATCGCGACCACTCCAAGCCCACAACGATCGCGCTGAAAAGGTGAGGCGTTGCGGTCGTCTTCTGGTCGTTAGCGGCAATGTTGCCAGCTCTAGCAATTTATATTGGAAATTGCGACTTACTTTTCTGATTTGGCAATGGCGACCTAAAGTGACGACTTTAAAGTTCAATCAGTTCTATAACGATTTTTTTTTTAATTTTGCCTCCTTCCACATGATTTTACGCAACTTCATTTAAAAGATAGAGACCATAGGCGATTTACATTTAAAAAACGCCACCTGGTGTAGAGCTCGGTACTTGATCGTCGAGGACGTTTTTGCGAGGAAAACCTACTCCGACGTCTAGTAGCCTAGGTGGGCACTAGTGGATACCTGTAATACCCACATATTGACATGGAAATTTGACAAGTAGAAATAATCTGAAAAAGGGGTTTGCATTTGTGTCTCTTATTTCATGTTATGGTTAGCGTAGTTAGCAGGTTTTTAGTAGATCTAGCTCCAGAGGTGCGCAGCTGAAAGACTACGCTACGCCTCCAGCAATGCACTACATTATTGCGATAAAAAAAGACAACGTTTACGTCGCGAACACAGAGGTAGCTACGGCGAGCTTGTTAGAATGAAAAATGCGGATCTCCAGCTGAAGTCGAAGCAGGAAATCTTCAGAAAAAAGCGAGGAAAAAAGGTAGGTGGTGGTTGACTCTGCACGGCCAGCCCGAGGTGATTTTTTCTTGGCTGGCAGGCTGGTCGACGGGCTTGTGTGTTTCCCTCCGTGCGGGTGTGACAGAGCCTGTTGCTCTTCCTTGGGCGGAAGCTATGGATGATTTAGAGAAAGGTCTGCGACGACGCTGGTCATCAACATGGGGCCCAATAACGAGCCTATGGGGTCCCAAGGGTTCACAGGAACGAAAGTTTGCTTGTAGCGTACTGCACAAGACAGCAAAGTGACAGTTTTGACATGCCACCAATTGACGTAACCACCGCCGTTGCCGGACGGCAACTTACACCAGTTCTAAAAATTAATGCCCTAAAACTTCCTCGACGAAACGGCCATTTTCCCCAATAAGGTCAATCGCCTATTGGCAGGGCACTGCGATTTCGCGCAACACTAGTTTGGCTACGCAATACGCATCAGCGGCGTAAAACCGGCAACACTGTCGCTGCAATTTTCTCTACAAACGTCAAACCCATGCGTCAAACAAAAAAGTTGTGCCGGTATCCCATCCATAATTCCCATACGGTATCCTTATGGTGAACTCAAAAAAAAATGAAATTAACACTGTTCAACGGAGAACGTGACATGCTGGATGGCCTGACCACAGAAAAGACGTGACTCGAGTGACTCGACACACCACGACGACCGCACGCCCGTTCCACTTGAGTTTCCGCTCACAACGACCGCGGGCGTTTGCAAGCTAGTGGAACGGGAAAATCTGCGGTCGTGGGCGTGGGCGTTGCGATCGTTTAGTGGAACGCACTCATAGAAAACGGAACTTTGCTGTCGCTGTCAGAATTTACGATTTCAAGGTGTTTTCTTTATTCTTGGGACGTTTTAACTCTTTTAACCATACTTTTACGTGACGGCTGACGCTCGGTTCGCTTTCAAGCGCTGTCAAAATTCTCGTTAGCGGAAGTTGTGCAATAAAATATGGCGGGTAATTTGAAATTGTTTTGGATTCAAAAACCCCATTCTAAATTGCTTCGCATAAACTTCACAGCAAGATTTTCTATTTCATTATGGTGAAAAGTAGATCAGGTATTTCTTTTTACACACTTGCTATGTTATACATTCGTTGAAATTGTCAATTTGCACCTTGAATTGATCATTTTACAAAGTCATTCAACATGCATATTCTTATGAGAGTTTTAACCCAGCACATGTGGTTGTCTCTCTCCCCGATCTGCGACTGCGCTCTGAATAATTAATATGGTCAATTGTTCAGGTATAGGTGCAACAATTGCATAATTGGTTTGAATACAGTACGGAAATGCTCAAGGCCGTTCAAAAAGCACCCGCCGAATAGATAATAATCGGCCATTATAGCCAGGCAATGGTGTATTGTTGGTTGCATTACTAACGGGCTCGATTTCAGCATTATTAGAAAATTTCAAGCGGGCCATCGTCAATGCAGTGCTGTATTCTTGGTTGCATATCTTGCGGTTTTTACAGGGGGCAAATGTGACGTTTTTCACTTACCACTTTGTAGAAATTTTTTTTGCAGCTCTGTAGCCTTTACATGAACACGATAGATGTCTGAAAAATCGGCTAATCACGCGAATTGATTGGTTTTTGGCAATCAAAAATTGTGTCGACTGCAAATCGAGACGCAATAACCAAATGACTTTGATAGATTCAAGTTTTCGGTAGCAAGCGTGCTAGGGGAAAATGCTCTAGGGACTAGGGCAAGGGGCCAAGGGGGCGAGTTTTCAACTTATATGGTGCTATTCTGTAAAAAATAACATTCCATAAACACTCTGTTACATGCCAAAAAGGCCTCGTGCCTTTTCGGTGCGACTTACCATTGGTCTGTCTTATTTAGGAACACGGCCCGCGAGCTGATTCAAGGAGATAGGCCGGGGTTCTTATTGGATGGTCGGGGGCACCACAGTATTGTGACCGAATTCCCAAGAAAAAACAATCTCTTGCACCAAGCAATGACTAATACAATACTGAAGATAAAGCAATGATTGGGTTTCAAATACAAAGTTTATTTACAAAAGGCAATGGAGATGAACAGGTGCCGGTTGGCTAATTTTACAATAAAGGAAATAAAAGAGATTGGTATGTCGAATAATATTGTCGAATAATCCTGTCGAATAATGCCACAACAAAGTTTATGTTAGGTACGTTCGGAAAAGAAGCTCGGCTTCAGCACAAGCCGGAATTAAAACAAACGTTATCTGTTCCAAAGCGTGGGTACCTGTCTTCCGGCTTTTGACAGTTAGTACCAGATAACTATTCAAATCGAGGTGGATTTAAAACGGCACGGTAGGTATCTAAGTCGATAAGCCACCCCAGAGTGTGATCGGCTTATTTTTCACACGTTAACAATGTTATAAAAACAATAATAATTTCATACATGGAACCTTGTGAATTCAATTCTGAAATTTTCCTATCGAAATAATGATTACTGATTTTCAAGTCAAACTAGGACCTTTCGCCCTATCTATAACATCTACGTTAATTTCAAAGTCACCAACAACAAGGTACCACGAGACTATCGGTGGCAAAACTACAAAATTTGTGTACGGATTTCAAAGGATAAAGAGTGATATGTTGATTAAACAAAAAGCATATACACTTGGCGAATGGTCGAAATCGCAACAATTTAATTGCGAGCAGACTGAATTTTGAATTTTACTTTTGGTTGTCCCCTGAAAACTGTCAATCTATTTTCTTCCGTTTTTTTCTAGAACGGTACTCGAGTAGTGTTCAGCCAAATATCAACGTGAAAAATGATTATCGTTCACGCATTTTTAATGAAACACAAGTGATAGAGGGAAAATAAAGCAACACAATAGGTGAAATTTCGCCGCTTACTTGACCAAAACGCAAAGCTGTACAAACGGTGACGGCTTCCTGACGGCCGCGATCGACAATTTGTCGTACGCTGAGACTTCCAGAGTGCGGGCGATGGCTAGACCCGGTGTCGTAGAAGATGGGGGCCCACGCTAGTGCGAGAGGACTCGCCGGGCGGTTTGGAAAATCTTGCTCTCAAACCAAAAGCGGGCTTCTCGTTGGATCGTTCCCTTTCCAAGGAAAGAGTCGCTCGGGTAATTCCCTGTTGCGTAAATGCGACGATGTCGATGACGTTGACGGCTTGCTGGCAAAATCTCCAGACTTTGAAACGGGATGACAAGAAAATAGAGATGTCGGGAGCTTGATCGTAGAAAACTCGTCATGTAGCAGAAAAACTGAGTGGTGGGTGAAAGAAGAAACCTACAACAATTCGCTCAACTCAGTGTCGACTCCAACTCAAAAATATGACGAAAAGGGGAACCAAATCAGTCTTTACTTTACCTCCAGGTGACAGAGGTTTTGTTTGATGCGCCAGGTGTGGTTGTACTTCTTTAAACGGCGAAACAACGCCTACTTCGGGTCCAATACCATAACGATCCAACGTTCGCCAAATGAACCTGCAGAACAGGCGGTTTCTGGCTTTGAACTAACACAATTTCGAAGACCACTCGAAAGACAAAAACGTGGATGTACAGCACACAACTGGGCGACAGCTCCGATGCGAGTTTTGAATTGAAAAGGAAGAAATAGCTACGTCGCTTCGTTTTATCAGATTCTGCCCACCGGCGCGCTGGGCTAGTTCGTATCTATAGCCAATTGAAGAAAGGCACGCGGAACTCGTCAGCCGAAACGGCCACTGCAAGATAACGAAATTCCCCAAACTACTAGAAAATAAACGGCAGGGCAGAACTGGACTGGCCCAATCGGTCCAAGTACCAAAAACAAACAGAAGCAGAAAATGACGTAACAAACTTTCTTCCTCAAGGCAGGCTGTGGTTCTGGTCATTGGCAGAGGGAAACGAGGCTGATTTTGGCCATGCCACGGCCTGTCTTGAGGAAGAAAGTTTTTGATCATACGGCGTTTGCTTCACAGAAGCGAGATCTTGCATGGCAGGTGAAAAGACATGAACAATCGGCTCCCTTTTGTTATGCAACCAACTATACACCCACGTACTATGCAGCCGCCAACACCTAGTTGATCTCCTTAACAAGAGGTGCTTACAAAACTCACTGATCTGATCCAAGTTGAGAGAGAAAAAGCGAGAAATCACATGCGCGAAAGTGAGATACCACTATCAACTTAGGTCGGAATACTGAGTTTAGGTTGTAAAAGGGAAGCACCTAAGGTACAATGCAATACAACTGGCAATACACCGTTCACCATTTCCTGGGCCATCTTGTTCCCGTGGCGTTCGTTTGACGTCAATTTTGATTGGAAACGTGTATTGTTGTCAAGGGCATTACAGGGCATTTTCTGGAAGAGTTTGACTAGGTGGAACATTGCTTTTTCCTGACCATGATCGTCCAGGAAAAAGGTGCGTTACACAACACTTTGAGAATTGAAACCAAGTGCGAGTCTTAGAGTGGGGTTATATTCCTTAAGATACAATATTTACACGGATTAAAAGTATTAACACAGTATAATCACAAAGTATACATTTTTTTTGTCCAATTTTCCCTCATTTATGTTTTTTTTTTTGTAGTAGTAGTAATAGTAATAGTAGTAGTAATAGTACAATTATTATAACAGGACGATTCAAACATTACAAATAGGAACATTTGAACTTTCTTTGTTTTCAGATGAAAAACCAATTCATCAAGAATTATATAAGAAAAAACAAAAAAACAAAAAACAAACAACAAAACAACAACTTATTTTTTTTTCTTTTGGAGAGAAGAAGAATCCAAGCTGATTATTGTCAATTCACTGGGTTTTCTTTTTCATTTTGGCGCAAGCCCTTATCGTTAACAAAAATAAATTCTCTTAAAAAAATTCTCAGTCAGCTTGGTCCTCTTTTATTCTGCTTACACTGGCGGGAAATTGCGAAGACTTGACGACGGTGCTTTGGGGAGTTTCTGGAAGATACGGCGCCGGTCAAGAGATCACACTTCTTGAGCCGACGCTCGGATATGGGGGGGGGGGGGGCTGTGTGGATTACTGCGTTGCCATTATCAATGTTACCGATTTTTCGGTTACTGAAATTAGTTTTTTTTATACAGGAACATATACGTGTTCTCGAAATAGTAGCTTAGTCAAGATTGCTTTAATTATTCGCCGAAGCCAAAAATTCTGTTGTGACGTACTACTCGCGAAAATTAGCACCAGCTACAAACGATACACAAAAGCTTTCGCAACTTCCATAGAACATAGAAATGAGCTAGAGTCACGCGAAAATTAACAATTAAACTAAATCAAAATAAGCACAAAAAAAAACAACTGTCAACTCTAAAACCAGGACTTCCAAGCTCAAGAAGTAATAATTGTAAACAACAGTATATTTATCGACAATACAGCATCCATCTCGGGTGGTAATAGTAGTAGGGGGGGAGCAGCAGCAACAGTACCGGCAAAAGTAGCGTATTTTCATTTTTTTTTTCAATCCACCGAAAGCGACAGGCACTAAATGCGGCTGATTTTGTCGGCGGTCACCAGCGGATTCTGGTGCTCCAGCAGCCGTCTGCCTTCCGTCTTGTAATCGTAGCTGCACCTGTGCACTTCCGAATACCTGTGCTGCGAACAGAAGATCCTGCCGCACCGGCAATTGTAAATGTTCGTAATGTTCAGACGCTTGTTGCACTCGCTACATCTAGACTTCTTTTTTATCACAGGCGGTAGCTCAATGTCTTTCTTTTTGTCGTTGTTGCTTTTGCTGCTGGTGCCGCTGCCGGCGCTTTTCTTGTCCTGCTGTTGCAAACTCTTTTTTTCGTCCGCCAACTCGCCGCCGTTGCAACCCAAATTGTAATAGCCGTACAGCTCGTCTATGCTCTCGTCATACAAATTATCCGAAGAAATGCTGCTGCCGCCGCAGTTTTCGTTTTTCAGTCTTTGTATGCTGGAGCCGCTGCACTCGCTCAAGAAGTTGTACTTTCCGCCGCCGCCGAGTCCTCCTCCTCCTCCTTTGCTTTCGTCTTCTTTCGCGCCGGTTTTGGATTCGTCGTCGTCTTCGTCGCCGGTCTTTCGTCTGTACAGCGGCGAACTGCTCTCGTTGCGAAAGTAGTAGTCCAGTTCTTCTTTGGGCGCCAGATGGGGCGGCAGGTGGGGCATGTGGAAGTAGGAGGTGTTGCCGGAACACACTTCGAATTCGGAGGTGGAGGCGGCGTGATGGGAGTTCTTGGAGTAGGCGTTGAAGTCGGCGGTGCCGATTTCCGAATTGTTGTTGTGATGATGGTGGTGGTGGTGATGGTGGTGATGATGGTGGTGTCCTTCTAAACCGTCGTACCTACAAAAAAAAACCGTTTTTAACAATCGAGAAGCCACTAGCGTCACATGCATTTTTTCATCGATAGCTGTTCAATTAATCTACGATCTTTATTCCTGTACGAATTCAGAAGTGCGATAGACACAGACATAGACAGAAAGACAGAAAGTAAAGAAAAATAATAAACTTTCACCCTGTATACTGATTTGTAGCAGACCCAGAGTTGAGGACTTTTGATATGTTGAAGAGGGGACTGGAAGCTTGGCTTGGTAAAAGAACCGTTCTTGTTTGAATTAATTCCAGCAAAGCACCTTTTTTTCTATTTCCAACATACTATTTGTCTCGATTAACACGAATAAACAGTGAAAAAGCCGGCGTGAATCAGAAAATAAATAAATTTTTCGTGAAAAGTCGAAAAGCTTCACCATGCCCCGCAAAATTTTTCCGTCCATATGTAGCAGAAATGTGCGAAAAAAGCGTTGGAAAAGTGGCGCTCGGATGCCGTTTTTTTTTTCAAGAATAAATAAAGAATCATAATTAATAATTACCCGTAATCCAAGCTCTGTCTTCGTTTCAACACCCCCAGTTTGCATGCAGCACTGCTCGTGTGATGGTTCAGTCTTTCGGCCGACGGTTCGTGGATTTCCCACAAATGGTCGTGTGCGTTCTCTTCCAGCTCGCCTATGCTCTCGGGGGTGCTTTTAGGCCTTTCCACCGGCACCACTCCACCTTATCAACACAAAAAATCAAAAATCAAGATCAACAAGTAAATACGAAATTTTTATTTCTTTTCTTTTCAACAAACAAAAGAAATAAAAATCGCGATACGACTTTTTGGCAGCGAGTTTTGATAGATCGCAAGGAATTATACCAAGCCAAATGTCCTTTCCAAGTGAATCGATCACGACTAACACGAATGCATCGTTGATTTTGCAGTTGAAGGCGCCATAACGGAGATACGAGTTTTTGGCAGAAAGTTTTAATAAACTGCTCAACAATGAAAGTGTTACAAAGCAAAAATTCACCCAATTTTGAACCGATGTAACTTTTGATTGGCACGAACGATTCTGATTCTGTTTCAAGTACTGAAGAGCCCAGTCTTTTGGCCATCTTTTTTGTCAATATGAAATCCATAGAGCCTCTCATAAAACTTCTACAAGGTGATGAACAGAGCAGTGCAAAATTGATGAAAGTTCAACATACTCCCGTTTTCGTTAAAAAATTTTTTCGGGAGTATCAACACCAAATTTATAAAGAATGATGTGTTCCCTCGAAACGGTTTTTGAATTTTCGGGATTCCAGTCGAAACAGCCAAAATGTGATTTTTTATTGTGAATACTGTACATTATTCCTGTAGCAACGCAAAAACATTAGAACTTTTCATATCAAGATGACGCCACTTGGTAGGCTTGTTCCAAGGAGGTTAGAATATAAGGAGGGAACGTAACCCAGCTTGTAGGCGAGGAAATTTGATGCGGAACGGGGTGAGGGGAAATCATGTATTTGAGTATGCAACCCGTAAGTTATGAACCACCCGAAGGCACACGAATTACAGAGGTCTATCCCACAGAATTATACAGCAAAGTGACAGCATATCATTCGTTTTTGTGGTTAAATTTTTTCATTTGTCAGTTTCGCTCTTCAATATGGCATTTTCAATCGCTTTTGAGGTTTTTGAATGTGAAACCACAGCGATCACCGTTCAGAGACAGTTTTTCCAAGCAGAAGACAATCCAAACTAGAGAATACTGTTGCACAAGTAAGTGAACCTGGAACAATAAATTTTGAAGTTATTTTATACGAATATGCCCAATTCAAGATTTGCAGCTCCAAATGATTTGATTGTATCCTCTACGACGTGTGCCCTTGTCCAGTGCCGAATTAAAAAGGACATAACCGCCTTGCAAACTCATGGAAGACCAAACAAATGGAGAGCTCGAGCAAGCCAAAGTATGCCTCCTGCACTGCCCAGTGCACAGCTGCTGTGTACCTACCTATTCAACCTATTACAGTTACCAATATTGTGCGTACGGACCTACGTGTGTGTTGTACTAGTGTGCACCTACACTGGATAATTCATACTTATAAAATGGAAGCAAGTCAATTGGGTAATTGAGAGTCAAAAATGCCACAAAATTATGATAATATTGGTTTCATCTTTCCAAATTCAAGGATGCCTATTTTTGGATTTCACATGCACGATTGAAGAGAAGATACTGCCTTTTACTCAAGAAGAAAGTGAACAAAGAAAAAAGTCACTTGAAGTATGAGCGCCTCGACCCAGTCAACCTTCAAGTTCTTTTGTGCATAGGTGATGATTTGATGAAATGGATATGATGTGAGGCTTAGCTTTTGGAGGCCTAGATCTTAGTTTAGAGCACCATGATGAAAGGCATTAAAAAACCACAGAATAATGATGAATCAGAAGAACGATACTGCTTGGCCCAAGAATTATTATTTAAACTTGAGTAAATCTCTTTGAAAATTTACAATTGAAAATAACTTTTCCATATCCAAGATCTCTGAACCTCACCAAAACATTCCATAATCAATAAGGAAGGATCGAGCACTACTGGTGGTCTCTGAAGAAGTAATGGATAGATGGAGTGAATATTTCCAAGAGTTACTGAGTGCACAACCAAGGTGGACTGATGAAGACGACATTAACAAAGAAAATACTATCGAAGACAGAAATGAAGGGACGCTAACAGAAGACCTAAAAGAACAAAAGTATTCCTGAAACTGAAAAAGGGCAAAGCTCCTGGACATGATAAATTTACATCAGAGATAATAAATAGCTTTGGGAGAAGAGGGAAAAAGATTGCTGCTGGAAATCTACAATATAAAGCATAGAAAAGAAAAGGGGGTTCTTAACGAGTGTGCAAACCATAAATGCATCACCTTGCTGAACATGCCAATGAAAATATACAACTACTGGGAAAGAAACTGAAAAAGACAATAGAGCCAACGTTGCTGAACACTCAAAGTGGACTCCGATAAAAAGGTAGCGTGCAAAGCCTCATCTTCACAATGCATCAAAAAATTCAGAGAGCAACAAGGAGTGAAAAAGAAACTAACTAGTGCTATAAAAAGTCTGTACAAGAATACCACCAGTAATATGTACTACTAAGACACCAATAAATAAAAAAGAAGTAACAAAGAAGACCAAGCTGAAAGTACCTATAATACGATTTTCAGATCAGTACTGACTGATGACTCACAGGTGAAACATGGAGGTCTTATCTAAGAGAATGCAGAAGGAGCGTGAAGCAACGGGGATGAAGTATGCGTCTGCGGAGTAAAAAAAAAATACTGAGGAGACACAATTCGTAACCCCGAGTAAGAAAAGCGCTAAGATGAGGCCTGCAACAAAATTTGTAGATAAGAGACAACTGAGTTGCTGAGGACGCCTAGAGAGCATGAACGAGGATAGACCAGTAGAACGATAAGCGAGAATGACAGGAATAAGAAATCAGGAAAGTCAAAAAGAAGCATAGGACGCAACAGTAAGATAAATAACAGAAAATTGACTGAGCTGGAATAAAGGAAGAACGCTCGCTGAAGACAAGAGACGATGAGAAGTTCATACATCAAGAAAAATTTGATACTTAATTTCGAGAAAGAACTGAGTTTTATTGTTGATATTTAATGAGAATGTTACATTTTTATTTGTATTATTCACACTACGCCGCAAAATAAAAGGATGTTGATAAATATAAAACAAAATTCGACTGCCACATCTTGTCATCAGCAGTGTTGCACCTCTTTTGTTTTCTTTCAATCTTTGTCATCCATTTCAGCCCCTTTTCGTCATCTCCCAACAATTGCCTCAGAGGTCTGCCCTCCTTCAGCGATTCCTGACATGACCTCAAGTGCTCCATCGTCTCACTCCTTTCCACAACATGATATACCCCGGTAGCTTCCAGTAGCTACTCGTCTGTACCCCATCACCACACCACAACCTTGCAAATCGCTGCTTTCAGCCTTCACGTTTGGATTAAGCGTGCATCTAGGCACTTTGCCTTGTAGCTCTTTGTATTCTTGGTTTGGCATATCTAGACTCTTGTAGCTTGTTTATCTGCACCTGCTTCTGTTCGTCTCTGTTCCTCTTGTTCTGCTTTCCATTTCTGCTACGCTATGCCCTTTTGCTTTTCCTGTTCGAAAAATTTCTTTCTGGACGGTGACCGCTAGTGGTCTCGGCATCCAAAAGCCATGAAAGCTACTGATTCCGCCATTATGAAAATGAGAAACTGGCAAAGGAAAAACACAAACACAAAAACTGACTGATTCTGTCACTACGCTATTCGCAGTGACAGATTCATGATTCTGTGGGATGGACCTCTGTGACTCGTGGTCGTGTGCCTTCGTGTGGTTCATAACTTACGGGTTGCATACCCAGAACGTGACGTCACACGGCTTCACTTTTTTGAGCTCATGTTCCCTCCTGCTATAATTATAACCTCCTTGGCTTGTTCACTGAACAATTCTGAGCAATTTGACTAGCAACACGTTCCTATTGTCTAGGGTAGGGGTGAATAAAAGTCCAATTGGTGGCGTACTTTTTGGTACTACTCCTGAAATTCGGGTTTTTAGCATTGGGAAAAGTTTAATTTTCACTCTCTTTAGTCAACATGGGACTACGTCATTAGAATTGGATCAACTACATTCCCGCCATTTTGGAAATTTTTGCCTTTACCTTAAATTTCAAAACATTAGGCATGTTTGGCATCATTTCTTGAAATGTTGGTCCCCTAAATGGGATTCTGTCAATAAGATCTGTCTATCTGTTTGTTTATCTGTCTATCTCTTTCCGAAAAAATATTTATAGAATTTTTAACCCCACCCTCCTTCTTCCTGAAATTCTCCGAGTGTACAATTTAATATTCTTGACCTCTCATTTCTTTTCAATGCAGTCAACGTCATCCTCCATAGCATCGGAAGAGATAATTTTCTGTGGAAAAAATGCCACCCAAATTTTACCCTTTCGCTGCCCCCACCTCATCTCAAAAATCTAAAATGGCAATACCTACTTTGTGGTACGTCAAATTGAAGGAAATCAAATTCTCTCCATGAACAAAATTTTTTCACATTTTTTAAAACCCCCATTTTCTTCACACAACACCCAAATGTCTACTTTATTTGGAGATGGGTTGAAAATTAAAAAAAAAATTGTTTTCGGAAAGAGAATTCAATCCTCTTCAATTTGATGTATCACAAAGTAGGTAATGTTCCGTTAAATTTCGAAGCTGAGGTGGGGGAGAGCAAAAGGGTCAATTTGGGTAGCACTTTTTCTACCAAAAATTCATTTCTTCGATGTTTTCTATGATGACACTGACTGAATTGAAAACAATTGACAGGTCCAGAATTAAAAATAAGACAGTCAGAGAATTTTTAGGGCGAAGGAAGGTGGGGTTGAAATGTTTGTAGTTTTTTTTTTCTGTAAGAAAATTTAATTCTCTTCAATTTGATGTATCGCAAGGTAGGTCATGTCATTCAAAATTTCAAAGTTGGGGTGAGTGGGGGCGAGGAGGCTTAAGATAAAAGTTTGCCAATTTATGTTTTAGATGTCCCCTTTGATATAAAAAATGACCTGTTTTTGCTCGAAAAAATATTGACTAGGAATCGGGAGTTATTGCAGGTGGATAGTTTTCAAATGATCACCAGGTGCAGTATTCACAATAAAAAATCACATTTTGGCTGTTTCGACTGGAATCCCGGAAATTCGAAAACCGTTTCGAGGGAACACATCATTCTTCAGAAATTTGGTGTTAATACTCCCAAAAAAATTTTTTTGCGAAAACGGGGGTATGTTGAACTTCCATCAATTTTGCACTGCTCTGTTCATCACCCTGTAGAAGATTTATGGAAAGCTTCATGCATTTCATATTGACAAGGAAGATGGCCAAAAAATTGGACTATTCAGTACTTGAAACAAAATCAGAATCATGTGGGCCAGTCAAAAGTTATAGCGGTTCAAATTTGGGTGAATTTTTGCTTTGTAACACTTTCATTGTTGAGCAGTTTAGATTGTTTATTCGCATACCGAGTCTCATGTTCATTCCAATCAAATCGATTACAATTGACGCGAATATATCGTTGGTTTTGCAGTCGGCGGCGACACAATCGAGATACGAGTTTTTGGCAGCAAATTTTGATGGTTCGCAAGGAAACATACCAAGTCGCATGTCCTTTCCAAGTAAATCGATCACGACTAACCCGAATCTACCGGCGGTTTTGCATTCGGAGACGCCACAGCCGAGATACGAGTTTCCGGCGGCAAGTTTTGACAGATCGCAAGAATCGTAGGCACTTGTCGTGGTATAATCAATGAGTTTGGGTATGAAAATTGAAATGAAGAATGAGAACTGAAACGTCAGCGAGTACCTTCAGCTAAAACTAAACGGGTCAGATGCAGCGTGCTTCTCTTTTTTGTTGTAGTCGTCGTCGTCGCAGACCCGGCGGATTTGGATGCGGCAGAAGATGGCGCAAGCGCTGCTGGGACTACGGCAGCCGCCGCTGCTGCTGTGGCGCCACTCAGCGTCGTCGGTAGGCACAACTCCGGGGCGTCCTCTATGGGCGGACGCTGCAGTCTGCATTCGAAAATTATTGCTTATTTTTCACATTGTAAAATGACACGGCGATTGCACGTGCAAAGGGCGATGATCAGCGTTGTGGAGCAGGTGTCAATAGTGTCAACGTCAAGTGTTATCTGTTAACTGTCATCAATGCCAACGCAGGGCAGGAAACATCATGAACATAGGTTTCAATTTGGTTGTGCGTTTGTCGTGTGTGTTTCTATTGGTTCCTACAGGGGTTTCTAAAGAAAGACAGGAAGTAGTAGTACTTAGTCTGCTGTGACTGTGAATGACCAATAAAAAACTGACATGAATTTTTATGGGTTTCAATATGCTTGTTCATTTTGTCGTATCAGTTTCTATCGGTTTTTACAGGGAGTTGCAAGAAGAAGAACAAGTATGAGATGGCAAGTACATCCAGTCTGCTGTGAATGACCGATAAAAAACCATAATGAGTCTCTATTGGTTTTCACAGGATTGTGCGTTTATCATGTGAGTTTCTATTGGTTCTTGCAGGGGTTTCCAAAGAAAAACAGGAAGAGGTAAAAGGTGGGAAGTAGACTTAGTCTGCTGGAAATGACCAATAAAAAACCGGTTTTTACAGAGAGTTGCAAGAAGAACAAATATTTGATGGGAAGTATATCCAGTCTGCTGTGAATGACCGATAAAAAACCAATGAGTTTCAACAGGTTTGTGCGTTTATCATGCGAGTTTCTATTGGTTCTCACAAGGGTTTCCAAAGCAAAACAGGAAGTAAAAGGTGGAAAGTAGACTTGATCTGCTGGAAATGACCAATAAAAAACCGATACGAGTTTCTATGGGTTTCAATATGGTTGTTCACTTGTCGTTAAAGTTACTATCGGTACATTACAGAGGGTTACAAGTAGAACAAGAAGTATTTGACAGAAAGTATATACCCAGTCGGCTGTGAAAGTCAATAGTGTCAATTGTCATTAGTGTCAACTGTCAATGATGTTAACTGCCGATAGTTCCAAGTGTCAACAGTGTCATAAAGCAATAAATTAAGATATCTAGACCTCATTGCCGCATGCAATCGCCTACAAGATATTTTAAGCATCACCGGGCTCCGGTATCAGTATATTATTCGACGAAAAACGAACCTGTCATCTGAAAGGTCGCCGATGGGCGTCATCGTTTCAGATCCGGCGTTGATCGTCAAACTCTCCACGAGTTTGAAATCGCCGATGGCACTCGAAGAACTGGACGAAGTCAGAGCCTTTGTCAGACTTTCTAGTTTGGGTCGACGCCCGCACGCCAGTCCTTTTTCCGCGGCCGAAGCCGCGGTTGTCGTGGCCGCAGCACCGGTGTCCATTTTGATTAGAGACGGAGTCGACGACGCGGTCAATTCTCTGGCCTTTTTGTGCATCCTGACGTAGTTCTGTCTGATGTGCGAATGGGCCCCTTTCGTTTCACTGTATAGGGATTTTGTTGTCGATGCTGCTGTTGTTGTTGAAGCTTTGGTATTACTGATGGCAGGAGGTGTGACGACGGCGGTTGTCGACGTAGCGGGGCTTCCTTTGCTGCGATTCGGTTTGATCCTGGAAGCACAATGCGACAAGTGCTTTACTAAAGGCTCACGGAGACACAATTCAAGTTTCGTTATAAAATCTCCGACATAAATCTCGGATTATGTTTATTATTGGCCTCAATAACACCCTTGCACGACATTCAGTTATTGGAGCAAACAGTTTTAATAGTCCGCCGAGGCACCACAAAATTTTTATCGCCGAGTAATGGAACTCAACAAGTCATACACAAAACCTAAGTTGACCGTCGTATCTTGCAGATAAAAATGGATGGAAAAAAACCTTGCAAGATTACTGAAAACGGCTTAAAAACGTGCGCTGATGATGTATACAAGTTTCAAAAGTGCAAATACAATTTGAAAAGCACGTAGAATTGTAGGTGATGACAAAATAGAAAACTCAAATTTTTGCGTTTTCTTCGATTGAGTTTTCTTTGACGCCTCAAAAACTAAACAAAACATCAAATAAAATACTAGGCCCGAATGTGAAAGCCTTCTGGGTGGCAACACGGTGACCATTAAAGCCTCTTTTCTCGGCGCTCGTGATCGGTACCTGTGCTTGTCCTTCAGGGCCACCTCTTCGGTTTCCGAATGGTTGCCGCCTTCTTCGGCCTTTTCGAAAATCTTCAGGTCGATGTTGTCCAGCAAATCGTTGGCGCATTCGGTCAGCAACTTGTACGACAGACTGCCCTTGTCGCTCATGGCGCCGGCGGCGTCGGCCGGCGATCCCACCAGGCCGGCGGCGCCCAGCGAAGCTTCCCCGAACAGTTTCTCTTCGTCGAAATCGAAACCATCGTCTGGAACACGAACACATACACAAGTGAACATTTGTTGTGAAAACAGGAGAACGCGAGATTACTTGGAGTGAAAATTTCCTGCGGTCGATAAGGGAAATCGTCTCTACTGCTCTACTGGCAACAACGCGGAATCGAATAATGTAATATTAACAACAACAATTACCTATTAAATCCTCGGAAGGTGCAGCGATTGCGGCCCCGCTCAGCCGCTGTTGTCTCAGCTGCCGCTTCAGATTCAAGTCGCCCATTTTTTTCCTAAGAGTTGCAATCTTGGTCGTCAGATCCGTGTTTTCCAACAGGGATTTTTCCGATGCCATCAGATTGCCGGACAGATCTCTCCTGTGTAAAAAACAATGGCAATGTTTCAACAAAAATTCTCGCTTCGAAGAAAAAAGCCGACAAATTGACAAAATTGGCGCGTTAGGAAAAGCGTCCCATTGGTGCCTCTCAACAGCAGCTAATGTCAAAGGTGCTGCTGAACGCGGACTGATAGTAAACGCGCTGAAGAGAGCGATTGCACGTTATTCGCTTACTTGATCGCTGACAGACGACAAAATTTCGATTATAATCTGCATCTAGGCGGCCGTGAAGTTTGACATTTTACTTGGAAATACTGCTTTTGGTAAGCCGACTCGAGTTCAACATCAAAGATTATCATCAGCATGATCACCTGTGAGACCTGTGAGCCGAAAGCCTGATTTTCAACTTGAACGTCAAATCTCGTGGCCTCCCAAGATGCACGTCATTTTGAAACAACGTGTATGTACAGGATGATTACGCGAGATGGGACCCCCCCAACTGAACGCTTCTTTTTTGAGATATTTTTCAAAATAAAAAAGTAATCCTAGATAATTTTTCCTGTACTTTTCGAATAAACATATTTACCATAATTTTCTATAATTTTTGCGACACCCTGTATTTACTTATTGTAATCTAGACAGTTTGCTTTGCTGATTACAAAATTGTATGGCACTTGTCGATTTTTTCTTGAATAACTTGTCAAAAAAAAAATTAAAATCTGAATTTCATGGATCTTATTAGAATAATATCCACAAAATTGAAATTTTATCAATTTTTTTGACAAGTTATTTGAAAAAAAATCCACAAGTTTCATACATTTTTGTAATCAGCAAAGCAAACTGTCTAGAATACAATAAGTAAGTACAGGGTGTCGCAAAAATTGACCTTTTTTTTCAACACCCTGTATATTATGAGATATAGAAAATTATGATAGATATATTCGAAAACGACAGGAAAAATGATCAAGGATTAGTTTTTCATTTCGAAAAATATCTCAAAAGGGAAGCGTTCAGTTGGGGGGCCCATCTCACGTGATCACCCTGTACAGGGTGTTCACGTTAAGATTGACCTCCCCCCCACTAGCCGGCTTATCCCTGAACTAATTAAAAAAAAACTGATTCTCAAAAGATACCTACTTGCTGAATTTTTCAAATTTGCCCATAAAATTCTTCCAGATTCATATTATACAGGGTGTAGCAAAAAAATTGGTTTTACTGCATTCACATTTATTTAAGCAATGCAAGGATGCAGACTTTTGTCTTCAATACAAATATATGTAACACTTACGGGTTCATTTTTCAAAAAAATTATAGGTTGTTCAAAAAAAAACCTCAAAATCGGTTTGATTGTGATTGTTCTATATGTTTTGAACTGTTACATTAATGATATTTTGACAGTATGTTTGTCAAATGAACCCATAAGTGCTATATTTCAATGTAATCAGGATAAAAGACTGCATCAACTGCATGTTAATGATTTTTTTTGCGACACCCTGTAAATTAATGATTTAGAAAAATTTTATGGACAAATTAAACATTTTTAGCAAAACTTCAAGAATCATTTTTTCTCTTTGAAATTGTCCCAGGGATAAAGCAGCTAGTAGGGGGGGGTCAATCTTAACACCCTGTACTGTTAGGTATCATGGACTCATATAAGGCGAAGACTAACTTGATATGCGCGTTGAAGTGACATGTGATTAGTGAAGTAAATCGAGTTTAGTTTCAGCATAGATGACAGTTGAAATTTCACATGACATTTGACATTTGATACTTGACATTTGACACTTGACACTGACACTACTGACGTAATTAGTGATGTAAGCTCGGATGTAAGATATGTTCCCGACATTCGTCTGGTCAAACGGAATCTTGGTTCGCCCGCAAAACGTGAATATTGAAACTGACAGCTGCCAAAAAATGGTCAACTGTCAACCGAAACAAAGACCGGTTTTGATGGCCGGCCAGCTATGGTGACTGAAAAAAATCTGCCAAAGTAGCATTGTGAACCAATCAAATTTGTCAAGTTATCACAAAACGAATTAGATTGAGCTATAGTGTAATATCAGCCCGATCAAAGTATTACCGACTTAAAAATCACTAAAAATCAGTTGAGATGTCACTAGAAAAAATGATTTTTCCCAAATATGGCTGAAAAATTTTAGAATATGAAAGTCACTAGAAAAAATGATGTTTTTCCCAAAATATCACCAGAAAACACTAGAATCTGTCAAACAGAGCCACAAACCACTCCATTCTGCCAAAATATCATCCAAAAACAACTGAAATTAAGCTACAAATGTAGCAAACTAACCAAAATGTTAGCCAGTTAAAATTACGAAAGAATAATTGAAATGTCACTAGAAAAAAATGGATTTTTTATCCAAATCTCTCAAAATGTCATCGAAAACAGACTGGAACCAAACCAAAAATATAATTAAAATCGAACTAACCAAAATGTCGGCTACTTAAATCACTAAATCAGTTGGAATGTAACTAAACAAGATGGAAATCTGTCAAAATATCACTGGAAATCACTAGAATCTGTCAATTAGCGTAATATATCACTCAAATCTGTCAAAAGATCATCAAAAAACAACTGAAATCAAACGAAAAATGTGATATCAACCTGACCCAAATGTTACCTATTTAAAATCCCTAAAATAAGTTGAAATTTCACTAGAAAAGATGATAATTGAAAAACTGACAAATAATCACTGGAAAATACTAGCTGGTTTGTTTAGGCTTTTTCCATTAGTTCTACTCTCTGTTATTTTCAGTTATTTTCCTCCACATTGTGTGCTATGTTCTTGCGTTTTAGTGCCTAAAAGTGACGTATGAGTGACAGCTGACGTTTGCCTTCATAGTGAGGTGATTATTCGAGCTGTACTCGAAGCGGATCTATTCCTAGCTGCGAAGTTCGGTGGCTTCCAAAACCGATCGTTCCGATTGACAGTCTGCCGACCTTTTTCTGACAGCTGACAGTTCCCATATTCATTCTGGCTGACCAAAACGAATATCGGAACATGCATTCAGCTCCAACACAAATGACAGTTATTGAAATTGTTGACATTCATTCCGCAACAGCGACGTAACCGCCCTCTATGCGCAATCGTCCTATCTTTACAATTTTTTTGGGAAGTTTGACAAAAACGCATCCGTTTACTATCTAGCCTTTACGCGTCATACCTATGGGGTTTCGAAGGTGGTGATATCGGCTTTTCGCTGTAGGGCGAATACGAGCCGTCCTCGTTTTCGATGACCCTAAGTAAGTTGACGATGTCGCCCTCTTTGAACACCAGCACGGAAACCTTGGAACCGGGTGCCAGTTTCTCGCCTATTTCGTCTCTGTAACAAGCAAAAAATAAAAATTATATCCATGATTAGTAAATAATAATATTACGGATTAATTTTAAAAGGTGGTCGGATTTTGTACCATTTTTGCAATAACATCAATTTGATGTATGAAAATTGGAATTATAATAAAAGAAATTTGTATTCAAACGGCCAGAATAATATAAATTGACAAAATAATCGTCAGAAGTGACGATTTCTGTAGCAGTGTACCGCTCAGCTCTATTCAACTCCTACATTCCCTTAAGGGCATGCTTGACGTGACATGGTGGAGGTGCCGGGTACCGATCTCGCCTTGTCCAAAATATTACACTAGTGACTATTCCTTCCAGGTCTTCAAGCAAGGTCAAAATTTCACGTTTTATAAGAAGTACTTGATGAAAAGTACCGGAACAAAAAGGAATTGAACAAATATTATTACAATAAACGGACGACAACATGGAAATGAACAGACCTGGTGTTTTCGAGCAGTTCTTTGAGTTCTTTCAGCATCATGTGGTGCTCGCACGAAACGGAAATCCTCCTGGTGGAAATCGGTCCGCCTTTGATGGTCAACACCAGCTTGACGGTGGAACCGTTCTTGATGCCGACGTCGCAGAGACGTCTGGAGTCCTTCAGCTCTTTCGATTGGAAAATCAAATTTTGCTGATAAATAGGAATTCCTGAAAATCAAAACAAAACAAAAATTTAGAATCACCTGTAGCAATCTCCGATTCAAATTTAATCGGGTACTCAGTTCCACCCAGATGTCTTGAATGTCATCGTCGCAAAATTAAACTCGCGCTTGCATCATGTAACATTTGGAATTCGGCCAATGGCAGCGCGTGCTCGAATTCATCGAGATGACAAAATTCAACAGAGCTCGGGTGAAAGTGAGACTAGTGAGAGTAAGCTTATTATTGATGTGAGCAAAATATGAAAAAGTGAATTCCATTTCCACGCGTTATTTTTCAATATTGAAATTTCAAATTTGGCTTGCGGCTTCTTGATAGAAACAGCTAGAGGGCTACGATCGAGTTTTTTCGATTTTCAAAAAAATCAAATTTTTTTCTCAAAATGGCGTCGGTAAAAAAATTTTGCTTTTTTTCTGGAAAATTGGAAAAATGCAATAGTAGCTCTCTAAATGTATATGTTCAGAAGCCGAAAGTCAAATTTGGAATTTGTATTTTGAAAAATGACGCGGGAAAACAGTATCTACTTTTTTCATATTTTTCCCACTTTAATAACTCTCTTAATAAAACACGATATAAAAGAAGGGTTGGCTTTGGAGTCGAGAAATCCAATCCCTAGTCGGTCCAATCGATAGATATTTTTCATTTCCAAAGCCAACTCAATATATTTTTTTATCGCATGTCGTTACAAACTCAATATTCGCTGAGACACAATTTATATTCGAAGTTAAACACACGTCCTTGATTTACTGTAAGTACACAGCTTGATAACCGAAAGCAGAGTGTGTGTAGTAAATTTAGAATATTGTTATTGTTAATATAAAACGCACGGATCTATTTTTAAAAGCGATCATCTCTTGGGTAATGAATAATTCATAGAGCGTCACACATAAATTGGGTATTGGCTGTGCATATGTAAAAATGCGAATGCAAGTGTGAGCTTCTGTGGTATTTTTTCGATATGTTCGCATGGTACTGGTACTACTTGTCATCTTAAAAATGATGAAGAAATAAGAAAGAGATGATGAAGGTGGAACGGTATAGGTACGAAATCCACACACATACATGCACACTACACTACACATGCACACACCCAAAAGATAGAAGTAGGGACGAGGACGAACGAATAACCAGCATCAGCCCAGACGAAGCTAATGACCGCTGCTTTATTCAGCTTCGGAAAAACAAAGACGCAAATTCTTTATGGATCCAATAAGTCCTCGGATAAGTCAATATTTCTATAAATAATATAAACGAACATTCTGTTAGTCACGCATAATAATCAGGCATTATTTACCTCAATCAGGTAACTACTTTTCAGAACTCAATCATAAATGCGTTGGACAAAAATCGGTAGTTGGGTAAGCTCGCAACGATAAAACCGAGCTGCAGATTCAACGAATCCGTAGAGAATTTCATTTCAGTAAACTTTTTTGCCACTCGATTAATTAGCGCATACAGCTTTTCAAAAAAAAAACATCAAACAAAAGTTATTAATAATTCGTTATCGATGACGCTGCAAGGCGACACGTGAAACATGTCAGCTTGGCCTTGGCTTTAGGATTTGACGTATTGCTGTCACGTCATCGAGATCGTAAATCACATGGCCACCTCTAAAGTGTGCGTTAATTTTCGAGTTAATTTTCCTTGTTAATTTTCTCATTGTTCTCAGGCATAATAGCTTTTTAGCATTATTTATACTAGTACTACCGGTACACGTAGTATCAGTAAATATATCGAGCGTCCAGTGCAATTGGCGTCAAAACAGGCTTCGTCCCGACAGAAACTCGTCCCGTGCGAGTCCCATAACGAAAAAAAAAATGGCGAACTGAACACGTCCGCAAAAAATTTTCGTCCATCTCTAGAAGAAATGCGCGAAAATATGTTCAACAAGCGAATATGCCTCATGGGCATGAGGCTCAGTAGCGCACTTCCTTTTTGGAGGATTTATGAGCTCAAGATGTTAATTAGGGTTCTACCGTTATTTGGACAGAAATTTCAATATGGCGGCAAAAATAGCAGCAGAATCATGAAATTTGGCTTGAAAATCAGAATGATCGTACTAGACAAGGGCAAGTTCCAAGTTTCATGAAAATTGTTCCACTAATAAGAGATTTCAATATGGCGGCCAAGATGGCGGCGGAATGTTGAAATTTAGCTAGAAAATAAGAATGATCATACGAAACAAGGGTAAGTTCCAAGCTCCATGAAAATCGTTCCACTTACAAGGAATTTCAATATGGCGGCCAAGATGGACCACTTTCAGAGAAATGCAAAATGGCGGATCAAAGATGGCGACCGAGTGACAAAAATCATTGGTCAACTTTATATGGTGGACACGTACGCATTCGATTGGCGTTTGCATCACATCGATATCTCTTTTCGTTGAGGCAGAATTCTCCTAGTTCTATCACTTCAAAACATATTCAATATGGAGAATACAAGATGGCGGCCGAACATCAATTGTCGAAAATTGGATGTAACTTGATGTGGTTGACATTGCCTGCAAATTTAATTCCAATCAGATCACTTTTAGAGAAATTCAAAATGGCAGATCAAAGATGGCGGAAAAATAACAAAAATCAAAAGTCAACTTGACATCCTGGACGTATGTCCTATCGATCAGCGTTTACACCACATTGATATCTTTTTTCCCTGATGAGTTATCCCGGGTACGGACGGACGGACGGACGGACGGACGGACAAAGTGAAGCTAAAAGCGCCTTTTTATCATTTTTTGAGAAAGTTAGCTGAAAATGGCTAATTGAACGCGTCCCGCAAAAAATTTCGTCCATCTCCAAAAGAAATGCGCGAAAATATGTTTGAAAAGAGGCTCGGAAAAAATCGTTTGTAGTGAATTATTGTTCCGAATAACGCCAGTGCAGCCAACCGCAGAGTTTTGGGGGATTTTCTATATTTCACATTTGGAAACTTAAAAACAAAATCTCTCGGGTAACTAGAATCGCACCTGACGTGTACTAGTGGTATGTCTTCTAGAAGCACTCACTGAAATTTCATTAAAAATGATAACAACAGCGGTAAAGCCACGCTTGTATGCTTGTTGATCGACTGGCACTGAAGCGCACTGTACTGAATAGTGTTGAAGTCTCGTGTAAACTGGGCTTTTTCTTACAAGTAATAAAGCTGGAAATCTCTTTGCTAAGAACAGTCGATGGAATTTGGGAATGGAAAAAATTCTGCTAGCAAAAGTGATAAAGCCACGCTTGGACGCTTGTTAATCCACTGGCACAAGTCTTAAGCACAGTAAAATGAGACTGAGTATTAATACTTTCTCGTGTAAGCTAGGCTTTTTCTTATTAGTAACAAAGATGGGACTTTTTTGCTGGAGACACTCGATGGTATTTTAGATATTTTTATAGCGAAAGCGATTAAGCTACGCTTGGACGCTTGTTAATCCACTAGCACAAGTCTAAAGCACGGTAAAATTAGGCTGAATAGTGATACTTTCTCGTGTAAACTAGGCTTTTTCTTACTAGCAACACAAATGGGATTTTTTTGCTGAAGACACTTGATGGAATTTTAGACCTTTTTATAGCGAAAGCGATAAAGCCACGCTTGGATGCTTGTTAATCTACTGGCACAAGTCTAGAGCACAGTGAAATTAGGCTGAGTAGTAATACTTTCTCGTGTAAACTAGGCTTTTTCTTATTAGTAACAAATATGGTACTTTTTTTTTGCTAAATACACTCGATGGAATTTTAGATATTTTTATAGCGAAAGCGATAAAGCCACGCTTGGACGCTTGTTAATCCACTGGCACAAGTCTAGAGCACAGTGAAATTAAGCTGAATAGTGATACTTTCTCGTGTAAACTAGGCTTTTTCTTACTAGTAACACATATGGGACTTTTTTGCTGGAGACACTCGATGGAATTCTAGATATTTTCATAGCGGGAGCGATAAAGCCACGCTTGGACGCTTGTTAATCCACTGGAACAAGTCTAAAGCTCAGTTAAATGAGGCTGAGTAGAAAACTTTCTCGTGTAAACTAGACTTTTTCTTACTAGTAACACAGCAATTTCTATGCTCAAGACATTCGATGGAATTTTCAAAATTTTGACAGCAAAAGTGATAAAGCTACGCTCGGACGCTTGTTGGCAAGTAGCTAAAGCGTCGTTTAGACTGCAATCATGCTTGTAATCTTCATGTGCGCAATCTAAAGGCACTCACTCGTCTGAAGCGAAGCTTGACTTTATCAAGTAGTGTAAATCGAGCTCCACTCCTTCTCGCTTGTTCCAAAGAGATAATATCCGAACGCGGCAAGTATAGCTAAAGTCACGATTATATTACAAATCGAGCTTCAATATTGTTCATTTTTGTCTGAATGAGCACTGTTCTAAAGCGAAACCTGGCTTTATTAAATAGGAAGTGTAAATCTAGCTTCATTTCATTCGCTAGTTTCATAAACAATATCCGAACGCGGCAAGTAGCTAGAGCGATGTTTACACTGCAATCACGCTTGTAATCTTCATGTGCGTCATCTAAAGGCACTTGTCTACAGCGAAACTTGGCTTTATTGAGTAGCGTAAATCAAGCTTCACTCTTTCTCGCTTGTTCCACACAGATAATTTCCGAAGGCGGCAAGTATAGCTAAAGTGACGTTTATACCGTGTGTTTTTCGAAAACCGCACCAGCCCATAACTTTTTTCCTATGGGATACATAGATTTGAAATTTGTATGGGGTATTTAGGAGTATTTTTGCTATTATTTGCGTTGATCATGAAGGTGCTCCTATTTCCGGAAGTAACCGTAAGTGACATCAACTTTTGATTTTCAAATGGAACATCCTGTATATTTTTTGATAGTTTTGTTTTGTTGACAAAGTGATGGTTCTAAAAATTCTCTACGATGGAAAATGGTGGTTTCATAGCGGATTGAATACAATTAAATTATTACCAAAGGTGGCTGCGACCACAAATAAAAATCTCAAGTTAGAGGTTTGTAAATTGTTTCTGTCGAGAAACGTTGCCGAGTTGAAATCGACAAAAACAATAAACGAAATTTCCAACTTCACTTTTTTATTTGTGGTCGCAGTCACCTTCGTTAATAGTAATTAGAATTCAATCGATTTAATAATAATCGACTTCAACCGGCAATGCTTTTCAACATAAACAATTAATAAATTTCCAACTTCAGGTTGTTATTTGTGGTCGCAGCCACCTTTGGTAATAATAGTTTACTAATATTCAATCCGCTATAAAATCGTCATTTTTGATCATAGAGAATATTTGAAACCATCACTGTGTCAACAAAAAAAAATCTCTATCCAAATATCAGAAAATATACAGGATGTTCCATTTGAAAATCAAAAAATGGATAGTGTAAATCAAGCTTTACTTCTTTTCGTTAGTATCTCAGACCCAATCCGAGCCAAACGTTTCCTCTTCCAGCCGCCACTTGACGTGAAATTTTTTTTAACAGAACGCCCGCTATATTTGCCATTACAGGTGCCATGAACCTTGTTATTGATTTGAAAAATGAGCTTTATCCCATTGTCTTTGCCACTGACGTTGTCGTCACATCAGCGTGTATATTCCAGGTACTTTCCAATCGGTGAACTAGCCTGGGGAGCTTATCCGACCTGACCTGACGGAATTATTGGAGCTAAAAAAAAAACTCTAATTTCATAAGATAAAGCAACGAACTATTATTAGCGTAAGTATTAGATCCAATAAGTGGGGTGGGTACTTGTTGGTATTTATAGACGAAACTGTAAAAATAGAAATTTGTTTCTTAAAAGAAAAATTGAGACGCAGTTGGCGGGGTTCGGTGTATCGAGAAAAATGTCATTAACCTGTAATCAAGCAGGCGAACGCCGCTGCGCTGAGCTGTCAAGTGTCGCACGTGTTTTCCACGGCACACCACTATTATTAAACCGAAACACCCAACCACCACCACGGCCACTTGAATATTTTTCAAGAATTATCACGAGCTGTCATAAATCACCTGTTGTGCGCTGATGTGCAATAACAATTATTAACAAATCAAGCAGGTGTGGGCTTGATGCTTTGTTCAACGCATGGAAATCAACGGTGGCTGGAAATACGTGTCAATTATTGCTATAAAAAAAAAGAAAAACGCAAAAGACCAAGGTTGGGTAAAAGACGATGCGCAAGACAAATGTTTTTCGAGCGCGGGCTATTTTTCTTCTTAAAACGACTGTTGTTGTTTTGGTCTGATTTCGATAGACCAATCCAGAGCCAAGTAGATAGAAAAAATAAACAAGCGAATAATTTTTTAAAGGTACGTTCCAGCCACCTGCCTGCGTCGTAACAATTCCAACTCGACGCATCATTTGTTTATTGAACACACACAAACGATGCGACATGCACGACAGTTCGAAAATTGTACATGCAGAATTTTAATTAATCGAACACGCATCACAAAGAATCAAGCAGGCGTCATTCGTGTAAATTCCAAAGGTCATTTCGTTCGCCGCACACTCGAAGTACAATAATTGTTAATTATCTGCCGCATAATCACGTAAGTCGCAGCAGCCTCGACGCCACCGTGCTTGTTCTTCCTGTGCGGTGCGCGTGTCTTTTCTCAAAGCAAAAGCTAAAATTGACAGAGGATTGCAACAGATCCGGTCCTCGTTTTAACAGTCGTTCGAACTGTGATTTTTCCACGTTCAAATTGACAACCGTTACAAAAGCTGTCACTTTTGACGATAACTCTGTCAATTTGAAAACAGAAGTGTCACTATCAACAAACTGGGAAGTATTGCCTTGTCTCAGCGGAAAGCGGCCATGCCTCCGTGATGTCCCCCTCGCCCGTCAAATGACGGTTCGGCATTATTTGAGAAAAAAATCGGAGATTGCTGAAGTTCGTGAGGCATCGCCAGTTCTATCCGTACTTTTCGTTTCGATTTTTTTTTGATTTTTTCAATACCGGGTCGTCATTCAACGGGCGGGGAAATGTCACGAAGGGATGGCCCTTCTTCCTTCAGTCAGTGAAAGAACACAAGAGTTAAGTGCAAGGGGACTGGCCGCTCGATAGTGAAGCGATAAAGATATAGGAAGAGAGCAAATAAAGGATGATTGGATTGATCCAAGCGTACGAATCGGGAAGTGTTGAATCGGTACCTGAGTTACGAGAAAAGTGCCCGAGGAGCGGTTCCACAGACACGTCTAGAAGACGAAATTTCGAGTTTAAAGACTAAACTTGGAGATTGAAGTGGAAATTTCGAGATAAGAGTCAAAATTTTAATATTAATATTAAAATATCGAGTTGAGAAGTCGAAATTTTGAAAATAAAATCGAAATTTCAAGTTTAAAATCGATATCAAAGTCGAAATTTCGAGTTAAGCTTGATATTCGGAGATTAGAGTGGAAATTTCGAGATTAGAGTCAAAATTATTAAAGTCAAAATTTTGAGATTAGAGTCCTTCCGAGTTTAAAAGTCTAGATTTGGAAATTAGATTGGAGTGAAAATTTCGAGATCAGAGTCGAAATTTTGAAATCAAAGTCGAATTTTCGAAGATTGAAGTCAAAATTTCCAATTTAAAAATCGAAATTTGATGAAAGTCGAAGTTTCGAGTTGAAAAGTCGAAACTTCGAGTTTGAAAGTCGAAATTTCGAGATTGAAGGTGAAAATTTTGAGGTTGAAGTCAACATTTCGAGATCAAGTCGAAATTTCGAGATTGGAGTCGAAATTATTACAGTCAAAATTTCGAGTTGAAAAGTCAAAACTTCGAGTTTGAAAATCGAAACTTCGAGTTTGAAAGTCGAAATTTTGAGATTAGAGTCCAAACGAATTTGAAAGTCTAAATTTGGAAATTAGATTAGAGTGAAAATTTCGAGATCAGAGTCGAAATTTCGAAGATTGAAGTCGAAATTGGGAGTTGAAAAGTCGAAATTGCGAGAATTAGGTCGATAACTCGAGTTCAGAAGTCAAAATTTCCAGGTAAAAGTCAAAATTTCGAGTTTGAAAGTCGATATTTGAAGATTAAAATCGAATTTCAAAAAACCCAGCCGTTCGAAGTTGCGTATTGGACCGAAATTCATGCGAGTACCTTCAGTTTGCAATTTGCTTTCGTTTTGGAGCTTGGAGGGACGAGTTTTTATCGGTCTTGGATGGCCGCCGTCAAGATTACTAAAATTGAAGGCGGCCCCGTAGGGTTCTGGTGTCTAAATGACGGTAATACAGCTATGCGCCCCTCTAGTTGGATTTTCAAGTATGACGAGGTGAATTTTCCAAGATTTGAGTATCAATTTGATAAGAAATATAACTTCACTTCTAGAGAAGTCAGTTTCACACCAGCTAAAGAGGCGGCAAGCCTACAATGCTAAAGTAGAAAATTTGCCCAGCCAACTAGAGTCACAGTACAAGTGAACCTACTATAAGCATGTCTGCACCTGAAATGAATATTTCGTGGGGCTCACCGCTCACTTCACCGCATGTCGAAGTTTGCACCGCATTTTTTTTTAAATAGACGAATCTAGTTTGCCTTTTCTCCTGACGCATGTGCGAAGTGTGAAGGGCTTGCCATTGGTACACTCCGGTCACGTGATAAAATTCGTGCAAATTCCGAAAATTAACACAGTAAAATTGAGTGAATACTAATTTTTGCGATAGAATCGTAAGTTTTAGCCCACTAAAAAGTATAATTGAATAATAGGGTGTGTTTTAAGTGGTTACTGCTAATGGAAATCGGCGAAAATAGTAGCGGATCCAATAAACATTGCTGTTATTGGAACTGCAGAAGTGATAGCCGCTAACCTTGCCGCTAACAATGAGCAAAACTAGTTTTATTTTGAAAGATTCCCAAAAACGTGCTTAAAATATCGTGGAGGTGATAAGATCCCCAAACGTCAATTTCGAGGTCAATTAAAGAACTGTGCGCGATGCAACAAGTCGGAAAAATGGATTGGGTTATGTAAACCTTTTGGTTGTGACGTGACCGAGGACGTGACACTCGTCGACTCCAAAGTACCGCAGTCGCAGACATTACAAAATACACATATCCCATATTTATGTTCCCTGCACTTTATTCACTCCAGTGGGCCCTTACAAGAGATTCCGGACCCAGTACAAGCCACTGTTGGTAGCACCGCTGTTGTCACGTGATAGCCGCTCGCCCGCTCGATCGTGTTGTTTTTGGTGTTATCACACTTTTCGTTTGCAAAATACTGACTTTTAGAGAAAAAAAATCGTTTTGTATATAGCGTTAGTATTTAAAAATTGTATCGAATTTCATGCTCTATAAATTTAGCACACGTGAAACAATTTCTTGTATGGAAAAACTACCGATTTGGCCAATATCCCATGTAAAAATAGAAACTTGCACGAATCGTTTGAATTGCCGCCTTTTCAGCAAACTTGCTGCTGCGCACTGTCGACCACTCCATATACTAGAATCCCCTATTCACGGAATGTGCTTTCATTTTGAAAAAATTACCGTCGGAAAACCGGAACCATGTTGATTTTGAAAATTAGCCTACACGACGCCTAATTCAATCTACTTTCGATATCAGTTGGAATTAAAAAAAAAATCGATCCCCGAGCAGGGATGAATTTTTGAGTGGAGTCCTGCTACAAAAGTGAGTCGTCCTCCCGGTCAGAACATGGACAAGAGGCCCTCTTGGGTGGCAACGGCCAAGAGAAATTCTGAAAATTCATAACGCGCGACCGAGGGGTTGATTTCCCCGTAATTTAGTGCACATTTCATTTCGGAATTCCCGGAATTCTTTCGGGAGTCACCGGAGATCCCGGAAATCTTTCAGAAATCACCGGAAATCCCGGGACTCTTCAGGAAATTACCGGAATTCCCGGAAGCCGTACGGAAATCACCGGAATTCCCTCGAAAATCACCGAAATTGCCGGAAATCTTTCGGAAATAACAACACCGGAATTTCCGGAAGTCTTTCGGAAATCACTGGAATTCCCGAAAATCCCCCGGAAATCAACGGAATTCCCAGAAGTCTTTCGGAAATCACCGGAATTCCCAGAAGTCTCTCGAAAATCACCGGAATTCCCAGAATTCTTTCGGAAATCAAATCACCGGAATTCCAAAAAAAGTTCGGAAATCACCGGAATTCCCGGAAGTTTTTCGGATCTCACCGACATTCACGGAAATCTTTCGGAAGTCACCGAAATTCTTTTGGAAATCACCGGAATTCCTGGAATTCTTTCGGAAATCACCGGAATTCACCGGAAATCCTCGGAGTTCCGGAAGTCAGAGTTCTTGTGTACACTTTTTTCTCGGGAAATCAACCCCTCGCGCCCGAATGAAAAATGGTGCCAAACTGCAACTGCAGCCTTAATTAAATGGTCAAGCTTAGAACTTTCACCTTGACTTTTACATTTTTTTATATTATTATTCAACAGATGACAGGTAGGGCAATATTTCCAACCGTTCTGAACACAGATTTTCAAGGGCTTTCAAATGACATATTGCGAGTCGAGTTCCGTGAAATACAGCTTCTGACATTTGTTGACAGGGACAGTTTTGTTTGACAGATGACCGCTAAAAACGAATGGGCTCATTCGACGGAAAAACAATGTCCGCATATCAAATTTCAAGTCGATCGGATCAACGGTTAGGCAGTTATCGTGGAAGATCACAGACAGACAGACACACAGACAGACATAATTTTGGAAATGGTCTTAGTCAGCTGATATATCCGTCGAAATTACAAAACTTTTTCTGCACGATTACAATACTTTCCCTTCCATGTTGGTGTGGGAGCCGGGAATGTAAAATAGCGCTCTGACTAAAAATCTCGCTAAAAATTGAACCTAAAAAGTTTCAAATGCTTACACTCCACTCCAGTCAGTCCCATTTTGTTTAGTAAATAATTGTCAGCACTAGCAATCTTGCTGATGAGCACGTTGCCATAGCGACAACCAACGAAAACGCCCTTTGTCATGGCAACTTCTCCGTTAGCAAAATTGCTGGCAATCATCAATCTACTATTGTTCAAACTGAACAATACGCTCTCTAGACATTCCAGGGACATTCTAGAACGTTCCAGAATGTGGTAATGTGATCTGAACAGGGAAATTGGCAACAAAAATATAGGGCGCAGTCACCAAAGAAAATTCCAGAGCTGAAGCACATACGCATCCTGATGACTCAGACACAACTCAGGAAAACAACGATCGCGATAGAATGCTGCTGTTGCATCACGATTTGCACGCTTCCACAACATGTTCGAGATGAATACCAACCAAGAATTAATAAGAAAAATAAGGTCCAAGAATTATCCAATATTGCCCAGCTAAGCTTAACTGCGTAGCTATTTTTACGATAAAGATTTGGCTTGTTGGTGCTTGGGGCTAGGTACTGCTAATCAAAGGCGTTGAGGCAGTGATTGAGGAGTAATTTAGGCAACAATTGGAGGTGAAATTGGGGAGTAAGGTGAAGCGACAGAGTGAGGCAAAAAAGCAAGGGCGCCTCGCGTAACAGCCTTTGGGACTCACCTTCGACCCTCTGGATCTTCTGCTTGATATCCCTGACGGTGTCAGTGGGCGACACCCGCACGTCGAACGACGTGCCCACCAGCGTCTCGATCTGGATCTCCATGTTGGGCTCGTCGAAGCCGTCGGAAAACCCATCTTCGGACATTTTCCGCACTAATACCCTGACTCTTGACTTTTTCCTGACAGCGACAGACAGACAACCGAAACGTCACTTTTTTCGTCTGTCACCACCACTTCACCGCCCCATCAAAAACCATCAGCACCCACACGGATCGTGCTGCAATGCCGCGAGTAGTCCATCTGTATATTATATTTGCGTGTGTCAGTCGTGTGCATGCACTTCTCCAGACTATTTTTATCGCTCGACACTCCCGGAACAGGGTGACGCAACACTTTGAAACACTCTCGAAACGAACGGCGGCAGCCCCCTTGTTGCTGGCCGATGTTGTTGTTGTTGTTGTTGTTGTTGCTGCTGTGACTCGGCGTTCTTCAGGAAAAGGGTGTGCACCCGAGGGGCATCTCGTCGGACGGGAGGCACCCGCAGCGGCGGCACCGCATCAAGGCGGAGGAATGGCACACGACGGGCCGCGGCGGCCGGCGGCTTTGCGGGCTATTTTTAAAAATGAGCGGCGTAGAATTAAAACCGAGGCCGGGACACCTTGGCAGCACACGCACACACTCCACAGCGCGACGGCTGGATGACACCAAAATTGGCTGCTGCTTGTGTGGTGGCAGGACGTTGACAGCCGTGACACTGTTGACAGCCCCGTGTCGGGGGATTTCAGTCGCGCCAACGTGAAAGACGCATCGGCGACGTTTCGAATTCGCGTTCGATTAAAAGCGCCGCGGCGCGCAAACGGCTGCGAAAACAGGCCGATAACGGCGTCGGGCGGTTAACGGTGGATTGCGTCGTTTTGGGCCGCGGCGGTTGCGAAACTGATGCCGCGGACGGGGATTGCGGCGAAGGAGAGTGCTTTTTGATCTGTAGCGTTGGCAGCCGCCAGGCAAGCTCGCACGTCAAATGTGGCGTCTCACGCAGTGGCGGAGCAAAATAGTATACTAAAAAATGCTCATTACTAGACTCAAAACTTGGCCATTATTGAACGATTATTGATCAGAAATTCGCGGTATGATTGGCCAAGGTAGAAGTGGCGATTATTATTTGATTCGCCCTTGGTCATAAAATGTGAAGTAGTATCAGCGATGACAGCTGTCACTCCGCGAGTTGTTGATTTTTCTGCATTTCTCTCATTTTGGGCGGTTTATCGTCCGCTTTCGCTATAGATAACTTAGTTTTAGTTGAAAACCATCTGAACGAATCGAGTTTCAAATGAGACGCGGATTTTTTCAACTTAGTCCCTGCAAATGTCATTCATAAAACATAATCATGATGCCGTCGATTTGAAATTCAAAGCCACTTGATACTTCTGTTTACTTGAATAAAGCCATAAAAAAAAGGCGAAGGCGCATAGCGGACATATGAAACTTCTTTTTTTTTTGTAAATGCCACTTTTTTCTGTCAATTGACACTTTCTTTCTGTCAATTGTCAATTGCAACTTTATTCTGGCAAATGTCACTTTTTTATCAATTGACACTTTTTTCTGGCAATTGCGACTTCATATACTGGCAATAATTGCCACTTTTCTCTGTCAATTGACAGTTTTTTGTGGCAATTGCGACTTTATTCTGGTAATTGCAACTTTTTTCTGTCAATTGACACTTTTCTCTGTCATCAATTGACACTTTTTCCTGTCAATTGTGACTTTATTCTGGCAGTTGCCACTGTTTTCTGTCAATTGACACTTTTTTCTGGTGATTATTGCGACTTTTTTCTACCAATTGACACTTTTTTTCTGTCAATTGCGACTTTTTAGCACATTTCGATAGAAAATGATGTTTATATGGCCGGTTTGTCCGTCTGTCTGTCCGTCTGTCTGTTCGTCTGTCTGTCCGTCTGTCTGTCCGTCTGTCTGTCCGTCTGTCTGTCTGTCCGTCTATCCCAGCAAACACGCAAGTATCGGCCGACTTGCAGTTTAATAATGATGGCAGTGATGGCGAAGTGATGGCTATGGCATGCCAGCATTTTACCAGAGTATAAGGAGCCCTTGCCAGAATCAGGTGCCTAACCAGGTAAGTGCTTGTCTGTAAGTTGCTAAGCCAGTGGGTGCTTTCCACCTTGACGGTACAAATATCACCAGACGGCACATGTTCCACAGTATGGCACAAAATTTCAGGTGATCCAATGAACGGCACAGAACCGAGTAGGGACACGTAGATGGAAAGCACCGTTTGGCACCCGCACATGCGTAAATGGCAGGTGTACCGAACTTGGGGCTAGGTGGAAAGCACGCATTGATTACGAAGTTGATTGCTGTTTCTCAACGCCGGTAAAGCTAGCTCATCGCCGGTGAAATACCGCACGTCGGCCGCCATTTCATTGGCGCACAGGTCCTGTACAACTTCAAGCGCTGGGCCAACACTACTGTGATGGAATCAGTGCATTTGTACAATGCTGGCTCGTTGCACCCGTGTTTGTTGGGATTTGTCTGTCTGTCCGTCCGTCCGTCTATCTGTCTGTTTTTCCGTCTGTCTGTCTGTCCGTGTAGAAGTTGAGAAGTTGTACTCCTCCTCAGGGAATAAGCTAGAGCCTTAGAACTTTTTCCAATAGCTTTTAGGCCTTAGATCCTCAAGGGTGGCCAATGGATAGACTGGATTTCATGGTGGCGCCGCCATCTTGGTCGCCATATTGAAATTTTCCATCACTGGAACGATTTTCCTGAAACATGGAACTTATTTTTATCTCTATATTAGCTCTATTTTTATGAAAATTCTTACTTTCAAGCTTAGTTTCATGATTAAGCCGCCATATTGAAATTTCTTATTATTGGAACATGAAACGTGAAACGTAGGTACTCTTGTCTGGTATGAATCCGCTTAAGATTCATGCGCTCTGGATCCGCTCTAGCGAATCATGAAATTCAACTTGAAATAAGAGTAATCATACGAAGCAAGGGTATTAATAAGTTCCAAGTTTCAGGAAAATCGTTCCACTGATAAGATTTCCCAATATGGCTACCAAGATTTCGGCGCCACCATGAGATCCAGTCTGCTCATTTGCACGGACAGATAGATAAACGGACGGACAGACAGACAGCCCAGCCCTCGACCCAGCCATATGAACGTCATTTTCTGTTAAAATGTGCTAAACATTCTCGATTGACAGAATAAAGTAGCAATTGCCAGAAAAAAGAGTCAATTGACAGAAAAAAGTGGCAATTATAAACAAGCGAATACGCCTCATGGGCATGAGGCTCAGTAGCGCACTTCCTTTTTGGAGGATTAGTGAACGCAAGATGTTAAGTGATAAAGGTTCTACCGTCTTGGGCAAAAAATTCCAATATGGCGGCCAAAATATCGACAGAATCATGAAATTCGGCTTGAAAATCAAAATGATCGTACTAGACAAGGGTAAGTTCCAAGTTTCATGAAAATCGTTCCACTAACAAGAGATTTCAATATGGCGGCCAAGATGGCGGCAGAATTATGAAACTCAGCTTGAAAATAGGAATGATCGTACGAGACAAGCGTAACTCTCAAGTTTCATGAAAATCCTTCCACTTATAAGAGATTTCAATATGGCGGCCAAGATGGTGGGGCAATCATGAAATTTGGCTTGAAAAAAAGAATGATCGTACTAGACAAGGGTAAGTTCCAAGTTTCATGACAATCGTTCCACTAATAAGAAATTTCAATATGGCAGCCAAGATGGCGGCCGAATTATGAAAGCCAACCTGCCTATTTGGTCCTTGAGCACCTAAGCTATCCACCGGATAAAGTTCAATCTTCAAGGGCTGTAGCTTTATTTCCCGAGGAGAAGTTCAACTTCATCGAAGTGCACAGGAGATCTCTGTTTTTTGAGAATAATGATAACGATGTATGGATAACAAAAATAGTGCCCATTGGCCACCCTTGGGGACATCAGCTATTAATCGGAAAAAAGTTCCAAGACTCTTGTTTCAATTCTCGAGAAGGAGTACAGCGTCTTAATTTCTGCACGGACTCGGACAGACAGACAGACAGACAGACAGACAAACCGGCCACATAAGCGTCATTCTGTTACTTATATAAAAAAATGTTCTCCAACTGATTTCGACCTCCTGAACACGAATATCGGGTTCAGTTTTGAATTGGAACATTTCTTTTTTATCGAAAAACCCGAGGAAAAACCGAAAAATGGTAGCCTGTCACATGATTTTTAGTGATACCTACCTACTTTTTTTTGTTATTGAGCGAACATGTTTCGTAATTTGAGTGCCATTATCCTTTAGGTACCTAGTATTGGCTATTTCAAAATGGTCAATTACTATTTCGGCACGTCTGATTTTAAATTTGTAGGGTCGTGTAATATGCGCCGAGCCGTGGCTTTGCGGTCGTTTTTAAAAATTGATAACAATTGACCCGACGGTCGGATCGAAGTGGGGTTTTTGTCAAAAGAAAGTTCAAATTGTTCTCTAAATATAATGCCGTACATGCAGTGATGTATTTCATTAAGAAATTGTAGTTGCCTGCATATCGCAACTTTCTACATCTTACCGCGAATGCCAGCACTTGATCGGCGAAGCCGCCCTACACCAAAATGTTATTTTTGTAATTATTCATGATTATTTCGGCAAAATTTTTCTTGATTCGCGTACCAAGGCCATGAGCTACCCATTCGAGTTGAAATATTTTCTGTATTGAATTTCGTTTTGTTCGGAGGAAAGGATATCAAGCACCAGCAAGCAACGAATAAATCATTTGCGGCCGAGCCGTAGTTTCGGAGTCATGTTCAAAAATTAATAACTACTAATCGGCACCTCGCACCGATGTGAAATTTTCATTAAAATAAAATCCAAATCATCCTCTAAATATAACTCCGCATATGTATTATGGTAAAATGATAAGATCGGGTACTTCCTCGCATGTGATAACTTTCGAGATCAGGCCGGCTTCTGAAATGCAGCATTCAACGGCGATGCCGCGTCACACTAAATTGTTATTATTGTCATTGTTTATAATTATTTCGTCGAGATTTTTCTTGGTTCGGGAAACAAGGTCATGAGCTACCCAATGGAGTGAAAATTTTTCGCAAAAACCTTTTCGTCTAGGACTAGATGCTGTGACGGACGGACGGACGGACGGACGGACGGACGGACGAACGGACAAAGCGAGGACAAATACGCCTTTCCGTTTGGAGAAGTGCGCTAAAAAGAACTTCCATATGCGTCCGCTCTGCGCCTTCGTAGTTAACAATACTACTTATATAAAATATAGCTTCGGCGCCTTATGGTGGCCCAACATTGAGCATCAAATGCTGCAGATTTTTCAGCTGCTGAGCTCTCATTGGTCACATGTTGGTCATTGACAGCAATTTCAGGCGTCAATACCAATCCAGAACTCTGCAGCAAAAAAAGCTGCAGCATTTGATGCTCAATGTAAGGCCACCATTAGACCCCTCAGCTACTTAATCTGGTTCACAATATATAATAATATATATTTTATCTACAAGCGTTAAATAATACCCGTCACTTTTAGCACGTCGTCATGGGCGACGTGAAAAAATGATGATTCTGCGCATTCCTGTCATTATATTTTCAATAAATTCTGACATTTACCAAACATTTCAAAGACCATTGTAGATAAAATCCTGTACGATACACACGTTAAAAGTGTCTTATTTTGTTCTCGGCGTAAAAGCGTCCCCGCCCACAAAATAATACCTGTCACTTTTAACACTCGTATCGTAAATAGCTATTATTACACAATTCAAATGAAACGTTATCTCATCGGGCGGCTGTGGAATTTCGCGCTAGAAATAAAGCGTTTTCCAATAAATTAAAACGAGTTCATAACAGAAGCTAATCATCAATTTGTAAACATTTGATGATCATCTGCCATATCTACTGCTTGTTATAAAATTCACCCTCAAATTTACCTTCTTGATTGAAAATTTATCTGGGTTCCAAAAACACAGTATTCCTAATGCAAATGTCAAATTTTACAGCCGCCCGAGACGAGATGTCAAACGATCCATACAGGGGCGGCCATGGCCCCCATCAATCTCAGTCTTGGGGGGGCCTAGCCCCTGGCCCCTCCAATTTTCTCGATAGAGTTTTTCTTCATGTCAAAAAAATTATCACGCCTGTTTTCCAAAAAAAAATTCAGCTGCGGCGCTTCTCGCTTCGCTCGCACTTCTTTTCCTATCACTTGTGCCCCCCCCCCCAATAATTATACACTTCTGCCGCCCCTGGATTTCTATTATTATTTTTTTAGGAAGAAGTGAGGGTGAGAACAAGGACGGGGCATGGGGATTGGGGAATCAAATCCATAGATTAATATCATTGTCAGACTCAATATGCAAGTTCGGGGATTACGTTGCAAATAAAAAAGTTGATGGATTAACAACCTGATGGCCCTGTTAGCGATGCAACCAACAATACACCATCGCCTAGATGTAATAACCGCGTTATCTATTCGGCGGGTGATTTTTGAAGCGCTTTACTATATTCAAGCCAATTATGCAATTTTTGCACCTGTACCTAATTATATTTTTTCTTTGAACATTTCAAATCAGAGAAAAGCGTCCCTCCGACCAAAAACAAAGAAACATAATAGTTTTCATTTTTAGCGTACCTATATTCCTACAAACGGGAAGGCGCTATAATGCCCTTACTTTGTCCGTCTGTCCTTATTCTGTTGACAGTTTGGTGTTGCGCTTGATCACTGATGAAGTGGTGCATTTCAGAAGCCGACTGGATCTAAAAAGCTTTTGGCATGCGGAGAAGTACCCGTGCGTTCTTTATCATAATACATTTATACCGAGATTTATACATAGATAAATGCGAAGTTATATTTAGAGGAGAATTTAAACTTTCTTTCAGCAAAAATTACACATCGGCACGACTCAGGGGTCAATAGTTACGAATTTTTGAAAATGACCCCAAAGCTATGGCTTGGGGGCCAAGGAATATTCGTTGCTTGCTATCGCTTGTTGAAATCGTCTCTTCCGAACGGAACGGAATCCTAGACAAGAAACATTTCAACTCAAATGAATAGCTTTATTGCTTTGGTGCTCGGAACAAGAAAAATATTGTTGCCAAAATAAGGATAAACAATCATAACAAATCAACATTTTAGTATGAGGCAGAGTCGCCAATCAAGTGTTGAAGTTCACAACTGGATTCAAAAAGTTACGAATGCGGACAAGTACACGTTCTCCTAAGAATTTAGAGAAGTTTAGAGAGGAGAGAAAGATTTAGAGAAGAATTTGGACTGTATATTTTGACAAAAACTCCGCTTCGATACAACCCTTGGATCCATAATTGCGAGTTTTTGCAAGGAAACGACCGCAGAGCTGAGGCTTAATTTTAAGCTCTCATTTCATTTGAATCCGGTTTCGATAAACCGGGCCAGTTTAGCGTTATCAAGTGGAAAACTCTCGAGAAATTCGGAGTATTTCGGGACAAATTGTTGGAAAATGTTTGAGAACCAGTTACCTCTTGTTTTGAGAAAAAAGGCGACAATCTGTCCACGGGATAAAAAATTAGCAATTTTTTCAGGGAGAAAAACCGGAAATCCGTTGATCCGATTTCAAAAATCTGCCCCTTAAAAATTATTTCGATCTTATCGCCAACAATGACTTGCAACAAGTCTGCTTCTGCGACTAAAATCAATATTTCGTGGAATTTAACGCAGGTTAAAGCAACGTTGCAAGTAGTATGCCTGACGGGGCAACAACGCAATGCGCATTCTTTTCGACGTTGAATTAACATAAGACGCTCGCGCCAGCGCATGATGGGATGCCAAGGCACCGTTGTAGGGATTCGTTTGTTTTTAACATTGCTCAGACAAATCTTGAATTTGGGACAATTATTATTTTTTTTTTTGATAAAGCGGCAATTGTTCAATAAATCATCTATACAGGGTGTTTCAGGGATGATAGCAAAAAATTTAACTGCGGCTAGATCTCGTCAAAATATGAAGAAAACCTATATGTATACCATTTTGCAAAGTTCCGCCTAATGACGAAGATACAGCCCTACAAAGTTCACTTTTTTCGAATTAAAAAAATTTGTAACTCAGGAACGTTTCGACAAATTCAGCTTCAATTCAGCAAAAACTGGTTTGTCATAATTATCTATCAACCTACCAAATTTGGGAAGAATCCAACCAGTGATGTAGGAGTTATGAGGGTCAATAATTTAAGGTGCGTTCAGTCAGCTTATTTAGCCGCAAGTTTTAGTTTTAGTCGGAAGTGCTGCGCTTGCGACTAAAATTAAAACTTGCGGCTAAATAAGCTGACTGAACTCACCTTTAGAAGCATCCGAAGAGAAGTTGACTTAAGGTGACCCCTCATAACCTCTAGGCCACTGATTAGATTTTCTCCAAATTTGACAGGTTGATAGATAATTATGACAAACCATCTTATGATGAATTAAAGCTAAATTTGTCGAAACGTTCCTGAGTTACAAATTTTTGAAATCCGAAAAAAGTGAACTCTGGAAGGCTGTTTCTTCGTTATTAGGCCGAACTTTGCAAAATTGTATATAGGTTTTCGTCATATTTTGACAAGATCTACCCACAGTTAAATTTTTTGCTATTACCCCTGAAACACCCTGTATAATTTATTGCAACTAAAGAAATAGTATTTTTCGATACAAGAGCGCGTTTCAGGCCCGAAGCCTTGTTTGCCATCATGAGGCGTAGCCGAATGCTGCAAAATAGGCTGAGGGCCTGAAAAAGCTCAGCGCTCGTGTGTCGAACAACGTTTTTCGTAATCGTTCCCTTAATTGAGAGAAAACTCGAATTTCTTGTGAATTTTGACACTTCTTTGACAAATGTCAAGCTAGATACATAAACTGCAAAACTTATATTTTTAATTATGTATTACTTTGCGCGTTATGTATCTATGAAACGATTGCGAAAATTGTTTTTACAAGTAGGTACTAGTGAAAATGACGCTATATCATATACCTATCTCTAGGCCGCCATCTTTGCTCCCGCCACCTATTGTTCGGGTGTATTATTGGTTGCATAATAGCAGGAGCAAGCGTGTTGGTCGGAGCACTACTTGGTCTCTCTAGTCTTTAGTGTCCTCCTATTTGTCCTTCACACTTTGTGACTTCCCAGGCTTTTGGGAGCTGGTGTAGGCCTCTTCATGCCTTCTTGTTTTAATCGAAGCATAATTTAGCACCCTTTTGTATTAATGTGTCGTTTGAGGCTCTTCTGAGACCCCTTCGGAAATTTTTTCTGCAGCACTCTATACAGGGTGTTTCATGACTTATACGACATAGCTTAAGGATAGATCCAGCTTTTTGAGGTGAATCCGGATCTGGCTTCGAAATTTTTCTAAGATCCTGCGTTTCAAAGTTACAGGGTGATTTATGTATTTTGGTCAAAACTTTGATAGGTCATAACTTTGGAACAAATGAATGGAATCAAATGAAATTTGACAGGAAAAGTCTCTTACCAAGAGCAATCACAATGATCAACAAGGCATGAAAAAATCCAGGGCCGGACTAAATAAAAATGGCCCCCATCAATTCTTGGGCAAAAAAGCCATTTTCGCATCGGATTCCTAAAAAAATGCCATTGTATTTGGAAAGTTGAGAAAAAATGCTACAGAATCAGCAATTCAATACGAACGGCACACCTCAGTAGGTTCAGTAAAAAAATAAAATAAAAAAAAATAGAAAATTTTAATAGCGATATTTCCTGAATTATTTGAGATAATTCATCGCAATTACTACTTTTCAAACAGGAAACGAGCAACATTTCAAAAAAAAATTAAAACTTCTAACAATAGGTGATAAATAGTTATTTACAAATGGTTTTCAAAATGCCTTCCCCCAACTTCGGCGCATTTTCTACATCTCGTCACTAAATGTCTAGTGGCTTTTCGAATGGTTGGTCTATTGTTCCGCGTTTGAATAGCAGCTGCAATGATCTTTTCTCTGCAATCCTTCCTGGTGTTCATCTCCGTCTTGTAGACCTCTAGATCTTTCATGTCGCCTCATACATAGTAATCTAGGACTGCATGTGAGATCAGGAGATCTGGGAGCCAGGAATGAGGACCCCCGTGACCAATCCAGCGATGGGGGTATTCTGCTTCCAAGTATTCTCTGACGTTTAATGAAAAATTTGACGGTGCCTCAATTGCATTCTGATGTAGAATTGTTCTTTTTGCTAATCATAAATCTCCATAGTTATGTGCCTGTTGTTTCGAGGCCTGTTCAAATTGCCATATTTTGGGAAGTAAAGCAGCTGCAGACACCGGCACCTCTCCAAGTGAAGTTTAGATTCAGGGCTTATTTTTACAAAAAAGAAGAATTTTATTGGCTGAACGGTTTCTGAGAAAATCACGCCGAGATGTTTTAGCTGAGATACACTGTCTTGGGTATTGAAGTAAAAAATGAAAAAGGACCTGCCTTGTGACGTCCGGCGCCGTGAGATGGAGATAGCGCTCTTTTTGCATGGTCCGCTGATGTCCAGCGCGTCACGGTAGGGTAGGTTATTTTGAGTTGAAAAATGGAGTGATACACAACAACAATAATGAGAAGTCCTAAATCGCCCTCGCACAACGCGGGTGGCGAAACGGAACCGAGGAGAAACGAAAAAAATGAAGAGAACCTTCAAAACTAAAACTGAAAAATTCCCACTTATGGGCACACGAAAACCCTCATGCCACGGTACAGGAGAACTCTCAGCGGAGGTTTTCACTGAATTTGTGGTACGGAGTGGTTGACATTTTGACTGGGCTACATTTCTTTGAGGAACGGCTGTTTTGCCTATTTTCAACAAAATGAGGCACCGCCTCATTTCTCATTAAACGTCAGAGAATACTTGGATGCAGAATACCCCATCGCTGGATTGGTCGCGGGGGTCCTCATTCCTGGCTCCCAGATCTCCTGATCTCACAGTCCTAGATTACTATGTATGGGGCCACATGAAAGATCTAGAGGTCTACAAGGCGGAGATGAACACCAGGAAGGATTGCAGGGAAAAGATCATTGCAGCTGCTAATGAAACGCGGGACAATAGACCAACCATTCTAAAAGCCACTAGACATTTAGTGACGTGATGTAGAAAATGCGCCGAAGTTGGGGGAGGGGAGGGCATTTTGAAAAAAACCATTTGTAAATAACTATTTATCACCTATTGTTAGGAGTTTTGATTTTTTTTGAAATGTTGCTCGTTTCCTGTTTGAAAAGTAGTAATTGCGATTAATTATCTCTAATAATTCAGGAAATATCGCTATTAAAATTTTCTATTTTTTTTATTTTATTTTTTTACTAAACCTACTGAGGTGTGCCGTTCGTATTGAATTGCTGATTCTGTAGCATTTTTTCTCAACTTTCCAAATATAATGGCATTTTTTTAGGAATCCGATGCGAAAATGGCTTTTTTGCCCAAGAATTGATGGGGGCCATTTTTTTTTAGTCCGGCCCTGGATTTTTTTATGCCTTGTTGATCATTGTGATTGCTTTTGGTAAGAGACTTGCCCTGTAAAATTTCATTTGATTCCATTCATTTGTTCCAAAGTTATGACCTATCAAAGTTTTGACCAAAATACATAAATCACCCTGTAACTTTGAAACGCAGGATCTTAGAAAAATTTCGAAGCCGGATCCGGATCCACCTCAAAAAGCTGGATCTATCCTTAAGCTATGTCGTATAAGTCATGAAACACCCTGTATAGTAAGCCTACTCAAATTTTTTGATAGGTATCTTATTGTTATTGGCCCCCTTGTGTACCTTCCATTTGACACCTATTTGGAGCCCTGCGAAGTTCCAATACTTATGTGTCTTATTTAGACTTTCGAAATTACCTACGCTCTTTTGTGTTTTGCATTATGTTAATAGCCCTGCTTGGCTCCTTTTCGACTTCATGTCTCGTTTGAAGCCCTGTAGCCTTTAAAAGTCCTTCGTGGGTTTTTTGAAAGCTCTCGTCCTCGTTCTTTTATTGTATATTTGGGTACTTTTCGCTGCCCTCTTGGGTCCTGTCATGCGTCAAGTCCTACTGGGGCCCCTTGCTTCTTTTCGTGAGAAAAACTTTATCAAAAAACAAAGTGTGCTGAGTGCTGCCTACGTATCACAGGTTGCACTCGAGGCAGGGCCGTCTCTTGACATTTGGCCGCCCTCGTGCAAAAAATGTTAGGCCGCCCCTTTCTCCATTTTTTTAATTGTTAATATTTGTATATAGCTTCTTTAATTCAAATTTTATTTTATGAAAATTACAGAAACAGCGACTGGAATTGCAATTATAATAAACAAATGAACAAAAGTTAACTGACCTGCCGGACGGTTCGTGAATAAGATAAAATAACGTCAAAATAAGATGCCCAACTTCTTCTCGTGTCTATTAGGAATAAACAATACTTACACTTGAATACTGAACTGCTTCTAGGTACTGGTACTTACCAATCGATTACGATTCCACCGCTATTTGGTAGAAATCAAGAATTCAGCAAGGATCTTGCAAAATCTGATTTAATATTCACGTGTTTTAAAGGTAGGTACCTATCGATCATACCGTATAAAGAAAATGTTCAGGGGCGGCCGGGCCGCAGGTATAAAATATGAATAAACAAACCAAATTTCCAAATTGTCAGGGGCGGCCGCGCAGGTAAAATATGAAAGCAAAAAAAATATAGAAAAAACCGCATTTTTCCCTGATGAAATGCCGCCCCCTAGATCTGGCCGCCCTTGTACCATGCACGAGTTGCACGCCCGCTTAAGACGGCCCTGACTCGAGGTTGCTTTAAAACAGAGAATAAACATCAATTAAACCGAGCAAATTCAATTGAATCAACGATATAAAAGGTATCTAGGTATATAAGGTAGATAAATCATGTGTAAATATGAGGGTGGATGATTTTTATAGTACGCCTACCTAGGTATATGGCATAAAACTCTTCATGTGTAATATAAGCCGCCTTGTATTCCGAAGCCTTAGTGGCTCCTTTGTGCACTTGCCGTGTCATTACTCTTGCGGAATTTCCTCTGGGTGTATTGCTGGTTGCATAGTGCCATCAGGGGCACATCGTTTGGGTGTATTGTTGGTTGCATAGCAGGTATATCAGAGACAAATCGTGAGAGTGCATTGTTGGTTGTTTATAGAATGGTATAACTCGTGGGGCACGCGCTAGGGTGCTCCGTGCACAAGTTACACACTTCGAATTAAAAGAATTAAGAACAACGCAATGAAATCAACGAAAGCATCTTTTCATCGACTTGTTACAACAAACCCCGGATAACGCCATCATTCTTATTCTTAATCTCACTCGTAACGAACTTCTTCGACAACCCCCACACACTAAAGTCACTAAAATAGTCTTGACAGTTCTGCCAGCCGGTATTGTTGGCTGCCTACTCTCCATCCGTTATAATGGCGAATACAAGCGGGGACTTATTACACATGAATAGACACAAAAGGGCTCGATAAAGGGAACCGAAAAATACAAGAAAACAATTACTGGCCTTTTTGGGATGCAGAAAACGGAAAAAGAAAAAAAAAACAAGCGGAGACACTATAAGGGTTTTTATCAGGGCTCCAAACGACAGTTATAGACGCAAGGAAAAAAGCCAGGCGGCTAAAACAGAGCTTCAAACAACATTGAAGACACAATAAGGGGCACAATGCTGCGAGGGTCTTTGTGATTCAAAGAGGTATATCTAGAGAGGTCTTTGAGAGTTCTGAAAGTCATGGAAAGGATCAAGGGGGCCCAGCGCTTACAAGAGCTCCAGAAACTTCAGGGAGATACAAAGCTGCCCATGCCCAACCATCACACGAAAACAGGAAGCTTAAAAGAGCTCCGAAAGCAACGGGAATTCACAATGATCATATTGCCAGAGGCAAATCACCAAGCTGTATTGTTGGTGGCATAGTACCAGGGGCAGATTGTTTGGCTGTATTGTTGATTGCGTAGTACCATGGAGGCGTAGTACTAAGAACAAATCGTTCTGGTGTATTTTCGGTTGCATAGTGCAAGGAGTAGACCGTCTGGATGTATGATTGGTTGCATAGTTTCAGAGAGTTCGGGTATATTGTTGGTTACTTTTGGTGCTTTCCCTTCATAACACAACTCACTGACCTGAACTAAATGAGAGAGAAGTGAGAAATTCCATGGGAGAAAGCGAGACACCCCTAGCAACCTAGGTTAGAATACTTGAAAAGGAAAGTAGCTATCTAGAGCAAATTTGTGGGTGCATTGTTGGTTCTATAGTACCAGGGGCAAATTGTAGGCACTATTTACTTGACCTGCTCTACCGTAGTAGGTAATAGTAGTACTCGAGATGCATGAAACAATGCCAGTCTAATTTTTATGCCCAAGTGGGCGCCATTTTTGCTGCTAATTGTACCAGTATACATACCTAGGTGTATTGTTAGTTGGAAATTACGTCTGGCTGTATTTTTGGTTGCATATTACTAAAGCCAAATACTGTGGGTGTCAACTGAAAACTACACTAAGGAAAAAACGCGTAGTTATATCAAACCAAATCATTTCTTCATTTCATGGGTACAAAATAAGTTTAGTCATACAAAAAAAATACTGCAAATTTCGAATGTGTGATGTCACGTGATGCTCGCTCTCTTCATCTCCCCCCCTTTCCCGTCACTCGCTTTCCACCAGGAACTTCTCGAAGAGCTTGATCAAATTGTCGATCCCCTCCAGGTAATTCCTGTCGATCTCGTGGTTCTCCGCCGGAAAAGCGTGCGCGAAGTCGATCATCCTGACGGTGGCCCACGGCTCGGACGTCTGCTCCACCGACGACGTGCACAGATCGTCCAGCATCGAGCTGTAGTCCTGCCGCTTGCTCTGCAGGTCCTTGTCGTAGTTGTTCTGGAACGAGTGCGTCCTCTTCAGGATGCGCATCGACTTGTGCCAGACGTTGTTGGACTTGTGGCTGACGGCGTCGTCGAAGTTTTTCTTGAGCTTGTTGGGCGGCTGGCGCAGGATGGGGCCGTCCTTGGTCAGCTGGCCGCTGAAGCCCGTCTTCACCTTGACCTTTTCGTTGCAGGCGTTCAGGACGGCCAGGCTGAGCGGCCGGTAGAGGCTGGTGGAGCGGTTCAGCCTGGCCTTGGGCTGGTCCAGCTTCATGGCGCTTTTCAGAGAGCGGGCGTCGTAGACGAGCAGCAGAGACGAGGAGTAAAGGTGGACGTGTCTCTGCTTCCTGGCCCAGACCTGGATGCGCCACAGCACGGCGAGGAACTGCACCAGGAGGCTGCGGCTGAAGCCGGGACCGTCGGCGTTCAGGAACGTCTTCATTGCTGTAAATGAACGAAAAATCGTTACGGATGGCCTTTTCGCTTTCGCGTGGACGCGTTTCTTGCAAAATGCGCAATTCAAATCAATTTTCCCGCCACAATATAGCGTAGTGACAGCTGACAGTTACATCAAAGTGACATCACAGCCCAATTTATTCAAGAATCTAAAGCCTTTTTTGAAGAATTACCCGAGTACTGTCGCAGCTAAAGGCAAGTTACAGTATTGAACGGTTATATAGCAGAATAATGCTGTTTGAATGCAAGTGTCACTTGTCAATCTTGTCATTACAATCCGCTTTCAGCAGCCATCTTGTAGCGGGAAAATTGATTTGAAACGCGGATCAACAGCGGCATAACTGACGTAAGGCTACGAACGCGTTATAACCCCACGCGTAACTGAAGCATTTCATAAAAGTCGGTTCAAGATAGGAAATACTGAAAGTTTTATGATAGTAACTAAATTTGAACTAGCATAAAACTAAATCGGATAAACAGGAATACTAGGTCAAACTAATTATTACAAACTGCAAAACAGACAAGATGGAATTCTAAGCAAGACATATTGTCACACATACATATCACCAGCTTGGAGAAATAAAAAAAAGGAGTATCAATTTACGTAAGTAATACATTTCCTCATTTTTATATCCACACCTTCAAGTGTTACGCATAATTTAGCATTGAAATGATCCAAATGTATACACGGCTCAATTCTTATCTTCTCATTTACTCAATTCATTTTTGTACCAACTCCAATATTGTCATTAGATAATAATTTTATATTACTAGTACAATTAATTCGGTATTCTCGAGATATTCTTCGTAATTGAGTTATTATTGCTTATGATTATATGAATTTCCAGTTATTGAATTGAAAGTTTTTTCTTAGTATTTTTTTACAAGTACCTAGATATTCATAAGGAACGTAAGTCTACGTGAAAGTAGTGCAAAGAGGCCAACAACAAGTCAAATTTATTATTGGTATTCAACGTAAGATGCAAGATTAACAAGAAGTGAAAGTTATCTAATCTGGTGAGAACTTGAGAGAACCTGTGATTCCTCTTCAAATTCCTCTCAGTCGGAATTAAGACAAACAAAATTGTGTCGGGAAGATAGAACAGTCGCCACCAAAAAATAAATGGAACAGCGCAAAAAGTTTTTTTTTGTCTTTAGATACAGAGTTTTGTGATAGAATTGAAATGAAGCAATTAAAGGATCAGGAATACATTAAGAAACAAAATCTTCATTTTTATAACTGCAGCCCTGATTCAACCTTGAACTCAAGCCAAGTTTAATCAGGAACTAATTCCGAAAGCTCAATGAGGATTAATTGACGTAATAACTAAGCAACGGCAGCTTGGTTGCTGCGATATCCCTACTGGGTTCATTCTTTCAAGAGTAATGTAATCAACGAGGCAATCAATGCCGACAAATCAAAAGCAATACGAATGAGGATTCAAAAATGACAAAAAAATCATGTATTTCGAAGCTACGATAATTATTACTAGTAATCACAATAATAAGCAGAATGTCTACGCACTTTGATTAACCGAAAAAATGCGACAGGCATCGCAACAGAAAGAAACAATTTATAGGTCAAACAATCATTACCACAAGTGGTACTTTTACCATTGGAAACAATTATTATAGCACTGCTAATTCCTACGTACATTGCTCAATTATTGCAATATATTCAACATGCTAATTCCTTTGACAAATCGATTTCATTTGTTCTAATATTTGCAAGAATTCGAGCACGAACAAATGGAATTTTTTTGCTTCAATTTCAAGCGCAAATAGCCGATCTGTAATTGAAAAATTCCACTTGAAATTAGATGCAATTTCAAAGTGAGGCAGGTCGAAAAAAGTGAAAATAAAGAGTTTCAATCGAGCTTTGAATGTGAGAAATCAGAGCTCCGACGTCCAGAATGCCAATTCAAAGTAAACTGACAGGATAATCGTCAAAAGTGACAGTTTTTTTGACAGTTGTCAATCTAAATGTGTGATAATGACAGTTTGGACCTTCAAAATAGGAGCTTTGACGTCCAGAATGACAGTTTGAAAGCCTACATTGACGGTATAAGTGTATAAAGTGACAGTTTCTGTAACAGTTGTCAATCTGTAATCTTAGGCGTCCAGAATGACAGTTTGAAACCCTAAATTGACGGGATGAGTTATAAAGTGACAGTTTTTGTAACAGTCGTCAATCTCATTGTAAAAAAATGCCGAACTGCTGAAATTAGAGCTTTTGCATCCAGAATGACAGTTTCCAAAATTAGGATATTATCGTCAAGAAAGATACAGATGTCAATCTGAATACAGGAAAATAACAGTTTCAACGATCAAAGTTGTAGATTTAAAGTATGGAATGAAATTCCAAGAAAAATTGACACAATAATTGTAAAAAGTGACAGTTTTTGTGAAAATTTCAAATCTAAATGTTGGAAATTAACAGTTTCTATGTTCAAAGTTGAAAGTCTTTAGAGTCCAGAATGACAGTTTCATGAAAATTGGCGGACCAATCGTCGAAGGTGACAGTTTCTGTAATAGTTGTCAATCGAAATGTATAAAAATGACAGTTTGAACATTCAAAATTGAAGGTTGAGCGTCCAGAATGACAGTTTCAGAAAAATTGGCGGGTTAATTGTCAAAGGTAACAGTTTTTATAACAATTATTGTTGTCAAACTAAACGTACGAAAATGACAGTTTCAACGTTCAAAGCTAAAGTTTTGGGGTCCAGAATAACAGTTTAAACGCTTAAATTGACGGGATAAAAGAATATAAAGCGACCGTTTTAGTATCAATTGTCAATTGTTTGTATCTCGTTGCCGAAAAATTACAGTTTACTTTAAACGGCCATAGTAAGAGCTTGGGAAGTGGAAAATGTGGGAGTTTTCAATTTGAATCTAATGAAATGACAGTTTCAGCGTTTTAAGTTGAAGCTTCAGAGTCCAGAATGACAGTTTCATGAAAATTGGCAAAATTATCTTCAAAAGTGTCAGTTTATGTGACAGTTGTCATTCTAAACGTACGAAAATGACAGTCTCAATGTAAAAAGTTGAACTTTTGAGTCCAGAATGACAGTTTTAATGCTTAAATTGACGGGATAAGGGTATAAAGTGACAGTTCCAACAGTTTTCAATCGAAATATATGATGAAAATGACCGTTTCAACAGTCAAAATTGGAGCTTCAGCGTCCAGAATTACAGTTCCAGGAAAACTGGCGAAACTATCGTCAAAAGTGTATAGTGTATGTGACAGTTGTCCGAGCAGTTGTCGTTCTGAATGTACGAAAATGTCAGTTTCAACGATCAAAATTGATGTTTCGAGCCCAGAATGACAGTTTGAATGCCTCAATTGATAAGGATAAGTGTATAAAGTGACAGTTTTTTGACAGTTGTCAATCGAAACAGGAAAATGACAGTTTGAACATTCAAAATTGGAGCTTTGGCGTCCAAAATGACAGATTCAAGAAAGTTGACGGAATAATTGTGAAAATGACAGTTCTACTGACAGCTGTCTATCGACAACTGTCAGACAACATAATAACAGTTTCGTCACGTCGAAATTGACGTAATGTCAATTTAAATGTCTCTAGTATGTGTAACAGTTGTCAATCTAAATGTATGAAATGATATTCAAATGACGTAGAAAATGTATTTGATGGCCAATGAAACGGTCTTTCCGTAAGTACATGTCGAATGTTTTGAATTCAAGTTTTTTCGACCTACTACTAGTTCTCGCACCTAATTTTTGGGTGAAACACTTCAGTTGATCACTTGTTCACAAAAAGCAAGAATCTTCAGAAAAATCCGACAAAAAAATAAAACTAGTTTTGGAACAAGCCACGTGTTTCCAGCACTTTGACATTTCGCTAGAAACGTCACTTTGACACTTCAAATTACAAGAGCACACTGAACACGGATGACAGATGCCGTGCTACAAACAAGATTCTTGTTTGGAGTTGACTTTTCTGTCAAAATATTCAGCTAATCCAGTGGCTTCTATTGAGAAAAAATCTTGTTTCCAAATCCAACTGCGCAGGAAAATTTTGTTAATCGCAATCACCGCCTACCAGTGCCCTTCGAAACAGTTGGCAGAAAATAATTTCTTCGCGAAAACATAATCACGTAGTCTTTATGCAGATATAAATAGCTCGAGTAGCGAGCACCGTTTCTGACTAATCAGGGATACTGAATGCAGCGAGCACAGTTTCTGATTGAATGAGGGTTACTTAATGCGACCAAACTGAGAAACAAACGAGAAATACCTTGCGGAACGGTGTCCTTATCAAGCTTCTTCCCGTACGTCTTGTCGTACTTGACCAGCTGCCCGTTGCTTATCTTGTACACCTGGAAGCCCGGTATGCAGAACGCCATCTCGTTCTTGCAATCTCGGTATTTGGTCTGTTCGGCGCAAAGACAAAAGAAATTTTTGTCACTTATGATTGCCCTTTTTTAACCAGTTTTGCAATTGCTCACGTCTTCCTTGAGTATCTTCTGGAAATTGGCCTCCGGATCCCACGTCCTCTTGCCGATCTTGATGTCCATCACGCACGGCTCCCGGTAGTGCCGCGTCAGGTCCTCCAGCGAAATGCAGTCGACGTTCCTGCCCCGGATGGGCACCGTCACCTTGCCGAAGTACTTCGGGACCAGGTCCCGGAGCTCGAGCAGATCGCGGTCCTGGCTGACGCGCAGCTTTTCGTAAAATTCCACCTCGCGCTCGCCGCATTTGGCGTTGGTGATCGGCTTGAGGACCGTGCCGTTGTGCTTCAGCATTCCTGCGCAACAAGAACATTCTGTTTGTATTCAGTTTCACGGCTTTTTCATTGGAGTAAGCTATGGGGAAAATGTTGGTAGGAATGGCACGATGCTAAATTGCTGCCAACGTCTTGACAGCTTTACATGTACGTCGAGACAAGCATTTTTATTTCAATTTCTCTAGTACCGCTGCGCTCATGCATCATTTTCTCAAGTGGCCACCACTACTTAACAGCATTAGCGAAGATCCAACAGAGGCTACGATAGTAGCAAACTATGGTGACTCGTAGCTCAATTTCTTCAAATTCTAGATTTGCGTTTATTTCTTACAACATTTCTTGTTCACAGTGAAAAATTAAGCAATCTTGAGCAACTTTGAATGTCTTGTCGACATAATTCAGCACCCAGAAATTGAATGCAACAGATTTTATAGGTACAGCTCAATTTGTCACTTTACTACCCGCGATTCAAGTTGATTTACCCACCATAAGATGGCACCAGTAGCTGATTATAGTGACAGCTGTCAATTATACTCGAATGACATGATCAAATGTCAAAATAAATTGAAACAAAAAGGCTCACCGATGGATTTTCCGTCGTCGGTGTGTCCGGCCACTTGATTGCTGAACATTTCCATGTCGTCTGGGATGCCCGCGTCCTGGGGATTTTCTTCGCTGACAGTGTGGACGGCAGTGTCTGTCATTTTGAACGCGGCGCTCTTGTTGTTCCTGCAATCGGCGTACAGACTGCGGTTGTCCGATTCCTGGCGGTGGATCGAAGGCGGCATCGGAACGATCTCTGATTTCCCCATTGTTTAGTTTTGTTTTGTCTCAGTTCTTTCGATGATTATTGTGACGATAGCTTTTTTTGTATAATCTTCTTTCTTCTTATCACTCGATCCGCCAATCTGCGAATAATTACAACAATTAATATTGCGATAAACGCATTTTCTTTTTAATCCGATACAATAATGTTTATCTTTTTTTTTGCCGTTTTATTCTCAATCCTTTAAACTTAATTAATTCTAATTTATTAAGCTGTGATATTAAGCAATACATTATTACTTTACCGACGAGCTTATAGCGATAAGAAAGTGCAGTTCAAAAAGAAAAGCCCAATGTCATTCGCGGTCGACTACAATCGCAGTTTCCTCATCAGTCAATTATTTTAATGTGTATATAGGTTGGTAACAGTGTATAGAATTTATAGATTGATGATCACAAAGGATAAATCAATCAAGTGTCGGTTGGAATTTGTTTTTTCAATCGAGTGCAGACACGGTATTATTTATAATTCGATTTTATTACGAGCGGTGCGGAAAAATCCACGGGACGAAATCTAAAACTGATTAGGTAGGTACCTACATTTTATGCAAACATTGGCATGCTCCGTGTAAGCGAGTAATCTCGTAATTACCGTCGAAAGTCAATTCTCCGATAAAACACGCTCTATTGTTTAAACAAAAATCAGATTAACACCGGTTTTATAGCTGTCGAGATGGACAGAAATAACTGAAACTTCATGCGATTCGATCTGACATTGAATTAATCGATACATATTATCGACGCCACGCCGTCATTTTTTTCTGAAAAAAATGGTCTTTACGGCTTGTCTCTATCTTGTTCCGTTCAAAAATTATATTCAAAATACTGCAAACTGGCGATTCAAATTAATTTTCCCGCCACGAACTGTCAATGGCGGACGGTAATGACAAATGACAATTGCATTCGAAAACCACGTAATTTCACTTTATAGCCTTGTTAACACTGTAACTAGCTTTTAGCTGCGGCAGTATTCATATTAATCTTCAAAAATGACTGCACAGTCTTCAAAAATGCGGCTTTGTCACGCAAAAATAATCAAGTGTCAGCTGTCACACCCTTTGACAACTATCTCGTGACGCGAGTATAATTTCAATACGCGAATGCAGAGACGGCCATGAGAACCACCGACTAATTATCGGCTATGTTAAAGCGACAGGTGTCACAAGTTGTTTCAAAATTATGTGCATCTCGGGCGGCCGTGAAACTTGACATTTGAGTTGAAGATTGTGTTTTGATGAGTCAAATCGAGCTCAACAGGCGATCATCAATTTGAGAACATTATTGATAATTTATTGACGTTGAACTCGATTTGGCTTACAAAAAGCAGGTTTCAGCTCAAATGTCAAATGACACGGCCGTCTAGATACAGATTATTTCCAATCGACGTCATTCACGATTGTTTATGTCACTTTGACAGAACCGGTAGAAGTGTCTGGGTGACGTTTCTCATAGTAACCATGGAATGTGAAGCCCAGTTCACAATCAACTGTCCATTTCTCCATAATTTTAGCATCAATTCTGTAAACGCAGCTTCAGTGCTTATTGAGACACAGCCTCTAGATGCGGCGCCGATTTTGAATCACCCTGTACCTTGATTCCGGTTTCGTTGAACGCTCCATGGCAACAGGAATGCATCAGATAACAGCTCATCTGACAGCTCGAACCATCAGACAGAAAAAGCAACACCTACTTGATTGTTGATTTACTTTCTCCCTTTTTTTAGTCTTTTCTTTTATTACTTCTCGTATCTGAGTACCTAGATAGATAATTTGATTATTGAAGAGAAAAAAGGCAAAACCCATTGGGTGGAACTCAATGGCTGTCGGAACAAAGAAGGCGGATTTTGGAAAAGCCAGCTGTCAGAGTGCTGTCACGGCCGCCTACGAGTATTTCCGCGAAGGCGAAGCGCAAGCACTGGGCCCGGCCCTGTTTGCGTAACTGTTTCTTTGTTTCTCTCTTTCTCTCTTCACCCGTCCTCTCCGTCTCTCTTTCCGTTTAAAAAACAAACAATCGATCTTCCCGTCTCTTTCCAAAACAACGATTATTATGAGAACGTGTCGACAGCTTCAAAACGAGACGGCTTGATTTATTTTGCGAAGCGTTAACCTCTAAATTATTTACGTTTTTTACGCACACACGTCGAACTGCACCAAAAACAGGTGAGCATCATCGGGCGTCAGATGTTTTAGACGGGGTGAGAGAGAGAGACAGAAAAAGGTCATCAAACCATGCAATATTCTTGCTACTTCTAGTACCTTTACCTCTTCTAAGTGAACGATTAATCGTTTTATGTGGGTATTTATAGAGAACCGGGACCAATTGAAAATTGCACAAAGAAAAAAAAGCGGTACAGACTCGCGAGCTTAAAATTATCTTGTATGCGTTCTATAAATAGAACCGGTGTCGACAGACTCGAGAATGGCAACGTGAATCACTTTCTTCGTGTACATACCTACCTGTGAAATATGAATCAAATTTCTCTTTGTGCTGTGTGCCATTTAGTGGCGACAGCAAAATTGAGGCATCAAGCAAGCCGTGCACGTCATGACAAAGACTTGCACGTCAAATTTACAGTTTACACAGGCGACTCTGATTTTTGCAGAAGGGCACTATACGCTACGCTCACAAAAACTAGGTACTAGAGTGACTTATGACAATATGCTCACCGCTATTCCACTTCGAACCAAAACTGCTGCGTTTCGTTAAAACCCTTTTTGTATTTCGATTGGGAACAAAACTGCGAGTTTTTCATTTTCATCCAAGATGCCTGTTACTTGTAAAACCTGTCACACTGCTGACACGAACTGTAGCGGAGACAACTGACGCGACGCACCCAGCCGACTCGTGGGAAATGCAAGATAAAAGTCAACGGTGCCGGATTAAATGTGAAAGATCGCTGCTGGCCATGCGCACTCGGCCGAAATTCAAATCGATTTTGGTTCAACAAAAGATTTCGCGGAACCCCACCGTCATACCCGACTCGCACCAGACGGGGTTCGTGGAGTTTTGCGTGACGTCTTTCTCGATTTCCGTTCAAAATATTTACCCCCCGTCCCCCGTGTTTACCAGTTTTACCGCCGAGTGTGGGTAGGAGTGTGGGTCTTCAATAAATAATACCAAGGAACAATTTGGGTGAGGGCTGAAGCAGCTTTTCAGTGAGAATAGGCCATAAATCGTGGGTCTGAAGGGTAAAATGCATGAAGAACCACACTTTGCGCCTGTAAAAATGCCGATGTATGCAACCAAGAATACAGCAGTGTATTGGCATTCCCAAGTTGAATTTCGATGAGTACCTAATTTTTTTAAACAAAAATTCTGTTGATCTCTAGGGTTTATCAGTTCGTCTGTCACGTTAGTCTTTTTCCAATTTTTCTAATGATGGCTTTTGCAGAATCACCAGTCGTTTCGAAACCTCGTACCGGGACGAAACTATGGTTAGAATCTTGGAGTTGAAAAAAGTAGTGGCGGTTTTTCTCGCCTCCACTTGGTGTGCAGCTGAGTTGACCCAGCAGACCGACTCGTATGGATAATGTGAGGACCAGAACCAGAAACCAGTAGCTTTCTAGTACTCCAAGCATGAAGTCATGCCAAATGCTTGAATTTTTTTGGCTTGTTCAGCTAAGTTTATTGTAAAAATGTGAAATCAATTGTTAATATTGTAAAATTGTACACAATAAATTCGAAAATTCAACACTCGGTTCACAACTTCTACATAAATTCAACATAAAATCAGTTTCAACGGCGAGAAGCACAAAAAACTACATTTTGCCCCTTAAAAAAATACAACATATGCAACCAATGATACACCATTCCAGTGAAGACGGCTTGCCTGGAAATTTCTAAAATTGCTTCATTCCAAAAATTGAACTTGAAAACCCAAAACTACTTGAAATCCAGCGAATTGGATGCTTTGCTCGAGACTCTTCACCCTCCCTGGTCCTTGGGGCTCATTTTCCCACGATTTCCAATGACAAAATACAAGTTGTTTGAAGCAAAACGTCTTCCTCTCCCCTTTCAATCATAACTTTTGATCGCCACGAACAATTTAGATGCTTTTTTCACTGCTCGATTGCCCGATCTTTCGACTATCATGTTCAGGTAAAGTCTACAAAGCTGCAGAGAGAATCTCTGCCACCTGCAAAGAAAAAGCTACATTTTGTCCTCGTAAAAATGGCGAGGTATGCAACCAAGAATACAAACCTGCATTGATGATAGCTTGCTTGGAAATCTCTAAAAACGCTCCAGTCCAAAAACGTTAACCGAAAACCTCATAAAACACTTCAAATTCAGCGAATCGAACACTCAGTTCGAAATTCCTGACTTGCCTTTGTCCCTAAACCGCATTTTCCCGGTGAACAAGCTGAATTGACAGGAATCTGTCAAGAGTTATTTGAAGCAAAAACGGCCTCAATTTGCAATCAGCATCACTTTTGATTGCCCTTAACGATCTTAATCCAGTTTTCACTGTTGAATTGCTCGATTATTTGGCTATCTCTTATGCTCAGGCAGGTAAAGTCTCAAAGCTGCAAATGTATACAAGGCTGTAAATAAGAACAATACATTTTGCCCCTGAAAAAAAATGACGAGGTATGCAACCAAGAATGCAGCGGTGAACTGCGGGTGGTCTGCTCTGGAATTTTTGAGAATAATACGAAAAAACCCCGAAAATCTTGAAATTTAACGAAAATTAAACACTCAGTTGAAAACTCGACTCGCATTAGTCCCTGGCGCATTTTCTCCTGGCACGCTTGCTACCAAAAACTCGGATCTGTCAAAAGACATTTGGTTATTGCTTCTCGATTTGCAGCCGGATTTTTGATTGCCAAAAACTAACTGGCCGATTTTTCAGGCCTCTATCGTTTTCATGTGAAGGCTACAGAGCTACAAAGAAAATTTCCACAAAGTGGTAGATGTAAAACGCTACAATTCGCCCCTGTGAAAACCGCAAGATATGCAACCAAGAATACAGCACTGCATTGACGATGGACCGCTTTAAATTTTCTAATAATGCTGAAATCGAGCATTCATATAGGGATGAAAACCCGGGAGACAATTGAAATTCAGCGAATCGGATACTTGAACATTCTCGACCTTTTCTAGTCTCTACAGGGCAATTTTTTTGTACACGATTTGTGATTACCAATGAAAAATCTGTCGAAAGTCATTTGTTTGTTCCTCAACTTGCTGATAATCTGATATTGACTTTTTTTTCGCAAAAAAGCTCAACGAACTTTCTCTATTAAGCAGAATCACAGAATGACGTCAAAATTAAAGGCATTAAAAGCGCTGGGGAAAATGGGTTAATAAAGCACAGTTGATGTTTGGGAAGTACCCAATGCATCAGCGCAAGGCAATAACATGCAAGCAGCAACCTCAGCTTGTTTGACTTCCTCATTTCCATTCATTATTAAATACCATTCTTCGTTTGTATTGAGCATTCAGTATTTACTATTTACTTATTTACTCTTCCACAAGGTTGTCGTCGACAACCTCTCATTATCTTGTGTTTCTCCTTTTGTAACTTTTACTTTTACTCTTCCCCTTGCTGCCTCATAAAAAATTGCGTGTTTTTCCGGATCCATCAGTTTTGAAGGAAATTGGGTAGATATGTGCTACGTTTTGTTTTGAGCATACTGTCTACCTACATTATCTGAAAAAATCCTGCCAGCAAAGTAAAAGCGCGAGTGAAAACAATTACTTATTACCTATGCGATATAATTTATTAATTTATTAAGTAGGTGGGTACTTACCTGCCTGTACATTACATTATTTATTATAGCGCGTATACTGAAAACCTACTTAGTTGCGATGATTCAATTTTCAATCAAGGTCATTGCGGATTTGGTTTTTTCGTGTCAAGTGAAACATGGAATTTTTTAACACTTCACAAAATTTCATGCTTTTTTTCTATAATAACCTCTTGAAATATCTATCGTCTGTACCTATCTGAATTCAATCACGCGATATGTGAAATGCCCCAGACAGTATTAATGCGAATTTTTAATTACCGACTAGATCTTATTACCTACCTTGTAAATACCTACTTATTTATCAAATGAAGCTTTTTCTTTTGTAATTCAGGTTTAAAGTAGGTATTTCAGTCTACTATAGGCATTGGCACTACCTACAGGGTGATCATTTGAAAACTTGTCATGCCCGATTCAACTCCTGAATTTTTTTTTCAAGAAATCCTATTCGGGAGGGTATGATTACCATAGATTCGTGATATTTTGGTCGAGTGTATATATAATTTTAAAGGCCTCTTAACACTCTTTATTTTGGTGTAAAAAGAAACAAAATTGAACCATCTGTTTCCAAATTACAAATTTTTCCAATTCGAAAGAATTCAAGTTGGAAAGTTTTCGAACTTGAAAAATCATAATTTGGAAATAGGTGGTTCGATTTTGTCCATTTTTAGACCAAAAGGAAGAGAATTGAAAGGCCTTCAAAATAATGTATCACTAGACCTCTACTCCTCTATTTAAACTTTTTGAAAGGGTGGTCACCCTGCCTCAGGGGATGATGCAGAAACATTGAATTAATATTTATTTATTTATTTAATTGTCTTATTTTACGAGGCGGCATTCAGCTATAAGCTGCTCTACCATGCAACCTCGGGGACAGCACAAAATATCCATGGATGAAGTAGGATTCGAACCCACACAGGGCAGCGCGAATGGTTTGGCTTGCCATCACCTGTACCACTCGGCTACCACCGCTCCATAATATGTCTTCCTCGAATATAAAACCGACCTGTCCCGGGATTTATTGAAGAAATTTTTTCAAAGGATTAATCGGGGTTTCAAAGTTTCCAAATGGCGACTCTGTATACCACTTTTATGTGTTTATTATAACGTAAGCACGGCTCTTGTACAAATTTATATCATCACGGCATTTATCTTCGCTAATCTTTTACTCCGGCGATAAAAATGCAGACACGGGTGGTGTTGCATTACCTACTCTGGCTGTGGATCTATTTTTGATAATTTACGTCGTCCCTCCGTGCTTTTTATTGCGGAAATTTACGAAATTTGAATTTTTAGTTGATCAATTTTTCACCGGCGCGGCGGCTATTTCAAAATTTTAATGCCGCCAGCTGGTTCAATTCCATTTAGATTTTATTTCTGATCTTCTGGAAGTATACCCACTCTACTACACAAGTACGTACATAAAAAAAAGAGTAATTTTCGCCTATCAATAGGGCTGTTACTGTAGCGGAAGTATAAAAATCGAAAAAGAGGCGAATTTGACTTTAATGGTAAAAATCATTGAACACTGGCCTTTATTTGAACCCATTTAGCTCTACATCGACCAGAAAGAGCTAATACCAGCTCTGCAAGAAAATCCCGAAAACCACGTGACTAAGTTTTTAGGCAACCAGTTATACACCTTAGAAAACCCGCTGTTTCCATGTTTTGCAAGGGTGTATAACTGGTTGCCTACATACTTATTCTTCGAGATGAATGCTGTTGGTAAGGCTTATCCGAAGCCTTGTTCAGCATTAGTTCTATGTATTTTGGAACCAGAAACGGAATACAAAGAATTTTAGTCAAAATTGGTAGTTATGTAATAAAAACACATCAGCAGAACAAAACCTCGAGTAAAAAGTTGACTCATACTGAAAATAATTTAGATTTAAACTGGCAGGGTGGCAGTGGTTAAACCATCGCTTGCTTGTGAAGAAGAAAGTTTGCTCGCTACGCACAGTGCCAGTGTTTGTGATCGGCAAAAAAAATCGCAGGATTATTATTGTCTATTCACTTGCGAAAGCCTGGAACAGCGGGACATAAGCTAGAACATTCAAGGTGAAATCCCATCGCATCTCGGGCCGGATCCCAACAGTATTGGTTAGAAATATCGATTTTCTACTGAAACCTGTGCAATCAAACGACAGGATGTTTTATATTTATCAATTATATTGACTCGTCGCGCTTTTCGCGGAACTATCTCGTTTCCATTTCCTACGACTTTTCGCACTCTCCCACGTAAATTGGAAATCACCAGAATTGAATAAGTTTCTAAATATAGCTCCGTATGAATGTGCGGTTTGAAAATAATTTCTCTAGGTCGGCGTCTTTTTTTTTAGTACGTACTTTGAGCAGTATAATTATTTGACAAAAATAATTTTCGAAATTCGAAGTTGCATAATTTATTATTATTAGATACTATTCGTAGCCACCTTATTATAGTTCATCTATCTAATTTGAGTTTACTCCTCGTTTCGTAACATCTTAAACCAATAGTGCACGCACGAAATCGGAGAATATCGAAATATCCTCAGTAATCGGCCAAATTTAACAAAGCCAGATTTATATTTGAATTTAAAATCAAATTTGACGAAATTTGAGCACAAACTTGGTGTGTTTATCACGAAAAATGACAGATATAAGGCCAAAACTAGAGATATCATGGCCAACTGCGAACGAAACGCTATTTTAGCGCTAACCAGCTCAATTTTCACATCTGAGCGGTGATTTTTCGTAGGCGAATTTTGGTTAAACTTCCTCGTCGATTTCCTTCCAAAACGTAAGCTTTAAGCAGGCTGTGAATTCCTAAAAATATGCCACTTTGTTCGTAGATAAGTCAAGATTGCTCTTAACTTGTCAGCACTCCGTTTCAGATTTAAGTAGGCTGAAAACTCGATCAACAGAAGTTCTGAATAAAAAAAATCTGAATTGAAAACTGTTGAAAAACCGCATAAAACGAAAGTTTTTATGAAATGACACGAGAAATTCGCCAAATTCGGCACAGCTAATTCACAGCTGAATTCACCGTGAAATTTCGTGAATTTTGAACCCAAACTCGGCAAGTTTACTTTGAAAAATGACAGAGATACGGCTAAAACTGTCTCAGATTAGTCAGATTCCATAGCCTGCTATGACTGAAACGCTGTTCCAACGAAAACCGGCTCAGTTTTGCAATTTGAACGGCGTGTTTTCGCAGCCAGCCTTGGTAAAACCATCTCGATTACCTCACAGAACTAAAGCTCAGTTTTTGGAACAGCAAGCCGCGACTTTTTGAAAATTTCTCAATTCCAATTGTAAATATATTTTGGCATAAAATTTTTCAAAATTGCGTCTGAATTCAAATAAAATTGATTACTTCATTTCAGTTTTCTTCTCATTTCATAACCTGATTAATCAAAAAATTGTATGTAAGAAAACGAAAAAAATATACATCCCGAGGAATCGGCCAAATTCAAGCTTGCCGGGTTTATATTTGAATTTGACATGAAATTTCGTGAAATTTGAGCTCAAACTTGATATGGTTATCCCGGAAAATAACACAGATATTGCCAGAAACTCCACTGTAGATTTCATGACCAACTGAGATCGAAACGCTACATTAGCGCTCACCAGCTCATTTTCTCTATCTCTATTGGTCGGCTAGATTATTTCAAATGCTTACTTTGTAAAAGAGAGCTTTCAAAACGGGTTGCTTGATGAAAAAATCAAATTTGAAGAATTCTACTCAGTCAACCACATTCAACGTGCTCTGTCTGTTGGTGGTTCAGATTGTTTCAACTGCTTGCCATGTAAAAGAGAGCTTCATAAACGAGTTTCTTCATCCAGCAATCTAATTTGGAAAAGTGTTGAATCAACCACACTCAATTGCTAAATTGCTCTTTCTGTTGATGGGCCAGATTGTGCCAAGCGCGTGCTTTGTAAAACAGCTTTAAAAACTAATTTCCTGCTTGAAAATTACATCTGAAAGACTGCAGTCAGAGTTCACAGTAATAAAATTCACATTGAAACTGCTTTATCTGTTGGTGAACCAAATTGTTTCAAGTAATTGGCTTGTAAAAGAGAGCCTTTAAAACGAGCATCCTGATCTGAACATCAAATTTTAAAACTGTAGTCTATCAATCATATTTGAATTGCTTCATGTGGTGGTGGGCCAGATTGCCTTCAAAGAGATACTACTGTTGGTAGGCCAGATTGTTTTGAGTGCATGTTTAAATTGCTATTTCTGTTGATGGGCCAGATTGTTTCAAGTGCTGCCATATGAAGGAAGCTTCAAAAATAAGCTTTTTATCCGAAAATCAAATTTGAAACACTGTAGTCATCAACTACATTTGAATCGCCCTTTCTGTTGGTGGAACAGATTGTTCCAAGTGGCTGGCCTTGTAAAAGAGATTCAAAAACGATTTTTTTTTTCAACTGAAATCAATCATGTTTGAAGAACTATACTCCTATTAACCAGTTAACCATATTCAAATCGCTCTTTCTGTTGGTGGACCAGATTGTTTCAAGTGCTTCTCTTGTGAAAGAGAGCTTCGAAAACGAGTTCCTTGATCCAACAATCAAATCTTAAAGAACTGTAATCAGCAAGCGCATTTAAATTGCTCTTTTTGTTGATGGACCAGATGGTTTCAAGTGCTTGTCTTGTAAAATAGAGCTTTGAAAACGCGTTTCTTGATTTTTAAAAATTGAAAAACTGCAGTTATCAACCGCATATGAATTGCTCTTTCTGTTGATGGACCAGATAGTTTCAAGGGCTTGCCTCGTAAACTAAAGCTTTAAAAACAAGTTTTTCCATCCTGAAACCAAATTTGGAAAACAGTTGTGTATCACATACATTTTAATTGCTCTATCTGTTGGTGGTCCAGATTGTTTCAAGTGCTTATCTGGTAAAATGTAAGCTTCAAAAACGAGTTGCCCTATCCAAAAACCAAATCTGGAAAACTAATCTATCAAACACATTCATAAAGCTCTTTCTGTTGGTGGGTCAGATTGTTTCAAGTACTTGCCTTGTCAAATAAAGCTTTAAAAACGAGTTTATTCATCAAAAAATCAATTTTGGAAACTAAATTTCAACACCACATACGAATTGCTCTTTCTGTTGGCGGACCAGATTGTTTCAAGTGCTTCTCTTGTGAAAGAGAGATTAGAAAATGAGTTTCTTGATCCAACAATCAAATCTAAAAAACTGTCATTAGTGAGCACATTCAAATTGCTTTTTCTGTTGATGGACCAGACTGTTTCAAGTGCTTGTCTTGTAAAATAGAGCTTTAAAAACGAGTTTCTTGATTCATTCATCAAATTTGAAAAACAGCAGTCATCAACTGCATATGAATTGCTCTTTCTGTTGATGGACCAGACGGTTTCAAGTGCTTGCCTCGTAAACGAAAGCTTTGAAAACAAGTTTTTTTTATCCCAAAACCAAATTTGAAAAACAGTTGTGTATCACCTACATTTTAATTGTCCTATCTGTTGGTAGTCCAGATTGTTTCAAGTGCTTGTCTTGTAAAATTTGAGCTTCAAAAACGAGTTGTCCTATCCAAAAACCAAATCTGGAAAACCTAATCTATCAACCACATTCATATAGTTCTTTCTGTTGGTGGGTCAGATTGTTTCAAGTGCCTTCAACATGTGAAAAAACCTTTCAAAACGAGTTTTTTCGCCAAAAAATCAATTTTGGAAACTGAATTTCAACAACCACATTCAAAACGCTTTTTTTGTTGGTGGACCAGATTGTTTCAAGTGCTTCTTTCGTGAAAGAGAGCTTGGAAAACGAATTTCTTGATCCAACAATCAAATCTAAAAAACTGTAATCAGCAAGCGCATTTGAATTGCTCTTTTTGTTGATGGACCAGATGGTTTCAAGTGCTTGCCTTGTAAAATAGAGCTTTAAAAACGAGTTTCTTGATTCAATAATCAAATCTTGAAAATAGTAGTCAGCAACTGCATATGAATTGCTATTTCTGTTGATGAACCAGATTGTTTCAAGGGCTTGCCTTGTAAACGAAAGCTTTTAAAACAAGTTTTTTCATCCTAAAACCAAATTTGAAAAACAGTTGTCTATTACCTACATTTAAACTGCTTTATCTGTTGATGGTCCAGATTGTTCCAAGTGCTTGTCTTGTAAAATGTGAACTTCAAAAACAAGTTGCTCTGTCCAAAAATCAAATCTGGAAAACTACTCTATCAACCACATTCATATAGCTCTTTCTGTTGGTGGTCCAGTTGGTTTCAAGTGCTTGCCTTGCAAAACAGAACTTTTAAAACGAGTGTTTATCCAAAAAGTCAATTTGAAATAGCTGTAGTCCACCAACTACTAATTTAAACTGCTCTATCTCTTGATGGGCCAACCTTTTTTTGAGCGGTTGCTTTGTAAAAGAACTTGCTTTGTTGCAAATTACAAAATCGATATATTGAAAAATACAGAGGAAAAGCATTTCTGACTTATTCTAAACATCTACTTGGAATATTTGTAAACTCCTTCACCAGATTTCACACCCAGTTTGCCGTTCTTCACCAGATCCCGCAGCGACTGCGACGGCTTGAACAGCGGATTGTCGGGGAACTTCTTGTGCCACCCTTCGAGTATGGAAAGCGTCGTGTCGTGACCGACGTAATCGCCAAGCTCGATGGGCCCCATCGGATGCCCCGCTCCCAGTTTCATGGCCGTGTCTATGTCACGGGGCGAAGCATCACCTGAAAATACCAATTTCATGCTTTATAGCCCTGATAATAATTTTCGAAGCGAAGTAGTACCTCGTTCAAGCATGCGGAATGCTTCGGCCAAGTACGGCACCAAAAGCCTGTTCACGATGAACCCGGGCGTGTCTTTGCAAGTCACGCAGGCCTTCCCCAGCGCCTTGCCCCAGGCCATGAACGCCTGGTACGTCTCCTCGGAAGTTTCCGTGATCCGGACCACTTCCAGCAGCTTCATGACCGGGACCGGATTGAAGAAGTGCAGCCCGCCGAAGCGGTCCTTCCTGCCGCACACGGAGGCGATCTCGCCGATCGACAGCGAGCTGGTGTTGGAAGCGAACATTGTCTTGGCCGGGGCCGCCTGGTCGAGGCTCTTGAAGAGCTTGTGCTTGATCTCGAGGTTTTCCACGATGGCTTCGACAACCAGGTCGCAATCCTCGACGGCCTTGGCCGGGTCCGTGACGCCCTTGATGCGGCCCCGGGACTCGGCCACGAACTTGGCGGCGGCGGTCGCGTCGTCCTTGTGCAGCTTCTTGGCCACGCGGGCCAGGTTTTTCGAGATGCTGTCTTCGGCTTTCTTCAGCAGGCCCTCGTTGACTTCGACCAGGGTGACGTTGTGGCCGGTTTGTGCTGCCACCTGTAGGTTTTAAGGCCTGAGCATTTCGTAATTCTTTCAAACATGATATCAAGTCTTACCTGAGCGATTCCTGAGCCCATGAGCCCTCCGCCAATTACCGTGACATTTTTAATCACGTTCATTGGCATTGAGGTGGAAAGGCTGCGCTTGAAGATCACGGGTAAGGCCATCTTTTTCGTGTGCAGACTGAAGGTGTAAAAGTAAAATCGTATTCAAGATTGCTTTTGAAGTTTTGAACTTGAGCCCCGATCAGAGTCCAAAGTTTGACAGGTTATCTAACCTCACTTTCTCGATTGTCATTCTGACTTATCTACGTTATCTGTGTTTTGCTTTTGAACCTTGTATTTGCACATTTGTTTGTGCTAATTACGTTATCGCAACCACTGCAAGTCATTTTTGTACACAATCAATGCGAAAACAGCACAGAAATTGGTTTATTTTCATATTTTGACGCGAGATTTTTGAATTTGAAACGGAGCTTTAGCCACAATCATTTTGACATTTCCGAGAAAACTGTCATTGAATAATTATTGATAAATTTTAATAATTATACTATTATCCAAGGATTATACATTTGAAAATAACGCTTGTTAACCTTTCTCAACGTCCGAAAATCTGTAAAACATTTGAAATGTGATAATGGAAATAAAGAATGAAGAGTTGTCAAATGTATTCTTAGTTGCCTACTTTCATTGTTAGATTTGTGTGGACTTGTATTTAGACGTTCATTCGTGCTGTTCAATGCGAATGCAAGTCAGTTTTGTACACAATCAATGCGAAAACAACACAAAAATTTATTTATTTTCATCTTTTGACGCAAGTTTTCCAAATTTGGAACCGGAGCTTTAGCCACAACCATTTTGTTGACGTTTCTATACAAACTGTCATTGCATGTCATTGCAACATGTCATTGCATTGATAAATTATTGTACCTATTTATACTATTATAGGTACTAGGATTATATAGGTATCTGATCTGAAAGTAACACTTGATGACCTTCCTCGACGACCGAAAATCTGTAAAACACTTGAAATGTGGATAAATAATTGTTAAGTGTATTCTTGGTTGCCTACTTTCATTGGCCGCATTCATAAGTCACAACACTAGCTGCGTTCGGTAATTACATGTGAGAGGCGATGCAGATGCGTCTGATATGTGTTGGTTGTTAGTCACGTGACCAAAATATGATTTGACAAAACCGAACGATGCAGATGAAATAATGACAGATGACAGGTAAAACAATAAGTGAAGTTGACAGCAGTTGACAGCTGACAGCTGACGGCGTGCGCTCCCGCTTAGTCGAATTTGTTTACCATGAATCAAATAATTCAACAAAACAGGGTGATTTGCCACATGCTGGCGTTTGGTTGGGAAATGATGTTTAGTGAAGACGAGGAGGAGGAAATTTGCCTGCTGGAGAAAATTGAAAATTTTGCTGAGAAAACAGTTCCGCGATTCACAGCGCACCAGTTCAAAAGGAACTTTCGAATGACCCCAGACACGTTTGACGATTTTTCACAAAAGTTTCATATCGTAGAGCCTTTAATGGTTCATAAAGGGCACCCTCACCCTAGATAAACAAGCACTTATTATGGTATGGTGTCTGGCAAACATAGAAAGTTTCGACTTTCGCTCCTTCTGCCATTTTTACGCCAAATAACCAGCCCCAGCCAGCAGTGTCACACTTGTTGCTCACTCAAATGCGGAAATATGCCTAATCCCTAACCTCAAACGAGCAACGCGGAATGACAAGTTGACATACGTCAAAAAAAGATCTGGGACCTCGGCCAAAAACCTCCGAGCAAACGGATGTACATCTGAACGCGTCTGGCAGGGAATATCCGAACGCTTCAGATCTGCGTCGATTTGCTTGAGATGCAATAACCGAACGATGTAGATGTAAATCGGGCATCTGACGTAATAACCGAACGCAGCTAGTTGTGGAACTGTTACCGATTTGTCCTGTGAACGGTGTGCTACTTTTCCGCTCCGCTCGGAGCGGACGGCCATGTTTTGTAGCGGCTCGGAAGTTCGCTACATTTTGGTAGCATAGTGAGCGATAGGAGTGGGAGAGGTGGAAGAATGAGAGAAACGTTAAATTTTGATGTTCGCAAGTGCTATTCTGACATTTTATGGGTTTAAGAGTGTTGTTCGGTGCTGTTTACCCTGCGTGCTGTTTTGAATTTTTGAAGATAATAAGTTTTTTCTCAGCTAATGTGAATCGCTTGTTAAATATAGACCATCGAGCTATAGCACTGGGTGAAATTCTCCAAGACCAGATTATATTTTCGGCTATTCTTGACGCGGCGCTGGATTTGTCACCGCCAGTCACTGCTACTTCCAACAATGCGTTCGTAAGACGCCAACAGTTCCAAAGGAGCGTAGCGGTAGCTGCTCCTGTCTTATGAAAGCGGCCATTGTTAGATTATTGCAAGCGATAGCGAGCTTATCGTCCCTCAACGTCGTCCCTTTTCAAAGGCTGCGTCCCTTGTATTGAAACGGTCCGTAAGGATACCCCTGGAAGCTGGGCAACCAGTAATACTCAATCGGAGGAAAAATCTTCAAGAGCCGTCAGAGCACCAAGAAGAGCACATTTTTCTCTTCGTGCGGAGCTGTGTGATCCGGAGGAGAGAGCCAACTTAGAACTCGACACACTTCACCTTTTCTGTTTCAGTCTATTACCACAGACCTAAGAGAGAAGAGAAAGAATTCATCCCCCACCCCAAAGCACACCGCTGCACCATCCACTTTGCGAGAGCTGATGAGGAGCTGACCACACCACGCATCCCCTTCCACACCAGGCTACGCACCCATTTACAAGAGAGCGCAACAAAGAAAGAACCAAGAACCCAAGGATTGAATAAAGACAGGGGAGTTTACGTTTTTACCATTTAGGCGCCCACCCCTGTCAAGGTTCCAATTTATGGCCTATTTAGTTCCGTCGGTTCCTGTGCAACCACAAGAAATCAAAACCTAATAAACACATCTAACCCTTCCATCAAGGAATGAGTCAGAGAAGAGAGAAGAGAGAGTTTGTGTGTTCTTTGAAAGCTGTAGGATGAAAGAAACCCCCGCGACGCGTCTCCGTAGAGTAGAACCCCCAAGTCCCGTAATTACACAAGAGAGATGGCAAGAACGATATTCATATAAATATTTCCGTGTTTCAGTCCTCGCGAAGAGAATCCCTGTGGAATCTCTAGCAAGAAGTTGGCTTTGTTACGAAGTCTTTAGGTCGGAGCTGAGGGCTGTCTCGCTGTTTGCTCGCCGGAGTCCTGGGAGGACGGAGCTGAGAACAGGCGGGAAGTCTGCTCGCCGGAGGTTTAAAGACGGAGCTGGGGCTGGGAGCCCGTCGTTAGTGGCGTATAAATAGTGGCGATTACTGAGCCTTTTAGGTAAAGTTTGTCCGCCGCACCTCTACTTTCCCTCTACAACGTCATCACCGGCAGCACCAGAGGTTCCCGAGAACCACGAGCCCGCTACTGCCAACACCACATTCCGAGGCCTCCCGTGCCACCCGCGGGTCCCGAAGCCCGGCTGCCACATCGCTCTGAAAGTCATCTCCATGGCTAGTTCCGACGGCCAGATGGACCCCACGTCCTACGGACCACCTTCCGGAGAAACCAGCGACCGTACACCTCCAGGTATAAGCCGAGGATCGCGCATCACCAACCTAACGAGCAATTAATTCAGCAATCTAATAATTAGTTTGTTTGTTTCTTACTGCACTTGCAACAGTCAGTATTTTTATAATAATTTGGTTTGAAAAGATACTTGAAAATGAAGTGATTGCCAATGCAATACTTTTACCAATTACTGAATACTTGAATTGGAATTGTCGTGCAGAGTCTAACAGATCTGTTTATCCTCGAAGCTAGTGAGCTAAAATCAATTACATTGCTGTTGAATTTCACCTCGGGTTTTCAACCACAATTGTTTTGTTCAGCCAACAACTACTTATCACAGAGTTTGGTTTGATTACTATGTAATGATGAACTAAGTCTATTGTCATCCTATTTGGAATCTCCGTGATAGGCCCTATTTACAGAAGAACCTGGATAGTGGTAACATTACTTACAGAGCAAAAATTCCTGGGTAATATCCAAATAAAGGTGTCAATAGGTGACAACGAATTCCAAAACGAGATTGGTGTGTTACAGCATAATACTGGCACATCCTATTCACAAACCTGTTCTCATTGCAAAACAAATTAACCCATCTCTAATTCGAACGAATCTAACTGAACATGAAGGGTTGAAGCCCCAAGGCTCTCCATTCAAAGTTTAACAATCTTTACCAATGTCACTAGCCAAAAGGACATACAGATTTACCTGAACTGAAAGGCAATTCTCGTACAAAACGAAGCTTGAATAAATTGCATTCAAAGGTATTTTGTGTTTAATTCCTAATTTTATTGTGAGACATTAAGCTACGTCGTATCGAACTAAACAGCGTTGGTTTCTTTCCCACTTTGACGATTTCACGTGCCAATCCGGAGTAAGAAGCTCAAATAAGCGGGAAGTAAGTATTTGAATTTGAATAATTAGGCGGGAGAGGGTTAGCGAACTGTCACAGTATCTAGACTATTCTTTCATCTTGCTTTTTTTAGGCTACGGGCTATTTTGTTCGTTTTGGAGAAGGATTAGATGTGGCTTTGCCTTTCTGGAGGACTGAACCTATTTTACACCTTGAATTGCCCTTGAATCTTGGGAGGATATCGCGAACGCGAGTGTCTATAGCCGGTATAATGTTGAACCCAATTTCACCTTTCCAAGAACTTCGGAACCAATAGTGTGCACGGAACTAGGTATTACCTACTCAAGTCTAGGTCCAAGACTTTGATGTAAAACTGTTTTTGATCGCGCAAATTTACAAATTGACGTAAAATTTGAATATTCACATCGTCAAGTGTCTCGGTAATTATAGATACGACCAGCTCCTAATAGATTTTCCATTTCACAAGCAGGCTACCTCTATGACCTTCAGGTGAATGCTGCAACATAATTATTAGTTTCGCGAAGTCAAGCCGGACGTTCCTTCAAGTAAAATTCCCCTTCATATCACTTATCAATGATAATTATTCTCTTGTAGGTAGGTACCTACTCGATAATCTAACCAACATGGAAATTTGAATAACTGCAGTTGCACGCTTAAACAAAGTTAAATTTCAAGGGGAAGTCGTACAAGGAGTCGCTATCCTAAAGTGATAACTATTTTTATTAGCGTGTGGTTTCAATTCAATTGGAATTTTTAACGTTTCCTGCAGTTCTCAAAACTTGGCAAATTGCAAGTTTCTAGATCTAACCCACCAGTTCTGGCTCTTTGTTCGCCGGAATCACAGCGTGATCGTTCGAAAGGCTCAAGGGCACGAATATACCTTTTTCTCGACCTTTTCTGTGAAAGTTAGGTACCCCAACAAATGGCGATGCGGGAACTGTGACTCCTTGGTAGAACATCAGACACAAGCACATGCATAGTATAGGCTGATTCAGAAATGCGCAAGAGTTCCGTTCAAATTCTAGCCCCAACCCCCAACCCACCAGGCCTGAAATCTTGCTTTCCCAGGCTAAATGCGTCGACATGCAATGAGCACATTCCGAGGCTAACAACGCTCATCGATCCGAAGGATCCAATCTCTGAGAAAAAGTCTCATCCTGGAGGAGGACAGGACTCACCCATAAAGGGGTCCAAGTCTCATTTAGGTGCTCCAGTTCCAGACGGAATAAATACAAAAGAAGCTTGAAACCGTACACCTTGTCTAAGCATACTTCGCGACCGATTGAATCGAATGGTTCGAGTGCACGAAGTGTTCGTACAGAGCGAGAGTTTTGGGCTCGCTGAAATTTGCTGATGGTTTCAGCAGTGCCCGGAGTGTCTTTCCTTGTTAGGTCTCTTTACTGTTTGCTACACGAGCACACCAAAACGAAGGTGGCCGAAAGAAAACGGCTATTTATTGTTGTTGTGAATATTGCCTTGCCTTGCGCACATAGCACAAAGGTGCGCACTGCGCAGTAATTATAAAATGGTGATTGTTTTGTCATGCGTTTCGTTTAGCACGTCTCAACTTTCATAAAATTGAAATTATCCGGGATTTTCATACGTAGGTTTGTACCTGCGTAACAGAATACATAACATTGGCTGCACCAAGTGAGTGATAGTCACTGATGATGGTTATTCCCGGTTCCAGGCCTTCAGCAAGGTCGTCGCAGTTATGGAGATGCATCGCTGTCAACAATGTTCATATGAGTGTGAACTGAAGTTTCAACTAGAACACCACGTTCAAAGGGCGCATAGGAACGTTCACGCTGCAGAACTGTTCCATGCCATCATTGAACCTGAGCTAGTTTCATGCATTTGCTGCGAACTCAAAGGCTATTACATTTGGAACTTGTACGAACACTACAAACACAATCATCACTGCGGGATCGATGACACCAAACGAAGCTCGTTTTGTGAAGGAGAATTTCATGAATATACTTGCGATTACTGCCGACTAAGGTGCAATTCCGCTTTGCTTCTGGTAAAACACACGCATTCCCATCGATTGGCAGTAGAAATTTCAACACCACCACACACCAATGCAGTTGACCTTGATTCTGCACGCATTAAATTTCGAAACAAACAGGAAGAAAAGAGTTGGAAAAATTACGTGCCAACTCAAGCTGACAACGGAAAAACGAAATGGTTCCAATGTGCAAAGTGTTCATATAAAGCCGACCGAAGAGGCAGTTTAAAAATGCACATGTTGCAACACGCCGCCGCTGAAGACATCGCTTGGTCTCAATGTGCGAAATGTTCATTTAAAGCCAAACACAAGAACTATTTGAAGAAGCACGTCATAATGAAACATACTGCTGCCGAAGACGTTGTTTGGTTCCACTGCCCAAATTGTGCGTTTAAAACCAAATACAAGACCCATTTGAAAAGGCACATGTCGAAGCATGCTGCTGCCGAAGACATCGATTGGTTCCGATGTGCGAAGTGTTCATTTAAATCCACGCACAAGTGGTATTTGGGAATGCACATGTTGAAACACGCTTCCGCCGAAGATATCGTTTGGTTCAGGTGTGCAGAGTGTCCGTATAAAACCGAACGGAAACGGACCTTGAAAACGCACATGCTGAAACACGCTGCCGCCGAAGACATCGTTTGGTTTCGATGCACAAAGTGTTCGTACAAATCCAAACATAAATGGTATTTGAGAACACACATGTTGAAACACGCTTCCACCGAAGACATCGTTTGGTTTGAATGTACGAAATGTCCGTATAAATGCAAATGGAGATCGAATTTGAAAACGCACATGTTGATCCATGCTGCCGCCGAAGACGTCGTTCATTTTCGATGTGCAAAGTGTTCGTATGAAACCAAACACAAGCCCAATTTGAAAACGCACATGTTGGAGCATGCTGGCGCTGAGGACGTCGGTTGGTTCCGATGTGCACAGTGCTCGTTTAAAACCAACCGGAAAATCAATTTGAAATCGCACATGTTGAAACATGCCGTAGCTGAAGACATCAATTGGTTTGAATGCGATAAATGCCCATTCAAAACCAAGCACAATTCGAGTTTGAAAAGGCACATGTTGACATGTTCAAGTGAGTCCAAATGCAAGAGGCCAGTTTGATTAATAGTAGGTACCCGGAGTATAAACCAAATCGTACCTATCGTTCAAAGTGCTGAACTTTTGAGGTCAACCATGAACTTATGAACCAACCAAAAATGTTGCTTGGGGCCTAGGGATCAACGCCTACTAGGTCGTCTAGCTCTGGGCCTCAACCAACATTTCTGGCTAGTTCATTGATTTTCACCTCGAAAGTCCAGCAATCGATGTTTTTCGATGACTTATTGCGGCTTGAATACTCTACTTAAAAGCACAATATATGTTGGAACATGCAACCGCTTGTTAAGGATTCGTTCATTGCTCGTCTTTCATCGATTGTTGTCACTACAGATAAAAATGTTGTGTAAAAAAATAACAATACAGCTCACTAAAATTCTAAAAGACGTTATTTCCCCTACACGTTTCGGTATCAACGGTCTTCTGGATGGTCTCAACCTGAATGGACCTTTTCAGAAAAGAGAGACATATGCGTGCGCGTTCGTACCGCGCAGTTGATGGTGTCTAGCTATAACGGCGCCTAATATATCCATGGGAATCTCCGTTCGTTATGAAGTGCGCGGCACCACACTGCGGTCATGTGAGGCTGTGACGTAAATCGTGCCAGAGAGACCGCCTTTATTGAAAAGGGCCATTACCATTACTCTCATGGTTGTAGACTTTTCGACGTCCGACCGCTAACGTCACAACTCCTATTCTCTTTTCTACGTTGTTTTACCTCTTCTTACGTTGTCTTAGGTAGATACCTGTTACCTACCTACTCTAGATGAGAACGTGGTCTAGGGTCTTGGGGGCCTAATGGTACATTCAGGGAGCCCGGTTGACTATTTTTTTTGCGTTTGAGAGTCTCTGCAGCCGTAATTCGGCTGCACCCAACATCAGGCATCCAAAAAAGTGATTGATCCCAATGTTCATATCCAACGATACCTATCTTCTAAGTTTGTTTTTCTGCGCCATCAATTACGACCCGTTCCTGTTCAACATAATTATGCCATGCCGTTGTCTTTTCCACGTTTAAGGGCCCATTTTATTTAAAATTTATGTTCCCAATTGTATTCTCATCACCCGTTGTACCCAGTGTTCGTACAATTTTTCGCTGTCGATTACCTACTGCGTGTGAATTATTTCTAGGCAAGTACAAACATAAAATTCAAAGATTAAATGTAATTTGCATAATACATATACAAAAAAAGTGACATCAAAATAACATAGCAAAACAGAAGCACATGGATCCCGGCGGTAGCTCGGTGTGCTCCGTCTCTGGCTTCAAACACAGAGGTCCGGAGTTCAAATCTCGCTGAGGCAGGTGGCTTTTCTTTATGCGTTCTCAAGTACCGACGTGTAGGTACTAACCGAGCGGTCACGTCAAGGGAAAAGGATGAAACGGAGGAAGTCACCTCAAAGACGACGCTAATGAGCTAGTACTCGATGCGCCTCTAAACATCCAATTGGGAAAAAAAGAATAACATGGAAACGGCAAATTATTTATTTGCAGATTAAAAACTCAACAAAAAGCATCGACGAACTTGCGAAAATAGTTGACTAATATCCCCGAGAATATCCCTTTTATTCTATAAACAAGTTGAATAAATTGCAACGTGTACCTACCTAATATTCCCAGTTATGGTCACCTCAAGACAACCCCCTTTATTTCTCATTACGGTGAAAATTGAAGCTTTAAGGTGCCCATTCACTAGGGAACCCGGTTGGCCAACCCGGTTGGTCCGTGTTGGCTGTCAGGTTGGCGTGTTTTATTGCTTTGCCCACACACTGGCGAACCGTGTTGGCGAACTGGGTTGGCGAGAGCAGTTCTTTGGATAGTTGATGAAGACGAAGTCATGAACGGATCAAAAAGAAAATTACTGGCGCTATGTGTCATACAGCAAACCATTGAACAAAACAAAAGTGGGTAAAAAAAAAAAATCGACACGCAAAATTGTGTTTCTTCAAGAAACGCAACATCGGTCTAACGACTCAAAAATTAGTCGAAAAAAGGTAATTTATTTTCAACTTTGAAGAGATATATCAGAGGATATATCCGTTGAGTAGTTACGTACTTACGTCAGTTACTTTTACAGATATGGTTCCCAGAGTGAATCTTCACCTTAATTCTTAAATCCTCTATCGACCCTTGAATTTAGGCGGTTAAATCTTAAACGTCCTGTATACACCTATAAATAGATACCAGAAATAAGTTCAAAAACGGTTTATGACCGTTAGGTACCTACTTCGGCGTCTGCCTACTTACCTACCTGCCTGCCTGTGTCCACTTACCTACTCACGTATCTACCTACCCACCTCCACCCAACTACCCACCTCCACCTACGCACCTACCTACCCACCCCCACCCAACTACCCACCTTCACCTACGCACCTACCTAATTACCTACCTACATCGACGTAAAAATGCATCTGAATACAGATTACAAATCAGGCGTAGAATCGCGAATTTTTGAGGGTTTTCTCTTTGCTCATACATAGCTTTTCATCCTGAATCCACAAGACGCGAGAAACTATCAGTGTTGCAAAAGGGAAATGGTTCCTAACTCTACACCATGGATGTAGCTCAACACATTATTTCTTGATGAATTATTGAGCCTTGCGTTTGCCCCCGCCCCTCTCCCCGCATCTTGCCGCCGCCTTGATGTGTAACGCGACTGTAATGTAGCAAAAACAAAGGAAATCAAGTAGGTACCTACCTACTGTAAATTTCTGATTTCTTGAATTGAATCAAGGTCGAGATCAAGGTATCCTGTATCACATGTACCTATATTACACACACTGACATGAATAAAATGTCATTCCCTCGCAGATATTCTTTTTCATAACCGTATCAAAAAAACAAAGTATCTAATCTACTTCGATGATAATTGATCACTTATATCTAATTAATATCAATATTCCATCAAATAATTCGAATACCGTGATTAGCCGTAGTAACTATCCCTGATGTTGGTTGTTATGTTGGCCAACTTACCCATTCACTGACGAACCCAACAACGAACCCAACCGCGTTTTCAAGCTCGCTGGAAAACCGGCCAACTTGGTTGGGTTGGTGTTGGCGCCAACCACACACTAGCCAACATCCGGCGAACCCAACCGGGTTGGCCAACCGGGTTGGCCAACCGGGTTCCCTAGTGAATGGGCACCTTTACGCAGATGAAAACAATATCTATCACGTTGGATGGTCCATTTAGTCCTCGTTCCTCGTTCGTTACTAAAAAAAATAATACGTTGTGCACTGAATTATTCACTGACTTTCAAATAATTTTAGGTCAGAAAACACGTTTGTCCGTGATATCGCCATACTGAGACACAATCGAGCGTCATAGCTAGCTGATGTTCCAATTGTCACATATTTGGTTTTGAATGAACACTCCGTACATTGAAACCAATCGGACCTTCAGCGGTCTTGGCATGTTTCAACATGTGCGTTTTCAAACTGACCTTGTGTTTGGATTTATATGAACATTTTGCACATTGAAACCAATCGATGTCTTCAGCGGCAGCATGTTTCAACATGTGTGTTTCACATTACCCATCGTGTTGGTTTTATAGGAACACTCAGCGCATCGAAACCAACCGATGTCTTCAGCGCCAGCATGTTTCAACATGTGCTTTTTTAAACTGTTTTTGTATCTGGTCTTGAACGAACACCTCGCACACTGAAACCAATCGATGTCTTCAGCGGCAGCATGTTTAAACTTTGTGTGCATGTTCAAAGAGGAGCACTTGTATCTGGTCTTGAATGAACACTTCGTACATTGAAACCAAACGATGTCTTCTTCAGCAGCATGTGTCAGCATATGGCTTCTCAAATCGCTCCAATGTTAGGATTTATGGGAACACTTTGCACATCGGAACCAAACGATGTCTTCAGCGGCAGCATGTTTCAACATGTGGTTTTTCAAGTTCCATTTCCGGTGTGCCTCGAACGGACAATTTGCACATTGAAATCGTTCAATTTGACCAAAGTCAACTATTGCACTGGCATTTGGTGGTGTTGCCAGTTCCTCTCCCGATCGATGGGAATCCGTGTGTTCCACCAGAACCAAAGCAGAATCGCACCCGAGTCGGCAACAATCGCAAGTGAATTTATGGAAATCTTCAGTGCAAAACGAGGTTCGTTCGGTGTCGCCATCGATTCTGCAGTGATGTTTGTGTTTGCAGTGTTCGTACAAATCTCAATTGTGATAGCCTTTGAATTCGCAGCAAATGCATGAAACTAACTCGGGTTCAATGATAGCATGGAACAGTTCTGCCGCGTAAACATTTCTAGGCGCTTTTCGAAAGCAAATGTTTGTCTTTCAAAGAAGCCACTTTGCTAATAATTGCCCAAACGATTGGAAAACAGTGTCATGTTGTTTGAAGCAGTAATAATAGTAAGGATCTCTCAAGGTTTCTCGATTGCACTTCAAGTTTTCGAGAAAAAAAGCTCGGCATTCTGCACTCTTCTCTGCGGAGTGTTCGTATCTACTTCGAAGCGTCACATGCCTAAGGTCAGTTTCAATAGCCAGTTGCTTCTCTTGGAACATTCCGGTGATCAAAAGATGGTGAGTCAGCGTCAAAACTATTTTTCTATGACAGAAACCCGAAACTCGGAAATTGGTCATTCTGCCTTGCTATAGCAAGGCAAATGTTTGTCTTTCAAAAAAGCCACTTTGTGAATAATTGCCCAATCGATTGGAAAACAGTGTCATGTTGTTTGAAGCAGTAATAATAGTGAGGATCTCTCGAAGTTTCTCGATTGCACTTCAAGTTTCCGAGAGAAAGAAGCTCGGCTTTCTGTACTCTTCTGTGCGGAGTGTTCGTATCTACTTGGAAGCGCCACACGCCTAAGGTCAGTTCAAATTGCCTTTTACTTCTCTTGGAACATTCCGGTGATCAAAAGATGGTGAGTCAGCGTCAAAACAATTTTTTTATGGAACTCGAAAATTTGTCATTCTGCCTTGCTATAGCAAGGCAAATGTTTGTCTTTCAAAAAAGCCACTTCGTTAATAATTGTCCAATCGATTGGAAAACAATGTCATGTTGTTTGAAGCAGTAATAATAGTGAGGATCTCTCAAAGTTTCTCGATTGCACTACAAGTTTCCGAGAAAAAGAAGCTCGGCATTCTGCACTCTTCTGTGCGGAGTGTTCGTATCTACTTGGAAGCGCCACACGCCCAAGGTTAGTTTAAATTGCCAGTTACTTCTCTTGAATCATTCCGGTGATTGAAAAATGGTGAGTCAGCGTCAAAACTATCTTTTTATGACAGAGACCCGGAACTCGAAAATTGGTCATTCTGCCTTGCTAGCAAGGCAAATGTTTGTCTTTCAAAAAAGCCACTTCGTTAATAATTGTCCAATCGATTGGAAAACAGTGTCATGTTGTTTGAAGCAGTAATAATAGTGAGGATCTCTCAAAGTTTCTCGATTGCACTTCAAGTTTCCGAGAAAAAGAAGCTCGGCATTCTGCACTCTTCTGTGCGGAGTGTTCGTATCTACTTCGAAGCGCCAAACGCCTAAGGTTAGTTCAAATTGCCAGTTACTTCTCTCGAAACATTCCGGAGATCAAAAAATGGTGAGTCAGCGTCAAAACTACCCTTCTATGACAGAAACCCGAAACTCGGAAATTTGTCATTCTGCCTTTCTATAGCAAGGCAAATGTTTGTCTTTCAAAAAAGCCACTTAGTGAATAATTGTCCAATCGATTGGAAAACAGTGTCATGTTGTTTGAAGCAGCAATAATAGTGAGGATCCCCAAAAGTTTTTCGATTGCACTTCAAGTTTCCGAGAAAAATGGCTCGGCATTCTGCACTCTTCTGTGCGGAGTGTTCTTATCTACTTGGAAGCACCACACGCCCAAGGTTAGTTTAAATTGCCAGTTACTTTCTTGAAACATTCCGGTGATCAAAAGATGGTGAGTCAGCGTCAAAACAACCTTTCACTGGCAGAAACCCAAAACTCGAGAATTTGTCATTCTGCCTTGCTATTATAGCAAGGCAAATGTTTGTCTTTCAAAATAGCCACTTTGTCATTAATTGCCCAATCGATTGGAAAGCAGTGTCATGTTGTTGAAAGCAGTTGAAATAGTGAGGATCTCTAAAATTTTCTCGATTGCACCTCAAGTTTCCGAGGAAAAAAGCTTGGCATTCTGCACTCTTCTGTGCGGAGTGTTCGTATCTACTTGGAAGCGCCACACGCCCAAGGTTAGTTTAAATTGCCAGTTACTTCTCTTGAAACATTCCGGGGATCAAAAGATAGTGAGTCAGCATCAAAACAACTTCCTTATGGCAGAAACCCAAAACCCTCGAAATTTCTCATTCTGCCTTGTTATTATAGCAAGGCAAAATGTTTGTCTTTCAAAAAAGCCACTTTGCCAATAATTGCCCATTCGATTGGAAAACAGTGTCATGTTGTTGAAAGCAGTAATAATAGTGAGGATCTTCAGAAGTTTCTCGATTGCACTTCAAGTTCCCGAGGAAAAAATCTCGGCATTCTGCATTCTTCTGTGCGGAGTGTTCGTATATACTTCGAAGCGCCAAACGCCTAAGGTTAGTTTAAATTGCCAGTTACTTGAAACATTCCGGTGATAAAAAGATGGTGAGTCAGTTTCAAAACAACCTTCTAATGGCAGAAACCCAAAACCCTCGAAATTTCTCCTTCTGCCTTGCTATACCAAGGCAAATGTTTGTCTTTCAAAAAAGTCACTTTGTTAATAATTGCCCAATCGATTGGAAAACAGTGTCATGTTGTTTGAAGCAGTTATAATAGTGAGCTCGATAGTGAGGATCTCCAAAAGTTTCTCGATTGCAATCCAAGTTTCCGAGGAAAAGAGCTCGGCTTTCTGTACTCTTCTGTGCGGAGTGTTCGTATCTACTTGGAAGCGCCACACGCTCAAGGTTAGTTCAAATTGCCAGTTACTTCTCTTGGAACATTCCGGTGAATAAAAAATGATGAGTCAGCGTCAAAACTATCTTTTCATGGCAGAGACCCGGAACTCGAAAACTTGTCATTCTGCCTCTCTATAGCAAGGCAAATTGTCTTTCAAAAAAGCCACTTTGTGAATGATTGCCCAATCGATTGGAAAACAGTGTCATGTTATTTGAAGCAGTAATAATAGGAAGGATCTCTAAAAGTTTTTCGATTGCACTTCAAGTTTCCGAGAAAAATAGCTCGGCATTCTGCACTCTTCTGTGCGGAGTGTTCGTATCTACTTCGAAGCGCCATGCACACGCTTAAGGTTAGTTAAATTGCCAATTACCTCTCTTGGAACATTCCGGTGATCAAAAGATGGTGAGTCAGCATCAAAACAACCTTTCACTGGCAGAAACCCGAACCTCGAAATTTTTTCATTCTGCCTTGCTATTATAGCAAGGCAAATGTTTGTCTTTCAAAAAAGCCACTTTGTTAATAATTGCCCAATCGATTGGAAAACAGTGTCATGTTGTTTGAAGCAGTAATAATACTGAGGATCTCTTTATAGCGTTTTCCACTGGCTTGCACTTATGTGCAAATCGTGGGAGTGCAATGACGTCACGCACTCCACGAGCTTTGCATTGGAACCACCCTCATGCGCCGGAGTGCGCGATGCGTTAAAATTCAGTGGAATATGATGCAGCGTGCACTTGCGACAATTTGGCGCAAGTGCCTTTTCCCACTCGAAAATTCGCTTTAAATTGAAAGATGAAGTAATTTTCTTACAATAGAAAATAAAACCAAACCAAAATATTAAACTAAGACCGAAAATTTATGAGCAACATGTTCAATAAAGTTGTGAATTTTGGGTTTCACTCTTTTGTTTTTCTTCATCAGTGCAATAATTTCTATGTCCGAGTCCGAAGAATCGCTGGACTCTACAAATTCCCTAACAAATTGACCAATTGCTAATTTAAACTGCAGTTTACTCTGTTTATTTCGAATTGACGCCATATTGCATTGCACTGCACTGGACGCACGAGCTCCCAGAGGTCGTGTGAAAAATGCGCATTTAATGCAAGTTCATCTTTCCAGTGGAACGTACACTTTTAATTTGGTACGATGCACTTTCGCCAGTGGAAAACGATTCCACTGCCTCGGTGCAAAAAGTGCGAACTAAAACTCCCAGTGGAAAACGCTATTAAAGTTTTTCGATTGCACTTTAAGTTTCCGAGAAAAATAGCTCGGCATTCTGCACTCTTCTGTGCGGAGTGTTCGTTTCTACTTCGAAGCACCACACGCCTAAGGTTAGTTTAAATTGCCAATTACCTCTCTTGGAACATTCCGGTGATCAAAAGATGGTGAATCAGCATCAAAACAACCTTTCACTGGCAGAAACCCGAAACTCGAGATTTTTTCATTCTGCCTTGCTATTATAGCAAGGCAAATGTTTGTCTTTCAAAAAAGCCGCTTTGTTAATAATTGCCCAATCTATTGGAAAACAGTGTCATGTTGTTTGTAGCAGTAATAATAGTGAGGATCTCTCAAAGTTTCTCGATTGCACTACAAGTTTCCGAGAAAAAGAAGCTCGGCATTCTGCACTCTTCTGTGCGGAGTGTTCGTATCTACTTGGAAGCGCCACACGCCCAAGGTTAGTTTAAATTGCCAGTTACTTCTCTTGAATCATTCCGGTGATTGAAAAATGGTGAGTCAGCGTCAAAACTATCTTTTTATGACAGAGACCCGGAACTCGAAAATTGGTCATTCTGCCTTGCTAGCAAGGCAAATGTTTGTCTTTCAAAAAAGCCACTTCGTTAATAATTGTCCAATCGATTGGAAAACAGTGTCATGTTGTTTGAAGCAGTAATAATAGTGAGGATCTCTCAAAGTTTCTCGATTGCACTTCAAGTTTCCGAGAAAAAGAAGCTCGGCATTCTGCACTCTTCTGTGCGGAGTGTTCGTATCTACTTCGAAGCGCCAAACGCCTAAGGTTAGTTCAAATTGCCAGTTACTTCTCTCGAAACATTCCGGAGATCAAAAAATGGTGAGTCAGCGTCAAAACTACCCTTCTATGACAGAAACCCGAAACTCGGAAATTTGTCATTCTGCCTTTCATAGCAAGGCAAATGTTTGTCTTTCAAAAAAGCCACTTAGTGAATAATTGTCCAATCGATTGGAAAACAGTGTCATGTTGTTTGAAGCAGCAATAATAGTGAGGATCCCCAAAAGTTTTTCGATTGCACTTCAAGTTTCCGAGAAAAATGGCTCGGCATTCTGCACTCTTCTGTGCGGAGTGTTCTTATCTACTTGGAAGCACCACACGCCCAAGGTTAGTTTAAATTGCCAGTTACTTTCTTGAAACATTCCGGTGATCAAAAGATGGTGAGTCAGCGTCAAAACAACCTTTCACTGGCAGAAACCCAAAACTCGAGAATTTGTCATTCTGCCTTGCTATTATAGCAAGGCAAATGTTTGTCTTTCAAAATAGCCACTTTGTCATTAATTGCCCAATCGATTGGAAAGCAGTGTCATGTTGTTGAAAGCAGTTGAAATAGTGAGGATCTCTAAAATTTTCTCGATTGCACCTCAAGTTTCCGAGGAAAAAAGCTTGGCATTCTGCACTCTTCTGTGCGGAGTGTTCGTATCTACTTGGAAGCGCCACACGCCCAAGGTTAGTTTAAATTGCCAGTTACTTCTCTTGAAACATTCCGGGGATCAAAAGATAGTGAGTCAGCATCAAAACAACTTCCTTATGGCAGAAACCCAAAACCCTCGAAATTTCTCATTCTGCCTTGTTATTATAGCAAGGCAAAATGTTTGTCTTTCAAAAAAGCCACTTTGCCAATAATTGCCCATTCGATTGGAAAACAGTGTCATGTTGTTGAAAGCAGTAATAATAGTGAGGATCTTCAGAAGTTTCTCGATTGCACTACAAGTTTCCGAGAAAAAGAGGCTCGGCATTCTGCACTCTTCTGTGCGGAGTGTTCGTATCTACTTCGAAGCGCCAAACGCCTAAGGTTAGTTCAAATTGCCAGTTACTTCTCTCGAAACATTCCGGAGATCAAAAAATGGTGAGTCAGCGTCAAAACAATTTTTTTATGGCAGAGACCCGGAACTCGAAAATTTGTCATTCTGCCTTACAAGGCAGATATTTGTCTTTCAAAAAAGCCACTTCGTTAATAATTGTCCAATCTATTGGAAAACAGTGTCATGTTGTTTGTAGCAGTAATAATAGTGAGGATCTCTCAAAGTTTCTCGATTGCACTACAAGTTTCCGAGAAAAAGAGGCTCGGCATTCTGCACTCTTCTGTGCGGAGTGTTCGTATCTACTTCGAAGCGCCAAACGCCTAAGGTTAGTTCAAATTGCCAGTTACTTCTCTCGAAACATTCCGGAGATCAAAAAATGGTGAGTCAGCGTCAAAACAATTTTTTTATGGCAGAGACCCGGAACTCGAAAATTTGTCATTCTGCCTTACAAGGCAGATATTTGTCTTTCAAAAAAGCCACTTTGTGAATAATTGTCCAATCGATTGGAAAACAGTGTCATGTTGTTTGAAGCAGCAATAATAGTGAGGATCCCCAGAAGTTTTTCGATTGCACTCCAAGTTTCCGAGAAAAATGGCTCGGCATTCTGCCCTCTTCTGTGCGAAGTGTTCTTATCTACTTGGAAGCACCACACGCCCAAGGCTAGTTCAAATTGCCAGTTACTTCTCTTGAGACATTCCGGTGATCAAAAGATGGTGAGTCAGCGTCAAAACAACCTTTCACTGGCAGAAACCCAAAACTCGAGAATTTGTCATTCTGCCTTGCTATTATAGCAAGGCAAATGTTTGTCTTTCAAAATAGCCACTTTGTTAATAATTGCCCAATCGATTGGAAAGCAGTGTCATGTTGTTGAAAGCAGTTGAAATAGTGAGGATCTCTAAAATTTTCTCGATTGCACTTCAAGTTTCCGAGAGAAAGAAGCTCGGCTTTTTGTACTCTTCTGTGCGGAGTGTTCGTATCTACTTGGAAGCGCCACACGCCTAAGGTTAGTTTAAATTGCCAATTACTTCTCTTGGAACATTCCGGTGATCAAAAGATGGTGAGTCAGCATCAAAACAACCTTTCACTGGCAGAAACCCGAAACTCGAGATTTTTTCATTCTGCCTTGCTATTATAGCAAGGCAAATGTTTGTCTTTCAAAAAAGCCACTTTGTTAATAATTGCCCAATCTATTGGAAAACAGTGTCTTGTTGTTTGAAGCAGTAATAATAGTGAGGATCTCTCAAAGTTTCTTGATTGCACTACAAGTTTCCGAGAAAAAGAGGCTCGGCATTCTGCACTCTTCTGTGCGGAGTGTTCGTATCTACTTGGAAGTGCCACACGCCTAAGGTTAGTTTAAATTGCCAATTACCTCTCTTGGAACATTCCGGTGATCAAAAGATGGTGAGTCAGCATCAAAACAACCTTTCACTGGCAGAAACCCGAAACTCGAGATTTTTTCATTCTGCCTTGCTATTATAGCAAGGCAAATGTTTGTCTTTCAAAAAAGCCACTTTGTTAATAATTGCCCAATCGATTGAAAAACAGTGTCATGTTGGTTGAAGCAGTAATAATAGTGAGGATCTCTTTAAGTTTTTCGATTGCACTTTAAGTTTCCGAGAAAAATAGCTCGGCATTCTGCACTCTTCTGTGCGGAGTGTTCGTTTCTACTTCAAAGCACCACACGCCTAAGGTTAGTTTAAATTGCCAATTACCTCTCTTGGAACATTCCGGTGATCAAAAGATGGTGAGTCAGCATCAAAACAACCTTTCACTGGCAGAAACCCGAAACTCGAGATTTTTTCATTCTGCCTTGCTATTATAGCAAGGCAAAATGTTTGTCTTTCAAAAAAGCCACTCCGTAATAATTGTCCAATCGATTGGAAAACAGTGTCATGTTGTTTGAAGCAGTGATAATAGTGAGGATCTCTCAAAGTTTCTCGATTGCACTTCAAGTTTCCGAGAAAAAGAAGCTCGGCATTCTGCACTCTTCTGTGCGGAGTGTTCGTATCTACTTCGAAGCGTCAAACGCCTAAGGTTAGTTCAAATTGCCAGTTACTTCTCTCGAAACATTCCGGAGATCAAAAGATGGTGAGTCAGCGTCAAAACAACCTTTCACTGGCAGAAACCCAAAACTCGAGAATTTGTCATTCTGCCTTGCTATTATAGCAAGGCAAATGTTTGTCTTTCAAAATAGCCACTTTGTTAATAATTGCCCAATCGATTGGAAAGCAGTGTCATGTTGTTGAAAGCAGTTGAAATAGTGAGGATCTCTAAAATTTTCTCGATTGCACTTCAAGTTTCCGAGAGGAAGGAGCTCGGCTTTTTGTACTCTTCTGTGCGGAGTGTTCGTATCTACTTGGAAGCGCCACACGCCTAAGGTTAGTTTAAATTGCCAATTACTTCTCTTGGAACATTCCGGTGATCAAAAGATGGTGAGTCAGCATCAAAACAACCTTTCACTGGCAGAAACCCGAAACTCGAGATTTTTTCATTCTGCCTTGCTATTATAGCAAGGCAAATGTTTGTCTTTCAAAAAAGCCACTTTGTTAATAATTGCCCAATCTATTGGAAAACAGTGTCTTGTTGTTTGAAGCAGTAATAATAGTGAGGATCTCTCAAAGTTTCTTGATTGCACTACAAGTTTCCGAGAAAAAGAGGCTCGGCATTCTGCACTCTTCTGTGCGGAGTGTTCGTATCTACTTGGAAGTGCCACACGCCTAAGGTTAGTTTAAATTGCCAATTACCTCTCTTGGAACATTCCGGTGATCAAAAGATGGTGAGTCAGCGTCAAAACAATTTTTTTATGGCAGAAAACCGGAACTCGAAAATTTGTCATTCTGCCTTACAAGGCAGATAGGTACTTGCGAGGAAGACAAACATTTGCCTTGCTATAGCAAGGAAAAGTGAGAAATTTTTGAGTCATGGGTTCTTGCCATGAAAAGGTAGTTTTGACGCTGACTCATCATCTTTTGATCAACGGGATGTTCCAAGAGAAGCAACTGATGATTTAAACGAATCTGAGACGGGTGGCGTCGAAGTAGATACGAACACTCCGCACAAAACAGTGCAGAATGCCGAGCACTTTTTCTCGGAAACTTAAACTGCAATCGAGAAGATTTCAGAGATCTTTACTATTATTACTGCTTCAAACATTATGACACTGTTTTGAAATCGATTGAGCGATTATTGACAAAGTGGCTTTTTTGGAAGACAAACATTTGCCTTGCTATAGCAAGGAAAAATGAGAAATTTTTGAGTCATGGGTTCTTGCCATGAAAAGGTAGTTTTGACGCTGACTCATCATCTTTCGATCAACGGGATGTTCCAAGAGAAGCAACTGATGATTTAAACGAATCTGAGACGGGTGGCGTCGAAGTAGATACGAACACTCCGCACAAAACAGTGCAGAATGCCGAGCACTTTTTCTCGGAACCTAAACTGCAATCGAGAAGATTTCAGAGATCTTTACTATTATTACTGTTTCAAACAGCATGACACTGTTTTGAAATCGATTGAGCGATTATTGACAAAGTGGCTTTTTTGGAAGACAAACATTTGCCTTGCTATAGCAAGGAAAAATGAGAAATTTTTGAGTCATGGGTTCTTGCCATGAAAAGGTAGTTTTGACGCTGACTCATCATCTTTTGATCAACGGGATGTTCCATGAGAAGCAACTGATGATTCAAACGAATCTGAGACGGGTGGCATCGAAGTAGATACGAACACTCCGCACAAAACAGTGCAGAATGCCGAGCACTTTTTCTCGGAAACTTGGAGTGCAATCGAGAAGATTTCAGAGATCCTAACTATTATTACTGCTTCAAACAACATGACACTGTTTTGAAATCGATTGAGCGATTATTGACAAAGTGGCTTTTTTGGAAGACAAACATTTGCCTTGCTATAGCAAGGAAAAATGAGAAATTTTTGAGTCATGGGTTCTTGCCATGAAAAGGTAGTTTTGACGCTGACTTATCATCTTTTGATCAACGGGATGTTCCATGAGAAGCAACTGATGATTCAAACGAATCTGAGACGGGTGGCGTCTTAGTAGATACGAACACTCCGCACAAAACAGTGCAGAATGCCGAGCACTTTTTCTCGGAAACCTAAACTGCAATCGAGAAGATTTCAGAGATCTTTACTTTTATTACTGTTTCAAACAACATGACACTGTTTTGAAATCGATTGAGCGATTATTGACAAAGTGGCTTTTTTGGAAGACAAACATTTGCCTTGCTATAGCAAGGAAAAATGAGAAATTTTTGAGTCATGGGTTCTTGCCATGAAAAGGAAGTTTTGCCGCTGACTCATCATCTTTTGATCAACGGGATGTTCCATGAGAAGCAACTGATGATTTAAACGAATCTGAGACGGGTGGCGTCGAAGTAGATACGAACACTCCGCACAAAACAGTGCAGAATGCCGAGCACTTTTTCTCGGAAACTTGGAGTGCAATCGAGGAGATTTCAGAGATCTTTACTATTATTACTGTTTCAAACAACATGACACTGTTTTGAAATCGATTGAGCGATTATTGACAAAGTGGCTTTTTTGGAAGACAAACATTTTGCTATAGCAAGGAAAAATGAGAAATTTTTGAGTCATGGGTTCTTGCCATGAAAAGGTAGTTTTGACGCTGACTCATCATCTTTTGATCAACGGGATGTTCCATGAGAAGCAACTGATGATTCAAACGAATCTGAGACGGGTGGCGTCTTAGTAGATACGAACACTCCGCACAAAACAGTGCAGAATGCCGAGCACTTTTTCTCGGAAACCTAAACTGCAATCGAGAAGATTTCAGAGATCTTTACTTTTATTACTGTTTCAAACAACATGACACTGTTTTTGAAATCGATTGAGCGATTATTGACAAAGTGGCTTTTTTGGAAGACAAACATTTGCCTTGCTATAGCAAGGAAAAATGAGAAATTTTTGAGTCATGGGTTCTTGCCATGGAAAGGAAGTTTTGACGCTGACTCATCATCTTTTGATCAACGGGATGTTCCATGAGAAGCAACTGATGATTTAAACGAATCTGAGACGGGTGGCGTCGAAGTAGATACGAACACTCCGCACAAAACAGTGCAGAATGCCGAGCACTTTTTCTCGGAAACTTGGAGTGCAATCGAGGAGATTTCAGAGATCTTCACTATTATTACTGTTTCAAACAACATGACACTGTTTTGAAATCGACTGAGCGATTATTGACAAAGTGGCTTTTTTGGAAGACAAACATTTTGCTATAGCAAGGAAAAATGAGAAATTTTTGAGTCATGGGTTCTTGCCATGAAAAGGTAGTTTTGACGCTGACTCATCATCTTTTGATCAACGGGATGTTCCAAGAGAAGCAACTGATGATTTAAACGAATCTGAGACGGGTGGCGTCGAAGTAAATACGAACACTCCGCACAAAACAGTGCAGAATGCCGAGCACTTTTTCTCGGAAACTTGGAGTGCAATCGAGAAGATTTCAGAGATCTTTACTATTATTACTGCTTCAAACAACATGACACTGTTTTGAAATCGATTGAGCGATTATTGACAAAGTGGCTTTTTTGGAAGACAAACATTTTGCTATAGCAAGGAAAAATGAGAAATTTTTGAGTCATGGGTTCTTGCCATGAAAAGGAAGTTTTGACGCTGACTCATTATCTTTTGATCAACGAGATGTTCCAAGAGAAGCAACTGATGATTTAAACGAATCTGAGACGGGTGGCTTCGAAGTAGATACGAACACTCCGCACAAAACAGTGCAGAATGCCGAGCACTTTTTCTCGGAAACTTGGAGTGCAATCGAGAAGATTTCAGAGATCTTTACTATTATTACTGCTTCAAACAACATGACACTGTTTTGAAATCGATTGAGCGATTATTGACAAAGTGGCTTTTTTGGAAGACAAACATTTGCCTTGCTATAGCAAGGAAAAATGAGAAATTTTTGAGTCATGGGTTCTTGCCATGAAAAGGTAGTTTTGACGCTGACTCATCATCTTTTGGTCAACGGGATGTTCCATGAGAAGCAACTGATGATTCAAACGAATCTGAGACGGGTGGCATCGAAGTAGATACGAACACTCCGCACAAAACAGTGCAGAATGCCGAGCACTTTTTCTCGGAAACTTGGAGTGCAATCGAGAAGATTCCAGAGATCTTCACTATAATTACTGTTTCAAACAACATGACACTGTTTTGAAATCGATTGAGCGATTATTGACAAAGTGGCTTTTTTGGAAGACAAACATTTGCCTTGCTATAGCAAGGAAAAATGAGAAATTTTTGAGTCATGGGTTCTTGCCATGAAAAGGAAGTTTTGACGCTGACTCATCATCTTTTGATCAACGGGATGTTCCATGAGAAGCAATTGATGATTTAAACGAATCTGAGACGGGAGGCGTCGAAGTAGATACGAACACTCCGCACAAAACAGTGCAGAATGCCGAGCACTTTTTCTCGGAAACTGGGAGTGCAATCGAGAAGATTTCAGAGATCCTAACTATTATTACTGCTTCAAACAACATGACACTGTTTTGAAATCGATTGAGCGATTATTGACAAAGTGGCTTTTTTGGAAGACAAACATTTGCCTTGCTATAGCAAGGAAAAATGAGAAATTTTTGAGTCATGGGTTCTTGCCATGAAAAGGTAGTTTTGACGCTGACTCATCATCTTTTGATCAACGGGATGTTCCAAGAAAAGCAACTGATGATTTAAACGAATCTGAGACGGGTGGCGTCGAAGTAGATACGAACACTCCGCACAAAACAGTGCAGAATGCCGAGCACTTTTTCTCGGAAACTTGGAGTGCAATCGAGAATATTCCAGAGATTTTTACTATTATTACTGTTTCAAACAACATGACACTGTTTTGAAATCGATTGAGCGATTATTGACAAAGTGGCTTTTTTGGAAGACAAACATTTGCCTTGCTATAGCAAGGAAAAATGAGAAATTTTTGAGTCATGGGTTCTTGCCATGAAAAGGTAGTTTTGACGCTGACTCATCATCTTTTGATCAACGGGATGTTCCAAGAGAAGCAACTGATGATTTAAACGAATCTGAGACGGGTGGCGTTGAAGTAGATACGAACACTCCGCACAAAACAGTGCAGAATGCCGAGCATTGTTTCTCGGAAACTTGGAGTGCAATCGAGAAGATTTCAGAGATCTTTACTATTATTACTGTTTCAAACAACATGACACTGTTTTGAAATCGATTGAGCGATTATTGACAAAGTGGCTTTTTTGGAAGACAAACATTTGCCTTGCTATAGCAAGGAAAAATGAGAAATTTTTGAGTCATGGGTTCTTGCCATGAAAAGGTAGTTTTGACGCTGACTCATCATCTTTTGATCAACGGGATGTTCCATGAGAAGCAACTGATGATTCAAACGAATCTGAGACGGGTGGCGTCTTAGTAGATACGAACACTCCGCACAAAACAGTGCAGAATGCCGAGCACTTTTTCTCGGAAACCTAAACTGCAATCGAGAAGATTTCAGAGATCTTTACTTTTATTACTGTTTCAAACAACATGACACTGTTTTGAAATCGATTGAGCGATTATTGACAAAGTGGCTTTTTTGGAAGACAAACATTTTGCTATAGCAAGGAAAAATGAGAAATTTTTGAGTCATGGGTTCTTGCCATGAAAAGGAAGTTTTGACGCTGACTCATCATCTTTTGATCAACGGGATGTTCCAAGAGAAGCAACTGATGATTTAAACGAATCTGAGGCGGGTGGCTTCGAAGTAGATACGAACACTCCGCACAAAACAGTGCAGAATGCCGAGCACTTTTTCTCGGAAACTTGGAGTGCAATCGAGAAGATTTCAGAGATCTTTACTATTATTACTGTTCCAAACAACATGACACTGTTTTGAAATCGATTGAGCGATTATTGACAAAGTGGCTTTTTTGGAAGACAAACATTTTGCTATAGCAAGGAAAAATGAGAAATTTTTGAGTCATGGGTTCTTGCCATGAAAAGGAAGTTTTGACGCTGACTCATCATCTTTTGATCAACGGGATGTTCCAAGAGAAGCAACTGATGATTTAAACGAATCTGAGGCGGGTGGCTTCGAAGTAGATACGAACACTCCGCACAAAACAGTGCAGAATGCCGAGCACTTTTTCTCGGAAACTTGGAGTGCAATCGAGAAGATTTCAGAGATCTCTACTATTATTACTGCTTCAAACAACATGACACTGTTTTGAAATCGATTGAGCGATTATTGACAAAGTGGCTTTTTTGGAAGACAAACATTTGCCTTGCTATAGCAAGGAAAAATGAGAAATTTTTGAGTCATGGGTTCTTGCCATGAAAAGGTAGTTTTGACGCTGACTCATCATCTTTTGATCAACGGGATGTTCCATGAGAAGCAACTGATGATTCAAACGAATCTGAGACGGGTGGCGTCTTAGTAGATACGAACACTCCGCACAAAACAGTGCAGAATGCCGAGCACTTTTTCTCGGAAACCTAAACTGCAATCGAGAAGATTTCAGAGATCTTTACTTTTATTACTGTTCCAAACAACATGACACTGTTTTGAAATCGATTGAGCGATTATTGACAAAGTGGCTTTTTTGGAAGACAAAACATTTGCCTTCCTATAGCAAGGAAAAATTAGAAATTTTTGAGTCATGGGTTCTTGCCATGAAAAGGTAGTTTTGACGCTGACTTATCATCTTTTGATCAACGGGAGGTTCCATGAGAAGCAACTGATGATTCAAACGAATCTGAGACGGGTGGCGTCTAAGTAGATACGAACACTCCGCACAAAACAGTGCAGAATGCCGAGCACTTTTTCTCGGAAACTTAAACTGCAATCGAGAAGATTTCAGAGATCTTTACTATTATAACTGTTTCAAACAACATGACACTGTTTTAAAATCGATTGAGCGATTATTGACAAAGTGGCTTTTTTGGAAGACAAACATTTGCCTTGCTATAGCAAGGAAAAATGAGAAATTTTTGAGTCATGGGTTCTTGCCATGAAAATGTAGTTTTGACGCTGACTCATCATCTTTTGATCAACGGGAGGTTCCATGAGAAGCAACTGATGATTCAAACGAATCTGAGACGGGTGGCGTCTAAGTAGATACGAACACTCCGCACAAAACAGTGCAGAATGCCGAGCACTTTTTCTCGGAAACTTAAACTGCAATCGAGAAGATTTCAGAGATCTTTACTATTATAACTGTTTCAAACAACATGACACTGTTTTGAAATCGATTGAGCGATTATTGACAAAGTGGCTTTTTTGGAAGACAAAACATTTGCCTTGCTATAGCAAGGAAAAATGAGAAATTTTTGAGTCATGGGTTCTTGCCATGAACAGGTAGTTTTGACGCTGACTCATCATCTTTTGATCAACGGGATGTTCCATGAGAAGCAACTGATGATTCAAACGAATCTGAGACGGGTGGCATCGAAGTAGATACGAACACTCCGCACAAAACAGTGCAGAATGCCGAGCACTTTTTCTCGGAAACTTGGAGTGCAATCGAGAAGATTCCAGAGATCTTTACTATTATTACTGTTTCAAACAACATGACACTGTTTTGAAATCGATTGAGCGATTATTGACAAAGTGGCTTTTTTGGAAGACAAACATTTGCCTTGCTATAGCAAGGAAAAATGAGAAATTTTTGAGTCATGGGTTCTTGCCATGAAAAGGAAGTTTTGACGCTGACTCATCATCTTTTGATCAACGGGATGTTCCATGAGAAGCAACTGATGATTTAAACGAATCTGAGACGGGTGGCGTCGAAGTAGATACGAACACTCCGCACAAAACAGTGCAGAATGCCGAGCACTTTTTCTCGGAAACTTGGAGTGCAATCGAGAAGATTTCAGAGATCTTTACTATTATTACTGCTTCAAACAACATGACACTGTTTTGAAATCGATTGAGCGATTATTGACAAAGTGGCTTTTTTGGAAGAAAAACATTTGCCTTGCTAGCAAGGAAAAATGAGAAATTTTTGAGTCATGGGTTCTTGCCATGAAAAGGTAGTTTCGACGCTGACTCATCATCTTTTGATCAACGGGATGTTCCAAGAGAAGCAACTGATGATTTAAACGAATCTGAGACGGGTGGCGTCGAAGTAGATACGAACACTCCGCACAAAACAGTGCAGAATGCCGAGCACTTTTTCTCGGAAACCTAAACTGCAATCGAGAAGATTTCAGAGATCTTTACTTTTATTACTGTTTCAAACAACATGACACTGTTTTGAAATCGATTGAGCGATTATTGACAAAGTGGCTTTTCTGGAAGACAAAACATTTGCCTTGCTATAGCAAGGAAAAATGAGAAATTTTTGAGTCATGGGTTCTTGCCATGAAAAGGAAGTTTTGACGCTGACTCATCATCTTTTGATCAACGGGATGTTCCATGAGAAGCAACTGATGATTTCAACGAATCTGAGACGGGTGGCGTCGAAGTAAATACGAACACTCCGCACAAAACAGTGCAGAATGCCGAGCACTTTTTCTCGGAAACTTGGAGTGCAATCGAGAAGATTTCAGAGATCTTTACTATTATCACTGTTTCAAACAACATGACACTGTTTTGAAATCGATTGAGCGATTATTGACAAAGTGGCTTTTTTGGAAGACAAACATTTGCCTTGCTATAGCAAGGAAAAATGAGAAATTTTTGAGTCATGGGTTCTTGCCATGAAAAGGTAGTTTTGACGCTGACTCATTATCTTTTGATCAACGGGATGTTCCAAGAGAAGCAACTGATGATTCAAACGAATCTGAGACGGGTGGCGTCTTAGTAGATACGAACACTCCGCACAAAACAGTGCAGAATGCCGAGCACTTTTTCTCGGAAACTTGGAGTGCAATCGAGAAGATTTCAGAGATCCTAACTATTATTACTGCTTCAAACAACATGACACTGTTTTGAAATCGATTGAGCGATTATTGACAAAGTGGCTTTTTTGGAAGACAAACATTTGCCTTGCTATAGCAAGGAAAAATGAGAAATTTTTGAGTCATGGGTTCTTGTCATGAAAAGGTAGTTTTGATGCTGACTCATCATCTTTTGATCAACGGGATGTTCCAAGAGAAGCAACTGATGATTCAAACGAATCTGAGACGGGTGGCGTCTAAGTAGATACGAACACTCCGCACAAAACAGTGCAGAATGCCGAGCACTTTTTCTCGGAAACCTAAACTGCAATCGAGAAGATTTCAGAGATCTTTACTTTTATTACTGTTTCAAACAACATGACACTGTTTTGAAATCGATTGAGCGATTATTGACAAAGTGGCTTTTTTGGAAGACAAACATTTGCCTTGCTATAGCAAGGAAAAATGAGAAATTTTTGAGTCATGGGTTCTTGTCATGAAAAGGTAGTTTTGATGCTGACTCATCATCTTTTGATCAACGGGATGTTCCAAGAGAAGCAACTGATGATTTAAACGAATCTGAGACGGGTGGCGCCGAAGTAAATACGAACACTCCGCACAAAACAGTGCAGAATGCCGAGCACTTTTTCTCGGAAACTTGGAGTGCAATCGAGAAGATTTCAGAGATCTTTACTATTATTACTGTTTCAAACAACATGACACTGTTTTGAAATCGATTGAGCGATTATTGACAAAGTGGCTTTTTTGGAAGACAAACATTTTGCTATAGCAAGGAAAAATGAGAAATTTTTGAGTCATGGGTTCTTGCCATGGAAAGGAAGTTTTGACGCTGACTCATCATCTTTTGATCAACAGGATGTTCCAAGAGAAGCAATGATGATTCAAACGAATCTGAGACGGGTGGCTTCGAAGTAGATACGAACACTCCGCACAAAACAGTGCAGAATGCCGAGCACTTTTTCTCGGAAACTTGGAGTGCAATCGAGAATATTCCAGAGATTTTTACTATTATTACTGTTTCAAACAACATGACACTGTTTTGAAATCGATTGAGCGATTATTGACAAAGTGGCTTTTTTGGAAGACAAACATTTGCCTTGCTATAGCAAGGAAAAATGAGAAATTTTTGAGTCATGGGTTCTTGCCATGAAAAGGTAGTTTTGACGCTGACTCATCATCTTTTGATCAACGGGATGTTCCAAGAGAAGCAACTGATGATTTAAACGAATCTGAGACGGGTGGCGTCGAAGTAGATACGAACACTCCGCACAAAACAGTGCAGAATGCCGAGCACTTTTTCTCGGAAACTTGGAGTGCAATCGAGAAGATTTCAGAGATCTTTACTATTATTACTGCTTCAAACAACATGACACTGTTTTGAAATCGATTGAGCGATTATTGACAAAGTGGCTTTTTTGGAAGACAAACATTTGCCTTGCTATAGCAAGGAAAAATGAGAAATTCTTGAGTCATGGGTTCTTGCCATGAAAAGGTAGTTTTGACGCTGACTCATCATCTTTTGATCAACGGGATGTTCCAAGAGAAGCAACTGATGATTTAAACGAATCTGAGACGGGTGGCGTCGAAGTAGATACGAAAACTCCGCACAAAACAGTGCAGAATGCCGAGCACTTTTTCTCGGAAACCTAAACTGCAATCGAGAAGATTTCAGAGATCTTTACTTTTATTACTGTTTCAAACAACATGACACTGTTTTGAAATCGATTGAGCGATTATTGACAAAGTGGCTTTTTTGGAAGACAAAACATTTGCCTTGCTATAGCAAGGAAAAATGAGAAATTTTTGAGTCATGGGTTCTTGCCATGAAAAGGTAGTTTTGACGCTGACTCATCATCTTTTGGTCAACGGGATGTTCCATGAGAAGCAACTGATGATTCAAACGAATCTGAGACGGGTGGCATCGAAGTAGATACGAACACTCCGCACAAAACAGTGCAGAATGCCGAGCACTTTTTCTCGGAAACTTGGAGTGCAATCGAGAAGATTTCAGAGATCTTTACTATTATTACTGTTTCAAACAACATGACACTGTTTTGAAATCGATTGAGCGATTATTGACAAAGTGGCTTTTTTGGAAGACAAACATTTGCCTTGCTATAGCAAGGAAAAATGAGAAATTTTTGAGTCATGGGTTCTTGCCATGAAAAGGTAGTTTTGACGCTGACTCATTATCTTTTGATCAACGGGATGTTCCAAGAGAAGCAACTGATGATTCAAACGAATCTGAGACGGGTGGCGTCTTAGTAGATACGAACACTCCGCACAAAACAGTGCAGAATGCCGAGCACTTTTTCTCGGAAACCTAAACTGCAATCGAGAAGATTTCAGAGATCTTTACTATTATAACTGTTTCAAACAACATGACACTGTTTTGAAATCGATTGAGCGATTATTGACAAAGTGGCTTTTTTGGAAGACAAACATTTGCCTTGCTATAGCAAGGAAAAATGAGAAATTTTTGAGTCATGGGTTCTTGCCATGAAAATGTAGTTTTGACGCTGACTCATCATCTTTTGATCAACGGGAGGTTCCATGAGAAGCAACTGATGATTCAAACGAATCTGAGACGGGTGGCATCGAAGTAGATACGAACACTCCGCACAAAACAGTGCAGAATGCCGAGCACTTTTTCTCGGAAACTTGGAGTGCAATCGAGAAGATTTCAGAGATCTTTACTATTATTACTGTTTCAAACAACATGACACTGTTTTGAAATCGATTGAGCGATTATTGACAAAGTGGCTTTTTTGGAAGACAAACATTTGCCTTGCTATAGCAAGGAAAAATGAGAAATTTTTGAGTCATGGGTTCTTGCCATGAAAAGGTAGTTTTGACGCTGACTCATTATCTTTTGATCAACGGGATGTTCCAAGAGAAGCAACTGATGATTCAAACGAATCTGAGACGGGTGGCGTCTTAGTAGATACGAACACTCCGCACAAAACAGTGCAGAATGCCGAGCACTTTTTCTCGGAAACCTAAACTGCAATCGAGAAGATTTCAGAGATCTTTACTATTATAACTGTTTCAAACAACATGACACTGTTTTGAAATCGATTGAGCGATTATTGACAAAGTGGCTTTTTTGGAAGACAAACATTTGCCTTGCTATAGCAAGGAAAAATGAGAAATTTTTGAGTCATGGGTTCTTGCCATGAAAATGTAGTTTTGACGCTGACTCATCATCTTTTGATCAACGGGAGGTTCCATGAGAAGCAACTGATGATTCAAACGAATCTGAGACGGGTGGCGTCTAAGTAGATACGAACACTCCGCACAAAACAGTGCAGAATGCCGAGCACTTTTTCTCGGAAACCTAAACTGCAATCGAGAAGATTTCAGAGATCTTTACTTTTATTACTGTTTCAAACAACATGACACTGTTTTGAAATCGATTGAGCGATTATTGACAAAGTGGCTTTTTTGGAAGACAAAACATTTGCCTTGCTATAGCAAGGAAAAATGAGAAATTTTTGAGTCATGGGTTCTTGCCATGAAAAGGTAGTTTTGACGCTGACTCATCATCTTTTGGTCAACGGGATGTTCCATGAGAAGCAACTGATGATTCAAACGAATCTGAGACGGGTGGCATCGAAGTAGATACGAACACTCCGCACAAAACAGTGCAGAATGCCGAGCACTTTTTCTCGGAAACTTGGAGTGCAATCGAGAAGATTTCAGAGATCTTCACTATTATTACTGTTTCAAACAACATGACACTGTTTTGAAATCGATTGAGCGATTATTGACAAAGTGGCTTTTTTGGAAGACAAACATTTGCCTTGCTATAGCAAGGAAAAATGAGAAATTTTTGAGTCATGGGTTCTTGCCATGAAAAGGTAGTTTTGACGCTGACTCATTATCTTTTGATCAACGGGATGTTCCAAGAGAAGCAACTGATGATTCAAACGAATCTGAGACGGGTGGCGTCTTAGTAGATACGAACACTCCGCACAAAACAGTGCAGAATGCCGAGCACTTTTTCTCGGAAACCTAAACTGCAATCGAGAAGATTTCAGAGATCTTTACTATTATAACTGTTTCAAACAACATGACACTGTTTTGAAATCGATTGAGCGATTATTGACAAAGTGGCTTTTTTGGAAGACAAACATTTGCCTTGCTATAGCAAGGAAAAATGAGAAATTTTTGAGTCATGGGTTCTTGCCATGAAAATGTAGTTTTGACGCTGACTCATCATCTTTTGATCAACGGGAGGTTCCATGAGAAGCAACTGATGATTCAAACGAATCTGAGACGGGTGGCGTCTAAGTAGATACGAACACTCCGCACAAAACAGTGCAGAATGCCGAGCACTTTTTCTCGGAAACCTAAACTGCAATCGAGAAGATTTCAGAGATCTTCACTTTTATTACTGTTTCAAACAACATGACACTGTTTTGAAATCGATTGAGCGATTATTGACAAAGTGGCTTTTTTGGAAGACAAACATTTGCCTTGCTATAGCAAGGAAAAATGAGAAATTTTTGAGTCATGGGTTCTTGTCATGAAAAGGTAGTTTTGATGCTGACTCATCATCTTTTGATCAACGGGATGTTCCAAGAGAAGCAACTGATGATTTAAACGAATCTGAGACGGGTGGCGCCAAAGTAAATACGAACACTCCGCACAAAACAGTGCAGAATGCCGAGCACTTTTTCTCGGAAACTTGGAGTGCAATCGAGAATATTCCAGAGATTTTTACTATTATTACTGTTTCAAACAACATGACACTGTTTTGAAATCGATTGAGCGATTATTGACAAAGTGGCTTTTTTGGAAGACAAACATTTGCCTTGCTATAGCAAAGAAAAATGAGAAATTTTTGAGTCATGGGTTCTTGCCATGAAAAGGTAGTTTTGACGCTGACTCATCATCTTTTGATCAACGGGATGTTCCAAGAGAAACAACTGATGATTTAAACGAATCTGAGACGGGTGGCGTCGAAGTAGATACGAACACTCCGCACAAAACAGTGCAGAATGCCGAGCACTTTTTCTCGGAAACTTGGAGTGCAATCGAGAAGATTTCAGAGATCTTTACTATTATTACTGTTTCAAACAACATGACACTGTTTTGAAATCGATTGAGCGATTATTGACAAAGTGGCTTTTTTGGAAGACAAACATTTTGCTATAGCAAGGAAAAATGAGAAATTTTTGAGTCATGGGTTCTTGCCATGAAAAGGAAGTTTTGACGCTGACTCATCATCTTTTGATCAACGGGATGTTCCAAGAGAAGCAACTGATGATTTAAACGAATCTGAGACGGGTGGCTTCGAAGTAGATACGAACACTCCGCACAAAACAGTGCAGAATGTCGAGCACTTTTTCTCGGAAACTTAAACTGCAATCGAGAAGATTTCAGAGATCTTTACTATTATAACTGTTTCAAACAACATGACACTGTTTTGAAATCGATTGAGCGATTATTGACAAAGTGGCTTTTTCGGAAGACAAACATTTGCTTTGCTATAGCAAGGAAAAATGAGAAATTTTTGAGTCATGGGTTCTTGCCATGAAAATGTAGTTTTGACGCTGACTCATCATCTTTTGATCAACGGGAGGTTCCTTGAGAAGCAACTGATGATTCAAACGAATCTGAGACGGGTGGCGTCTAAGTAGATACGAACACTCCGCACAAAACAGTGCAGAATGCCGAGCACTTTTTCTCGGAAACTTAAACTGCAATCGAGAAGATTTCAGAGATCTTTACTATTATAACTGTTTCAAACAACATGACACTGTTTTGAAATCGATTGAGCGATTATTGACAAAGTGGCTTTTTCGGAAGACAAACATTTGCCTTGCTATAGCAAGGAGAAATGAGAAATTTTTGAGTCATGGGTTCTTGCCATGAAAATGTAGTTTTGACGCTGACTCATCATCTTTTGATCAACGGGAGGTTCCATGAGAAGCAACTGATGATTCAAACGAATCTGAGACGGGTGGCGTCTAAGTAGATACGAACACTCCGCACAAAACAGTGCAGAATGCCGAGCACTTTTTCTCGGAAACTTGGAGTGCAATCGAGAAGATTTCAGAGATCTATACTATTATTACTGCTTCAAACAACATGACACTGTTTTGAAATCGATTGAGCGATTATTGACAAAGTGGCTTTTTTGGAAGACAAGCATTTGCCTTGCTATAGCAAGGAAAAATGAGAAATTTTTGAGTCATGGGTTCTTGCCATGAAGAGGTAGTTTTGACGCTGACTCATCATCTTTTGATCAACGGGATGTTCCAAGAGAAGCAACTGATGATTTAAACGAATCTGAGACGGGTGGCGTCGAAGTAGATACGAACACACCGCACAAAACAGTGCAGAATGCCGAGCACTTTTTCTCGGAAACTTGGAGTGCAATCGAGAAGATTTCAGAGATCTATACTATTATTACTGCTTCAAACAACATGACACTGTTTTGAAATCGATTGAGCGATTATTGACAAAGTGGCTTTTTTGGAAGACAAGCATTTGCCTTGCTATAGCAAGGAAAAATGAGAAATTTTTGAGTCATGGGTTCTTGCCATGAAGAGGTAGTTTTGACGCTGACTCATCATCTTTTGATCAACGGGATGTTCCAAGAGAAGCAATTGATGATTTAAACGAATCTGAGACGGGTGGCGTCGAAGTAGATACGAACACTCCGCACAAAACAGTGCAGAATGCCGAGCACTTTTTCTCGGAAACTTGGAGTGCAATCGAGAAGATTTCAGAGATCTTTACTATTATTACTGTTCCAAACAACATGACACTGTTTTGAAATCGATTGAGCGATTATTGACAAAGTGGCTTTTTTGGAAGACAAACATTTTGCTATAGCAAGGAAAAATGAGAAATTTTTGAGTCATGGGTTCTTGCCATGAAAAGGAAGTTTTGACGCTGACTCATCATCTTTTGATCAACGGGATGTTCCAAGAGAAGCAACTGATGATTTAAACGAATCTGAGACGGGTGGCGTCTTAGTAGATACGAACACTCCGCACAAAACAGTGCAGAATGCCGAGCACTTTTTCTCGGAAACCTAAACTGCAATCGAGAAGATTTCAGAGATCTTTACTTTTATTACTGTTTCAAACAACATGACACTGTTTTGAAATCGATTGAGCGATTATTGACAAAGTGGCTTTTTTGGAAGACAAAACATTTGCCTTCCTATAGCAAGGAAAAATTAGAAATTTTTGAGTCATGGGTTCTTGCCATGAAAAGGTAGTTTCGACGCTGACTCATCATCTTTTGGTCAACGGGATGTTCCATGAGAAGCAACTGATGATTCAAACGAATCTGAGACGGGTGGCGTCTAAGTAGATACGAACACTCCGCACAAAACAGTGCAGAATGCCGAGCACTTTTTCTCGGAAACTTAAACTGCAATCGAGAAGATTTCAGAGATCTTTACTATTATAACTGTTTCAAACAACATGACACTGTTTTAAAATCGATTGAGCGATTATTGACAAAGTGGCTTTTTTGGAAGACAAACATTTGCCTTGCTATAGCAAGGAAAAATGAGAAATTTTTGAGTCATGGGTTCTTGCCATGAAAATGTAGTTTTGACGCTGACTTATCATCTTTTGATCAACGGGAGGTTCCATGAGAAGCAACTGATGATTCAAACGAATCTGAGACGGGTGGCGTCTAAGTAGATACGAACACTCCGCACAAAACAGTGCAGAATGCCGAGCACTTTTTCTCGGAAACTTAAACTGCAATCGAGAAGAATTCAGAGATCTTTACTATTATAACTGTTTCAAACAACATGACACTGTTTTAAAATCGATTGAGCGATTATTGACAAAGTGGCTTTTTTGGAAGACAAACATTTGCCTTGCTATAGCAAGGAAAAATGAGAAATTTTTGAGTCATGGGTTCTTGCCATGAAAATGTAGTTTTGACGCTGACTCATCATCTTTTGATCAACGGGAGGTTCCATGAGAAGCAACTGATGATTCAAACGAATCTGAGACGGGTGGCGTCTAAGTAGATACGAACACTCCGCACAAAACAGTGCAGAATGCCGAGCACTTTTTCTCGGAAACTTAAACTGCAATCGAGAAGATTTCAGAGATCTTTACTATTATAACTGTTTCAAACAACATGACACTGTTTTGAAATCGATTGAGCGATTATTGACAAAGTGGCTTTTTTGGAAGACAAACATTTGCCTTGCTATAGCAAGGAAAAATGAGAAATTTTTGAGTCATGGGTTCTTGCCATGAAAAGGTAGTTTCGACGCTGACTCATCATCTTTTGGTCAACGGGATGTTCCATGAGAAGCAACTGATGATTCAAACGAATCTGAGACGGGTGGCGTCTAAGTAGATACGAACACTCCGCACAAAACAGTGCAGAATGCCGAGCACTTTTTCTCGGAAACTTGGAGTGCAATCGAGAAGATTTCAGAGATCTTTACTATTATTACTGTTCCAAACAACATGACACTGTTTTGAAATCGATTGAGCGATTATTGACAAAGTGGCTTTTTTGGAAGACAAACATTTTGCTATAGCAAGGAAAAATGAGAAATTTTTGAGTCATGGGTTCTTGCCATGAAAAGGTAGTTTCGACGCTGACTCATCATCTTTTGGTCAACGGGATGTTCCATGAGAAGCAACTGATGATTCAAACGAATCTGAGACGGGTGGCGTCTAAGTAGATACGAACACTCCTCACAAAACAGTGCAGAATGCCGAGCACTTTTTCTCGGAAACTTAAACTGCAATCGAGAAGATTTCAGAGATCTTTACTATTATAACTGTTTCAAACAACATGACACTGTTTTAAAATCGATTGAGCGATTATTGACAAAGTGGCTTTTTTGGAAGACAAACATTTGCCTTGCTATAGCAAGGAAAAATGAGAAATTTTTGAGTCATGGGTTCTTGCCATGAAAATGTAGTTTTGACGCTGACTTATCATCTTTTGATCAACGGGAGGTTCCATGAGAAGCAACTGATGATTCAAACGAATCTGAGACGGGTGGCGTCTAAGTAGATACGAACACTCCGCACAAAACAGTGCAGAATGCCGAGCACTTTTTCTCGGAAACTTAAACTGCAATCGAGAAGAATTCAGAGATCTTTACTATTATAACTGTTTCAAACAACATGACACTGTTTTAAAATCGATTGAGCGATTATTGACAAAGTGGCTTTTTTGGAAGACAAACATTTGCCTTGCTATAGCAAGGAAAAATGAGAAATTTTTGAGTCATGGGTTCTTGCCATGAACAGGTAGTTTTGACGCTGACTCATCATCTTTTGATCAACGGGATGTTCCATGAGAAGCAACTGATGATTCAAACGAATCTGAGACGGGTGGCATCGAAGTAGATACGAACACTCCGCACAAAACAGTGCAGAATGCCGAGCACTTTTTCTCGGAAACTTGGAGTGCAATCGAGAAGATTCCAGAGATCTTTACTATTATTACTGTTTCAAACAACATGACACTGTTTTGAAATCGATTGAGCGATTATTGACAAAGTGGCTTTTTTGGAAGACAAACATTTGCCTTGCTATAGCAAGGAAAAATGAGAAATTTTTGAGTCATGGGTTCTTGCCATGAAAAGGAAGTTTTGACGCTGACTCATCATCTTTTGATCAACGGGATGTTCCATGAGAAGCAACTGATGATTTAAACGAATCTGAGACGGGTGGCGTCGAAGTAGATACGAACACTCCGCACAAAACAGTGCAGAATGCCGAGCACTTTTTCTCGGAAACTTGGAGTGCAATCGAGAAGATTTCAGAGATCTTTACTATTATTACTGCTTCAAACAACATGACACTGTTTTGAAATCGATTGAGCGATTATTGACAAAGTGGCTTTTTTGGAAGAAAAACATTTGCCTTGCTAGCAAGGAAAAATGAGAAATTTTTGAGTCATGGGTTCTTGCCATGAAAAGGTAGTTTCGACGCTGACTCATCATCTTTTGATCAACGGGATGTTCCAAGAGAAGCAACTGATGATTTAAACGAATCTGAGACGGGTGGCGTCGAAGTAGATACGAACACTCCGCACAAAACAGTGCAGAATGCCGAGCACTTTTTCTCGGAAACCTAAACTGCAATCGAGAAGATTTCAGAGATCTTTACTTTTATTACTGTTTCAAACAACATGACACTGTTTTGAAATCGATTGAGCGATTATTGACAAAGTGGCTTTTTTGGAAGACAAACATTTTGCTATAGCAAGGAAAAATGAGAAATTTTTGAGTCATGGGTTCTTGCCATGAAAAGGAAGTTTTGACGCTGACTCATCATCTTTTGATCAACGGGATGTTCCAAGAGAAGCAACTGATGATTTAAACGAATCTGAGACGGGTGGCTTCGAAGTAGATACGAACACTCCGCACAAAACAGTGCAGAATGTCGAGCACTTTTTCTCGGAAACTTAAACTGCAATCGAGAAGATTTCAGAGATCTTTACTATTATAACTGTTTCAAACAACATGACACTGTTTTGAAATCGATTGAGCGATTATTGACAAAGTGGCTTTTTCGGAAGACAAACATTTGCTTTGCTATAGCAAGGAAAAATGAGAAATTTTTGAGTCATGGGTTCTTGCCATGAAAATGTAGTTTTGACGCTGACTCATCATCTTTTGATCAACGGGATGTTCCAAGAGAAGCAACTGATGATTTAAACGAATCTGAGACGGGTGGCGTCGAAGTAGATACGAACACACCGCACAAAACAGTGCAGAATGCCGAGCACTTTTTCTCGGAAACTTGGAGTGCAATCGAGAAGATTTCAGAGATCTATACTATTATTACTGCTTCAAACAACATGACACTGTTTTGAAATCGATTGAGCGATTATTGACAAAGTGGCTTTTTTGGAAGACAAGCATTTGCCTTGCTATAGCAAGGAAAAATGAGAAATTTTTGAGTCATGGGTTCTTGCCATGAAGAGGTAGTTTTGACGCTGACTCATCATCTTTTGATCAACGGGATGTTCCAAGAGAAGCAATTGATGATTTAAACGAATCTGAGACGGGTGGCGTCGAAGTAGATACGAACACTCCGCACAAAACAGTGCAGAATGCCGAGCACTTTTTCTCGGAAACTTGGAGTGCAATCGAGAAGATTTCAGAGATCTTTACTATTATTACTGTTCCAAACAACATGACACTGTTTTGAAATCGATTGAGCGATTATTGACAAAGTGGCTTTTTTGGAAGACAAACATTTTGCTATAGCAAGGAAAAATGAGAAATTTTTGAGTCATGGGTTCTTGCCATGAAAAGGAAGTTTTGACGCTGACTCATCATCTTTTGATCAACGGGATGTTCCAAGAGAAGCAACTGATGATTTAAACGAATCTGAGACGGGTGGCGTCTTAGTAGATACGAACACTCCGCACAAAACAGTGCAGAATGCCGAGCACTTTTTCTCGGAAACCTAAACTGCAATCGAGAAGATTTCAGAGATCTTTACTTTTATTACTGTTTCAAACAACATGACACTGTTTTGAAATCGATTGAGCGATTATTGACAAAGTGGCTTTTTTGGAAGACAAAACATTTGCCTTCCTATAGCAAGGAAAAATTAGAAATTTTTGAGTCATGGGTTCTTGCCATGAAAAGGTAGTTTCGACGCTGACTCATCATCTTTTGGTCAACGGGATGTTCCATGAGAAGCAACTGATGATTCAAACGAATCTGAGACGGGTGGCGTCTAAGTAGATACGAACACTCCGCACAAAACAGTGCAGAATGCCGAGCACTTTTTCTCGGAAACTTAAACTGCAATCGAGAAGATTTCAGAGATCTTTACTATTATAACTGTTTCAAACAACATGACACTGTTTTAAAATCGATTGAGCGATTATTGACAAAGTGGCTTTTTTGGAAGACAAACATTTGCCTTGCTATAGCAAGGAAAAATGAGAAATTTTTGAGTCATGGGTTCTTGCCATGAAAATGTAGTTTTGACGCTGACTTATCATCTTTTGATCAACGGGAGGTTCCATGAGAAGCAACTGATGATTCAAACGAATCTGAGACGGGTGGCGTCTAAGTAGATACGAACACTCCGCACAAAACAGTGCAGAATGCCGAGCACTTTTTCTCGGAAACTTAAACTGCAATCGAGAAGAATTCAGAGATCTTTACTATTATAACTGTTTCAAACAACATGACACTGTTTTAAAATCGATTGAGCGATTATTGACAAAGTGGCTTTTTTGGAAGACAAACATTTGCCTTGCTATAGCAAGGAAAAATGAGAAATTTTTGAGTCATGGGTTCTTGCCATGAAAATGTAGTTTTGACGCTGACTCATCATCTTTTGATCAACGGGAGGTTCCATGAGAAGCAACTGATGATTCAAACGAATCTGAGACGGGTGGCGTCTAAGTAGATACGAACACTCCGCACAAAACAGTGCAGAATGCCGAGCACTTTTTCTCGGAAACTTAAACTGCAATCGAGAAGATTTCAGAGATCTTTACTATTATAACTGTTTCAAACAACATGACACTGTTTTGAAATCGATTGAGCGATTATTGACAAAGTGGCTTTTTTGGAAGACAAAACATTTGCCTTGCTATAGCAAGGAAAAATGAGAAATTTTTGAGTCATGGGTTCTTGCCATGAACAGGTAGTTTTGACGCTGACTCATCATCTTTTGATCAACGGGATGTTCCATGAGAAGCAACTGATGATTCAAACGAATCTGAGACGGGTGGCATCGAAGTAGATACGAACACTCCGCACAAAACAGTGCAGAATGCCGAGCACTTTTTCTCGGAAACTTGGAGTGCAATCGAGAAGATTCCAGAGATCTTTACTATTATTACTGTTTCAAACAACATGACACTGTTTTGAAATCGATTGAGCGATTATTGACAAAGTGGCTTTTTTGGAAGACAAACATTTGCCTTGCTATAGCAAGGAAAAATGAGAAATTTTTGAGTCATGGGTTCTTGCCATGAAAAGGAAGTTTTGACGCTGACTCATCATCTTTTGATCAACGGGATGTTCCATGAGAAGCAACTGATGATTTAAACGAATCTGAGACGGGTGGCGTCGAAGTAGATACGAACACTCCGCACAAAACAGTGCAGAATGCCGAGCACTTTTTCTCGGAAACTTGGAGTGCAATCGAGAAGATTTCAGAGATCTTTACTATTATTACTGCTTCAAACAACATGACACTGTTTTGAAATCGATTGAGCGATTATTGACAAAGTGGCTTTTTTGGAAGAAAAACATTTGCCTTGCTAGCAAGGAAAAATGAGAAATTTTTGAGTCATGGGTTCTTGCCATGAAAAGGTAGTTTCGACGCTGACTCATCATCTTTTGATCAACGGGATGTTCCAAGAGAAGCAACTGATGATTTAAACGAATCTGAGACGGGTGGCGTCGAAGTAGATACGAACACTCCGCACAAAACAGTGCAGAATGCCGAGCACTTTTTCTCGGAAACCTAAACTGCAATCGAGAAGATTTCAGAGATCTTTACTTTTATTACTGTTTCAAACAACATGACACTGTTTTGAAATCGATTGAGCGATTATTGACAAAGTGGCTTTTCTGGAAGACAAAACATTTGCCTTGCTATAGCAAGGAAAAATGAGAAATTTTTGAGTCATGGGTTCTTGCCATGAAAAGGAAGTTTTGACGCTGACTCATCATCTTTTGATCAACGGGATGTTCCATGAGAAGCAACTGATGATTTCAACGAATCTGAGACGGGTGGCGTCGAAGTAAATACGAACACTCCGCACAAAACAGTGCAGAATGCCGAGCACTTTTTCTCGGAAACTTGGAGTGCAATCGAGAAGATTTCAGAGATCCTAACTATTATTACTGCTTCAAACAACATGACACTGTTTTGAAATCGATTGAGCGATTATTGACAAAGTGGCTTTTTTGGAAGACAAACATTTGCCTTGCTATAGCAAGGAAAAATGAGAAATTTTTGAGTCATGGGTTCTTGCTATGAAAAGGTAGTTTTGACGCTGACTCATCATCTTTTGGTCAACGGGATGTTCCATGAGAAGCAACTGATGATTCAAACGAATCTGAGACGGGTGGCATCGAAGTAGATACGAACACTCCGCACAAAACAGTGCAGAATGCCGAGCACTTTTTCTCGGAAACTTGGAGTGCAATCGAGAAGATTCCAGAGATCTTCACTATTATTACTGTTTCAAACAACATGACACTGTTTTGAAATCGATTGAGCGATTATTGACAAAGTGGCTTTTTTGGAAGACAAACATTTGCCTTGCTATAGCAAGGAAAAATGAGAAATTTTTGAGTCATGGGTTCTTGTCATGAAAAGGTAGTTTTGATGCTGACTCATCATCTTTTGATCAACGGGATGTTCCAAGAGAAGCAACTGATGATTTAAACGAATCTGAGACGGGTGGCGTCGAAGTAAATACGAACACTCCGCACAAAACAGTGCAGAATGCCGAGCACTTTTTCTCGGAAACTTGTAGTGCAATCGAGAAGATTTCAGAGATCTTTACTATTATTACTGTTTCAAACAACATGACACTGTTTTGAAATCGATTGAGCGATTATTGACAAAGTGGCTTTTTTGGAAGACAAACATTTGCCTTGCTATAATAGCAAGGAAAAATGAGAAATTTTTGAGTCATGGGTTCTTGCCATGAAAAGGTAGTTTTGACGCTGACTCATTATCTTTTGATCAACGGGATGTTCCAAGAGAAGCAACTGATGGTTCAAACGAATCTGAGACGGGTGGCGTCTTAGTAGATACGAACACTCCGCACAAAACAGTGCAGAATGCCGAGCACTTTTTCTCGGAAACCTAAACTGCAATCGAGAAGATTTCAGAGATCTTTACTATTATAACTGTTTCAAACAACATGACACTGTTTTGAAATCGATTGAGCGATTATTGACAAAGTGGCTTTTTTGGAAGACAAACATTTGCCTTGCTATAGCAAGGAAAAATGAGAAATTTTTGAGTCATGGGTTCTTGTCATGAAAAGGTAGTTTTGATGCTGACTCATCATCTTTTGATCAACGGGATGTTCCAAGAGAAGCAACTGATGATTTAAACGAATCTGAGACGGGTGGCGCCGAAGTAATTACGAACACTCCGCACAAAACAGTGCAGAATGCCGAGCACTTTTTCTCGGAAACTTGGAGTGCAATCGAGAAGATTTCAGAGATCTTTACTATTATTACTGTTTCAAACAACATGACACTGTTTTGAAATCGATTGAGCGATTATTGACAAAGTGGCTTTTTTGGAAGACAAACATTTTGCTATAGCAAGGAAAAATGAGAAATTTTTGAGTCATGGGTTCTTGTCATGAAAAGGTAGTTTTGATGCTGACTCATCATCTTTTGATCAACGGGATGTTCCAAGAGAAGCAACTGATGATTCAAACGAATCTGAGACGGGTGGCATCGAAGTAGATACGAACACTCCGCACAAAACAGTGCAGAATGCCGAGCACTTTTTCTCGGAAACTTGGAGTGCAATCGAGAAGATTTCAGAGATCTTTACTATTATTACTGCTTCAAACAACATGACACTGTTTTGAAATCGATTGAGCGATTATTGACAAAGTGGCTTTTTTGGAAGACAAACATTTGCCTTGCTATAGCAAGGAAAAATGAGAAATTTTTGAGTCATGGGTTCTTGCCATGAAAAGGTAGTTTTGACGCTGACTCATCATTTTTTGATCAACGGGATGTTCCAAGAGAAGCAACTGATGATTTAAACGAATCTGAGACGGGTGGCGTCGAAGTAAATACGAACACTCCGCACAAAACAGTGCAGAATGCCGAGCACTTTTTCTCGGAAACTTGGAGTGCAATCGAGAAGATTTCAGAGATCTTTACTATTATTACTGTTTCAAACAACATGACACTGTTTTGAAATCGATTGAGCGATTATTGACAAAGTGGCTTTTTTGGAAGACAAAACATTTGCCTTGCTATAGCAAGGAAAAATGAGAAATTTTTGAGTCATGGGTTCTTGCCATGAAAAGGTAGTTTTGACGCTGACTCATCATCTTTTGGTCAACGGGATGTTCCATGAGAAGCAACTGATGATTCAAACGAATCTGAGACGGGTGGCATCGAAGTAGATACGAACACTCCGCACAAAACAGTGCAGAATGCCGAGCACTTTTTCTCGGAAACTTGGAGTGCAATCGAGAAGATTCCAGAGATCCTAACTATTATTACTGTTTCAAACAACATGACACTGTTTTGAAATCGATTGAGCGATTATTGACAAAGTGGCTTTTTTGGAAGACAAACATTTGCCTTGCTATAGCAAGGAGAAATGAGAAATTTTTGAGTCATGGGTTCTTGCCATGAAAATGTAGTTTTGACGCTGACTTATCATCTTTTGATCAACGGGAGGTTCCATGAGAAGCAACTGATGATTCAAACGAATCTGAGACGGGTGGCGTCTAAGTAGATACGAACACTCCGCACAAAACAGTGCAGAATGCCGAGCACTTTTTCTCGGAAACTTAAACTGCAATCGAGAAGATTTCAGAGATCTTTACTATTATAACTGTTTCAAACAACATGACACTGTTTTAAAATCGATTGAGCGATTATTGACAAAGTGGCTTTTTTGGAAGACAAACATTTGCCTTGCTATAGCAAGGAAAAATGAGAAATTTTTGAGTCATGGGTTCTTGCCATGAAAATGTAGTTTTGACGCTGACTCATCATCTTTTGATCAACGGGAGGTTCCATGAGAAGCAACTGATGATTCAAACGAATCTGAGACGGGTGGCGTCTAAGTAGATACGAACACTCCGCACAAAACAGTGCAGAATGCCGAGCACTTTTTCTCGGAAACTTAAACTGCAATCGAGAAGATTTCAGAGATCTTTACTATTATAACTGTTTCAAACAACATGACACTGTTTTGAAATCGATTGAGCGATTATTGACAAAGTGGCTTTTTTGGAAGACAAAACATTTGCCTTGCTATAGCAAGGAAAAATGAGAAATTTTTGAGTCATGGGTTCTTGCCATGAACAGGTAGTTTTGACGCTGACTCATCATCTTTTGATCAACGGGATGTTCCATGAGAAGCAACTGATGATTCAAACGAATCTGAGACGGGTGGCATCGAAGTAGATACGAACACTCCGCACAAAACAGTGCATAATGCCGAGCACTTTTTCTCGGAAACTTGGAGTGCAATCGAGAAGATTCCAGAGATCTTTACTATTATTACTGTTTCAAACAACATGACACTGTTTTGAAATCGATTGAGCGATTATTGACAAAGTGGCTTTTTTGGAAGACAAACATTTGCCTTGCTATATATAGCAAGGAAAAATGAGAAATTTTTGAGTCATGGGTTCTTGCCATGAAAAGGAAGTTTTGACGCTGACTCATCATCTTTTGATCAACGGGATGTTCCATGAGAAGCAACTGATGATTTAAACGAATCTGAGACGGGTGGCGTCGAAGTAGATACGAACACTCCGCACAAAACAGTGCAGAATGCCGAGCACTTTTTCTCGGAAACTTGGAGTGCAATCGAGAAGATTTCAGAGATCTTTACTATTATTACTGCTTCAAACAACATGACACTGTTTTGAAATCGATTGAGCGATTATTGACAAAGTGGCTTTTTTGGAAGAAAAACATTTGCCTTGCTATAGCAAGGAAAAATGAGAAATTTTTGAGTCATGGGTTCTTGCCATGAAAAGGTAGTTTCGACGCTGACTCATCGTCTTTTGATCAACGGGATGTTCCAAGAGAAGCAACTGATGATTTAAACGAATCTGAGACGGGTGGCGTCGAAGTAGATACGAACACTCCGCACAAAACAGTGCAGAATGCCGAGCACTTTTTCTCGGAAACCTAAACTGCAATCGAGAAGATTTCAGAGATCTTTACTTTTATTACTGTTTCAAACAACATGACACTGTTTTGAAATCGATTGAGCGATTATTGACAAAGTGGCTTTTTTGGAAGACAAAACATTTGCCTTGCTATAGCAAGGAAAAATGAGAAATTTTTGAGTCATGGGTTCTTGCCATGAAAAGGAAGTTTTGACGCTGACTCATCATCTTTTGATCAACGGGATGTTCTATGAGAAGCAACTGATGATTTAAACGAATCTGAGACGGGTGGCGTCGAAGTAAATACGAACACTCCGCACAAAACAGTGCAGAATGCCGAGCACTTTTTCTCGGAAACTTGGAGTGCAATCGAGAAGATTTCAGAGATCTTTACTATTATCACTGTTTCAAACAACATGACACTGTTTTGAAATCGATTGAGCGATTATTGACAAAGTGGCTTTTTTGGAAGACAAACATTTGCCTTGCTATAGCAAGGAAAAATGAGAAATTTTTGAGTCATGGGTTCTTGTCATGAAAAGGTAGTTTTGATGCTGACTCATCATCTTTTGATCAACGGGATGTTCCAAGAGAAGCAACTGATGATTCAAACGAATCTGAGACGGGTGGCATCGAAGTAGATACGAACACTCCGCACAAAACAGTGCAGAATGCCGAGCACTTTTTCTCGGAAACTTGGAGTGCAATCGAGAAGATTTCAGAGATCTTTACTATTATTACTGCTTCAAACAACATGACACTGTTTTGAAATCGATTGAGCGATTATTGACAAAGTGGCTTTTTTGGAAGACAAACATTTGCCTTGCTATAGCAAGGAACAATGAGAAATTTTTGAGTCATGGGTTCTTGCCATGAAAAGGTAGTTTTGACGCTGACTCATCATCTTTTGATCAACGGGATGTTCCAAGAGAAGCAACTGATGATTTAAACGAATCTGAGACGGGTGGCGTCGAAGTAAATACGAACACTCCGCACAAAACAGTGCAGAATGCCGAGCACTTTTTCTCGGAAACTTGGAGTGCAATCGAGAAGATTTCAGAGATCTTTACTATTATCACTGTTTCAAACAACATGACACTGTTTTGAAATCGATTGAGCGATTATTGACAAAGTGGCTTTTTTGGAAGACAAACATTTGCCTTGCTATAGCAAGGAAAAATGAGAAATTTTTGAGTCATGGGTTCTTGTCATGAAAAGGTAGTTTTGATGCTGACTCATCATCTTTTGATCAACGGGATGTTCCAAGAGAAGCAACTGATGATTTAAACGAATCTGAGACGGGTGGCGCCGAAGTAAATACGAACACTCCGCACAAAACAGTGCAGAATGCCGAGCACTTTTTCTCGGAAACTTGGAGTGCAATCGAGAAGATTTCAGAGATCTTTACTATTATTACTGTTTCAAACAACATGACACTGTTTTGAAATCGATTGAGCGATTATTGACAAAGTGGCTTTTTTGGAAGACAAACATTTTGCTATAGCAAGGAAAAATGAGAAATTTTTGAGTCATGGGTTCTTGCCATGGAAAGGAAGTTTTGACGCTGACTCATCATCTTTTGATCAACAGGATGTTCCAAGAGAAGCAATGATGATTCAAACGAATCTGAGACGGGTGGCTTCGAAGTAGATACGAACACTCCGCACAAAACAGTGCAGAATGCCGAGCACTTTTTCTCGGAAACTTGGAGTGCAATCGAGAATATTCCAGAGATTTTTACTATTATTACTGTTTCAAACAACATGACACTGTTTTGAAATCGATTGAGCGATTATTGACAAAGTGGCTTTTTTGGAAGACAAACATTTGCCTTGCTATAGCAAGGAAAAATGAGAAATTTTTGAGTCATGGGTTCTTGCCATGAAAAGGTAGTTTTGACGCTGACTCATCATCTTTTGATCAACGGGATGTTCCAAGAGAAGCAACTGATGATTTAAACGAATCTGAGACGGGTGGCGTCGAAGTAGATACGAACACTCCGCACAAAACAGTGCAGAATGCCGAGCACTTTTTCTCGGAAACTTGGAGTGCAATCGAGAAGATTTCAGAGATCTTTACTATTATTACTGTTTCAAACAACATGACACTGTTTTGAAATCGATTGAGCGATTATTGACAAAGTGGCTTTTTTGGAAGACAAACATTTTGCTATAGCAAGGAAAAATGAGAAATTTTTGAGTCATGGGTTCTTGCCATGAAAATGTAGTTTTGACGCTGACTCATCATCTTTTGATCAACGGGAGGTTCCATGAGAAGCAACTGATGATTCAAACGAATCTGAGACGGGTGGCGTCTAAGTAGATACGAACACTCCGCACAAAACAGTGCAGAATGCCGAGCACTTTTTCTCGGAAACTTGGAGTGCAATCGAGAAGATTTCAGAGATCTTTACTATTATTACTGCTTCAAACAACATGACACTGTTTTGAAATCGATTGAGCGATTATTGACAAAGTGGCTTTTTTGGAAGACAAACATTTGCCTTGCTATAGCAAGGAAAAATGAGAAATTTTTGAGTCATGGGTTCTTGCCATGAAAAGGTAGTTTTGACGCTGACTCATCATCTTTTGATCAACGGGATGTTCCAAGAGAAGCAACTGATGATTTAAACGAATCTGAGACGGGTGGCGTCGAAGTAGATACGAAAACTCCGCACAAAACAGTGCAGAATGCCGAGCACTTTTTCTCGGAAACCTAAACTGCAATCGAGAAGATTTCAGAGATCTTTACTTTTATTACTGTTTCAAACAACATGACACTGTTTTGAAATCGATTGAGCGATTATTGACAAAGTGTCTTTTTTGGAAGACAAAACATTTGCCTTGCTATAGCAAGGAAAAATGAGAAATTTTTGAGTCATGGGTTCTTGCCATGAAAAGGTAGTTTTGACGCTGACTCATCATCTTTTGGTCAACGGGATGTTCCATGAGAAGCAACTGATGATTGAAACGAATCTGAGACGGGTGGCGTCGAAGTAGATACGAACACTCCGCACAAAACAGTGCAGAATGCCGAGCACTTTTTCTCGGAAACTTGGAGTGCAATCGAGAAGATTTCTGAGATCCTAACTATTATTACTGCTTCAAACAACATGACACTGTTTTGAAATCGATTGAGCGATTATTGACAAAGTGGCTTTTTTGGAAGACAAACATTTGCCTTGCTATAGCAAGGAAAAATGAGAAATTTTTGAGTCATGGGTTCTTGTCATGAAAAGGTAGTTTTGATGCTGACTCATCATCTTTTGATCAACGGGATGTTCCAAGAGAAGCAACTGATGATTTAAACGAATCTGAGACGGGTGGCGTCGAAGTAAATACGAACACTCCGCACAAAACAGTGCAGAATGCCGAGCACTTTTTCTCGGAAACTTGGAGTGCAATCGAGAAGATTTCAGAGATCTTTACTATTATTACTGTTTCAAACAACATGACACTGTTTTGAAATCGATTGAGCGATTATTGACAAAGTGGCTTTTTTGGAAGACAAACATTTGCCTTGCTATAGCAAGGAAAAATGAGAAATTTTTGAGTCATGGGTTCTTGCCATGAAAAGGTAGTTTTGACGCTGACTCATTATCTTTTGATCAACGGGATGTTCCAAGAGAAGCAACTGATGATTCAAACGAATCTGAGACGGGTGGCGTCTTAGTAGATACGAACACTCCGCACAAAACAGTGCAGAATGCCGAGCACTTTTTCTCGGAAACCTAAACTGCAATCGAGAAGATTTCAGAGATCTTTACTATTATAACTGTTTCAAACAACATGACACTGTTTTGAAATCGATTGAGCGATTATTGACAAAGTGGCTTTTTTGGAAGACAAACATTTGCGCTATAGCAAGGAAAAATGAGAAATTTTTGAGTCATGGGTTCTTGCCATGAAAATGTAGTTTTGACGCTGACTCATCATCTTTTGATCAACGGGAGGTTCCATGAGAAGCAACTGATGACTCAAACGAATCTGAGACGGGTGGCGTCTAAGTAGATACGAACACTCCGCACAAAACAGTGCAGAATGCCGAGCACTTTTTCTCGGAAACCTAAACTGCAATCGAGAATATTCCAGAGATTTTTACTATTATTACTGTTTCAAACAACATGACACTGTTTTGAAATCGATTGAGCGATTATTGACAAAGTGGCTTTTTTGGAAGACAAACATTTGCCTTGCTATAGCAAAGAAAAATGAGAAATTTTTGAGTCATGGGTTTTTGCCATGAAAAGGTAGTTTTGACGCTGACTCATCATCTTTTGATCAACGGGATGTTCCAAGAGAAACAACTGATGATTTAAACGAATCTGAGACGGGTGGCGTCGAAGTAGATACGAACACTCCGCACAAAACAGTGCAGAATGCCGAGCACTTTTTCTCGGAAACTTGGAGTGCAATCGAGAAGATTTCAGAGATCTTTACTATTATTACTGTTTCAAACAACATGACACTGTTTTGAAATCGATTGAGCGATTATTGACAAAGTGGCTTTTTTGGAAGACAAACATTTTGCTATAGCAAGGAAAAATGAGAAATTTTTGAGTCATGGGTTCTTGCCATGAAAAGGAAGTTTTGACGCTGACTCATCATCTTTTGATCAACGGGATGTTCCAAGAGAAGCAACTGATGATTTAAACGAATCTGAGACGGGTGGCTTCGAAGTAGATACGAAAACTCCGCACAAAACAGTGCAGAATGCCGAGCACTTTTTCTCGGAAACCTAAACTGCAATCGAGAAGATTTCAGAGATCTTTACTTTTATTACTGTTTCAAACAACATGACACTGTTTTGAAATCGATTGAGCGATTATTGACAAAGTGGCTTTTTTGGAAGACAAAACATTTGCCTTGCTATAGCAAGGAAAAATGAGAAATTTTTGAGTCATGGGTTCTTGCCATGAAAAGGTAGTTTTGACGCTGACTCATCATCTTTTGATCAACGGGATGTTCCATGAGAAGCAACTGATGATTGAAACGAATCTGAGACGGGTGGCGTCGAAGTAGATACGAACACTCCGCACAAAACAGTGCAGAATGCCGAGCACTTTTTCTCGGAAACTTGGAGTGCAATCGAGAAGATTTCAGAGATCCTAACTATTATTACTGCTTCAAACAACATGACACTGTTTTGAAATCGATTGAGCGATTATTGACAAAGTGGCTTTTTTGGAAGACAAACATTTTGCTATAGCAAGGAAAAATGAGAAATTTTTGAGTCATGGGTTCTTGCCATGAAAAGGAAGTTTTGACGCTGACTCATCATCTTTTGATCAACGGGATGTTCCAAGAGAAGCAACTGATGATTTAAACGAATCTGAGACGGGTGGCGTCGAAGTAGATACGAAAACTCCGCACAAAACAGTGCAGAATGCCGAGCACTTTTTCTCGGAAACCTAAACTGCAATCGAGAAGATTTCAGAGATCTTTACTTTTATTACTGTTTCAAACAACATGACACTGTTTTGAAATCGATTGAGCGATTATTGACAAAGTGGCTTTTTTGGAAGACAAAACATTTGCCTTGCTATAGCAAGGAAAAATGAGAAATTTTTGAGTCATGGGTTCTTGCCATGAAAAGGTAGTTTTGACGCTGACTCATCATCTTTTGATCAACGGGATGTTCCATGAGAAGCAACTGATGATTGAAACGAATCTGAGACGGGTGGCGTCGAAGTAGATACGAACACTCCGCACAAAACAGTGCAGAATGCCGAGCACTTTTTCTCGGAAACTTGGAGTGCAATCGAGAAGATTTCTGAGATCCTAACTATTATTACTGCTTCAAACAACATGACACTGTTTTGAAATCGATTGAGCGATTATTGACAAAGTGGCTTTTTTGGAAGACAAACATTTGCCTTGCTATAGCAAGGAAAAATGAGAAATTTTTGAGTCATGGGTTCTTGTCATGAAAAGGTAGTTTTGATGCTGACTCATCATCTTTTGATCAACGGGATGTTCCAAGAGAAGCAACTGATGATTTAAACGAATCTGAGACGGGTGGCGTCGAAGTAAATACGAACACTCCGCACAAAACAGTGCAGAATGCCGAGCACTTTTTCTCGGAAACTTGGAGTGCAATCGAGAAGATTTCAGAGATCTTTACTATTATTACTGTTTCAAACAACATGACACTGTTTTGAAATCGATTGAGCGATTATTGACAAAGTGGCTTTTTTGGAAGACAAACATTTGCCTTGCTATAGCAAGGAAAAATGAGAAATTTTTGAGTCATGGGTTCTTGCCATGAAAAGGTAGTTTTGACGCTGACTCATTATCTTTTGATCAACGGGATGTTCCAAGAGAAGCAACTGATGATTCAAACGAATCTGAGACGGGTGGCGTCTTAGTAGATACGAACACTCCGCACAAAACAGTGCAGAATGCCGAGCACTTTTTCTCGGAAACCTAAACTGCAATCGAGAAGATTTCAGAGATCTTTACTATTATAACTGTTTCAAACAACATGACACTGTTTTGAAATCGATTGAGCGATTATTGACAAAGTGGCTTTTTTGGAAGACAAACATTTGCGCTATAGCAAGGAAAAATGAGAAATTTTTGAGTCATGGGTTCTTGCCATGAAAATGTAGTTTTGACGCTGACTCATCATCTTTTGATCAACGGGAGGTTCCATGAGAAGCAACTGATGACTCAAACGAATCTGAGACGGGTGGCGTCTAAGTAGATACGAACACTCCGCACAAAACAGTGCAGAATGCCGAGCACTTTTTCTCGGAAACCTAAACTGCAATCGAGAATATTCCAGAGATTTTTACTATTATTACTGTTTCAAACAACATGACACTGTTTTGAAATCGATTGAGCGATTATTGACAAAGTGGCTTTTTTGGAAGACAAACATTTGCCTTGCTATAGCAAAGAAAAATGAGAAATTTTTGAGTCATGGGTTTTTGCCATGAAAAGGTAGTTTTGACGCTGACTCATCATCTTTTGATCAACGGGATGTTCCAAGAGAAACAACTGATGATTTAAACGAATCTGAGACGGGTGGCGTCGAAGTAGATACGAACACTCCGCACAAAACAGTGCAGAATGCCGAGCACTTTTTCTCGGAAACTTGGAGTGCAATCGAGAAGATTTCAGAGATCTTTACTATTATTACTGTTTCAAACAACATGACACTGTTTTGAAATCGATTGAGCGATTATTGACAAAGTGGCTTTTTTGGAAGACAAACATTTTGCTATAGCAAGGAAAAATGAGAAATTTTTGAGTCATGGGTTCTTGCCATGAAAAGGAAGTTTTGACGCTGACTCATCATCTTTTGATCAACGGGATGTTCCAAGAGAAGCAACTGATGATTTAAACGAATCTGAGACGGGTGGCGTCGAAGTAAATACGAACACTCCGCACAAAACAGTGCAGAATGCCGAGCACTTTTTCTCGGAAACTTGGAGTGCAATCGAGAAGATTTCAGAGATCTTTACTATTATTACTGTTTCAAACAACATGACACTGTTTTGAAATCGATTGAGCGATTATTGACAAAGTGGCTTTTTTGGAAGACAAAACATTTGCCTTGCTATAGCAAGGAAAAATGAGAAATTTTTGAGTCATGGGTTCTTGCCATGAAAAGGTAGTTTTGACGCTGACTCATCATCTTTTGGTCAACGGGATGTTCCATGAGAAGCAACTGATGATTCAAACGAATCTGAGACGGGTGGCATCGAAGTAGATACGAACACTCCGCACAAAACAGTGCAGAATGCCGAGCACTTTTTCTCGGAAACTTGGAGTGCAATCGAGAAGATTCCAGAGATCCTAACTATTATTACTGTTTCAAACAACATGACACTGTTTTGAAATCGATTGAGCGATTATTGACAAAGTGGCTTTTTTGGAAGACAAACATTTGCCTTGCTATAGCAAGGAGAAATGAGAAATTTTTGAGTCATGGGTTCTTGCCATGAAAATGTAGTTTTGACGCTGACTTATCATCTTTTGATCAACGGGAGGTTCCATGAGAAGCAACTGATGATTCAAACGAATCTGAGACGGGTGGCGTCTAAGTAGATACGAACACTCCGCACAAAACAGTGCAGAATGCCGAGCACTTTTTCTCGGAAACTTAAACTGCAATCGAGAAGATTTCAGAGATCTTTACTATTATAACTGTTTCAAACAACATGACACTGTTTTAAAATCGATTGAGCGATTATTGACAAAGTGGCTTTTTTGGAAGACAAACATTTGCCTTGCTATAGCAAGGAAAAATGAGAAATTTTTGAGTCATGGGTTCTTGCCATGAAAATGTAGTTTTGACGCTGACTCATCATCTTTTGATCAACGGGAGGTTCCATGAGAAGCAACTGATGATTCAAACGAATCTGAGACGGGTGGCGTCTAAGTAGATACGAACACTCCGCACAAAACAGTGCAGAATGCCGAGCACTTTTTCTCGGAAACTTAAACTGCAATCGAGAAGATTTCAGAGATCTTTACTATTATAACTGTTTCAAACAACATGACACTGTTTTGAAATCGATTGAGCGATTATTGACAAAGTGGCTTTTTTGGAAGACAAAACATTTGCCTTGCTATAGCAAGGAAAAATGAGAAATTTTTGAGTCATGGGTTCTTGCCATGAACAGGTAGTTTTGACGCTGACTCATCATCTTTTGATCAACGGGATGTTCCATGAGAAGCAACTGATGATTCAAACGAATCTGAGACGGGTGGCATCGAAGTAGATACGAACACTCCGCACAAAACAGTGCATAATGCCGAGCACTTTTTCTCGGAAACTTGGAGTGCAATCGAGAAGATTCCAGAGATCTTTACTATTATTACTGTTTCAAACAACATGACACTGTTTTGAAATCGATTGAGCGATTATTGACAAAGTGGCTTTTTTGGAAGACAAACATTTGCCTTGCTATATATAGCAAGGAAAAATGAGAAATTTTTGAGTCATGGGTTCTTGCCATGAAAAGGAAGTTTTGACGCTGACTCATCATCTTTTGATCAACGGGATGTTCCATGAGAAGCAACTGATGATTTAAACGAATCTGAGACGGGTGGCGTCGAAGTAGATACGAACACTCCGCACAAAACAGTGCAGAATGCCGAGCACTTTTTCTCGGAAACTTGGAGTGCAATCGAGAAGATTTCAGAGATCTTTACTATTATTACTGCTTCAAACAACATGACACTGTTTTGAAATCGATTGAGCGATTATTGACAAAGTGGCTTTTTTGGAAGAAAAACATTTGCCTTGCTATAGCAAGGAAAAATGAGAAATTTTTGAGTCATGGGTTCTTGCCATGAAAAGGTAGTTTCGACGCTGACTCATCGTCTTTTGATCAACGGGATGTTCCAAGAGAAGCAACTGATGATTTAAACGAATCTGAGACGGGTGGCGTCGAAGTAGATACGAACACTCCGCACAAAACAGTGCAGAATGCCGAGCACTTTTTCTCGGAAACCTAAACTGCAATCGAGAAGATTTCAGAGATCTTTACTTTTATTACTGTTTCAAACAACATGACACTGTTTTGAAATCGATTGAGCGATTATTGACAAAGTGGCTTTTTTGGAAGACAAAACATTTGCCTTGCTATAGCAAGGAAAAATGAGAAATTTTTGAGTCATGGGTTCTTGCCATGAAAAGGAAGTTTTGACGCTGACTCATCATCTTTTGATCAACGGGATGTTCTATGAGAAGCAACTGATGATTTAAACGAATCTGAGACGGGTGGCGTCGAAGTAAATACGAACACTCCGCACAAAACAGTGCAGAATGCCGAGCACTTTTTCTCGGAAACTTGGAGTGCAATCGAGAAGATTTCAGAGATCTTTACTATTATCACTGTTTCAAACAACATGACACTGTTTTGAAATCGATTGAGCGATTATTGACAAAGTGGCTTTTTTGGAAGACAAACATTTGCCTTGCTATAGCAAGGAAAAATGAGAAATTTTTGAGTCATGGGTTCTTGTCATGAAAAGGTAGTTTTGATGCTGACTCATCATCTTTTGATCAACGGGATGTTCCAAGAGAAGCAACTGATGATTCAAACGAATCTGAGACGGGTGGCATCGAAGTAGATACGAACACTCCGCACAAAACAGTGCAGAATGCCGAGCACTTTTTCTCGGAAACTTGGAGTGCAATCGAGAAGATTTCAGAGATCTTTACTATTATTACTGCTTCAAACAACATGACACTGTTTTGAAATCGATTGAGCGATTATTGACAAAGTGGCTTTTTTGGAAGACAAACATTTGCCTTGCTATAGCAAGGAACAATGAGAAATTTTTGAGTCATGGGTTCTTGCCATGAAAAGGTAGTTTTGACGCTGACTCATCATCTTTTGATCAACGGGATGTTCCAAGAGAAGCAACTGATGATTTAAACGAATCTGAGACGGGTGGCGTCGAAGTAAATACGAACACTCCGCACAAAACAGTGCAGAATGCCGAGCACTTTTTCTCGGAAACTTGGAGTGCAATCGAGAAGATTTCAGAGATCTTTACTATTATCACTGTTTCAAACAACATGACACTGTTTTGAAATCGATTGAGCGATTATTGACAAAGTGGCTTTTTTGGAAGACAAACATTTGCCTTGCTATAGCAAGGAAAAATGAGAAATTTTTGAGTCATGGGTTCTTGTCATGAAAAGGTAGTTTTGATGCTGACTCATCATCTTTTGATCAACGGGATGTTCCAAGAGAAGCAACTGATGATTTAAACGAATCTGAGACGGGTGGCGCCGAAGTAAATACGAACACTCCGCACAAAACAGTGCAGAATGCCGAGCACTTTTTCTCGGAAACTTGGAGTGCAATCGAGAAGATTTCAGAGATCTTTACTATTATTACTGTTTCAAACAACATGACACTGTTTTGAAATCGATTGAGCGATTATTGACAAAGTGGCTTTTTTGGAAGACAAACATTTTGCTATAGCAAGGAAAAATGAGAAATTTTTGAGTCATGGGTTCTTGCCATGGAAAGGAAGTTTTGACGCTGACTCATCATCTTTTGATCAACAGGATGTTCCAAGAGAAGCAATGATGATTCAAACGAATCTGAGACGGGTGGCTTCGAAGTAGATACGAACACTCCGCACAAAACAGTGCAGAATGCCGAGCACTTTTTCTCGGAAACTTGGAGTGCAATCGAGAATATTCCAGAGATTTTTACTATTATTACTGTTTCAAACAACATGACACTGTTTTGAAATCGATTGAGCGATTATTGACAAAGTGGCTTTTTTGGAAGACAAACATTTGCCTTGCTATAGCAAGGAAAAATGAGAAATTTTTGAGTCATGGGTTCTTGCCATGAAAAGGTAGTTTTGACGCTGACTCATCATCTTTTGATCAACGGGATGTTCCAAGAGAAGCAACTGATGATTTAAACGAATCTGAGACGGGTGGCGTCGAAGTAGATACGAACACTCCGCACAAAACAGTGCAGAATGCCGAGCACTTTTTCTCGGAAACTTGGAGTGCAATCGAGAAGATTTCAGAGATCTTTACTATTATTACTGTTTCAAACAACATGACACTGTTTTGAAATCGATTGAGCGATTATTGACAAAGTGGCTTTTTTGGAAGACAAACATTTTGCTATAGCAAGGAAAAATGAGAAATTTTTGAGTCATGGGTTCTTGCCATGAAAATGTAGTTTTGACGCTGACTCATCATCTTTTGATCAACGGGAGGTTCCATGAGAAGCAACTGATGATTCAAACGAATCTGAGACGGGTGGCGTCTAAGTAGATACGAACACTCCGCACAAAACAGTGCAGAATGCCGAGCACTTTTTCTCGGAAACTTGGAGTGCAATCGAGAAGATTTCAGAGATCTTTACTATTATTACTGCTTCAAACAACATGACACTGTTTTGAAATCGATTGAGCGATTATTGACAAAGTGGCTTTTTTGGAAGACAAACATTTGCCTTGCTATAGCAAGGAAAAATGAGAAATTTTTGAGTCATGGGTTCTTGCCATGAAAAGGTAGTTTTGACGCTGACTCATCATCTTTTGATCAACGGGATGTTCCAAGAGAAGCAACTGATGATTTAAACGAATCTGAGACGGGTGGCGTCGAAGTAGATACGAAAACTCCGCACAAAACAGTGCAGAATGCCGAGCACTTTTTCTCGGAAACCTAAACTGCAATCGAGAAGATTTCAGAGATCTTTACTTTTATTACTGTTTCAAACAACATGACACTGTTTTGAAATCGATTGAGCGATTATTGACAAAGTGTCTTTTTTGGAAGACAAAACATTTGCCTTGCTATAGCAAGGAAAAATGAGAAATTTTTGAGTCATGGGTTCTTGCCATGAAAAGGTAGTTTTGACGCTGACTCATCATCTTTTGGTCAACGGGATGTTCCATGAGAAGCAACTGATGATTGAAACGAATCTGAGACGGGTGGCGTCGAAGTAGATACGAACACTCCGCACAAAACAGTGCAGAATGCCGAGCACTTTTTCTCGGAAACTTGGAGTGCAATCGAGAAGATTTCTGAGATCCTAACTATTATTACTGCTTCAAACAACATGACACTGTTTTGAAATCGATTGAGCGATTATTGACAAAGTGGCTTTTTTGGAAGACAAACATTTGCCTTGCTATAGCAAGGAAAAATGAGAAATTTTTGAGTCATGGGTTCTTGTCATGAAAAGGTAGTTTTGATGCTGACTCATCATCTTTTGATCAACGGGATGTTCCAAGAGAAGCAACTGATGATTTAAACGAATCTGAGACGGGTGGCGTCGAAGTAAATACGAACACTCCGCACAAAACAGTGCAGAATGCCGAGCACTTTTTCTCGGAAACTTGGAGTGCAATCGAGAAGATTTCAGAGATCTTTACTATTATTACTGTTTCAAACAACATGACACTGTTTTGAAATCGATTGAGCGATTATTGACAAAGTGGCTTTTTTGGAAGACAAACATTTGCCTTGCTATAGCAAGGAAAAATGAGAAATTTTTGAGTCATGGGTTCTTGCCATGAAAAGGTAGTTTTGACGCTGACTCATTATCTTTTGATCAACGGGATGTTCCAAGAGAAGCAACTGATGATTCAAACGAATCTGAGACGGGTGGCGTCTTAGTAGATACGAACACTCCGCACAAAACAGTGCAGAATGCCGAGCACTTTTTCTCGGAAACCTAAACTGCAATCGAGAAGATTTCAGAGATCTTTACTATTATAACTGTTTCAAACAACATGACACTGTTTTGAAATCGATTGAGCGATTATTGACAAAGTGGCTTTTTTGGAAGACAAACATTTGCGCTATAGCAAGGAAAAATGAGAAATTTTTGAGTCATGGGTTCTTGCCATGAAAATGTAGTTTTGACGCTGACTCATCATCTTTTGATCAACGGGAGGTTCCATGAGAAGCAACTGATGACTCAAACGAATCTGAGACGGGTGGCGTCTAAGTAGATACGAACACTCCGCACAAAACAGTGCAGAATGCCGAGCACTTTTTCTCGGAAACCTAAACTGCAATCGAGAATATTCCAGAGATTTTTACTATTATTACTGTTTCAAACAACATGACACTGTTTTGAAATCGATTGAGCGATTATTGACAAAGTGGCTTTTTTGGAAGACAAACATTTGCCTTGCTATAGCAAAGAAAAATGAGAAATTTTTGAGTCATGGGTTTTTGCCATGAAAAGGTAGTTTTGACGCTGACTCATCATCTTTTGATCAACGGGATGTTCCAAGAGAAACAACTGATGATTTAAACGAATCTGAGACGGGTGGCGTCGAAGTAGATACGAACACTCCGCACAAAACAGTGCAGAATGCCGAGCACTTTTTCTCGGAAACTTGGAGTGCAATCGAGAAGATTTCAGAGATCTTTACTATTATTACTGTTTCAAACAACATGACACTGTTTTGAAATCGATTGAGCGATTATTGACAAAGTGGCTTTTTTGGAAGACAAACATTTTGCTATAGCAAGGAAAAATGAGAAATTTTTGAGTCATGGGTTCTTGCCATGAAAAGGAAGTTTTGACGCTGACTCATCATCTTTTGATCAACGGGATGTTCCAAGAGAAGCAACTGATGATTTAAACGAATCTGAGACGGGTGGCTTCGAAGTAGATACGAAAACTCCGCACAAAACAGTGCAGAATGCCGAGCACTTTTTCTCGGAAACCTAAACTGCAATCGAGAAGATTTCAGAGATCTTTACTTTTATTACTGTTTCAAACAACATGACACTGTTTTGAAATCGATTGAGCGATTATTGACAAAGTGGCTTTTTTGGAAGACAAAACATTTGCCTTGCTATAGCAAGGAAAAATGAGAAATTTTTTAGTCATGGGTTCTTGCCATGAAAAGGTAGTTTTGACGCTGACTCATCATCTTTTGATCAACGGGATGTTCCATGAGAAGCAACTGATGATTGAAACGAATCTGAGACGGGTGGCGTCGAAGTAGATACGAACACTCCGCACAAAACAGTGCAGAATGCCGAGCACTTTTTCTCGGAAACTTGGAGTGCAATCGAGAAGATTTCAGAGATCCTAACTATTATTACTGCTTCAAACAACATGACACTGTTTTGAAATCGATTGAGCGATTATTGACAAAGTGGCTTTTTTGGAAGACAAACATTTTGCTATAGCAAGGAAAAATGAGAAATTTTTGAGTCATGGGTTCTTGCCATGAAAAGGAAGTTTTGACGCTGACTCATCATCTTTTGATCAACGGGATGTTCCAAGAGAAGCAACTGATGATTTAAACGAATCTGAGACGGGTGGCTTCGAAGTAGATACGAAAACTCCGCACAAAACAGTGCAGAATGCCGAGCACTTTTTCTCGGAAACCTAAACTGCAATCGAGAAGATTTCAGAGATCTTTACTTTTATTACTGTTTCAAACAACATGACACTGTTTTGAAATCGATTGAGCGATTATTGACAAAGTGGCTTTTTTGGAAGACAAAACATTTGCCTTGCTATAGCAAGGAAAAATGAGAAATTTTTGAGTCATGGGTTCTTGCCATGAAAAGGTAGTTTTGACGCTGACTCATCATCTTTTGATCAACGGGATGTTCCATGAGAAGCAACTGATGATTGAAACGAATCTGAGACGGGTGGCGTCGAAGTAGATACGAACACTCCGCACAAAACAGTGCAGAATGCCGAGCACTTTTTCTCGGAAACTTGGAGTGCAATCGAGAAGATTTCAGAGATCTTTACTATTATTACTGTTTCAAACAACATGACACTGTTTTGAAATCGATTGAGCGATTATTGACAAAGTGGCTTTTTTGGAAGACAAACATTTTGCTATAGCAAGGAAAAATGAGAAATTTTTGAGTCATGGGTTCTTGCCATGAAAAGGAAGTTTTGACGCTGACTCATCATCTTTTGATCAACGGGATGTTCCAAGAGAAGCAACTGATGATTTAAACGAATCTGAGACGGGTGGCTTCGAAGTAGATACGAAAACTCCGCACAAAACAGTGCAGAATGCCGAGCACTTTTTCTCGGAAACCTAAACTGCAATCGAGAAGATTTCAGAGATCTTTACTTTTATTACTGTTTCAAACAACATGACACTGTTTTGAAATCGATTGAGCGATTATTGACAAAGTGGCTTTTTTGGAAGACAAAACATTTGCCTTGCTATAGCAAGGAAAAATGAGAAATTTTTGAGTCATGGGTTCTTGCCATGAAAAGGTAGTTTTGACGCTGACTCATCATCTTTTGATCAACGGGATGTTCCATGAGAAGCAACTGATGATTGAAACGAATCTGAGACGGGTGGCGTCGAAGTAGATACGAACACTCCGCACAAAACAGTGCAGAATGCCGAGCACTTTTTCTCGGAAACTTGGAGTGCAATCGAGAAGATTTCTGAGATCCTAACTATTATTACTGCTTCAAACAACATGACACTGTTTTGAAATCGATTGAGCGATTATTGACAAAGTGGCTTTTTTGGAAGACAAACATTTGCCTTGCTATAGCAAGGAAAAATGAGAAATTTTTGAGTCATGGGTTCTTGTCATGAAAAGGTAGTTTTGATGCTGACTCATCATCTTTTGATCAACGGGATGTTCCAAGAGAAGCAACTGATGATTTAAACGAATCTGAGACGGGTGGCGTCGAAGTAAATACGAACACTCCGCACAAAACAGTGCAGAATGCCGAGCACTTTTTCTCGGAAACTTGGAGTGCAATCGAGAAGATTTCAGAGATCTTTACTATTATTACTGTTTCAAACAACATGACACTGTTTTGAAATCGATTGAGCGATTATTGACAAAGTGGCTTTTTTGGAAGACAAACATTTGCCTTGCTATAGCAAGGAAAAATGAGAAATTTTTGAGTCATGGGTTCTTGCCATGAAAAGGTAGTTTTGACGCTGACTCATTATCTTTTGATCAACGGGATGTTCCAAGAGAAGCAACTGATGATTCAAACGAATCTGAGACGGGTGGCGTCTTAGTAGATACGAACACTCCGCACAAAACAGTGCAGAATGCCGAGCACTTTTTCTCGGAAACCTAAACTGCAATCGAGAAGATTTCAGAGATCTTTACTATTATAACTGTTTCAAACAACATGACACTGTTTTGAAATCGATTGAGCGATTATTGACAAAGTGGCTTTTTTGGAAGACAAACATTTGCGCTATAGCAAGGAAAAATGAGAAATTTTTGAGTCATGGGTTCTTGCCATGAAAATGTAGTTTTGACGCTGACTCATCATCTTTTGATCAACGGGAGGTTCCATGAGAAGCAACTGATGACTCAAACGAATCTGAGACGGGTGGCGTCTAAGTAGATACGAACACTCCGCACAAAACAGTGCAGAATGCCGAGCACTTTTTCTCGGAAACCTAAACTGCAATCGAGAATATTCCAGAGATTTTTACTATTATTACTGTTTCAAACAACATGACACTGTTTTGAAATCGATTGAGCGATTATTGACAAAGTGGCTTTTTTGGAAGACAAACATTTGCCTTGCTATAGCAAAGAAAAATGAGAAATTTTTGAGTCATGGGTTTTTGCCATGAAAAGGTAGTTTTGACGCTGACTCATCATCTTTTGATCAACGGGATGTTCCAAGAGAAACAACTGATGATTTAAACGAATCTGAGACGGGTGGCGTCGAAGTAGATACGAACACTCCGCACAAAACAGTGCAGAATGCCGAGCACTTTTTCTCGGAAACTTGGAGTGCAATCGAGAAGATTTCAGAGATCTTTACTATTATTACTGTTTCAAACAACATGACACTGTTTTGAAATCGATTGAGCGATTATTGACAAAGTGGCTTTTTTGGAAGACAAACATTTTGCTATAGCAAGGAAAAATGAGAAATTTTTGAGTCATGGGTTCTTGCCATGAAAAGGAAGTTTTGACGCTGACTCATCATCTTTTGATCAACGGGATGTTCCAAGAGAAGCAACTGATGATTTAAACGAATCTGAGACGGGTGGCTTCGAAGTAGATACGAACACTCCGCACAAAACAGTGCAGAATGTCGAGCACTTTTTCTCGGAAACTTAAACTGCAATCGAGAAGATTTCAGAGATCTTTACTATTATAACTGTTTCAAACAACATGACACTGTTTTGAAATCGATTGAGCGATTATTGACAAAGTGGCTTTTTCGGAAGACAAACATTTGCTTTGCTATAGCAAGGAAAAATGAGAAATTTTTGAGTCATGGGTTCTTGCCATGAACAGGTAGTTTTGACGCTGACTCATCATCTTTTGATCAACGGGATGTTCCATGAGAAGCAACTGATGATTCAAACGAATCTGAGACGGGTGGCATCGAAGTAGATACGAACACTCCGCACAAAACAGTGCAGAATGCCGAGCACTTTTTCTCGGAAACTTAAACTGCAATCGAGAAGATTTCAGAAATCTTTACTATTATAACTGTTTCAAACAACATGACACTGTTTTGAAATCGATTGAGCGATTATTGACAAAGTGGCTTTTTCGGAAGACAAACATTTGCCTTGCTATAGCAAGGAAAAATGAGAAATTTTTGAGTCATGGGTTCTTGTCATGAAAAGGTAGTTTTGATGCTGACTCATCATCTTTTGATCAACGGGATGTTCCAAGAGAAGCAACTGATGATTTAAACGAATCTGAGACGGGTGGCGTCGAAGTAAATACGAACACTCCGCACAAAACAGTGCAGAATGCCGAGCACTTTTTCTCGGAAACTTGGAGTGCAATCGAGAAGATTTCAGAGATCTTTACTATTATTACTGTTTCAAACAACATGACACTGTTTTGAAATCGATTGAGCGATTATTGACAAAGTGGCTTTTTTAGAAGACAAACATTTTGCTATAGCAAGGAAAAATGAGAAATTTTCGAGTCATGGGTTCTTGCCATGAAAAGGAAGTTTTGACGCTGACTCATCATCTTTTGATCAACGGGATGTTCCAAGAGAAGCAACTGATGATTTAAACGAATCTGAGACGGGTGGCTTCGAAGTAGATACGAACACTCCGCACAAAACAGTGCAGAATGCCGAGCACTTTTTCTCGGAAACTTGGAGTGCAATCGAGAAGATTTCAGAGATCTTTACTATTATTACTGCTTCAAACAACATGACACTGTTTTGAAATCGATTGAGCGATTATTGACAAAGTGGCTTTTTTGGAAGACAAACATTTGCCTTGCTATAGCAAAGAAAAATGAGAAATTTTTGAGTCATGGGTTCTTGCCATGAAAATGTAGTTTTGACGCTGACTCATCATCTTTTGATCAACGGGAGGTTCCTTGAGAAGCAACTGATGATTCAAACGAATCTGAGACGGGTGGCGTCTAAGTAGATACGAACACTCCGCACAAAACAGTGCAGAATGCCGAGCACTTTTTCTCGGAAACTTAAACTGCAATCGAGAAGATTTCAGAGATCTTTACTATTATAACTGTTTCAAACAACATGACACTGTTTTGAAATCGATTGAGCGATTATTGACAAAGTGGCTTTTTTGGAAGACAAAACATTTGCCTTGCTATAGCAAGGAAAAATGAGAAATTTTTGAGTCATGGGTTCTTGCCATGAACAGGTAGTTTTGACGCTGACTCATCATCTTTTGATCAACGGGATGTTCCATGAGAAGCAACTGATGATTCAAACGAATCTGAGACGGGTGGCATCGAAGTAGATACGAACACTCCGCACAAAACAGTGCAGAATGCCGAGCACTTTTTCTCGGAAACTTGGAGTGCAATCGAGAAGATTCCAGAGATCTTTACTATTATTACTGTTTCAAACAACATGACACTGTTTTGAAATCGATTGAGCGATTATTGACAAAGTGGCTTTTTTGGAAGACAAACATTTGCCTTGCTATAGCAAGGAAAAATGAGAAATTTTTGAGTCATGGGTTCTTGTCATGAAAAGGTAGTTTTGATGCTGACTCATCATCTTTTGATCAACGGGATGTTCCAAGAGAAGCAACTGATGATTTAAACGAATCTGAGACGGGTGGCGTCGAAGTAAATACGAACACTCCGCACAAAACAGTGCAGAATGCCGAGCACTTTTTCTCGGAAACTTGGAGTGCAATCGAGAAGATTTCAGAGATCTTTACTATTATTACTGTTTCAAACAACATGACACTGTTTTGAAATCGATTGAGCGATTATTGACAAAGTGGCTTTTTTAGAAGACAAACATTTTGCTATAGCAAGGAAAAATGAGAAATTTTCGAGTCATGGGTTCTTGCCATGAAAAGGAAGTTTTGACGCTGACTCATCATCTTTTGATCAACGGGATGTTCCAAGAGAAGCAACTGATGATTTAAACGAATCTGAGACGGGTGGCGTCGAAGTAAATACGAACACTCCGCACAAAACAGTGCAGAATGCCGAGCACTTTTTCTCGGAAACTTGGAGTGCAATCGAGAAGATTTCAGAGATCTTTACTATTATTACTGCTTCAAACAACATGACACTGTTTTGAAATCGATTGAGCGATTATTGACAAAGTGGCTTTTTTGGAAGACAAACATTTGCCTTGCTATAGCAAGGAAAAATGAGAAATTTTTGAGTCATGGGTTCTTGCCATGAAAAGGTAGTTTTGACGCTGACTCATCATCTTTTGATCAACGGGATGTTCCAAGAGAAGCAACTGATGATTTAAACGAATCTGAGACGGGTGGCGTCGAAGTAGATACGAAAACTCCGCACAAAACAGTGCAGAATGCCGAGCACTTTTTCTCGGAAACCTAAACTGCAATCGAGAAGATTTCAGAGATCTTTACTTTTATTACTGTTTCAAACAACATGACACTGTTTTGAAATCGATTGAGCGATTATTGACAAAGTGGCTTTTTTGGAAGACAAAACATTTGCCTTGCTATAGCAAGGAAAAATGAGAAATTTTTGAGTCATGGGTTCTTGCCATGAAAAGGTAGTTTTGACGCTGACTCATCATCTTTTGGTCAACGGGATGTTCCATGAGAAGCAACTGATGATTCAAACGAATCTGAGACGGGTGGCATCGAAGTAGATACGAACACTCCGCACAAAACAGTGCAGAATGCCGAGCACTTTTTCTCGGAAACTTGGAGTGCAATCGAGAAGATTCCAGAGATCTTCACTATTATTACTGTTTCAAACAACATGACACTGTTTTGAAATCGATTGAGCGATTATTGATAAAGTGGCTTTTTTGGAAGACAAACATTTGCCTTGCTATAGCAAGGAAAAATGAGAAATTTTTGAGTCATGGGTTCTTGTCATGAAAAGGTAGTTTTGATGCTGACTCATCATCTTTTGATCAACGGGATGTTCCAAGAGAAGCAACTGATGATTTAAACGAATCTGAGACGGGTGGCGTCGAAGTAAATACGAACACTCCGCACAAAACAGTGCAGAATGCCGAGCACTTTTTCTCGGAAACTTGGAGTGCAATCGAGAAGATTTCAGAGATCTTTACTATTATTACTGTTTCAAACAACATGACACTGTTTTGAAATCGATTGAGCGATTATTGACAAAGTGGCTTTTTTGGAAGACAAAACATTTGCCTTGCTATAGCAAGGAAAAATGAGAAATTTTTGAGTCATGGGTTCTTGCCATGAAAAGGTAGTTTTGACGCTGACTCATCATTTTTTTTTGGTCAACGGGATGTTCCATGAGAAGCAACTGATGATTCAAACGAATCTGAGACGGGTGGCATCGAAGTAGATACGAACACTCCGCACAAAACAGTGCAGAATGCCGAGCACTTTTTCTCGGAAACTTGGAGTGCAATCGAGAAGATTCCAGAGATCCTAACTATTATTACTGCTTCAAACAACATGACACTGTTTTGAAATCGATTGAGCGATTATTGACAAAGTGGCTTTTTTGGAAGACAAACATTTGCCTTGCTATAGCAAGGAAAAATGAGAAATTTTTGAGTCATGGGTTCTTGTCATGAAAAGGTAGTTTTGATGCTGACTCATCATCTTTTGATCAACGGGATGTTCCAAGAGAAGCAACTGATGATTTAAACGAATCTGAGACGGGTGGCGTCGAAGTAAATACGAACACTCCGCACAAAACAGTGCAGAATGCCGAGCACTTTTTCTCGGAAACTTGGAGTGCAATCGAGAAGATTTCAGAGATCTTTACTATTATTACTGTTTCAAACAACATGACACTGTTTTGAAATCGATTGAGCGATTATTGACAAAGTGGCTTTTTTGGAAGACAAACATTTTGCTATAGCAAGGAAAAATGAGAAATTTTTGAGTCATGGGTTCTTGCCATGAAAAGGAAGTTTTGACGCTGACTCATCATCTTTTGATCAACAGGATGTTCCAAGAGAAGCAACTGATGATTTAAACGAATCTGAGACGGGTGGCTTCGAAGTAGATACGAACACTCCGCACAAAACAGTGCAGAATGCCGAGCACTTTTTCTCGGAAACTTGGAGTGCAATCGAGAAGATTTCAGAGATCTTTACTATTATTACTGCTTCAAACAACATGACACTGTTTTGAAATCGATTGAGCGATTATTGACAAAGTGGCTTTTTTGGAAGACAAAACATTTGCCTTGCTATAGCAAGGAAAAATGAGAAATTTTTGAGTCATGGGTTCTTGCCATGGAAAGGTAGTTTTGACGCTGACTCATCATCTTTTGGTCAACGGGATGTTTCAAGAGAAGCAACTGATGATTTAAACGAATCTGAGACGGGTGGCGTCGAAGTAGATACGAACACTCCGCACAAAACAGTGCAGAATGCCGAGCACTTTTTCTCGGAAACTTGGAGTGCAATCGAGAAGATTTCAGAGATCTTTACTATTATTACTGTTTCAAACAACATGACACTGTTTTGAAATCGATTGAGCGATTATTGACAAAGTGGCTTTTTTGGGACAAACATTTTGCTATAGCAAGGAAAAATGAGAAATTTTTGAGTCATGGGTTCTTGCCATGAAAAGGAAGTTTTGACGCTGACTCATCATCTTTTGATCAACGGGATGTTCCAAGAGAAGCAACTGATGATTTAAACGAATCTGAGACGGGTGGCGTCGAAGTAGATACGAACACTCCGCACAAAACAGTGCAGAATGCCGAGCACTTTTTCTCGGAAACTTGGAGTGCAATCGAGAAGATTTCAGAGATCTTTACTATTATTACTGTTTCAAACAACATGACACTGTTTTGAAATCGATTGAGCGATTATTGACAAAGTGGCTTTTTTGGGACAAACATTTTGCTATAGCAAGGAAAAATGAGAAATTTTTGAGTCATGGGTTCTTGCCATGAAAAGGAAGTTTTGACGCTGACTCATCATCTTTTGATCAACGGGATGTTCCAAGAGAAGCAACTGATGATTTAAACGAATCTGAGACGGGTGGCGTCTTAGTAGATACGAACACTCCGCACAAAACAGTGCAGAATGCCGAGCACTTTTTCTCGGAAACCTAAACTGCAATCGAGAAGATTTCAGAGATCTTTACTATTATAACTGTTTCAAACAACATGACACTGTTTTGAAATCGATTGAGCGATTATTGACAAAGTGGCTTTTTTGGAAGACAAACATTTGCGCTATAGCAAGGAAAAATGAGAAATTTTTGAGTCATGGGTTCTTGCCATGAAAATGTAGTTTTGACGCTGACTCATCATCTTTTGATCAACGGGAGGTTCCATGAGAAGCAACTGATGACTCAAACGAATCTGAGACGGGTGGCGTCTAAGTAGATACGAACACTCCGCACAAAACAGTGCAGAATGCCGAGCACTTTTTCTCGGAAACCTAAACTGCAATCGAGAATATTCCAGAGATTTTTACTATTATTACTGTTTCAAACAACATGACACTGTTTTGAAATCGATTGAGCGATTATTGACAAAGTGGCTTTTTTGGAAGACAAACATTTGCCTTGCTATAGCAAAGAAAAATGAGAAATTTTTGAGTCATGGGTTTTTGCCATGAAAAGGTAGTTTTGACGCTGACTCATCATCTTTTGATCAACGGGATGTTCCAAGAGAAACAACTGATGATTTAAACGAATCTGAGACGGGTGGCGTCGAAGTAGATACGAACACTCCGCACAAAACAGTGCAGAATGCCGAGCACTTTTTCTCGGAAACTTGGAGTGCAATCGAGAAGATTTCAGAGATCTTTACTATTATTACTGTTTCAAACAACATGACACTGTTTTGAAATCGATTGAGCGATTATTGACAAAGTGGCTTTTTTGGAAGACAAACATTTTGCTATAGCAAGGAAAAATGAGAAATTTTTGAGTCATGGGTTCTTGCCATGAAAAGGAAGTTTTGACGCTGACTCATCATCTTTTGATCAACGGGATGTTCCAAGAGAAGCAACTGATGATTTAAACGAATCTGAGACGGGTGGCTTCGAAGTAGATACGAACACTCCGCACAAAACAGTGCAGAATGTCGAGCACTTTTTCTCGGAAACTTAAACTGCAATCGAGAAGATTTCAGAGATCTTTACTATTATAACTGTTTCAAACAACATGACACTGTTTTGAAATCGATTGAGCGATTATTGACAAAGTGGCTTTTTTGGAAGACAAACATTTTGCTATAGCAAGGAAAAATGAGAAATTTTTGAGTCATGGGTTCTTGCCATGAAAAGGAAGTTTTGACGCTGACTCATCATCTTTTGATCAACAGGATGTTCCAAGAGAAGCAACTGATGATTTAAACGAATCTGAGACGGGTGGCTTCGAAGTAGATACGAACACTCCGCACAAAACAGTGCAGAATGCCGAGCACTTTTTCTCGGAAACTTGGAGTGCAATCGAGAAGATTTCAGAGATCTTTACTATTATTACTGCTTCAAACAACATGACACTGTTTTAAAATCGATTGAGCGATTATTGACAAAGTGGCTTTTTTGGAAGACAAAACATTTGCCTTGCTATAGCAAGGAAAAATGAGAAATTTTTGAGTCATGGGTTCTTGCCATGGAAAGGTAGTTTTGACGCTGACTCATCATCTTTTGGTCAACGGGATGTTCCAAGAGAAGCAACTGATGATTTAAACGAATCTGAGACGGGTGGCGTCGAAGTAGATACGAACACTCCGCACAAAACAGTGCAGAATGCCGAGCACTTTTTCTCGGAAACTTGGAGTGCAATCGAGAAGATTTCAGAGATCTTTACTATTATTACTGTTTCAAACAACATGACACTGTTTTGAAATCGATTGAGCGATTATTGACAAAGTGGCTTTTTTGGGACAAACATTTTGCTATAGCAAGGAAAAATGAGAAATTTTTGAGTCATGGGTTCTTGCCATGAAAAGGAAGTTTTGACGCTGACTCATCATCTTTTGATCAACGGGATGTTCCAAGAGAAGCAACTGATGATTTAAACGAATCTGAGACGGGTGGCGTCGAAGTAGATACGAACACTCCGCACAAAACAGTGCAGAATGCCGAGCACTTTTTCTCGGAAACTTGGAGTGCAATCGAGAAGATTTCAGAGATCTTTACTATTATTACTGTTTCAAACAACATGACACTGTTTTGAAATCGATTGAGCGATTATTGACAAAGTGGCTTTTTTGGGACAAACATTTTGCTATAGCAAGGAAAAATGAGAAATTTTTGAGTCATGGGTTCTTGCCATGAAAAGGAAGTTTTGACGCTGACTCATCATCTTTTGATCAACGGGATGTTCCAAGAGAAGCAACTGATGATTTAAACGAATCTGAGACGGGTGGCGTCTTAGTAGATACGAACACTCCGCACAAAACAGTGCAGAATGCCGAGCACTTTTTCTCGGAAACCTAAACTGCAATCGAGAAGATTTCAGAGATCTTTACTATTATAACTGTTTCAAACAACATGACACTGTTTTGAAATCGATTGAGCGATTATTGACAAAGTGGCTTTTTTGGAAGACAAACATTTGCGCTATAGCAAGGAAAAATGAGAAATTTTTGAGTCATGGGTTCTTGCCATGAAAATGTAGTTTTGACGCTGACTCATCATCTTTTGATCAACGGGAGGTTCCATGAGAAGCAACTGATGACTCAAACGAATCTGAGACGGGTGGCGTCTAAGTAGATACGAACACTCCGCACAAAACAGTGCAGAATGCCGAGCACTTTTTCTCGGAAACCTAAACTGCAATCGAGAATATTCCAGAGATTTTTACTATTATTACTGTTTCAAACAACATGACACTGTTTTGAAATCGATTGAGCGATTATTGACAAAGTGGCTTTTTTGGAAGACAAACATTTGCCTTGCTATAGCAAAGAAAAATGAGAAATTTTTGAGTCATGGGTTTTTGCCATGAAAAGGTAGTTTTGACGCTGACTCATCATCTTTTGATCAACGGGATGTTCCAAGAGAAACAACTGATGATTTAAACGAATCTGAGACGGGTGGCGTCGAAGTAGATACGAACACTCCGCACAAAACAGTGCAGAATGCCGAGCACTTTTTCTCGGAAACTTGGAGTGCAATCGAGAAGATTTCAGAGATCTTTACTATTATTACTGTTTCAAACAACATGACACTGTTTTGAAATCGATTGAGCGATTATTGACAAAGTGGCTTTTTTGGAAGACAAACATTTTGCTATAGCAAGGAAAAATGAGAAATTTTTGAGTCATGGGTTCTTGCCATGAAAAGGAAGTTTTGACGCTGACTCATCATCTTTTGATCAACGGGATGTTCCAAGAGAAGCAACTGATGATTTAAACGAATCTGAGACGGGTGGCTTCGAAGTAGATACGAACACTCCGCACAAAACAGTGCAGAATGTCGAGCACTTTTTCTCGGAAACTTAAACTGCAATCGAGAAGATTTCAGAGATCTTTACTATTATAACTGTTTCAAACAACATGACACTGTTTTGAAATCGATTGAGCGATTATTGACAAAGTGGCTTTTTCGGAAGACAAACATTTGCTTTGCTATAGCAAGGAAAAATGAGAAATTTTTGAGTCATGGGTTCTTGCCATGAACAGGTAGTTTTGACGCTGACTCATCATCTTTTGATCAACGGGATGTTCCATGAGAAGCAACTGATGATTCAAACGAATCTGAGACGGGTGGCATCGAAGTAGATACGAACACTCCGCACAAAACAGTGCAGAATGCCGAGCACTTTTTCTCGGAAACTTAAACTGCAATCGAGAAGATTTCAGAAATCTTTACTATTATAACTGTTTCAAACAACATGACACTGTTTTGAAATCGATTGAGCGATTATTGACAAAGTGGCTTTTTCGGAAGACAAACATTTGCCTTGCTATAGCAAGGAAAAATGAGAAATTTTTGAGTCATGGGTTCTTGTCATGAAAAGGTAGTTTTGATGCTGACTCATCATCTTTTGATCAACGGGATGTTCCAAGAGAAGCAACTGATGATTTAAACGAATCTGAGACGGGTGGCGTCGAAGTAAATACGAACACTCCGCACAAAACAGTGCAGAATGCCGAGCACTTTTTCTCGGAAACTTGGAGTGCAATCGAGAAGATTTCAGAGATCTTTACTATTATTACTGTTTCAAACAACATGACACTGTTTTGAAATCGATTGAGCGATTATTGACAAAGTGGCTTTTTTAGAAGACAAACATTTTGCTATAGCAAGGAAAAATGAGAAATTTTCGAGTCATGGGTTCTTGCCATGAAAAGGAAGTTTTGACGCTGACTCATCATCTTTTGATCAACGGGATGTTCCAAGAGAAGCAACTGATGATTTAAACGAATCTGAGACGGGTGGCTTCGAAGTAGATACGAACACTCCGCACAAAACAGTGCAGAATGCCGAGCACTTTTTCTCGGAAACTTGGAGTGCAATCGAGAAGATTTCAGAGATCTTTACTATTATTACTGCTTCAAACAACATGACACTGTTTTGAAATCGATTGAGCGATTATTGACAAAGTGGCTTTTTTGGAAGACAAACATTTGCCTTGCTATAGCAAAGAAAAATGAGAAATTTTTGAGTCATGGGTTCTTGCCATGAAAATGTAGTTTTGACGCTGACTCATCATCTTTTGATCAACGGGAGGTTCCTTGAGAAGCAACTGATGATTCAAACGAATCTGAGACGGGTGGCGTCTAAGTAGATACGAACACTCCGCACAAAACAGTGCAGAATGCCGAGCACTTTTTCTCGGAAACTTAAACTGCAATCGAGAAGATTTCAGAGATCTTTACTATTATAACTGTTTCAAACAACATGACACTGTTTTGAAATCGATTGAGCGATTATTGACAAAGTGGCTTTTTTGGAAGACAAAACATTTGCCTTGCTATAGCAAGGAAAAATGAGAAATTTTTGAGTCATGGGTTCTTGCCATGAACAGGTAGTTTTGACGCTGACTCATCATCTTCTGATCAACGGGATGTTCCATGAGAAGCAACTGATGATTCAAACGAATCTGAGACGGGTGGCATCGAAGTAGATACGAACACTCCGCACAAAACAGTGCAGAATGCCGAGCACTTTTTCTCGGAAACTTGGAGTGCAATCGAGAAGATTCCAGAGATCTTTACTATTATTACTGTTTCAAACAACATGACACTGTTTTGAAATCGATTGAGCGATTATTGACAAAGTGGCTTCTTTGGAAGACAAACATTTGCCTTGCTATAGCAAGGAAAAATGAGAAATTTTTGAGTCATGGGTTCTTGTCATGAAAAGGTAGTTTTGATGCTGACTCATCATCTTTTGATCAACGGGATGTTCCAAGAGAAGCAACTGATGATTTAAACGAATCTGAGACGGGTGGCGTCGAAGTAAATACGAACACTCCGCACAAAACAGTGCAGAATGCCGAGCACTTTTTCTCGGAAACTTGGAGTGCAATCGAGAAGATTTCAGAGATCTTTACTATTATTACTGTTTCAAACAACATGACACTGTTTTGAAATCGATTGAGCGATTATTGACAAAGTGGCTTTTTTAGAAGACAAACATTTTGCTATAGCAAGGAAAAATGAGAAATTTTCGAGTCATGGGTTCTTGCCATGAAAAGGAAGTTTTGACGCTGACTCATCATCTTTTGATCAACGGGATGTTCCAAGAGAAGCAACTGATGATTTAAACGAATCTGAGACGGGTGGCGTCGAAGTAAATACGAACACTCCGCACAAAACAGTGCAGAATGCCGAGCACTTTTTCTCGGAAACTTGGAGTGCAATCGAGAAGATTTCAGAGATCTTTACTATTATTACTGCTTCAAACAACATGACACTGTTTTGAAATCGATTGAGCGATTATTGACAAAGTGGCTTTTTTGGAAGACAAACATTTGCCTTGCTATAGCAAGGAAAAATGAGAAATTTTTGAGTCATGGGTTCTTGCCATGAAAAGGTAGTTTTGACGCTGACTCATCATCTTTTGATCAACGGGATGTTCCAAGAGAAGCAACTGATGATTTAAACGAATCTGAGACGGGTGGCGTCGAAGTAGATACGAAAACTCCGCACAAAACAGTGCAGAATGCCGAGCACTTTTTCTCGGAAACCTAAACTGCAATCGAGAAGATTTCAGAGATCTTTACTTTTATTACTGTTTCAAACAACATGACACTGTTTTGAAATCGATTGAGCGATTATTGACAAAGTGGCTTTTTTGGAAGACAAAACATTTGCCTTGCTATAGCAAGGAAAAATGAGAAATTTTTGAGTCATGGGTTCTTGCCATGAAAAGGTAGTTTTGACGCTGACTCATCATCTTTTGGTCAACGGGATGTTCCATGAGAAGCAACTGATGATTCAAACGAATCTGAGACGGGTGGCATCGAAGTAGATACGAACACTCCGCACAAAACAGTGCAGAATGCCGAGCACTTTTTCTCGGAAACTTGGAGTGCAATCGAGAAGATTCCAGAGATCTTCACTATTATTACTGTTTCAAACAACATGACACTGTTTTGAAATCGATTGAGCGATTATTGATAAAGTGGCTTTTTTGGAAGACAAACATTTGCCTTGCTATAGCAAGGAAAAATGAGAAATTTTTGAGTCATGGGTTCTTGTCATGAAAAGGTAGTTTTGATGCTGACTCATCATCTTTTGATCAACGGGATGTTCCAAGAGAAGCAACTGATGATTTAAACGAATCTGAGACGGGTGGCGTCGAAGTAAATACGAACACTCCGCACAAAACAGTGCAGAATGCCGAGCACTTTTTCTCGGAAACTTGGAGTGCAATCGAGAAGATTTCAGAGATCTTTACTATTATTACTGTTTCAAACAACATGACACTGTTTTGAAATCGATTGAGCGATTATTGACAAAGTGGCTTTTTTGGAAGACAAAACATTTGCCTTGCTATAGCAAGGAAAAATGAGAAATTTTTGAGTCATGGGTTCTTGCCATGAAAAGGTAGTTTTGACGCTGACTCATCATTTTTTTTTGGTCAACGGGATGTTCCATGAGAAGCAACTGATGATTCAAACGAATCTGAGACGGGTGGCATCGAAGTAGATACGAACACTCCGCACAAAACAGTGCAGAATGCCGAGCACTTTTTCTCGGAAACTTGGAGTGCAATCGAGAAGATTTCAGAGATCTTTACTATTATTACTGTTTCAAACAACATGACACTGTTTTGAAATCGATTGAGCGATTATTGACAAAGTGGCTTTTTTGGAAGACAAACATTTTGCTATAGCAAGGAAAAATGAGAAATTTTTGAGTCATGGGTTCTTGCCATGAAAAGGAAGTTTTGACGCTGACTCATCATCTTTTGATCAACAGGATGTTCCAAGAGAAGCAACTGATGATTTAAACGAATCTGAGACGGGTGGCTTCGAAGTAGATACGAACACTCCGCACAAAACAGTGCAGAATGCCGAGCACTTTTTCTCGGAAACTTGGAGTGCAATCGAGAAGATTTCAGAGATCTTTACTATTATTACTGCTTCAAACAACATGACACTGTTTTGAAATCGATTGAGCGATTATTGACAAAGTGGCTTTTTTGGAAGACAAACATTTGCCTTGCTATAGCAAGGAAAAATGAGAAATTTTTGAGTCATGGGTTCTTGCCATGAAAAGGTAGTTTTGACGCTGACTCATCATTTTTTGATCAACGGGATGTTCCAAGAGAAGCAACTGATGATTTAAACGAATCTGAGACGGGTGGCGTCGAAGTAGATACGAACACTCCGCACAAAACAGTGCAGAATGCCGAGCACTTTTTCTCGGAAACCTAAACTGCAATCGAGAAGATTTCAGAGATCTTCACTTTTATTACTGTTTCAAACAACATGACACTGTTTTGAAATCGATTGAGCGATTATTGACAAAGTGGCTTTTTTGGAAGACAAAACATTTGCCTTGCTATAGCAAGGAAGAATGAGAAATTTTTGAGTCATGGGTTCTTGCCATGGAAAGGTAGTTTTGACGCTGACTCATCATCTTTTGGTCAACGGGATGTTCCAAGAGAAGCAACTGATGATTTAAACGAATCTGAGACGGGTGGCGTCGAAGTAGATACGAACACTCCGCACAAAACAGTGCAGAATGCCGAGCACTTTTTCTCGGAAACTTGGAGTGCAATCGAGAAGATTTCAGAGATCTTTACTATTATTACTGTTTCAAACAACATGACACTGTTTTGAAATCGATTGAGCGATTATTGACAAAGTGGCTTTTTTGGGACAAACATTTTGCTATAGCAAGGAAAAATGAGAAATTTTTGAGTCATGGGTTCTTGCCATGAAAAGGAAGTTTTGACGCTGACTCATCATCTTTTGATCAACGGGATGTTCCAAGAGAAGCAACTGATGATTTAAACGAATCTGAGACGGGTGGCGTCGAAGTAGATACGAACACTCCGCACAAAACAGTGCAGAATGCCGAGCACTTTTTCTCGGAAACTTGGAGTGCAATCGAGAAGATTTCAGAGATCTTTACTATTATTACTGTTTCAAACAACATGACACTGTTTTGAAATCGATTGAGCGATTATTGACAAAGTGGCTTTTTTGGGACAAACATTTTGCTATAGCAAGGAAAAATGAGAAATTTTTGAGTCATGGGTTCTTGCCATGAAAAGGAAGTTTTGACGCTGACTCATCATCTTTTGATCAACGGGATGTTCCAAGAGAAGCAACTGATGATTTAAACGAATCTGAGACGGGTGGCTTCGAAGTAGATACGAACACTCCGCACAAAACAGTGCAGAATGTCGAGCACTTTTTCTCGGAAACTTGGAGTGCAATCGAGAAGATTTCAGAGATCTTTACTATTATTACTGCTTCAAACAACATGACACTGTTTTGAAATCGATTGAGCGATTATTGACAAAGTGGCTTTTTTGGAAGACAAAAATTTCCTTGCTATAGCAAGGAAAAATGAGAAATTTTTGAGTCATGGGTTCTTGCCATGAAAAGGTAGTTTTGACGCTGACTCATCATCTTTTGATCAACGGGATGTTCCATGAGAAGCAACTGATGATTCAAACGAATCTGAGACAAGTGGCGTCTAAGTAGATACGAACACTCCGCACAAAACAGTGCAGAATGCCGAGCACTTTTTCTCGGAAACTTAAACTGCAATCGAGAAGATTTCAGAGATCTTTACTATTATAACTGTTTCAAACAACATGACACTGTTTTGAAATCGATTGAGCGATTATTGACAAAGTGGCTTTTTCGGAAGACAAACATTTGCCTTGCTATAGCAAGGAAAAATGAGAAATTTTTGAGTCATGGGTTCTTGCCATGAACAGGTAGTTTTGACGCTGACTCATCATCTTTTGATCAACGGGATGTTCCATGAGAAGCAACTGATGATTCAAACGAATCTGAGACGGGTGGCATCGAAGTAGATACGAACACTCCGCACAAAACAGTGCAGAATGCCGAGCACTTTTTCTCGGAAACTTAAACTGCAATCGAGAAGATTTCAGAGATCTTTACTATTATAACTGTTTCAAACAACATGACACTGTTTTAAAATCGATTGAGCGATTATTGACAAAGTGGCTTTTTCGGAAGACAAACATTTGCCTTGCTATAGCAAGGAAAAATGAGAAATTTTTGAGTCATGGGTTCTTGCCATGAACAGGTAGTTTTGACGCTGACTCATCATCTTTTGATCAACGGGATGTTCCATGAGAAGCAACTGATGATTCAAACGAATCTGAGACGGGTGGCATCGAAGTAGATACGAACACTCCGCACAAAACAGTGCAGAATGCCGAGCACTTTTTCTCGGAAACTTGGAGTGCAATCGAGAAGATTTCAGAGATCCTAACTATTATTACTGCTTCAAACAACATGACACTGTTTTGAAATCGATTGAGCGATTATTGACAAAGTGGCTTTTTTGGAAGACAAACATTTGCCTTGCTATAGCAAGGAAAAATGAAAAATTTTTGAGTCATGGGTTCTTGTCATGAAAAGGTAGTTTTGATGCTGACTCATCATCTTTTGATCAACGGGATGTTCCAAGAGAAGCAACTGATGATTTAAACGAATCTGAGACGGGTGGCGTCGAAGTAGATACGAACACTCCGCACAAAACAGTGCAGAATGCCGAGCACTTTTTCTCGGAAACTTGGAGTGCAATCGAGAAGATTCCAGAGATCTTTACTATCATTACTGCTTCAAACAACATGACACTGTTTTGAAATCGATTGAGCGATTATTGACAAAGTGGCTTTTTTGGAAGACAAACATTTGCCTTGCTATAGCAAGGAAAAATGAGAAATTTTTGAGTCATGGGTTCTTGCCATGAACAGGTAGTTTTGACGCTGACTCATCATCTTTTGATCAACGGGATGTTCCATGAGAAGCAACTGATGATTCAAACGAATCTGAGACGGGTGGCATCGAAGTAGATACGAACACTCCGCACAAAACAGTGCAGAATGCCGAGCACTTTTTCTCGGAAACTTGGAGTGCAATCGAGAAGATTTCAGAGATCCTAACTATTATTACTGCTTCAAACAACATGACACTGTTTTGAAATCGATTGAGCGATTATTGACAAAGTGGCTTTTTTGGAAGACAAACATTTGCCTTGCTATAGCAAGGAAAAATGAAAAATTTTTGAGTCATGGGTTCTTGTCATGAAAAGGTAGTTTTGATGCTGACTCATCATCTTTTGATCAACGGGATGTTCCAAGAGAAGCAACTGATGATTTAAACGAATCTGAGACGGGTGGCGTCGAAGTAGATACGAACACTCCGCACAAAACAGTGCAGAATGCCGAGCACTTTTTCTCGGAAACTTGGAGTGCAATCGAGAAGATTCCAGAGATCTTTACTATCATTACTGTTTCAAACAACATGACACTGTTTTGAAATCGATTGAGCGATTATTGACAAAGTGGCTTTTTTGGAAGACAAACATTTTGCTATAGCAAGGAAAAATGAGAAATTTTTGAGTCATGGGTTCTTGCCATGAAAAGGAAGTTTTGACGCTGACTCATCATCTTTTGATCAACAGGATGTTCCAAGAGAAGCAACTGATGATTTAAACGAATCTGAGACGGGTGGCTTCGAAGTAGATACGAACACTCCGCACAAAACAGTGCAGAATGCCGAGCACTTTTTCTCGGAAACTTGGAGTGCAATCGAGAAGATTCCAGAGATCTTTACTATCATTACTGCTTCAAACAACATGACACTGTTTTGAAATCGATTGAGCGATTATTGACAAAGTGGCTTTTTTGGAAGACAAACATTTGCCTTGCTATAGCAAGGAAAAATGAGAAATGTTTGAGTCATGGGTTCTTGCCATGAAAAGGTAGTTTTGACGCTGACTCATCATTTTTTGATCAACGGGATGTTCCAAGAGAAGCAACTGATGATTTAAACGAATCTGAGACGGGTGGCGTCGAAGTAGATACGAACACTCCGCACAAAACAGTGCAGAATGCCGAGCACTTTTTCTCGGAAACCTAAACTGCAATCGAGAAGATTTCATAGATTTTTACTTTTATTACTGTTTCAAACAACATGACACTGTTTTGAAATCGATTGAGCGATTATTGACAAAGTGGCTTTTTTGGAAGACAAAACATTTGCCTTGCTATAGCAAGGAAAAATGAGAAATTTTTGAGTCATGGGTTCTTGCCATGAAAAGGTAGTTTTGACGCTGACTCATCATCTTTTGGTCAACGGGATGTTCTATGAGAAGCAACTGATGATTCAAACGAATCTGAGACGGGTGGCATCGAAGTAGATACGAACACTCCGCACAAAACAGTGCAGAATGCCGAGCACTTTTTCTCGGAAACTTGGAGTGCAATCGAGAAGATTCCAAAGATCTTTACTATTATTACTGTTCCAAACAACATGACACTGTTTTGAAATCGATTGAGCGATTATTGACAAAGTGGCTTTTTTGGAAGACAAACATTTGCCTTGCTATAGCAAGGAAAAATGAGAAATTTTTGAGTCATGGGTTCTTGCCATGAAAATGTAGTTTTGACGCTGACTCATCATCTTTTGATCAACGGGAGGTTCCATGAGAAGCAACTGATGATTCAAACGAATCTGAGACGGGTGGCGTCTAAGTAGATACGAACACTCCGCACAAAACAGTGCAGAATGCCGAGCACTTTTTCTCGGAAACTTGGAGTGCAATCGAGAAGATTTCAGAGATCTTTACTATTATTACTGTTTCAAACAACATGACACTGTTTTGTAATCGATTGAGCGATTATTGACAAAGTGGCTTTTTTGGAAGACAAACATTTTGCTATAGCAAGGAAAAATGAGAAATTTTTGAGTCATGGGTTCTTGCCATGAAAAGGTAGTTTTGACGCTGACTCATCATCTTTTGATCAACGGGATGTTCCAAGAGAAGCAACTGATGATTTAAACGAATCTGAGACGGGTGGCGTCGAAGTAGATACGAACACTCCGCACAAAACAGTGCAGAATGCCGAGCACTTTTTCTCGGAAACTTGGAGTGCAATCGAGAAGATTCCAGAGATCTTCACTATTATTACTGCTCCAAACAACATGACACTGTTTTGAAATCGATTGAGCGATTATTGACAAAGTGGCTTTTTTGGAAGACAAACATTTGCCTTGCTATAGCAAGGAAAAATGAGAAATTCTTGAGTCATGAGTTCTTGCCATGAAAAGGTAGTTCTGACGCTGACCCATCATCTTTTGATCAACGGGATGTTCCAAGAGGAGCAACTGATGATTTAAACGAATCTGAGACGGGTGGCGTCGAAGTAGATACGAACACTCCGCACAAAACAGTGCAGAATGCCGAGCACTTTTTCTCGGAAACTTAAACTGCAATCGAGAAGATTTCAGAGATCTTTACTATTATTACTGCTTCAAACAACATGACACTGTTTTAAAATCGATTGAGCGATTATTGACAAAGTGGCTTTTTTGGAAGACAAAATTTGCCTTGCATAGCAAGGAAAAATGAAAAATTTTTGAGTCATGGGTTCTTGCCATGAAAAGGTAGTTTTGACGCTGACTCATCATATTTTGATCAACGGGATGTTCCAAGAGAAGCAACTGATGATTTACACGAATCTGAGACGGGTGGCGTCGAAGTAGATACGAACACTCCGCACAAAACAGTGCAGAATGCCAAGCACTTTTTCTCGGAAACTTGGAGTGCAATCGAGAAGATTTAAGAGATCTTTACTATTATTACTGCTTCAAACAACATGACACTGTATTGAAATCGATTGAGCGATTATTGACAAAGTGGCTTTTTTGGAAGACAAACATTTGCCTTGCTATAGCAAGGAAAAATGAGAAATTTTTGAATCATGGGTTCTTGCCATGAAAAGGTAGTTTTGACGCTGACTCATCATATTTTGATCAAAGGGATGTTCCAAGAGAAGCAACTGATGATTTAAACGAATCTGAGACGGGTGGCGTCGAAGTAGATACGAACACTCCGCACAAAACAGTGCAGAATGCCGAGCACTTTTTCTCGGAAACCTAAACTGCAATCGAGAAGATTTCAGAGATCTTTACTTTTGTTACTGTTTCAAACAACATGACACTGTTTTGAAATCGATTGAGCGATTATTGACAAAGTGGCTTTTTTGGAAGACAAAACATTTGCCTTGCTATAGCAAGGAAAAATGAGAAATTTTTGAATCATGGGTTCTTGCCATGAAAAGGTTGTTTTGACGCTGACTCATCATATTTTGATCAACGGGATGTTCCATGAGAAGCAACTGATGATTCAAACGAATCTGAGACGGGTGGCGTCGAAGTAGATACGAACACTCCGCACAAAACAGTGCAGAATGCCGAGCACTTTTTCTCGGAACCTAAACTGCAATCGAGAAGATTTCAGAGATCTTTACTATTATTACTGTTTCAAACAGCATGACACTGTTTTGAAATCGATTGAGCGATTATTGACAAAGTGGCTTTTTTGGAAGACAAACATTTGCGCTATAGCCAAGGAAAAATGAGAAATTTTTGAGTCATGGGTTCTTGCCATGAAAAGGTAGTTTTGACGCTGACTCATCATATTTTGATCAACGGGATGTTCCATGAGAAGCAACTGATGATTCAAACGAATCTGAGACGGGTGGCGTCGAAGTAGATACGAACACTCCGCACAAAACAGTGCAGAATGCCGAGCACTTTTTCTCGGAAACTTGGAGTGCAATCGAGAAGATTTCAGAGATCTTTACTATCATTACTGCTTCAAATAACATGACACTGTTTTGAAATCGATTGAGCGATTATTGACAAAGTGGCTTTTTTGGAAGACAAACATTTGCCTTGCTATAGCAAGGAAAAATGAGAAATTTTTGAGTCATGGGTTCTTGCCATGAAAATGTAGTTTTGACGCTGACTTATCATCTTTTGATCAACGGGAGGTTCCATGAGAAGCAACTGATGATTCAAACGAATCTGAGACGGGTGGCGTCTAAGTAGATACGAACACTCCGCACAAAACAGTGCAGAATGCCGAGCACTTTTTCTCGGAAACTTAAACTGCAATCGAGAAGATTTCAGAGATCTTTACTATTATAACTGTTTCAAACAACATGACACTGTTTTGAAATCGATTGAGCGATTATTGACAAAGTGGCTTTTTTGGAAGACAAAACATTTGCCTTGCTATAGCAAGGAAAAATGAGAAATTTTTGAGTCATGGGTTCTTGCCATGAACAGGTAGTTTTGACGCTGACTCATCATCTTTTGATCAACGGGATGTTCCATGAGAAGCAACTGATGATTCAAACGAATCTGAGACGGGTGGCATCGAAGTAGATACGAACACTCCGCACAAAACAGTGCAGAATGCCGAGCACTTTTTCTCGGAAACTTGGAGTGCAATCGAGAAGATTCCAGAGATCTTTACTATTATTACTGTTTCAAACAACATGACACTGTTTTGAAATCGATTGAGCGATTATTGACAAAGTGGCTTTTTTGGAAGACAAACATTTGCCTTGCTATAGCAAGGAAAAATGAGAAATTTTTGAGTCATGGGTTCTTGTCATGAAAAGGTAGTTTTGATGCTGACTCATCATCTTTTGATCAACGGGATGTTCCAAGAGAAGCAACTGATGATTTAAACGAATCTGAGACGGGTGGCGTCGAAGTAAATACGAACACTCCGCACAAAACAGTGCAGAATGCCGAGCACTTTTTCTCGGAAACTTGGAGTGCAATCGAGAAGATTTCAGAGATCTTTACTATTATTACTGTTTCAAACAACATGACACTGTTTTGAAATCGATTGAGCGATTATTGACAAAGTGGCTTTTTTGGAAGACAAACATTTTGCTATAGCAAGGAAAAATGAGAAATTTTTGAGTCATGGGTTCTTGCCATGAAAAGGAAGTTTTGACGCTGACTCATCATCTTTTGATCAACGGGATGTTCCAAGAGAAGCAACTGATGATTTAAACGAATCTGAGACGGGTGGCTTCGAAGTAGATACGAACACTCCGCACAAAACAGTGCAGAATGCCGAGCACTTTTTCTCGGAAACTTGGAGTGCAATCGAGAAGATTTCAGAGATCTTTACTATTATTACTGCTTCAAACAACATGACACTCTTTTGAAATCGATTGAGCGATTATTGACAAAGTGGCTTTTTTGGAAGACAAACATTTTGCTATAGCAAGGAAAAATGAGAAATTTTTGAGTCATGGGTTCTTGCCATGAAAAGGTAGTTTTGACGCTGACTCATCATCTTTTGATCAACGGGATGTTCCAAAAGAAGCAACTGATGATTTAAACGAATCTGAGACGGGTGGCTTCGAAGTAGATACGAACACTCCGCACAAAACAGTGCAGAATGTCGAGCACTTTTTCTCGGAAACTTGGAGTGCAATCGAGAAGATTTCAGAGATCTTTACTATTATTACTGCTTCAAACAACATGACACTGTTTTGAAATCGATTGAGCGATTATTGACAAAGTGGCTTTTTTGGAAGACAAAACATTTGCCTTGCTATAGCAAGGAAAAATGAGAAATTTTTGAGTCATGGGTTCTTGCCATGAAAAGGTAGTTTTGACGCTGACTCATCATCTTTTGGTCAACGGGATGTTCCATGAGAAGCAACTGATGATTCAAACGAATCTGAGACGGGTGGCATCGAAGTAGATACGAACACTCCGCACAAAACAGTGCAGAATGCCGAGCACTTTTTCTCGGAAACTTGGAGTGCAATCGAGAAGATTTCAGAGATCTTTACTATTATTACTGTTTCAAACAACATGACACTGTTTTGAAATCGATTGAGCGATTATTGACAAAGTGCCTTTTTTGGAAGACAAACATTTGACTTGCTATAGCAAGGAAAAATGAGAAATTTTTGAGTCATGGGTTCTTGCCATGAAAAGGTAGTTTTGACGCTGACTCATTATCTTTTGATCAACGGGATGTTCCAAGAGAAGCAACTGATGATTCAAACGAATCTGAGACGGGTGGCGTCTTAATAGATACGAACACTCCGCACAAAACAGTGCAGAATGCCGAGCACTTTTTCTCGGAAACCTAAACTGCAATCGAGAAGATTTCAGAGATCTTTACTATTATAACTGTTTCAAACAACATGACACTGTTTTGAAATCGATTGAGCGATTATTGACAAAGTGGCTTTTTTGGAAGACAAACATTTGCTTTGCTATAGCAAGGAAAAATGAGAAATTTTTGAGTCATGGGTTCTTGCCATGAAAATGTAGTTTTGACGCTGACTCATCATCTTTTGATCAACGGGAGGTTCCATGAGAAGCAACTGATGATTCAAACGAATCTGAGACGGGTGGCGTCTAAGTAGATACGAACACTCCGCACAAAACAGTGCAGAATGCCGAGCACTTTTTCTCGGAAACCTAAACTGCAATCGAGAAGATTTCAGAGATCTTTACTTTTATTACTGTTTCAAACAACATGACACTGTTTTGAAATCGATTGAGCGATTATTGACAAAGTGGCTTTTTTGGAAGACAAACATTTGCCTTGCTATAGCAAGGAAAAATGAGAAATTTTTGAGTCATGGGTTCTTGTCATGAAAAGGTAGTTTTGATGCTGACTCATCATCTTTTGATCAACGGGATGTTCCAAGAGAAGCAACTGATGATTTAAACGAATCTGAGACGGGTGGCGCCGAAGTAAATACGAACACTCCGCACAAAACAGTGCAGAATGCCGAGCACTTTTTCTCGGAAACTTGGAGTGCAATCGAGAAGATTTCAGAGATCTTTACTATTATTACTGTTTCAAACAACATGACACTGTTTTGAAATCGATTGAGCGATTATTGACAAAGTGGCTTTTTTGGAAGACAAACATTTTGCTATAGCAAGGAAAAATGAGAAATTTTTGAGTCATGGGTTCTTGCCATGGAAAGGAAGTTTTGACGCTGACTCATCATCTTTTGATCAACAGGATGTTCCAAGAGAAGCAACTGATGATTTTAACGAATCTGAGACGGGTGGCTTCGAAGTAGATACGAACACTCCGCACAAAACAGTGCAGAATGCCGAGCACTTTTTCTCGGAAACTTGGAGTGCAATCGAGAAGATTTCAGAGATCTTTACTATTATTACTGTTTCAAACAACATGACACTGTTTTGAAATCGATTGAGCGATTATTGACAAAGTGGCTTTTTTGGAAGACAAACATTTTGCTATAGCAAGGAAAAATGAGAAATTTTTGAGTCATGGGTTCTTGCCATGAAAAGGAAGTATAGACGCTGACTCATCATCTTTTGATCAACGGGATGTTCCAAGAGAAGCAACTGATGATTTAAACGAATCTGAGACGGGTGGCTTCGAAGTAGATACGAACACTCCGCACAAAACAGTGCAGAATGTCGAGCACTTTTTCTCGGAAACTTGGAGTGCAATCGAGAAGATTTCAGAGATCTTTACTATTATTACTGCTTCAAACAACATGACACTGTTTTGAAATCGATTGAGCGATTATTGACAAAGTGGCTTTTTTGGAAGACAAAAATTTCCTTGCTATAGCAAGGAAAAATGAGAAATTTTTGAGTCATGGGTTCTTGCCATGAAAAGGTAGTTTTGACGCTGACTCATCATCTTTTGATCAACGGGATGTTCCATGAGAAGCAACTGATGATTCAAACGAATCTGAGACAAGTGGCGTCTAAGTAGATACGAACACTCCGCACAAAACAGTGCAGAATGCCGAGCACTTTTTCTCGGAAACTTAAACTGCAATCGAGAAGATTTCAGAGATCTTTACTATTATAACTGTTTCAAACAACATGACACTGTTTTGAAATCGATTGAGCGATTATTGACAAAGTGGCTTTTTTGGAAGACAAAACATTTGCCTCGCTATAGCAAGGAAAAATGAGAAATTTTTGAGTCATGGGTTCTTGCCATGAAAAGGAAGTATAGACGCTGACTCATCATCTTTTGATCAACGGGATGTTCCAAGAGAAGCAACTGATGATTTAAACGAATCTGAGACGGGTGGCTTCGAAGTAGATACGAACACTCCGCACAAAACAGTGCAGAATGTCGAGCACTTTTTCTCGGAAACTTGGAGTGCAATCGAGAAGATTTCAGAGATCTTTACTATTATTACTGCTTCAAACAACATGACACTGTTTTGAAATCGATTGAGCGATTATTGACAAAGTGGCTTTTTTGGAAGACAAACATTTGCCTTGCTATAGCAAGGAGAAATGAGAAATTTTTGAGTCATGGGTTCTTGCCATGAAAATGTAGTTTTGACGCTGACTTATCATCTTTTGATCAACGGGAGGTTCCATGAGAAGCAACTGATGATTCAAACGAATCTGAGACGGGTGGCGTCTAAGTAGATACGAACACTCCGCACAAAACAGTGCAGAATGCCGAGCACTTTTTCTCGGAAACTTAAACTGCAATCGAGAAGATTTCAGAGATCTTTACTATTATAACTGTTTCAAACAACATGACACTGTTTTGAAATCGATTGAGCGATTATTGACAAAGTGGCTTTTTTGGAAGACAAAACATTTGCCTCGCTATAGCAAGGAAAAATGAGAAATTTTTGAGTCATGGGTTCTTGCCATGAACAGGTAGTTTCGACGCTGACTCATCATCTTTTGATCAACGGGATGTTCCATGAGAAGCAACTGATGATTCAAACGAATCTGAGACGGGTGGCATCGAAGTAGATACGAACACTCCGCACAAAACAGTGCAGAATGCCGAGCACTTTTTCTCGGAAACTTGGAGTGCAATCGAGAAGATTTCAGAGATCCTAACTATTATTACTGCTTCAAAAAACATGACACTGTTTTGTAATCGATTGAGCGATTATTGACAAAGTGGCTTTTTTGGAAGACAAACATTTGCCTTGCTATAGCAAGGAAAAATGAGAAATTTTTGAGTCATGGGTTCTTGTCATGAAAAGGTAGTTTTGATGCTGACTCATCATCTTTTGATCAACGGGATGTTCCAAGAGAAGCAACTGATGATTTAAACGAATCTGAGACGGGTGGCGTCGAAGTAAATACGAACACTCCGCACAAAACAGTGCAGAATGCCGAGCACTTTTTCTCGGAAACTTGGAGTGCAATCGAGAAGATTCCAGAGATCTTTACTATTATTACTGTTTCAAACAACATGACACTGTTTTGAAATCGATTGAGCGATTATTGACAAAGTGGCTTTTTTGGAAGACAAACATTTTGCTATAGCAAGGAAAAATGAGAAATTTTTGAGTCATGGGTTCTTGCCATGAAAAGGAAGTTTTGACGCTGACTCATCATCTTTTGATCAACGGGATGTTCCAAGAGAAGCAACTGATGATTTAAACGAATCTGAGACGGGTGGCTTCGAAGTAGATACGAACACTCCGCACAAAACAGTGCAGAATGCCGAGCACTTTTTCTCGGAAACTTGGAGTGCAATCGAGAAGATTTCAGAGATCTTTACTATTATCACTGTTTCAAACAACATGACACTGTTTTGAAATCGATTGAGCGATTATTGACAAAGTGGCTTTTTTGGAAGACAAACATTTGCCTTTTTAGCAAGGAAAAATGAGAAATTTTTGAGTCATGGGTTCTTGTCATGAAAAGGTAGTTTTGACGCTGACTCATTATCTTTTGATCAACGGGATGTTCCAAGAGAAGCAACTGATGATTCAAACGAATCTGAGACGGGTGGCATCAAAGTAGATACGAACACTCCGCACAAAACAGTGCAGAATGCCGAGCACTTTTTCTCGGAAACTTGGAGTGCAATCGAGAAGATTCCAGAGATCTTTACTATTATTACTGTTTCAAACAACATGACACTGTTTTGAAATCGATTGAGCGATTATTGACATAGTGGCTTTTTTGGAAGACAAACATTTGCCTTGCTATAGCAAGGAAAAATGAGAAATTTTTGAGTCATGGGTTCTTGCCATGAAAAGGAAGTTTTGAGGCTGACTCATCATCTTTTGATCAACGGGATGTTCCATGAGAAGCAACTGATGATTTAAACGAATCTGAGACGGGTGGCGTCGAAGTAGATACGAACACTCCGCACAAAACAGTGCAGAATGCCGAGCACTTTTTCTCGGAAACTTGGAGTGCAATCGGGAAGATTTCAGAGATCTTTACTATTATTACTGTTTCAAACAACATGACACTGTTTTGAAATCGATTGAGCGATTATTGACAAAGTGGCTTTTTTGGAAGACAAACATTTGCCTTGCTATAGCAAGGAAAAATGAGAAATTTTTGAGTCATGGGTTCTTGTCATGAAAAGGTAGTTTTGATGCTGACTCATCATCTTTTGATCAACGGGATGTTCCAAGAGAAGCAACTGATGATTTAAACGAATCTGAGACGGGTGGCGTCGAAGTAAATACGAACACTCCGCACAAAACAGTGCAGAATGCCGAGCACTTTTTCTCGGAAACCTAAACTGCAATCGAAAAGATTTCAGAGATCTTTACTATTATAACTGTTTCAAACAACATGACACTGTTTTGAAATCGATTGAGCGATTATTGACAAAGTGGCTTTTTTGGAAGACAAACATTTGCCTTGCTATAGCAAGGAAAAATGAGAAATTTTTGAGTCATGGGTTCTTGCCATGAAAATGTAGTTTTGACGCTGACTCATCATCTTTTGATCAACGGGAGGTTCCATGAGAAGCAACTGATGATTCAAACGAATCTGAGACGGGTGGCGTCTAAGTAGATACGAACACTCCGCACAAAACAGTGCAGAATGCCGAGCACTTTTTCTCGGAAACCTAAACTGCAATCGAGAAGATTTCAGAGATCTTTACTTTTATTACTGTTTCAAACAACATGACACTGTTTTGAAATCGATTGAGCGATAATTGACAAAGTGGCTTTTTTGGAAGACAAACATTTGCCTTGCTATAGCAAGGAAAAATGAGAAATTTTTGAGTCATGGGTTCTTGTCATGAAAAGGTAGTTTTGATGCTGACTCATCATCTTTTGATCAACGGGATGTTCCAAGAGAAGCAACTGATGATTTAAACGAATCTGAGACAGGTGGCGCCGAAGTAAATACGAACACTCCGCACAAAACAGTGCAGAATGCCGAGCACTTTTTCTCGGAAACTTGGAGTGCAATCGAGAAGATTTCAGAGATCTTTACTATTATTACTGTTTCAAACAACATGACACTGTTTTGAAATCGATTGAGCGATTATTGACAAAGTGGCTTTTTTGGAAGACAAACATTTTGCTATAGCAAGGAAAAATGAGAAATTTTTGAGTCATGGGTTCTTGCCATGAAAAGGAAGTTTTGACGCTGACTCATCATCTTTTGATCAACAGGATGTTCCAAGAGAAGCAACTGATGATTTAAACGAATCTGAGACGGGTGGCTTCGAAGTAGATACGAACACTCCGCACAAAACAGTGCAGAATGCCGAGCACTTTTTCTCGGAAACTTGGAGTGCAATCGAGAAGATTTCAGAGATCTTTACTATTATTACTGCTTCAAACAACATGACACTGTTTTGAAATCGATTGAGCGATTATTGACAAAGTGGCTTTTTTGGAAGACAAACATTTGCCTTGCTATAGCAAGGAAAAATGAGAAATTTTTGAGTCATGGGTTCTTGCCATGAAAAGGTAGTTTTGACGCTGACTCATCATTTTTTGATCAACGGGATGTTCCAAGAGAAGCAACTGATGATTTAAACGAATCTGAGACGGGTGGCGTCGAAGTAGATACGAACACTCCGCACAAAACAGTGCAGAATGCCGAGCACTTTTTCTCGGAAACCTAAACTGCAATCGAGAAGATTTCAGAGATCTTTACTTTTATTACTGTTTCAAACAACATGACACTGTTTTGAAATCGATTGAGCGATTATTGACAAAGTGGCTTTTTTGGAAGACAAAACATTTGCCTTGCTATAGCAAGGAAAAATGAGAAATTTTTGAGTCATGGGTTCTTGCCATGGAAATGTAGTTTTGACGCTGACTCATCATCTTTTGATCAACGGGATGTTCCAAGAGAAGCAACTGATGATTTAAACGAATCTGAGACGGGTGGCGTCGAAGTAGATACGAACACTCCGCACAGAACAGTGCAGAATGCCGAGCACTTTTTCTCGGAAACTTGGAGTGCAATCGAGAAGATTTCAGAGATCTTCACTATTATTACTGCTCCAAACAACATGACACTGTTTTGAAATCGATTGAGCGATTATTGACAAAGTGGCTTTTTTGGAAGACAAAAATTTCGTTGCTATAGCGAGGAAAAATGAGAAATTTTTGAGTCATGGGTTCTTGCCATGAAAAGGTAGTTTTGACGCTGACTAATCATCTTTTGATCAACGGGATGTTCCAAGAGAAGCAACTGATGATTTAAACGAATCTGAGACGGGTGGCGTCGAAGTAGATACGAACACTCCGCACAAAACAGTGCAGAATACCGAGCACTTTTTCTCGGAAACCTAAACTGCAATCGAGAAGATTTCAGAGATCTTCACTTTTATTACTGTTTCAAACAACATGACACTGTTTTGAAATCGATTGAGCGATTATTGACAAAGTGGCTTTTTTGGAAGACAAAACATTTGCCTTGCTATAGCAAGGAAAAATGAGAAATTTTTGAGTCATGGGTTCTTGCCATGAAAAGGTAGTTTTGACGCTGACTCATCATCTTTTGGTCAACGGGATGTTCCATGAGAAGCAACTGATGATTCAAACGAATCTGAGACGGGTGGCATCGAAGTAGATACGAACACTCCGCACAAAACAGTGCAGAATGCCGAGCACTTTTTCTCGGAAACTTAAACTGCAATCGAGAAGATTTCAGAGATCTTTACTATTATAACTGTTTCAAACAACATGACACTGTTTTGAAATCGATTGAGCGATTATTGACAAAGTGGCTTTTTTGGAAGACAAACATTTGCCTTGCTATAGCAAGGAAAAATTAGAAATTTTTGAGTCATGGGTTCTTGCCATGAAAAGGAAGTTTTGACGCTGACTCATCATCTTTTGATCAACGGGATGTTCCAAGAGAAGCAACTGATGACTTAAACGAATCTGAGACGGGTGGCGTCGAAGTAAATACGAACACTCCGCACAAAACAGTGCAGAATGCCGAGCTCTTTTTCTCGGAAACTTGGAGTGCAATCGAGAAGATTTCAGAGATCTTCACTTTTATTACTGTTTCAAACAACATGACACTGTTTTGAAATCGATTGAGCGATTATTGACAAAGTGGCTTTTTTGGAAGACAAACATTTTGCTATAGCAAGGAAAAATGAGAAATTTTTGAGTCATGGCTTCTTGCAATGAAAAGGAAGTTTTGACGCTGACTCATCATCTTTTGATCAACGGGATGTTCCAAGAGAAGCAACTGATGATTCAAACGAATCTGAGACGGGTGGCTTCGAAGTAGATACGAACACTCCGCACAAAACAGTGCAGAATGCCGAGCACTTTTTCTCGGAAACTTAAACTGCAATCGATAAGATTTCAGAGATCTTTACTATTATTACTGCTTCAAACAACATGACACTGTTTTGAAATCGATTGAGCGATCATTGACAAAGTGGCTTTTTTGGAAGACAAACATTTGCCTTGCTATAGCAAGGAAAAATGAGAAATTTTTGAGTCATGAGTTCTTGCCATGAAAAGGTAGTTTTGACGCTGACCCATCATCTTTTGATCAACGGGATGTTCCAAGAGGAGCAACTGATGATTTAAACGAATCTGAGACGGGTGGCGTCGAAGTAGATACGAACACTCCGCACAAAACAGTGCAGAATGCCGAGCACTTTTTCTCGGAAACTTGGAGTGCAATCGAGGAGATTTCAGAGATCTTTACTATTATTACTGCTTCAAACAACATGACACTGTTTTGAAATCGATTAAGCGATTATTGACAAAGTGGCTTTTTTGGAAGACAAACCTTTTTCCTTTGCCATGGAAAGGTAGTTTTGACGCTGACTCATCATCTTTTGATCGACGGGATGTTCCATGAGAAGCAACTGATGATTCAAACGAATCTGAGACGGGTGGCGTCGAAGTAGATACGAACACTCCGCACAAAACAGTGCAGAATGCCAAGCACTTTTTTTCGGAAACTTGGAGTGCAATCGAGAAGATTTCAGAGATCTTTACTATTATTACTGCTTCAAACAACATGACACTGTTTTGAAATCGATTGAGCGATTATTGACAAAGTGGCTTTTTTGGAAGACAAACATTTGCCTTGCTATAGCAAGGAAAAATGAGAAATTTTTGAGTCATGGGTTCTTGCCATGAAAAGGTAGTTTTGACGCTGACTCATCATATTTTGATCAACGGGATGTTCCATGAGAAGCAACTGATGATTCAAACGAATCTGAGACGGGTGGCGTCGAAGTAGATACGAACACTCCGCACAAAACAGTGCAGAATGCCGAGCACTTTTTCTCGGAAACTTAAACTGCAATCGAGAAGATTTCAGAGATCTTTACTATTATTACTGCTTCAAACAACATGACACTGTTTTGAAATCGATTGAGCGATCATTGACAAAGTGGCTTTTTTGGAAGACAAACATTTGCCTTGCTATAGCAAGGAAAAATGAGAAATTTTTGAGTCATGGGTTCTTGCCATGAAAAGGTAGTTTTGACGCTGACCCATCATCTTTTGATCAACGGGATGTTCCAAGAGGAGCAACTGATGATTTAAACGAATCTGAGACGGGTGGCGTCGAAGTAGATACGAACACTCCGCACAAAACAGTGCAGAATGCCGAGCACTTTTTCTCGGAAACTTGGAGTGCAATCGAGAAGATTTCAGAGATCTTTACTATTATTACTGCTTCAAACAACAAGACACTGTTTTAAAATCGATTGAGCGATTATTGACAAAGTGGCTTTTTTGGAAGACAAACATTTGCCTTGCTATAGCAAGGAAAAATGAGAAATTTTTGAGTCATGGGTTCTTGCCATGGAAAGGTAGTTTTGACGCTGACTCATCATCTTTTGATCGACGGGATGTTCCATGAGAAGCAACTGATGATTCAAACGAATCTGAGACGGGTGGCGTCGAAGTAGATACGAACACTCCGCACAAAACAGTGCAGAATGCCGAGCACTTTTTCTCGGAAACTTAAACTGCAATCGAGAAGATTTCAGAGATCTTTACTATTATTACTGCTTCAAACAACATGACACTATTTTAAAATCGATTGAGCGATTATTGACAAAGTGGCTTTTTTGGAAGACAAAATTTGCCTTGCATAGCAAGGAAAAATGAAAAATTTTTGAGTCATGGGTTCTTGCCATGAAAAGGTAGTTTTGACGCTGACTCATCATCTTTTGATCAACGGGATGTTCCAAGAGAAGCAACTGATGATTTAAACGAATCTGAGACGGGTGGCGTCGAAGTAGATACGAACACTCCGCACAAAACAGTGCAGAATGCCAAGCACTTTTTTTCGGAAACTTGGAGTGCAATCGAGAAGATTTCAGAGATCTTTACTATTATTACTGCTTCAAACAACATGACACTGTTTTAAAATCGATTGAGCGATTATTGACAAAGTGGCTTTTTTGGAAGACAAAATTTGCCTTGCATAGCAAGGAAAAATGAAAAATTTTTGAGTCATGGGTTCTTGCCATGAAAAGGTAGTTTTGACGCTGACTCATCATCTTTTGATCAACGGGATGTTCCATGAGAAGCAACTGATGATTCAAACGAATCTGAGACGGGTGGCGTCGAAGTAGATACGAACGCTCCGCACAAAACAGTGCAGAATGCCGAGCACTTTTTCTCGGAACCTAAACTGCAATCGAGAAGATTTCAGAGATCTTTACTATTATTACTGTTTCAAACAGCATGATACTGTTTTGAAATCGATTGAGCGATTATTGACAAAGTGGCTTTTTTGGAAGACAAACATTTGCCTTGCTATAGCAAGGAAAAATGAGAAATTTTTGAGTCATGGGTTCTTGCCATGAAAAGGTAGTTTTGACGCTGACCCATCATCTTTTGATCAACGGGATGTTCCAAGAGAAGCAACTGATGATTTAAACGAATCTGAGACGGGTGGCGTCGAAGTAGATACGAACACTCCGCACAAAACAGTGCAGAATGCCGAGCACTTTTTCTCGGAAACTTAAACTGCAATCGAGAAGATTTCAGAGATCTTTACTATTATTACTGCTTCAAACAACATGACACTGTTTTGAAATCGATTGAGCGATCATTGACAAAGTGGCTTTTTTGGAAGACAAACATTTGCCTTGCTATAGCAAGGAAAAATGAGAAATTTTTGAGTCATGGGTTCTTGCCATGGAAAGGTAGTTTTGACGCTGACTCATCATCTTTTGATCGACGGGATGTTCCATGAGAAGCAACTGATGATTCAAACGAATCTGAGACGGGTGGCGTCGAAGTAGATACGAACACTCCGCACAAAACAGTGCAGAATGCCGAGCACTTTTTCTCGGAAACTTAAACTGCAATCGAGAAGATTTCAGAGATCTTTACTATTATTACTGCTTCAAACAACATGACACTATTTTAAAATCGATTGAGCGATTATTGACAAAGTGGCTTTTTTGGAAGACAAAATTTGCCTTGCATAGCAAGGAAAAATGAAAAATTTTTGAGTCATGGGTTCTTGCCATGAAAAGGTAGTTTTGACGCTGACTCATCATCTTTTGATCAACGGGATGTTCCAAGAGAAGCAACTGATGATTTAAACGAATCTGAGACGGGTGGCGTCGAAGTAGATACGAACACTCCGCACAAAACAGTGCAGAATGCCGAGCACTTTTTCTCGGAAACTTGGAGTGCAATCGAGAAGATTTCAGAGATCTTTACTATTATTACTGCTTCAAACAACATGACACTGTTTTGAAATCGATTGAGCGATTATTGACAAAGTGGCTTTTTTGGAAGACAAACATTTGCCTTGCTATAGCAAGGAAAAATGAGAAATTTTTGAGTCATGGGTTCTTGCCATGAAAAGGTAGTTTTGACGCTGACTCATCATATTTCGATCAACGGGATGTTCCATGAGAAGCAACTGATGATTCAAACGAATCTGAGACGGGTGGCGTCGAAGTAGATACGAACACTCCGCACAAAACAGTGCAGAATGCCGAGCACTTTTTCTCGGAAACTTAAACTGCAATCGAGAAGATTTCAGAGATCTTTACTATTATTACTGCTTCAAACAACATGACACTGTTTTGAAATCGATTGAGCGATCATTGACAAAGTGGCTTTTTTGGAAGACAAACATTTGCCTTGCTATAGCAAGGAAAAATGAGAAATTTTTGAGTCATGGGTTCTTGCCATGGAAAGGTAGTTTTGACGCTGACTCATCATCTTTTGATCGACGGGATGTTCCATGAGAAGCAACTGATGATTCAAACGAATCTGAGACGGGTGGCGTCGAAGTAGATACGAACACTCCGCACAAAACAGTGCAGAATGCCAAGCACTTTTTTTCGGAAACTTGGAGTGCAATCGAGAAGATTTCAGAGATCTTTACTATTATTACTGCTTCAAACAACATGACACTGTTTTAAAATCGATTGAGCGATTATTGACAAAGTGGCTTTTTTGGAAGACAAAATTTGCCTTGCATAGCAAGGAAAAATGAAAAATTTTTGAGTCATGGGTTCTTGCCATGAAAAGGTAGTTTTGACGCTGACTCATCATCTTTTGATCAACGGGATGTTCCATGAGAAGCAACTGATGATTCAAACGAATCTGAGACGGGTGGCGTCGAAGTAGATACGAACGCTCCGCACAAAACAGTGCAGAATGCCGAGCACTTTTTCTCGGAACCTAAACTGCAATCGAGAAGATTTCAGAGATCTTTACTATTATTACTGTTTCAAACAGCATGATACTGTTTTGAAATCGATTGAGCGATTATTGACAAAGTGGCTTTTTTGGAAGACAAACATTTGCCTTGCTATAGCAAGGAAAAATGAGAAATTTTTGAGTCATGGGGTCTTGCCATGAAAAGGTAGTTTTGACGCTGACTCATCATCTTTTGATCAACGGGATGTTCCAAAAGAAGCAACTGATGATTTAAACGAATCTGAGACGGGTGGCTTCGAAGTAGATACGAACACTCCGCACAAAACAGTGCAGAATGTCGAGCACTTTTTCTCGGAAACTTGGAGTGCAATCGAGAAGATTTCAGAGATCTTTACTATTATTACTGCTTCAAACAACATGACACTGTTTTGAAATCGATTGAGCGATTATTGACAAAGTGGCTTTTTTGGAAGACAAAACATTTGCCTTGCTATAGCAAGGAAAAATGAGAAATTTTTGAGTCATGGGTTCTTGCCATGAAAAGGTAGTTTTGACGCTGACTCATCATCTTTTGGTCAACGGGATGTTCCATGAGAAGCAACTGATGATTCAAACGAATCTGAGACGGGTGGCATCGAAGTAGATACGAACACTCCGCACAAAACAGTGCAGAATGCCGAGCACTTTTTCTCGGAAACTTGGAGTGCAATCGAGAAGATTCCAGAGATCTTTACTATTATTACTGTTTCAAACAACATGACACTGTTTTGAAATCGATTGAGCGATTATTGACAAAGTGGCTTTTTTGGAAGACAAACATTTGCCTTGCTATAAGCAAGGAAAAATGAGAAATTTTTGAGTCATGGGTTCTTGCCATGAAAAGGTAGTTTTGACGCTGACTCATCATCTTTTGATCAACGGGATGTTCCAAAAGAAGCAACTGATGATTTAAACGAATCTGAGACGGGTGGCTTCGAAGTAGATACGAACACTCCGCACAAAACAGTGCAGAATGTCGAGCACTTTTTCTCGGAAACTTGGAGTGCAATCGAGAAGATTTCAGAGATCTTTACTATTATTACTGCTTCAAACAACATGACACTGTTTTGAAATCGATTGAGCGATTATTGACAAAGTGGCTTTTTTGGAAGACAAAACATTTGCCTTGCTATAGCAAGGAAAAATGAGAAATTTTTGAGTCATGGGTTCTTGCCATGAAAAGGTAGTTTTGACGCTGACTCATCATCTTTTGGTCAACGGGATGTTCCATGAGAAGCAACTGATGATTCAAACGAATCTGAGACGGGTGGCATCGAAGTAGATACGAACACTCCGCACAAAACAGTGCAGAATGCCGAGCACTTTTTCTCGGAAACTTAAACTGCAATCGAGAAGATTTCAGAGATCTTTACTATTATTACTGCTTCAAACAACATGACACTATTTTAAAATCGATTGAGCGATTATTGACAAAGTGGCTTTTTTGGAAGACAAAATTTGCCTTGCATAGCAAGGAAAAATGAAAAATTTTTGAGTCATGGGTTCTTGCCATGAAAAGGTAGTTTTGACGCTGACTCATCATCTTTTGATCAACGGGATGTTCCAAGAGAAGCAACTGATGATTTAAACGAATCTGAGACGGGTGGCGTCGAAGTAGATACGAACACTCCGCACAAAACAGTGCAGAATGCCGAGCACTTTTTCTCGGAAACTTGGAGTGCAATCGAGAAGATTTCAGAGATCTTTACTATTATTACTGCTTCAAACAACATGACACTGTTTTGAAATCGATTGAGCGATTATTGACAAAGTGGCTTTTTTGGAAGACAAACATTTGCCTTGCTATAGCAAGGAAAAATGAGAAATTTTTGAGTCATGGGTTCTTGCCATGAAAAGGTAGTTTTGACGCTGACTCATCATATTTCGATCAACGGGATGTTCCATGAGAAGCAACTGATGATTCAAACGAATCTGAGACGGGTGGCGTCGAAGTAGATACGAACACTCCGCACAAAACAGTGCAGAATGCCGAGCACTTTTTCTCGGAAACTTAAACTGCAATCGAGAAGATTTCAGAGATCTTTACTATTATTACTGCTTCAAACAACATGACACTGTTTTGAAATCGATTGAGCGATCATTGACAAAGTGGCTTTTTTGGAAGACAAACATTTGCCTTGCTATAGCAAGGAAAAATGAGAAATTTTTGAGTCATGGGTTCTTGCCATGGAAAGGTAGTTTTGACGCTGACTCATCATCTTTTGATCGACGGGATGTTCCATGAGAAGCAACTGATGATTCAAACGAATCTGAGACGGGTGGCGTCGAAGTAGATACGAACACTCCGCACAAAACAGTGCAGAATGCCAAGCACTTTTTTTCGGAAACTTGGAGTGCAATCGAGAAGATTTCAGAGATCTTTACTATTATTACTGCTTCAAACAACATGACACTGTTTTAAAATCGATTGAGCGATTATTGACAAAGTGGCTTTTTTGGAAGACAAAATTTGCCTTGCATAGCAAGGAAAAATGAAAAATTTTTGAGTCATGGGTTCTTGCCATGAAAAGGTAGTTTTGACGCTGACTCATCATCTTTTGATCAACGGGATGTTCCATGAGAAGCAACTGATGATTCAAACGAATCTGAGACGGGTGGCGTCGAAGTAGATACGAACGCTCCGCACAAAACAGTGCAGAATGCCGAGCACTTTTTCTCGGAACCTAAACTGCAATCGAGAAGATTTCAGAGATCTTTACTATTATTACTGTTTCAAACAGCATGATACTGTTTTGAAATCGATTGAGCGATTATTGACAAAGTGGCTTTTTTGGAAGACAAACATTTGCCTTGCTATAGCAAGGAAAAATGAGAAATTTTTGAGTCATGGGTTCTTGCCATGAAAAGGTAGTTTTGACGCTGACTCATCATCTTTTGATCAACGGGATGTTCCAAAAGAAGCAACTGATGATTTAAACGAATCTGAGACGGGTGGCTTCGAAGTAGATACGAACACTCCGCACAAAACAGTGCAGAATGTCGAGCACTTTTTCTCGGAAACTTGGAGTGCAATCGAGAAGATTTCAGAGATCTTTACTATTATTACTGCTTCAAACAACATGACACTGTTTTGAAATCGATTGAGCGATTATTGACAAAGTGGCTTTTTTGGAAGACAAAACATTTGCCTTGCTATAGCAAGGAAAAATGAGAAATTTTTGAGTCATGGGTTCTTGCCATGAAAAGGTAGTTTTGACGCTGACTCATCATCTTTTGGTCAACGGGATGTTCCATGAGAAGCAACTGATGATTCAAACGAATCTGAGACGGGTGGCATCGAAGTAGATACGAACACTCCGCACAAAACAGTGCAGAATGCCGAGCACTTTTTCTCGGAAACTTGGAGTGCAATCGAGAAGATTCCAGAGATCTTTACTATTATTACTGTTTCAAACAACATGACACTGTTTTGAAATCGATTGAGCGATTATTGACAAAGTGGCTTTTTTGGAAGACAAACATTTGCCTTGCTATAAGCAAGGAAAAATGAGAAATTTTTGAGTCATGGGTTCTTGCCATGAAAAGGAAGTTTTGACGCTGACTCATCATCTTTTGATCAACGGGATGTTCCATGAGAAGCAACTGATGATTTAAACGAATCTGAGACGGGTGGCGTCGAAGTAGATACGAACACTCCGCACAAAACAGTGCAGAATGCCGAGCACTTTTTCTCGGAAACTTGGAGTGCAATCGAGAAGATTTCAGAGATCCTAACTATTATTACTGCTTCAAACAACATGACACTGTTTTGAAATCGATTGAGCGATTATTGACAAAATGGCTTTTTTGGAAGACAAACATTTGCCTTGCTATAGCAAGGAAAAATGAGAAATTTTTGAGTCATGGGTTCTTGTCATGAAAAGGTAGTTGTGATGCTGACTCATCATCTTTTGATCAACGGGATGTTCCAAGAGAAGCAACTGATGATTTAAACGAATCTGAGACGGGTGGCGTCGAAGTAAATACGAACACTCCGCACAAAACAGTGCAGAATGCCGAGCACTTTTTCTCGGAAACTTGGAGTGCAATCGAGAAGATTTCAGAGATCTTTACTATTATTACTGTTTCAAACAACATGACACTGTTTTGAAATCGATTGAGCGATTATTGACAAAGTGGCTTTTTTGGAAGACAAACATTTGACTTGCTATAGCAAGGAAAAATGAGAAATTTTTGAGTCATGGGTTCTTGCCATGAAAAGGTAGTTTTGACGCTGACTCATTATCTTTTGATCAACGGGATGTTCCAAGAGAAGCAACTGATGATTCAAACGAATCTGAGACGGGTGGCGTCTTAATAGATACGAACACTCCGCACAAAACAGTGCAGAATGCCGAGCACTTTTTCTCGGAAACCTAAACTGCAATCGAGAAGATTTCAGAGATCTTTACTATTATAACTGTTTCAAACAACATGACACTGTTTTGAAATCGATTGAGCGATTATTGACAAAGTGGCTTTTTTGGAAGACAAACATTTGCTTTGCTATAGCAAGGAAAAATGAGAAATTTTTGAGTCATGGGTTCTTGCCATGAAAATGTAGTTTTGACGCTGACTCATCATCTTTTGATCAACGGGAGGTTCCATGAGAAGCAACTGATGATTCAAACGAATCTGAGACGGGTGGCGTCGAAGTAGATACGAACACTCCGCACAAAACAGTGCAGAATGCCGAGCACTTTTTCTCGGAAACTTAAACTGCAATCGAGAAGATTTCAGAGATCTTTACTATTATTACTGCTTCAAACAACATGACACTGTTTTGAAATCGATTGAGCGATCATTGACAAAGTGGCTTTTTTGGAAGACAAACATTTGCCTTGCTATAGCAAGGAAAAATGAGAAATTTTTGAGTCATGGGTTCTTGCCATGGAAAGGTAGTTTTGACGCTGACTCATCATCTTTTGATCGACGGGATGTTCCATGAGAAGCAACTGATGATTCAAACGAATCTGAGACGGGTGGCGTCGAAGTAGATACGAACACTCCGCACAAAACAGTGCAGAATGCCAAGCACTTTTTTTCGGAAACTTGGAGTGCAATCGAGAAGATTTCAGAGATCTTTACTATTATTACTGCTTCAAACAACATGACACTGTTTTAAAATCGATTGAGCGATTATTGACAAAGTGGCTTTTTTGGAAGACAAAATTTGCCTTGCATAGCAAGGAAAAATGAAAAATTTTTGAGTCATGGGTTCTTGCCATGAAAAGGTAGTTTTGACGCTGACTCATCATCTTTTGATCAACGGGATGTTCCATGAGAAGCAACTGATGATTCAAACGAATCTGAGACGGGTGGCGTCGAAGTAGATACGAACGCTCCGCACAAAACAGTGCAGAATGCCGAGCACTTTTTCTCGGAACCTAAACTGCAATCGAGAAGATTTCAGAGATCTTTACTATTATTACTGTTTCAAACAGCATGATACTGTTTTGAAATCGATTGAGCGATTATTGACAAAGTGGCTTTTTTGGAAGACAAACATTTGCCTTGCTATAGCAAGGAAAAATGAGAAATTTTTGAGTCATGGGTTCTTGCCATGAAAAGGTAGTTTTGACGCTGACTCATCATCTTTTGATCAACGGGATGTTCCAAAAGAAGCAACTGATGATTTAAACGAATCTGAGACGGGTGGCTTCGAAGTAGATACGAACACTCCGCACAAAACAGTGCAGAATGTCGAGCACTTTTTCTCGGAAACTTGGAGTGCAATCGAGAAGATTTCAGAGATCTTTACTATTATTACTGCTTCAAACAACATGACACTGTTTTGAAATCGATTGAGCGATTATTGACAAAGTGGCTTTTTTGGAAGACAAAACATTTGCCTTGCTATAGCAAGGAAAAATGAGAAATTTTTGAGTCATGGGTTCTTGCCATGAAAAGGTAGTTTTGACGCTGACTCATCATCTTTTGGTCAACGGGATGTTCCATGAGAAGCAACTGATGATTCAAACGAATCTGAGACGGGTGGCATCGAAGTAGATACGAACACTCCGCACAAAACAGTGCAGAATGCCGAGCACTTTTTCTCGGAAACTTGGAGTGCAATCGAGAAGATTCCAGAGATCTTCACTATTATTACTGTTTCAAACAACATGACACTGTTTTGAAATCGATTGAGCGATTATTGACAAAGTGGCTTTTTTGGAAGACAAACATTTGCCTTGCTATAAGCAAGGAAAAATGAGAAATTTTTGAGTCATGGGTTCTTGCCATGAAAAGGAAGTTTTGACGCTGACTCATCATCTTTTGATCAACGGGATGTTCCATGAGAAGCAACTGATGATTTAAACGAATCTGAGACGGGTGGCGTCGAAGTAGATACGAACACTCCGCACAAAACAGTGCAGAATGCCGAGCACTTTTTCTCGGAAACTTGGAGTGCAATCGAGAAGATTTCAGAGATCCTAACTATTATTACTGCTTCAAACAACATGACACTGTTTTGAAATCGATTGAGCGATTATTGACAAAATGGCTTTTTTGGAAGACAAACATTTGCCTTGCTATAGCAAGGAAAAATGAGAAATTTTTGAGTCATGGGTTCTTGTCATGAAAAGGTAGTTGTGATGCTGACTCATCATCTTTTGATCAACGGGATGTTCCAAGAGAAGCAACTGATGATTTAAACGAATCTGAGACGGGTGGCGTCGAAGTAAATACGAACACTCCGCACAAAACAGTGCAGAATGCCGAGCACTTTTTCTCGGAAACTTGGAGTGCAATCGAGAAGATTTCAGAGATCTTTACTATTATTACTGTTTCAAACAACATGACACTGTTTTGAAATCGATTGAGCGATTATTGACAAAGTGGCTTTTTTGGAAGACAAACATTTGACTTGCTATAGCAAGGAAAAATGAGAAATTTTTGAGTCATGGGTTCTTGCCATGAAAAGGTAGTTTTGACGCTGACTCATTATCTTTTGATCAACGGGATGTTCCAAGAGAAGCAACTGATGATTCAAACGAATCTGAGACGGGTGGCGTCTTAATAGATACGAACACTCCGCACAAAACAGTGCAGAATGCCGAGCACTTTTTCTCGGAAACCTAAACTGCAATCGAGAAGATTTCAGAGATCTTTACTATTATAACTGTTTCAAACAACATGACACTGTTTTGAAATCGATTGAGCGATTATTGACAAAGTGGCTTTTTTGGAAGACAAACATTTGCTTTGCTATAGCAAGGAAAAATGAGAAATTTTTGAGTCATGGGTTCTTGCCATGAAAATGTAGTTTTGACGCTGACTCATCATCTTTTGATCAACGGGAGGTTCCATGAGAAGCAACTGATGATTCAAACGAATCTGAGACGGGTGGCGTCTAAGTAGATACGAACACTCCGCACAAAACAGTGCAGAATGCCGAGCACTTTTTCTCGGAAACCTAAACTGCAATCGAGAAGATTTCAGAGATCTTTACTTTTATTACTGTTTCAAACAACATGACACTGTTTTGAAATCGATTGAGCGATTATTGACAAAGTGGCTTTTTTGGAAGACAAACATTTGCCTTGCTATAGCAAGGAAAAATGAGAAATTTTTGAGTCATGGGTTCTTGTCATGAAAAGGTAGTTTTGATGCTGACTCATCATCTTTTGATCAACGGGATGTTCCAAGAGAAGCAACTGATGATTTAAACGAATCTGAGACGGGTGGCGCCGAAGTAAATACGAACACTCCGCACAAAACAGTGCAGAATGCCGAGCACTTTTTCTCGGAAACTTGGAGTGCAATCGAGAAGATTTCAGAGATCTTTACTATTATTACTGTTTCAAACAACATGACACTGTTTTGAAATCGATTGAGCGATTATTGACAAAGTGGCTTTTTTGGAAGACAAACATTTTGCTATAGCAAGGAAAAATGAGAAATTTTTGAGTCATGGGTTCTTGCCATGGAAAGGAAGTTTTGACGCTGACTCATCATCTTTTGATCAACAGGATGTTCCAAGAGAAGCAACTGATGATTTTAACGAATCTGAGACGGGTGGCTTCGAAGTAGATACGAACACTCCGCACAAAACAGTGCAGAATGCCGAGCACTTTTTCTCGGAAACTTGGAGTGCAATCGAGAAGATTTCAGAGATCTTTACTATTATTACTGTTTCAAACAACATGACACTGTTTTGAAATCGATTGAGCGATTATTGACAAAGTGGCTTTTTTGGAAGACAAACATTTTGCTATAGCAAGGAAAAATGAGAAATTTTTGAGTCATGGGTTCTTGCCATGAAAAGGAAGTATAGACGCTGACTCATCATCTTTTGATCAACGGGATGTTCCAAGAGAAGCAACTGATGATTTAAACGAATCTGAGACGGGTGGCTTCGAAGTAGATACGAACACTCCGCACAAAACAGTGCAGAATGTCGAGCACTTTTTCTCGGAAACTTGGAGTGCAATCGAGAAGATTTCAGAGATCTTTACTATTATTACTGCTTCAAACAACATGACACTGTTTTGAAATCGATTGAGCGATTATTGACAAAGTGGCTTTTTTGGAAGACAAAAATTTCCTTGCTATAGCAAGGAAAAATGAGAAATTTTTGAGTCATGGGTTCTTGCCATGAAAAGGTAGTTTTGACGCTGACTCATCATCTTTTGATCAACGGGATGTTCCATGAGAAGCAACTGATGATTCAAACGAATCTGAGACAAGTGGCGTCTAAGTAGATACGAACACTCCGCACAAAACAGTGCAGAATGCCGAGCACTTTTTCTCGGAAACTTAAACTGCAATCGAGAAGATTTCAGAGATCTTTACTATTATAACTGTTTCAAACAACATGACACTGTTTTGAAATCGATTGAGCGATTATTGACAAAGTGGCTTTTTTGGAAGACAAAACATTTGCCTCGCTATAGCAAGGAAAAATGAGAAATTTTTGAGTCATGGGTTCTTGCCATGAAAAGGAAGTATAGACGCTGACTCATCATCTTTTGATCAACGGGATGTTCCAAGAGAAGCAACTGATGATTTAAACGAATCTGAGACGGGTGGCTTCGAAGTAGATACGAACACTCCGCACAAAACAGTGCAGAATGTCGAGCACTTTTTCTCGGAAACTTGGAGTGCAATCGAGAAGATTTCAGAGATCTTTACTATTATTACTGCTTCAAACAACATGACACTGTTTTGAAATCGATTGAGCGATTATTGACAAAGTGGCTTTTTTGGCAGACAAACATTTGCCTTGCTATAGCAAGGAGAAATGAGAAATTTTTGAGTCATGGGTTCTTGCCATGAAAATGTAGTTTTGACGCTGACTTATCATCTTTTGATCAACGGGAGGTTCCATGAGAAGCAACTGATGATTCAAACGAATCTGAGACGGGTGGCGTCTAAGTAGATACGAACACTCCGCACAAAACAGTGCAGAATGCCGAGCACTTTTTCTCGGAAACTTAAACTGCAATCGAGAAGATTTCAGAGATCTTTACTATTATAACTGTTTCAAACAACATGACACTGTTTTGAAATCGATTGAGCGATTATTGACAAAGTGGCTTTTTTGGAAGACAAAACATTTGCCTCGCTATAGCAAGGAAAAATGAGAAATTTTTGAGTCATGGGTTCTTGCCATGAACAGGTAGTTTCGACGCTGACTCATCATCTTTTGATCAACGGGATGTTCCATGAGAAGCAACTGATGATTCAAACGAATCTGAGACGGGTGGCATCGAAGTAGATACGAACACTCCGCACAAAACAGTGCAGAATGCCGAGCACTTTTTCTCGGAAACTTGGAGTGCAATCGAGAAGATTTCAGAGATCCTAACTATTATTACTGCTTCAAAAAACATGACACTGTTTTGTAATCGATTGAGCGATTATTGACAAAGTGGCTTTTTTGGAAGACAAACATTTGCCTTGCTATAGCAAGGAAAAATGAGAAATTTTTGAGTCATGGGTTCTTGTCATGAAAAGGTAGTTTTGATGCTGACTCATCATCTTTTGATCAACGGGATGTTCCAAGAGAAGCAACTGATGATTTAAACGAATCTGAGACGGGTGGCGTCGAAGTAAATACGAACACTCCGCACAAAACAGTGCAGAATGCCGAGCACTTTTTCTCGGAAACTTGGAGTGCAATCGAGAAGATTCCAGAGATCTTTACTATTATTACTGTTTCAAACAACATGACACTGTTTTGAAATCGATTGAGCGATTATTGACAAAGTGGCTTTTTTGGAAGACAAACATTTTGCTATAGCAAGGAAAAATGAGAAATTTTTGAGTCATGGGTTCTTGCCATGAAAAGGAAGTTTTGACGCTGACTCATCATCTTTTGATCAACGGGATGTTCCAAGAGAAGCAACTGATGATTTAAACGAATCTGAGACGGGTGGCTTCGAAGTAGATACGAACACTCCGCACAAAACAGTGCAGAATGCCGAGCACTTTTTCTCGGAAACTTGGAGTGCAATCGAGAAGATTTCAGAGATCTTTACTATTATCACTGTTTCAAACAACATGACACTGTTTTGAAATCGATTGAGCGATTATTGACAAAGTGGCTTTTTTGGAAGACAAACATTTGCCTTTTTAGCAAGGAAAAATGAGAAATTTTTGAGTCATGGGTTCTTGTCATGAAAAGGTAGTTTTGACGCTGACTCATTATCTTTTGATCAACGGGATGTTCCAAGAGAAGCAACTGATGATTCAAACGAATCTGAGACGGGTGGCATCAAAGTAGATACGAACACTCCGCACAAAACAGTGCAGAATGCCGAGCACTTTTTCTCGGAAACTTGGAGTGCAATCGAGAAGATTCCAGAGATCTTTACTATTATTACTGTTTCAAACAACATGACACTGTTTTGAAATCGATTGAGCGATTATTGACATAGTGGCTTTTTTGGAAGACAAACATTTGCCTTGCTATAGCAAGGAAAAATGAGAAATTTTTGAGTCATGGGTTCTTGCCATGAAAAGGAAGTTTTGAGGCTGACTCATCATCTTTTGATCAACGGGATGTTCCATGAGAAGCAACTGATGATTTAAACGAATCTGAGACGGGTGGCGTCGAAGTAGATACGAACACTCCGCACAAAACAGTGCAGAATGCCGAGCACTTTTTCTCGGAAACTTGGAGTGCAATCGGGAAGATTTCAGAGATCTTTACTATTATTACTGTTTCAAACAACATGACACTGTTTTGAAATCGATTGAGCGATTATTGACAAAGTGGCTTTTTTGGAAGACAAACATTTGCCTTGCTATAGCAAGGAAAAATGAGAAATTTTTGAGTCATGGGTTCTTGTCATGAAAAGGTAGTTTTGATGCTGACTCATCATCTTTTGATCAACGGGATGTTCCAAGAGAAGCAACTGATGATTTAAACGAATCTGAGACGGGTGGCGTCGAAGTAAATACGAACACTCCGCACAAAACAGTGCAGAATGCCGAGCACTTTTTCTCGGAAACCTAAACTGCAATCGAAAAGATTTCAGAGATCTTTACTATTATAACTGTTTCAAACAACATGACACTGTTTTGAAATCGATTGAGCGATTATTGACAAAGTGGCTTTTTTGGAAGACAAACATTTGCCTTGCTTATAGCAAGGAAAAATGAGAAATTTTTGAGTCATGGGTTCTTGCCATGAAAATGTAGTTTTGACGCTGACTCATCATCTTTTGATCAACGGGAGGTTCCATGAGAAGCAACTGATGATTCAAACGAATCTGAGACGGGTGGCGTCTAAGTAGATACGAACACTCCGCACAAAACAGTGCAGAATGCCGAGCACTTTTTCTCGGAAACCTAAACTGCAATCGAGAAGATTTCAGAGATCTTTACTTTTATTACTGTTTCAAACAACATGACACTGTTTTGAAATCGATTGAGCGATAATTGACAAAGTGGCTTTTTTGGAAGACAAACATTTGCCTTGCTATAGCAAGGAAAAATGAGAAATTTTTGAGTCATGGGTTCTTGTCATGAAAAGGTAGTTTTGATGCTGACTCATCATCTTTTGATCAACGGGATGTTCCAAGAGAAGCAACTGATGATTTAAACGAATCTGAGACAGGTGGCGCCGAAGTAAATACGAACACTCCGCACAAAACAGTGCAGAATGCCGAGCACTTTTTCTCGGAAACTTGGAGTGCAATCGAGAAGATTTCAGAGATCTTTACTATTATTACTGTTTCAAACAACATGACACTGTTTTGAAATCGATTGAGCGATTATTGACAAAGTGGCTTTTTTGGAAGACAAACATTTTGCTATAGCAAGGAAAAATGAGAAATTTTTGAGTCATGGGTTCTTGCCATGAAAAGGAAGTTTTGACGCTGACTCATCATCTTTTGATCAACAGGATGTTCCAAGAGAAGCAACTGATGATTTAAACGAATCTGAGACGGGTGGCTTCGAAGTAGATACGAACACTCCGCACAAAACAGTGCAGAATGCCGAGCACTTTTTCTCGGAAACTTGGAGTGCAATCGAGAAGATTTCAGAGATCTTTACTATTATTACTGCTTCAAACAACATGACACTGTTTTGAAATCGATTGAGCGATTATTGACAAAGTGGCTTTTTTGGAAGACAAACATTTGCCTTGCTATAGCAAGGAAAAATGAGAAATTTTTGAGTCATGGGTTCTTGCCATGAAAAGGTAGTTTTGACGCTGACTCATCATTTTTTGATCAACGGGATGTTCCAAGAGAAGCAACTGATGATTTAAACGAATCTGAGACGGGTGGCGTCGAAGTAGATACGAACACTCCGCACAAAACAGTGCAGAATGCCGAGCACTTTTTCTCGGAAACCTAAACTGCAATCGAGAAGATTTCAGAGATCTTTACTTTTATTACTGTTTCAAACAACATGACACTGTTTTGAAATCGATTGAGCGATTATTGACAAAGTGGCTTTTTTGGAAGACAAAACATTTGCCTTGCTATAGCAAGGAAAAATGAGAAATTTTTGAGTCATGGGTTCTTGCCATGGAAATGTAGTTTTGACGCTGACTCATCATCTTTTGATCAACGGGATGTTCCAAGAGAAGCAACTGATGATTTAAACGAATCTGAGACGGGTGGCGTCGAAGTAGATACGAACACTCCGCACAGAACAGTGCAGAATGCCGAGCACTTTTTCTCGGAAACTTGGAGTGCAATCGAGAAGATTTCAGAGATCTTCACTATTATTACTGCTCCAAACAACATGACACTGTTTTGAAATCGATTGAGCGATTATTGACAAAGTGGCTTTTTTGGAAGACAAAAATTTCGTTGCTATAGCAAGGAAAAATGAGAAATTTTTGAGTCATGGGTTCTTGCCATGAAAAGGTAGTTTTGACGCTGACTAATCATCTTTTGATCAACGGGATGTTCCAAGAGAAGCAACTGATGATTCAAACGGATCTGAGACGGGTGGCGTCGAAGTAGATACGAACACTCCGCACAAAACAGTGCAGAATGCCGAGCACTTTTTCTCGGAAACTTGGAGTGCAATCGAGAAGATTTCAGAGATCTTTACTATTATTACTGCTTCAAATAACATGACACTGTTTTGAAATCGATTGAGCGATTCTTGACAAAGTGGCTTTTTTGGAAGACAAACATTTGCCTTGCTATAGCAAGGAAAAATGAGAAATTTTTGAGTCATGGGTTCTTGCCATGAAAAGGTAGTTTTGACGCTGACTCATCATATTTTGATCAACGGGATGTTCCATGAGAAGCAACTGATGATTCAAACAAATCTGAGACGGGTGGCGTCGAAGTAGATACGAACACTCCGCACAAAACAGTGCAGAATGCCGAGCACTTTTTCTCGGAACCTAAACTGCAATCGAGAAGATTTCAGAGATCTTTACTATTATTACTGCTTCAAACAACATGACACTGTTTTGAAATCGATTGAGCGATTATTGACAAAGTGGCTTTTTTGGAAGACAAACATTTGCCTTGCTATAGCAAGGAAAAATGAGAAATTTTTGAATCATGGGTTCTTGCCATGAAATGGTAGTTTTGACGCTGACTCATCATATTTTGATCAACGGGATGTTCCATGAGAAGCAACTGATGATTCAAACGAATCTGAGACGGGTGGCGTCGAAGTAGATACGAACACTCCGCACAAAACAGTGCAGAATGCCGAGCACTTTTTCTCGGAACCTAAACTGCAATCGAGAAGATTTCAGAGATCTTTACTATTATTACTGTTTCAAACAGCATGACACTGTTTTGAAATCGATTGAGCGATTATTGACAAAGTGGCTTTTTTGGAAGACAAACATTTGCCTTGCTATAGCAAGGAAAAATGAGAAATTTTTGAGTCATGGGTTCTTGCCATGAAAAGGTAGTTTTGACGCTGACCCATCATCTTTTGATCAACGGGATGTTCCAAGAGAAGCAACTGATGATTTAAACGAATCTGAGACGGGTGGCGTCGAAGTAGATACGAACACTCCGCACAAAACAGTGCAGAATGCCGAGCACTTTTTCTCGGAAACTTGGAGTGCAATCGAGAAGATTTCAGAGATCTTTACTATTATTACTGCTTCAAATAACATGACACTGTTTTGAAATCGATTGAGCGATTATTGACAAAGTGGCTTTTTTGGAAGACAAACATTTGCCTTGCTATAGCAAGGAAAAATGAGAAATTTTTGAGTCATGGGTTCTTGCCATGAAAAGGTAGTTTTGACGCTGACTCATCATCTTTTGATCAACGGGATGTTCCAAGAGAAGCAACTGATGATTTAAACGAATCTGAGACGGGTGGCGTCGAAGTAGATACGAACACTCCGCACAAAACAGTGCAGAATACCGAGCACTTTTTCTCGGAAACCTAAACTGCAATCGAGAAGATTTCAGAGATCTTCACTTTTATTACTGTTTCAAACAACATGACACTGTTTTGAAATCGATTGAGCGATTATTGACAAAGTGGCTTTTTTGGAAGACAAAACATTTGCCTTGCTATAGCAAGGAAAAATGAGAAATTTTTGAGTCATGGGTTCTTGCCATGAAAAGGTAGTTTTGACGCTGACTCATCATCTTTTGGTCAACGGGATGTTCCATGAGAAGCAACTGATGATTCAAACGAATCTGAGACGGGTGGCATCGAAGTAGATACGAACACTCCGCACAAAACAGTGCAGAATGCCGAGCACTTTTTCTCGGAAACTTAAACTGCAATCGAGAAGATTTCAGAGATCTTTACTATTATAACTGTTTCAAACAACATGACACTGTTTTGAAATCGATTGAGCGATTATTGACAAAGTGGCTTTTTTGGAAGACAAACATTTGCCTTGCTATAGCAAGGAAAAATTAGAAATTTTTGAGTCATGGGTTCTTGCCATGAAAAGGAAGTTTTGACGCTGACTCATCATCTTTTGATCAACGGGATGTTCCAAGAGAAGCAACTGATGACTTAAACGAATCTGAGACGGGTGGCGTCGAAGTAAATGCGAACACTCCGCACAAAACAGTGCAGAATGCCGAGCTCTTTTTCTCGGAAACTTGGAGTGCAATCGAGAAGATTTCAGAGATCTTCACTTTTATTACTGTTTCAAACAACATGACACTGTTTTGAAATCGATTGAGCGATTATTGACAAAGTGGCTTTTTTGGAAGACAAACATTTTGCTATAGCAAGGAAAAATGAGAAATTTTTGAGTCATGGGTTCTTGCAATGAAAAGGAAGTTTTGACGCTGACTCATCATCTTTTGATCAACGGGATGTTCCAAGAGAAGCAACTGATGATTCAAACGAATCTGAGACGGGTGGCTTCGAAGTAGATACGAACACTCCGCACAAAACAGTGCAGAATGCCGAGCACTTTTTCTCGGAAACTTAAACTGCAATCGATAAGATTTCAGAGATCTTTACTATTATTACTGCTTCAAACAACATGACACTGTTTTGAAATCGATTGAGCGATCATTGACAAAGTGGCTTTTTTGGAAGACAAACATTTGCCTTGCTATAGCAAGGAAAAATGAGAAATTTTTGAGTCATGAGTTCTTGCCATGAAAAGGTAGTTTTGACGCTGACCCATCATCTTTTGATCAACGGGATGTTCCAAGAGGAGCAACTGATGATTTAAACGAATCTGAGACGGGTGGCGTCGAAGTAGATACGAACACTCCGCACAAAACAGTGCAGAATGCCGAGCACTTTTTCTCGGAAACTTGGAGTGCAATCGAGGAGATTTCAGAGATCTTTACTATTATTACTGCTTCAAACAACATGACACTGTTTTGAAATCGATTAAGCGATTATTGACAAAGTGGCTTTTTTGGAAGACAAACCTTTTTCCTTTGCCATGGAAAGGTAGTTTTGACGCTGACTCATCATCTTTTGATCGACGGGATGTTCCATGAGAAGCAACTGATGATTCAAACGAATCTGAGACGGGTGGCGTCGAAGTAGATACGAACACTCCGCACAAAACAGTGCAGAATGCCAAGCACTTTTTTTCGGAAACTTGGAGTGCAATCGAGAAGATTTCAGAGATCTTTACTATTATTACTGCTTCAAACAACATGACACTGTTTTGAAATCGATTGAGCGATTATTGACAAAGTGGCTTTTTTGGAAGACAAACATTTGCCTTGCTATAGCAAGGAAAAATGAGAAATTTTTGAGTCATGGGTTCTTGCCATGAAAAGGTAGTTTTGACGCTGACTCATCATATTTTGATCAACGGGATGTTCCATGAGAAGCAACTGATGATTCAAACGAATCTGAGACGGGTGGCGTCGAAGTAGATACGAACACTCCGCACAAAACAGTGCAGAATGCCGAGCACTTTTTCTCGGAAACTTAAACTGCAATCGAGAAGATTTCAGAGATCTTTACTATTATTACTGCTTCAAACAACATGACACTGTTTTGAAATCGATTGAGCGATCATTGACAAAGTGGCTTTTTTGGAAGACAAACATTTGCCTTGCTATAGCAAGGAAAAATGAGAAATTTTTGAGTCATGGGTTCTTGCCATGAAAAGGTAGTTTTGACGCTGACCCATCATCTTTTGATCAACGGGATGTTCCAAGAGGAGCAACTGATGATTTAAACGAATCTGAGACGGGTGGCGTCGAAGTAGATACGAACACTCCGCACAAAACAGTGCAGAATGCCGAGCACTTTTTCTCGGAAACTTGGAGTGCAATCGAGAAGATTTCAGAGATCTTTACTATTATTACTGCTTCAAACAACAAGACACTGTTTTGAAATCGATTGAGCGATTATTGACAAAGTGGCTTTTTTGGAAGACAAACATTTGCCTTGCTATAGCAAGGAAAAATGAGAAATTTTTGAGTCATGGGTTCTTGCCATGGAAAGGTAGTTTTGACGCTGACTCATCATCTTTTGATCGACGGGATGTTCCATGAGAAGCAACTGATGATTCAAACGAATCTGAGACGGGTGGCGTCGAAGTAGATACGAACACTCCGCACAAAACAGTGCAGAATGCCGAGCACTTTTTCTCGGAAACTTAAACTGCAATCGAGAAGATTTCAGAGATCTTTACTATTATTACTGCTTCAAACAACATGACACTATTTTAAAATCGATTGAGCGATTATTGACAAAGTGGCTTTTTTGGAAGACAAAATTTGCCTTGCATAGCAAGGAAAAATGAAAAATTTTTGAGTCATGGGTTCTTGCCATGAAAAGGTAGTTTTGACGCTGACTCATCATCTTTTGATCAACGGGATGTTCCAAGAGAAGCAACTGATGATTTAAACGAATCTGAGACGGGTGGCGTCGAAGTAGATACGAACACTCCGCACAAAACAGTGCAGAATGCCAAGCACTTTTTTTCGGAAACTTGGAGTGCAATCGAGAAGATTTCAGAGATCTTTACTATTATTACTGCTTCAAACAACATGACACTGTTTTAAAATCGATTGAGCGATTATTGACAAAGTGGCTTTTTTGGAAGACAAAATTTGCCTTGCATAGCAAGGAAAAATGAAAAATTTTTGAGTCATGGGTTCTTGCCATGAAAAGGTAGTTTTGACGCTGACTCATCATCTTTTGATCAACGGGATGTTCCATGAGAAGCAACTGATGATTCAAACGAATCTGAGACGGGTGGCGTCGAAGTAGATACGAACGCTCCGCACAAAACAGTGCAGAATGCCGAGCACTTTTTCTCGGAACCTAAACTGCAATCGAGAAGATTTCAGAGATCTTTACTATTATTACTGTTTCAAACAGCATGATACTGTTTTGAAATCGATTGAGCGATTATTGACAAAGTGGCTTTTTTGGAAGACAAACATTTGCCTTGCTATAGCAAGGAAAAATGAGAAATTTTTGAGTCATGGGTTCTTGCCATGAAAAGGTAGTTTTGACGCTGACCCATCATCTTTTGATCAACGGGATGTTCCAAGAGAAGCAACTGATGATTTAAACGAATCTGAGACGGGTGGCGTCGAAGTAGATACGAACACTCCGCACAAAACAGTGCAGAATGCCGAGCACTTTTTCTCGGAAACTTAAACTGCAATCGAGAAGATTTCAGAGATCTTTACTATTATTACTGCTTCAAACAACATGACACTGTTTTGAAATCGATTGAGCGATCATTGACAAAGTGGCTTTTTTGGAAGACAAACATTTGCCTTGCTATAGCAAGGAAAAATGAGAAATTTTTGAGTCATGGGTTCTTGCCATGGAAAGGTAGTTTTGACGCTGACTCATCATCTTTTGATCGACGGGATGTTCCATGAGAAGCAACTGATGATTCAAACGAATCTGAGACGGGTGGCGTCGAAGTAGATACGAACACTCCGCACAAAACAGTGCAGAATGCCGAGCACTTTTTCTCGGAAACTTAAACTGCAATCGAGAAGATTTCAGAGATCTTTACTATTATTACTGCTTCAAACAACATGACACTATTTTAAAATCGATTGAGCGATTATTGACAAAGTGGCTTTTTTGGAAGACAAAATTTGCCTTGCATAGCAAGGAAAAATGAAAAATTTTTGAGTCATGGGTTCTTGCCATGAAAAGGTAGTTTTGACGCTGACTCATCATCTTTTGATCAACGGGATGTTCCAAGAGAAGCAACTGATGATTTAAACGAATCTGAGACGGGTGGCGTCGAAGTAGATACGAACACTCCGCACAAAACAGTGCAGAATGCCGAGCACTTTTTCTCGGAAACTTGGAGTGCAATCGAGAAGATTTCAGAGATCTTTACTATTATTACTGCTTCAAACAACATGACACTGTTTTGAAATCGATTGAGCGATTATTGACAAAGTGGCTTTTTTGGAAGACAAACATTTGCCTTGCTATAGCAAGGAAAAATGAGAAATTTTTGAGTCATGGGTTCTTGCCATGAAAAGGTAGTTTTGACGCTGACTCATCATATTTCGATCAACGGGATGTTCCATGAGAAGCAACTGATGATTCAAACGAATCTGAGACGGGTGGCGTCGAAGTAGATACGAACACTCCGCACAAAACAGTGCAGAATGCCGAGCACTTTTTCTCGGAAACTTAAACTGCAATCGAGAAGATTTCAGAGATCTTTACTATTATTACTGCTTCAAACAACATGACACTGTTTTGAAATCGATTGAGCGATCATTGACAAAGTGGCTTTTTTGGAAGACAAACATTTGCCTTGCTATAGCAAGGAAAAATGAGAAATTTTTGAGTCATGGGTTCTTGCCATGGAAAGGTAGTTTTGACGCTGACTCATCATCTTTTGATCGACGGGATGTTCCATGAGAAGCAACTGATGATTCAAACGAATCTGAGACGGGTGGCGTCGAAGTAGATACGAACACTCCGCACAAAACAGTGCAGAATGCCGAGCACTTTTTCTCGGAAACTTAAACTGCAATCGAGAAGATTTCAGAGATCTTTACTATTATTACTGCTTCAAACAACATGACACTATTTTAAAATCGATTGAGCGATTATTGACAAAGTGGCTTTTTTGGAAGACAAAATTTGCCTTGCATAGCAAGGAAAAATGAAAAATTTTTGAGTCATGGGTTCTTGCCATGAAAAGGTAGTTTTGACGCTGACTCATCATCTTTTGATCAACGGGATGTTCCAAGAGAAGCAACTGATGATTTAAACGAATCTGAGACGGGTGGCGTCGAAGTAGATACGAACACTCCGCACAAAACAGTGCAGAATGCCAAGCACTTTTTTTCGGAAACTTGGAGTGCAATCGAGAAGATTTCAGAGATCTTTACTATTATTACTGCTTCAAACAACATGACACTGTTTTAAAATCGATTGAGCGATTATTGACAAAGTGGCTTTTTTGGAAGACAAAATTTGCCTTGCATAGCAAGGAAAAATGAAAAATTTTTGAGTCATGGGTTCTTGCCATGAAAAGGTAGTTTTGACGCTGACTCATCATCTTTTGATCAACGGGATGTTCCATGAGAAGCAACTGATGATTCAAACGAATCTGAGACGGGTGGCGTCGAAGTAGATACGAACGCTCCACACAAAACAGTGCAGAATGCCGAGCACTTTTTCTCGGAACCTAAACTGCAATCGAGAAGATTTCAGAGATCTTTACTATTATTACTGTTTCAAACAGCATGATACTGTTTTGAAATCGATTGAGCGATTATTGACAAAGTGGCTTTTTTGGAAGACAAACATTTGCCTTGCTATAGCAAGGAAAAATGAGAAATTTTTGAGTCATGGGTTCTTGCCATGAAAAGGTAGTTTTGACGCTGACTCATCATATTTTGATCAACGGGATGTTCCATGAGAAGCAACTGATGATTCAAACGAATCTGAGACGGGTGGCGTCGAAGTAGATACGAACACTCCGCACAAAACAGTGCAGAATGCCGAGCACTTTTTCTCGGAAACTTAAACTGCAATCGAGAAGATTTCAGAGATCTTTACTATTATTACTGCTTCAAACAACATGACACTGTTTTGAAATCGATTGAGCGATCATTGACAAAGTGGCTTTTTTGGAAGACAAACATTTGCCTTGCTATAGCAAGGAAAAATGAGAAATTTTTGAGTCATGGGTTCTTGCCATGAAAAGGTAGTTTTGACGCTGACTCATCATATTTTGATCAACGGGATGTTCCATGAGAAGCAACTGATGATTCAAACGAATCTGAGACGGGTGGCGTCGAAGTAGATACGAACACTCCGCACAAAACAGTGCAGAATGCCGAGCACTTTTTCTCGGAAACTTGGAGTGCAATCGAGAAGATTTCAGAGATCTTTACTATTATTACTGCTTCAAACAACATGACACTGTTTTGAAATCGATTGAGCGATTATTGACAAAGTGGCTTTTTTGGAAGACAAACATTTGCCTTGCTATAGCAAGGAAAAATGAGAAATTTTTGAGTCATGGGTTCTTGCCATGAAAAGGTAGTTTTGACGCTGACTCATCATATTTTGATCAACGGGATGTTCCATGAGAAGCAACTGATGATTCAAACGAATCTGAGACGGGTGGCGTCGAAGTAGATACGAACACTCCGCACAAAACAGTGCAGAATGCCGAGCACTTTTTCTCGGAAACTTAAACTGCAATCGAGAAGATTTCAGAGATCTTTACTATTATTACTGCTTCAAACAACATGACACTGTTTTGAAATCGATTGAGCGATCATTGACAAAGTGGCTTTTTTGGAAGACAAACATTTGCCTTGCTATAGCAAGGAAAAATGAGAAATTTTTGAGTCATGGGTTCTTGCCATGAAAAGGTAGTTTTGACGCTGACTCATCATATTTTGATCAACGGGATGTTCCATGAGAAGCAACTGATGATTCAAACGAATCTGAGACGGGTGGCGTCGAAGTAGATACGAACACTCCGCACAAAACAGTGCAGAATGCCGAGCACTTTTTCTCGGAAACTTGGAGTGCAATCGAGAAGATTTCAGAGATCTTTACTATTATTACTGCTTCAAACAACATGACACTGTTTTGAAATCGATTGAGCGATTATTGACAAAGTGGCTTTTTTGGAAGACAAACATTTGCCTTGCTATAGCAAGGAAAAATGAGAAATTTTTGAGTCATGGGTTCTTGCCATGAAAAGGTAGTTTTGACGCTGACTCATCATATTTTGATCAACGGGATGTTCCATGAGAAGCAACTGATGATTCAAACGAATCTGAGACGGGTGGCGTCGAAGTAGATACGAACACTCCGCACAAAACAGTGCAGAATGCCGAGCACTTTTTCTCGGAAACTTAAACTGCAATCGAGAAGATTTCAGAGATCTTTACTATTATTACTGCTTCAAACAACATGACACTGTTTTGAAATCGATTGAGCGATCATTGACAAAGTGGCTTTTTTGGAAGACAAACATTTGCCTTGCTATAGCAAGGAAAAATGAGAAATTTTTGAGTCATGGGTTCTTGCCATGAAAAGGTAGTTTTGACGCTGACTCATCATATTTTGATCAACGGGATGTTCCATGAGAAGCAACTGATGATTCAAACGAATCTGAGACGGGTGGCGTCGAAGTAGATACGAACACTCCGCACAAAACAGTGCAGAATGCCGAGCACTTTTTCTCGGAAACTTGGAGTGCAATCGAGAAGATTTCAGAGATCTTTACTATTATTACTGCTTCAAACAACATGACACTGTTTTGAAATCGATTGAGCGATTATTGACAAAGTGGCTTTTTTGGAAGACAAACATTTGCCTTGCTATAGCAAGGAAAAATGAGAAATTTTTGAATCATGGGTTCTTGCCATGAAAAGGTAGTTTTGACGCTGACTCATCATATTTCGATCAACGGGATGTTCCATGAGAAGCAACTGATGATTCAAACGAATCTGAGACGGGTGGCGTCGAAGTAGATACGAACACTCCGCACAAAACAGTGCAGAATGCCGAGCACTTTTTCTCGGAAACTTAAACTGCAATCGAGAAGATTTCAGAGATCTTTACTATTATTACTGCTTCAAACAACATGACACTGTTTTGAAATCGATTGAGCGATCATTGACAAAGTGGCTTTTTTGGAAGACAAACATTTGCCTTGCTATAGCAAGGAAAAATGAGAAATTTTTGAGTCATGGGTTCTTGCCATGAAAAGGTAGTTTTGACGCTGACTCATCATATTTTGATCAACGGGATGTTCCATGAGAAGCAACTGATGATTCAAACGAATCTGAGACGGGTGGCGTCGAAGTAGATACGAACACTCCGCACAAAACAGTGCAGAATGCCGAGCACTTTTTCTCGGAAACTTGGAGTGCAATCGAGAAGATTTCAGAGATCTTTACTATTATTACTGCTTCAAACAACATGACACTGTTTTGAAATCGATTGAGCGATTATTGACAAAGTGGCTTTTTTGGAAGACAAACATTTGCCTTGCTATAGCAAGGAAAAATGAGAAATTTTTGAGTCATGGGTTCTTGCCATGAAAAGGTAGTTTTGACGCTGACTCATCATATTTCGATCAACGGGATGTTCCATGAGAAGCAACTGATGATTCAAACGAATCTGAGACGGGTGGCGTCGAAGTAGATACGAACACTCCGCACAAAACAGTGCAGAATGCCGAGCACTTTTTCTCGGAAACTTAAACTGCAATCGAGAAGATTTCAGAGATCTTTACTATTATTACTGCTTCAAACAACATGACACTGTTTTGAAATCGATTGAGCGATCATTGACAAAGTGGCTTTTTTGGAAGACAAACATTTGCCTTGCTATAGCAAGGAAAAATGAGAAATTTTTGAGTCATGGGTTCTTGCCATGGAAAGGTAGTTTTGACGCTGACTCATCATCTTTTGATCGACGGGATGTTCCATGAGAAGCAACTGATGATTCAAACGAATCTGAGACGGGTGGCGTCGAAGTAGATACGAACACTCCGCACAAAACAGTGCAGAATGCCGAGCACTTTTTCTCGGAAACTTAAACTGCAATCGAGAAGATTTCAGAGATCTTTACTATTATTACTGCTTCAAACAACATGACACTGTTTTGAAATCGATTGAGCGATTATTGACAAAGTGGCTTTTTTGGAAGACAAAATTTGCCTTGCATAGCAAGGAAAAATGAAAAATTTTTGAGTCATGGGTTCTTGCCATGAAAAGGTAGTTTTGACGCTGACTCATCATCTTTTGATCAACGGGATGTTCCAAGAGAAGCAACTGATGATTTAAACGAATCTGAGACGGGTGGCGTCGAAGTAGATAGGAACACTCCGCACAAAACAGTGCAGAATGCCGAGCACTTTTTCTCGGAAACTTGGAGTGCAATCGAGAAGATTTCAGAGATCTTTACTATTATTACTGCTTCAAACAACATGACACTGTTTTGAAATCGATTGAGCGATCATTGACAAAGTGGCTTTTTTGGAAGACAAACATTTGCCTTGCTATAGCAAGGAAAAATGAGAAATTTTTGAGTCATGGGTTCTTGCCATGAAAAGGTAGTTTTGACGCTGACTCATCATATTTTGATCAACGGGATGTTCCATGAGAAGCAACTGATGATTCAAACGAATCTGAGACGGGTGGCGTCGAAGTAGATACGAACACTCCGCACAAAACAGTGCAGAATGCCGAGCACTTTTTCTCGGAAACTTGGAGTGCAATCGAGAAGATTTCAGAGATCTTTACTATTATTACTGCTTCAAACAACATGACACTGTTTTGAAATCGATTGAGCGATTATTGACAAAGTGGCTTTTTTGGAAGACAAACATTTGCCTTGCTATAGCAAGGAAAAATGAGAAATTTTTGAGTCATGGGTTCTTGCCATGAAAAGGTAGTTTTGACGCTGACTCATCATATTTCGATCAACGGGATGTTCCATGAGAAGCAACTGATGATTCAAACGAATCTGAGACGGGTGGCGTCGAAGTAGATACGAACACTCCGCACAAAACAGTGCAGAATGCCGAGCACTTTTTCTCGGAAACTTAAACTGCAATCGAGAAGATTTCAGAGATCTTTACTATTATTACTGCTTCAAACAACATGACACTGTTTTGAAATCGATTGAGCGATCATTGACAAAGTGGCTTTTTTGGAAGACAAACATTTGCCTTGCTATAGCAAGGAAAAATGAGAAATTTTTGAGTCATGGGTTCTTGTCATGAAAAGGTAGTTTTGACGCTGACCCATCATCTTTTGATCAACGGGATGTTCCAAGAGGAGCAACTGATGATTTAAACGAATCTGAGACGGGTGGCGTCGAAGTAGATACGAACACTCCGCACAAAACAGTGCAGAATGCCGAGCACTTTTTCTCGGAAACTTGGAGTGCAATCGAGAAGATTTCAGAGATCTTTACTATTATTACTGCTTCAAACAACATGACACTGTTTTGAAATCGATTGAGCGATTATTGACAAAGTGGCTTTTTTGGAAGACAAACATTTGCCTTGCTATAGCAAGGAAAAATGAGAAATTTTTGAGTCATGGGTTCTTGCCATGGAAAGGTAGTTTTGACGCTGACTCATCATCTTTTGATCGACGGGATGTTCCATGAGAAGCAACTGATGATTCAAACGAATCTGAGACGGGTGGCGTCGAAGTAGATACGAACACTCCGCACAAAACAGTGCAGAATGCCGAGCACTTTTTCTCGGAAACTTAAACTGCAATCGAGAAGATTTCAGAGATCTTTACTATTATTACTGCTTCAAACAACATGACACTGTTTTGAAATCGATTGAGCGATTATTGACAAAGTGGCTTTTTTGGAAGACAAAATTTGCCTTGCATAGCAAGGAAAAATGAAAAATTTTTGAGTCATGGGTTCTTGCCATGAAAAGGTAGTTTTGACGCTGACTCATCATCTTTTGATCAACGGGATGTTCCATGAGAAGCAACTGATGATTCAAACGAATCTGAGACGGGTGGCGTCGAAGTAGATACGAACACTCCGCACAAAACAGTGCAGAATGCCGAGCACTTTTTCTCGGAACCTAAACTGCAATCGAGAAGATTTCAGAGATCTTTACTATTATTACTGTTTCAAACAGCATGATACTGTTTTGAAATCGATTGAGCGATTATTGACAAAGTGGCTTTTTTGGAAGACAAACATTTGCCTTGCTATAGCAAGGAAAAATGAGAAATTTTTGAGTCATGGGTTCTTGCCATGAAAAGGTAGTTTTGACGCTGACTCATCATATTTCGATCAACGGGATGTTCCATGAGAAGCAACTGATGATTCAAACGAATCTGAGACGGGTGGCGTCGAAGTAGATACGAACACTCCGCACAAAACAGTGCAGAATGCCGAGCACTTTTTCTCGGAAACTTGGAGTGCAATCGAGAAGATTTCAGAGATCTTTACTATTATTACTGCTTCAAACAACATGACACTGTTTTGAAATCGATTGAGCGATTATTGACAAAGTGGCTTTTTTGGAAGACAAACATTTGCCTTGCTATAGCAAGGAAAAATGAGAAATTTTTGAGTCATGGGTTCTTGCCATGAAAAGGTAGTTTTGACGCTGACTCATCATATTTCGATCAACGGGATGTTCCATGAGAAGCAACTGATGATTCAAACGAATCTGAGACGGGTGGCGTCGAAGTAGATACGAACACTCCGCACAAAACAGTGCAGAATGCCGAGCACTTTTTCTCGGAAACTCAAACTGCAATCGAGAAGATTTCAGAGATCTTTACTATTATTACTGCTTCAAATAACATGACACTGTTTTGAAATCGATTGAGCGATTCTTGACAAAGTGGCTTTTTTGGAAGACAAACATTTGCCTTGCTATAGCAAGGAAAAATGAGAAATTTTTGAGTCATGGGTTCTTGCCATGGAAAGGTAGTTTTGACGCTGACTCATCATCTTTTGATCGACGGGATGTTCCATGAGAAGCAACTGATGATTCAAACGAATCTGAGACGGGTGGCGTCGAAGTAGATACGAACACTCCGCACAAAACAGTGCAGAATGCCGAGCACTTTTTCTCGGAAACTTAAACTGCAATCGAGAAGATTTCAGAGATCTTTACTATTATTACTGCTTCAAATAACATGACACTGTTTTGAAATCGATTGAGCGATTCTTGACAAAGTGGCTTTTTTGGAAGACAAACATTTGCCTTGCTATAGCAAGGAAAAATGAGAAATTTTTGAGTCATGGGTTCTTGCCATGGAAAGGTAGTTTTGACGCTGACTCATCATCTTTTGATCGACGGGATGTTCCATGAGAAGCAACTGATGATTCAAACGAATCTGAGACGGGTGGCGTCGAAGTAGATACGAACACTCCGCACAAAACAGTGCAGAATGCCGAGCACTTTTTCTCGGAAACTTGGAGTGCAATCGAGAAGATTTCAGAGATCTTTACTATTATTACTGCTTCAAATAACATGACACTGTTTTGAAATCGATTGAGCGATTCTTGACAAAGTGGCTTTTTTGGAAGACAAACATTTGCCTTGCTATAGCAAGGAAAAATGAGAAATTTTTGAGTCATGGGTTCTTGCCATGAAAAGGTAGTTTTGACGCTGACTCATCATATTTTGATCAACGGGATGTTCCATGAGAAGCAACTGATGATTCAAACAAATCTGAGACGGGTGGCGTCGAAGTAGATACGAACACTCCGCACAAAACAGTGCAGAATGCCGAGCACTTTTTCTCGGAACCTAAACTGCAATCGAGAAGATTTCAGAGATCTTTACTATTATTACTGTTTCAAACAGCATGACACTGTTTTGAAATCGATTGAGCGATTATTGACAAAGTGGCTTTTTTGGAAGACAAACATTTGCCTTGCTATAGCAAGGAAAAATGAGAAATTTTTGAGTCATGGGTTCTTGCCATGAAAAGGTAGTTTTGACGCTGACTCATCATATTTTGATCAACGGGATGTTCCATGAGAAGCAACTGATGATTCAAACAAATCTGAGACGGGTGGCGTCGAAGTAGATACGAACACTCCGCACAAAACAGTGCAGAATGCCGAGCACTTTTTCTCGGAACCTAAACTGCAATCGAGAAGATTTCAGAGATCTTTACTATTATTACTGTTTCAAACAGCATGACACTGTTTTGAAATCGATTGAGCGATTATTGACAAAGTGGCTTTTTTGGAAGACAAACATTTGCCTTGCTATAGCAAGGAAAAATGAGAAATTTTTGAGTCATGGGTTCTTGCCATGAAAAGGTAGTTTTGACGCTGACTCATCATCTTTTGATCAACGGGATGTTCCAAGAGAAGCAACTGATGATTTAAACGAATCTGAGACGGGTGGCGTCGAAGTAGATACGAACACTCCGCACAAAACAGTGCAGAATACCGAGCACTTTTTCTCGGAAACCTAAACTGCAATCGAGAAGATTTCAGAGATCTTCACTTTTATTACTGTTTCAAACAACATGACACTGTTTTGAAATCGATTGAGCGATTATTGACAAAGTGGCTTTTTTGGAAGACAAAACATTTGCCTTGCTATAGCAAGGAAAAATGAGAAATTTTTGAGTCATGGGTTCTTGCCATGAAAAGGTAGTTTTGACGCTGACTCATCATCTTTTGGTCAACGGGATGTTCCATGAGAAGCAACTGATGATTCAAACGAATCTGAGACGGGTGGCATCGAAGTAGATACGAACACTCCGCACAAAACAGTGCAGAATGCCGAGCACTTTTTCTCGGAAACTTAAACTGCAATCGAGAAGATTTCAGAGATCTTTACTATTATAACTGTTTCAAACAACATGACACTGTTTTGAAATCGATTGAGCGATTATTGACAAAGTGGCTTTTTTGGAAGACAAACATTTGCCTTGCTATAGCAAGGAAAAATTAGAAATTTTTGAGTCATGGGTTCTTGCCATGAAAAGGAAGTTTTGACGCTGACTCATCATCTTTTGATCAACGGGATGTTCCAAGAGAAGCAACTGATGACTTAAACGAATCTGAGACGGGTGGCGTCGAAGTAAATACGAACACTCCGCACAAAACAGTGCAGAATGCCGAGCTCTTTTTCTCGGAAACTTGGAGTGCAATCGAGAAGATTTCAGAGATCTTCACTTTTATTACTGTTTCAAACAACATGACACTGTTTTGAAATCGATTGAGCGATTATTGACAAAGTGGCTTTTTTGGAAGACAAACATTTTGCTATAGCAAGGAAAAATGAGAAATTTTTGAGTCATGGGTTCTTGCAATGAAAAGGAAGTTTTGACGCTGACTCATCATCTTTTGATCAACGGGATGTTCCAAGAGAAGCAACTGATGATTCAAACGAATCTGAGACGGGTGGCTTCGAAGTAGATACGAACACTCCGCACAAAACAGTGCAGAATGCCGAGCACTTTTTCTCGGAAACTTAAACTGCAATCGATAAGATTTCAGAGATCTTTACTATTATTACTGCTTCAAACAACATGACACTGTTTTGAAATCGATTGAGCGATCATTGACAAAGTGGCTTTTTTGGAAGACAAACATTTGCCTTGCTATAGCAAGGAAAAATGAGAAATTTTTGAGTCATGAGTTCTTGCCATGAAAAGGTAGTTTTGACGCTGACCCATCATCTTTTGATCAACGGGATGTTCCAAGAGGAGCAACTGATGATTTAAACGAATCTGAGACGGGTGGCGTCGAAGTAGATACGAACACTCCGCACAAAACAGTGCAGAATGCCGAGCACTTTTTCTCGGAAACTTGGAGTGCAATCGAGGAGATTTCAGAGATCTTTACTATTATTACTGCTTCAAACAACATGACACTGTTTTGAAATCGATTAAGCGATTATTGACAAAGTGGCTTTTTTGGAAGACAAACCTTTTTCCTTTGCCATGGAAAGGTAGTTTTGACGCTGACTCATCATCTTTTGATCGACGGGATGTTCCATGAGAAGCAACTGATGATTCAAACGAATCTGAGACGGGTGGCGTCGAAGTAGATACGAACACTCCGCACAAAACAGTGCAGAATGCCAAGCACTTTTTTTCGGAAACTTGGAGTGCAATCGAGAAGATTTCAGAGATCTTTACTATTATTACTGCTTCAAACAACATGACACTGTTTTGAAATCGATTGAGCGATTATTGACAAAGTGGCTTTTTTGGAAGACAAACATTTGCCTTGCTATAGCAAGGAAAAATGAGAAATTTTTGAGTCATGGGTTCTTGCCATGAAAAGGTAGTTTTGACGCTGACCCATCATCTTTTGATCAACGGGATGTTCCAAGAGAAGCAACTGATGATTTAAACGAATCTGAGACGGGTGGCGTCGAAGTAGATACGAACACTCCGCACAAAACAGTGCAGAATGCCGAGCACTTTTTCTCGGAAACTTAAACTGCAATCGAGAAGATTTCAGAGATCTTTACTATTATTACTGCTTCAAACAACATGACACTGTTTTGAAATCGATTGAGCGATCATTGACAAAGTGGCTTTTTTGGAAGACAAACATTTGCCTTGCTATAGCAAGGAAAAATGAGAAATTTTTGAGTCATGGGTTCTTGCCATGGAAAGGTAGTTTTGACGCTGACTCATCATCTTTTGATCGACGGGATGTTCCATGAGAAGCAACTGATGATTCAAACGAATCTGAGACGGGTGGCGTCGAAGTAGATACGAACACTCCGCACAAAACAGTGCAGAATGCCGAGCACTTTTTCTCGGAAACTTAAACTGCAATCGAGAAGATTTCAGAGATCTTTACTATTATTACTGCTTCAAACAACATGACACTATTTTAAAATCGATTGAGCGATTATTGACAAAGTGGCTTTTTTGGACGACAAAATTTGCCTTGCATAGCAAGGAAAAATGAAAAATTTTTGAGTCATGGGTTCTTGCCATGAAAAGGTAGTTTTGACGCTGACTCATCATCTTTTGATCAACGGGATGTCCCATGAGAAGCAACTGATGATTCAAACGAATCTGAGACGGGTGGCATCGAAGTAGATACGAACACTCCGCACAAAACAGTGCAGAATGCCGAGCACTTTTTCTCGGAAACTTGGAGTGCAATCGAGAAGATTTCAGAGATCTTTACTATTATTACTGCTTCAAACAACATGACACTGTTTTGAAATCGATTGCGCGATTATTGACAAAGTGGCTTTTTTGGAAGACAAACATTTGCCTTGCTATAGCAAGGAAAAATGAGAAATTTTTGAGTCATGGGTTCTTGCCATGAAAAGGTAGTTTTGACGCTGACTCATCATATTTCGATCAACGGGATGTTCCATTAGAAGCAACTGATGATTCAAACGAATCTGAGACGGGTGGCGTCGAAGTAGATACGAACACTCCGCACAAAACAGTGCAGAATGCCGAGCACTTTTTCTCGGAAACTTAAACTGCAATCGAGAAGATTTCAGAGATCTTTACTATTATTACTGCTTCAAACAACATGACACTGTTTTGAAATCGATTGAGCGATCATTGACAAAGTGGCTTTTTTGGAAGACAAACATTTGCCTTGCTATAGCAAGGAAAAATGAGAAATTTTTGAGTCATGGGTTCTTGCCATGGAAAGGTAGTTTTGACGCTGACTCATCATCTTTTGATCGACGGGATGTTCCATGAGAAGCAACTGATGATTCAAACGAATCTGAGACGGGTGGCGTCGAAGTAGATACGAACACTCCGCACAAAACAGTGCAGAATGCCGAGCACTTTTTCTCGGAAACTTAAACTGCAATCGAGAAGATTTCAGAGATCTTTACTATTATTACTGCTTCAAACAACATGACACTATTTTAAAATCGATTGAGCGATTATTGACAAAGTGGCTTTTTTGGAAGACAAAATTTGCCTTGCATAGCAAGGAAAAATGAAAAATTTTTGAGTCATGGGTTCTTGCCATGAAAAGGTAGTTTTGACGCTGACTCATCATCTTTTGATCAACGGGATGTCCCATGAGAAGCAACTGATGATTCAAACGAATCTGAGACGGGTGGCATCGAAGTAGATACGAACACTCCGCACAAAACAGTGCAGAATGCCGAGCACTTTTTCTCGGAAACTTGGAGTGCAATCGAGAAGATTTCAGAGATCTTTACTATTATTACTGCTTCAAACAACATGACACTGTTTTGAAATCGATTGAGCGATTATTGACAAAGTGGCTTTTTTGGAAGACAAACATTTGCCTTGCTATAGCAAGGAAAAATGAGAAATTTTTGAGTCATGGGTTCTTGCCATGAAAAGGTAGTTTTGACGCTGACTCATCATATTTCGATCAACGGGATGTTCCATTAGAAGCAACTGATGATTCAAACGAATCTGAGACGGGTGGCGTCGAAGTAGATACGAACACTCCGCACAAAACAGTGCAGAATGCCGAGCACTTTTTCTCGGAAACTTAAACTGCAATCGAGAAGATTTCAGAGATCTTTACTATTATTACTGCTTCAAACAACATGACACTGTTTTGAAATCGATTGAGCGATCATTGACAAAGTGGCTTTTTTGGAAGACAAACATTTGCCTTGCTATAGCAAGGAAAAATGAGAAATTTTTGAGTCATGGGTTCTTGCCATGGAAAGGTAGTTTTGACGCTGACTCATCATCTTTTGATCGACGGGATGTTCCATGAGAAGCAACTGATGATTCAAACGAATCTGAGACGGGTGGCGTCGAAGTAGATACGAACACTCCGCACAAAACAGTGCAGAATGCCGAGCACTTTTTCTCGGAAACTTAAACTGCAATCGAGAAGATTTCAGAGATCTTTACTATTATTACTGCTTCAAACAACATGACACTATTTTAAAATCGATTGAGCGATTATTGACAAAGTGGCTTTTTTGGAAGACAAAATTTGCCTTGCATAGCAAGGAAAAATGAAAAATTTTTGAGTCATGGGTTCTTGCCATGAAAAGGTAGTTTTGACGCTGACTCATCATCTTTTGATCAACGGGATGTTCCAAGAGAAGCAACTGATGATTTAAACGAATCTGAGACGGGTGGCGTCGAAGTAGATACGAACACTCCGCACAAAACAGTGCAGAATGCCAAGCACTTTTTTTCGGAAACTTGGAGTGCAATCGAGAAGATTTCAGAGATCTTTACTATTATTACTGCTTCAAACAACATGACACTGTTTTAAAATCGATTGAGCGATTATTGACAAAGTGGCTTTTTTGGAAGACAAAATTTGCCTTGCATAGCAAGGAAAAATGAAAAATTTTTGAGTCATGGGTTCTTGCCATGAAAAGGTAGTTTTGACGCTGACTCATCATCTTTTGATCAACGGGATGTTCCATGAGAAGCAACTGATGATTCAAACGAATCTGAGACGGGTGGCGTCGAAGTAGATACGAACGCTCCGCACAAAACAGTGCAGAATGCCGAGCACTTTTTCTCGGAACCTAAACTGCAATCGAGAAGATTTCAGAGATCTTTACTATTATTACTGTTTCAAACAGCATGATACTGTTTTGAAATCGATTGAGCGATTATTGACAAAGTGGCTTTTTTGGAAGACAAACATTTGCCTTGCTATAGCAAGGAAAAATGAGAAATTTTTGAGTCATGGGTTCTTGCCATGAAAAGGTAGTTTTGACGCTGACCCATCATCTTTTGATCAACGGGATGTTCCAAGAGAAGCAACTGATGATTTAAACGAATCTGAGACGGGTGGCGTCGAAGTAGATACGAACACTCCGCACAAAACAGTGCAGAATGCCGAGCACTTTTTCTCGGAAACTTGGAGTGCAATCGAGAAGATTTCAGAGATCTTTACTATTATTACTGCTTCAAACAACATGACACTGTTTTGAAATCGATTGAGCGATTATTGACAAAGTGGCTTTTTTGGAAGACAAACATTTGCCTTGCTATAGCAAGGAAAAATGAGAAATTTTTGAGTCATGGGTTCTTGCCATGAAAAGGTAGTTTTGACGCTGACTCATCATATTTTGATCAACGGGATGTTCCATGAGAAGCAACTGATGATTCAAACGAATCTGAGACGGGTGGCGTCGAAGTAGATACGAACACTCCGCACAAAACAGTGCAGAATGCCGAGCACTTTTTCTCGGAAACTTAAACTGCAATCGAGAAGATTTCAGAGATCTTTACTATTATTACTGCTTCAAACAACATGACACTGTTTTGAAATCGATTGAGCGATCATTGACAAAGTGGCTTTTTTGGAAGACAAACATTTGCCTTGCTATAGCAAGGAAAAATGAGAAATTTTTGAGTCATGGGTTCTTGCCATGAAAAGGTAGTTTTGACGCTGACCCATCATCTTTTGATCAACGGGATGTTCCAAGAGGAGCAACTGATGATTTAAACGAATCTGAGACGGGTGGCGTCGAAGTAGATACGAACACTCCGCACAAAACAGTGCAGAATGCCGAGCACTTTTTCTCGGAAACTTGGAGTGCAATCGAGAAGATTTCAGAGATCTTTACTATTATTACTGCTTCAAACAACATGACACTGTTTTGAAATCGATTGAGCGATTATTGACAAAGTGGCTTTTTTGGAAGACAAACATTTGCCTTGCTATAGCAAGGAAAAATGAGAAATTTTTGAGTCATGGGTTCTTGCCATGGAAAGGTAGTTTTGACGCTGACTCATCATCTTTTGATCGACGGGATGTTCCATGAGAAGCAACTGATGATTCAAACGAATCTGAGACGGGTGGCGTCGAAGTAGATACGAACACTCCGCACAAAACAGTGCAGAATGCCGAGCACTTTTTCTCGGAAACTTAAACTGCAATCGAGAAGATTTCAGAGATCTTTACTATTATTACTGCTTCAAACAACATGACACTGTTTTGAAATCGATTGAGCGATTATTGACAAAGTGGCTTTTTTGGAAGACAAAATTTGCCTTGCATAGCAAGGAAAAATGAAAAATTTTTGAGTCATGGGTTCTTGCCATGAAAAGGTAGTTTTGACGCTGACTCATCATCTTTTGATCAACGGGATGTTCCAAGAAAAGCAACTGATGATTTAAACGAATCTGAGACGGGTGGCGTCGAAGTAGATAGGAACACTCCGCACAAAACAGTGCAGAATGCCGAGCACTTTTTCTCGGAAACTTGGAGTGCAATCGAGAAGATTTCAGAGATCTTTACTATTATTACTGCTTCAAACAACATGACACTGTTTTGAAATCGATTGAGCGATCATTGACAAAGTGGCTTTTTTGGAAGACAAACATTTGCCTTGCTATAGCAAGGAAAAATGAGAAATTTTTGAGTCATGGGTTCTTGCCATGAAAAGGTAGTTTTGACGCTGACTCATCATATTTTGATCAACGGGATGTTCCATGAGAAGCAACTGATGATTCAAACGAATCTGAGACGGGTGGCGTCGAAGTAGATACGAACACTCCGCACAAAACAGTGCAGAATGCCGAGCACTTTTTCTCGGAAACTTGGAGTGCAATCGAGAAGATTTCAGAGATCTTTACTATTATTACTGCTTCAAACAACATGACACTGTTTTGAAATCGATTGAGCGATTATTGACAAAGTGGCTTTTTTGGAAGACAAACATTTGCCTTGCTATAGCAAGGAAAAATGAGAAATTTTTGAGTCATGGGTTCTTGCCATGAAAAGGTAGTTTTGACGCTGACTCATCATATTTCGATCAACGGGATGTTCCATGAGAAGCAACTGATGATTCAAACGAATCTGAGACGGGTGGCGTCGAAGTAGATACGAACACTCCGCACAAAACAGTGCAGAATGCCGAGCACTTTTTCTCGGAAACTTAAACTGCAATCGAGAAGATTTCAGAGATCTTTACTATTATTACTGCTTCAAACAACATGACACTGTTTTGAAATCGATTGAGCGATCATTGACAAAGTGGCTTTTTTGGAAGACAAACATTTGCCTTGCTATAGCAAGGAAAAATGAGAAATTTTTGAGTCATGGGTTCTTGCCATGAAAAGGTAGTTTTGACGCTGACCCATCATCTTTTGATCAACGGGATGTTCCAAGAGGAGCAACTGATGATTTAAACGAATCTGAGACGGGTGGCGTCGAAGTAGATACGAACACTCCGCACAAAACAGTGCAGAATGCCGAGCACTTTTTCTCGGAAACTTGGAGTGCAATCGAGAAGATTTCAGAGATCTTTACTATTATTACTGCTTCAAACAACATGACACTGTTTTGAAATCGATTGAGCGATTATTGACAAAGTGGCTTTTTTGGAAGACAAACATTTGCCTTGCTATAGCAAGGAAAAATGAGAAATTTTTGAGTCATGGGTTCTTGCCATGGAAAGGTAGTTTTGACGCTGACTCATCATCTTTTGATCGACGGGATGTTCCATGAGAAGCAACTGATGATTCAAACGAATCTGAGACGGGTGGCGTCGAAGTAGATACGAACACTCCGCACAAAACAGTGCAGAATGCCGAGCACTTTTTCTCGGAAACTTAAACTGCAATCGAGAAGATTTCAGAGATCTTTACTATTATTACTGCTTCAAACAACATGACACTGTTTTGAAATCGATTGAGCGATTATTGACAAAGTGGCTTTTTTGGAAGACAAAATTTGCCTTGCATAGCAAGGAAAAATGAAAAATTTTTGAGTCATGGGTTCTTGCCATGAAAAGGTAGTTTTGACGCTGACTCATCATCTTTTGATCAACGGGATGTTCCATGAGAAGCAACTGATGATTCAAACGAATCTGAGACGGGTGGCGTCGAAGTAGATACGAACACTCCGCACAAAACAGTGCAGAATGCCGAGCACTTTTTCTCGGAACCTAAACTGCAATCGAGAAGATTTCAGAGATCTTTACTATTATTACTGTTTCAAACAGCATGATACTGTTTTGAAATCGATTGAGCGATTATTGACAAAGTGGCTTTTTTGGAAGACAAACATTTGCCTTGCTATAGCAAGGAAAAATGAGAAATTTTTGAGTCATGGGTTCTTGCCATGAAAAGGTAGTTTTGACGCTGACTCATCATATTTCGATCAACGGGATGTTCCATGAGAAGCAACTGATGATTCAAACGAATCTGAGACGGGTGGCGTCGAAGTAGATACGAACACTCCGCACAAAACAGTGCAGAATGCCGAGCACTTTTTCTCGGAAACTTGGAGTGCAATCGAGAAGATTTCAGAGATCTTTACTATTATTACTGCTTCAAACAACATGACACTGTTTTGAAATCGATTGAGCGATTATTGACAAAGTGGCTTTTTTGGAAGACAAACATTTGCCTTGCTATAGCAAGGAAAAATGAGAAATTTTTGAGTCATGGGTTCTTGCCATGAAAAGGTAGTTTTGACGCTGACTCATCATATTTCGATCAACGGGATGTTCCATGAGAAGCAACTGATGATTCAAACGAATCTGAGACGGGTGGCGTCGAAGTAGATACGAACACTCCGCACAAAACAGTGCAGAATGCCGAGCACTTTTTCTCGGAAACTCAAACTGCAATCGAGAAGATTTCAGAGATCTTTACTATTATTACTGCTTCAAACAACATGACACTGTTTTGAAATCGATTGAGCGATCATTGACAAAGTGGCTTTTTTGGAAGACAAACATTTGCCTTGCTATAGCAAGGAAAAATGAGAAATTTTTGAGTCATGGGTTCTTGCCATGAAAAGGTAGTTTTGACGCTGACCCATCATCTTTTGATCAACGGGATGTTCCAAGAGGAGCAACTGATGATTTAAACGAATCTGAGACGGGTGGCGTCGAAGTAGATACGAACACTCCGCACAAAACAGTGCAGAATGCCGAGCACTTTTTCTCGGAAACTTGGAGTGCAATCGAGAAGATTTCAGAGATCTTTACTATTATTACTGCTTCAAACAACATGACACTGTTTTGAAATCGATTGAGCGATTATTGACAAAGTGGCTTTTTTGGAAGACAAACATTTGCCTTGCTATAGCAAGGAAAAATGAGAAATTTTTGAGTCATGGGTTCTTGCCATGGAAAGGTAGTTTTGACGCTGACTCATCATCTTTTGATCGACGGGATGTTCCATGAGAAGCAACTGATGATTCAAACGAATCTGAGACGGGTGGCGTCGAAGTAGATACGAACACTCCGCACAAAACAGTGCAGAATGCCGAGCACTTTTTCTCGGAAACTTAAACTGCAATCGAGAAGATTTCAGAGATCTTTACTATTATTACTGCTTCAAACAACATGACACTGTTTTGAAATCGATTGAGCGATTATTGACAAAGTGGCTTTTTTGGAAGACAAAATTTGCCTTGCATAGCAAGGAAAAATGAAAAATTTTTGAGTCATGGGTTCTTGCCATGAAAAGGTAGTTTTGACGCTGACTCATCATCTTTTGATCAACGGGATGTTCCATGAGAAGCAACTGATGATTCAAACGAATCTGAGACGGGTGGCGTCGAAGTAGATACGAACACTCCGCACAAAACAGTGCAGAATGCCGAGCACTTTTTCTCGGAAACTTGGAGTGCAATCGAGAAGATTTCAGAGATCTTTACTATTATTACTGCTTCAAACAACATGACACTGTTTTGAAATCGATTGAGCGATTATTGACAAAGTGGCTTTTTTGGGAGACAAACATTTGCCTTGCATAGCAAGGAAAAATGAAAAATTTTTGAGTCATGGGTTCTTGCCATGAAAAGGTAGTTTTGACGCTGACTCATCATCTTTTGATCAACGGGATGTTCCAAGAGAAGCAACTGATGATTTAAACGAATCTGAGACGGGTGGCGTCGAAGTAGATACGAACACTCCGCACAAAACAGTGCAGAATGCCGAGCACTTTTTCTCGGAAACTTGGAGTGCAATCGAGAAGATTTCAGAGATCTTTACTATTATTACTGCTTCAAACAACATGACACTGTTTTGAAATCGATTGAGCGATTATTGACAAAGTGGCTTTTTTGGGAGACAAACATTTGCCTTGCATAGCAAGGAAAAATGAAAAATTTTTGAGTCATGGGTTCTTGCCATGAAAAGGTAGTTTTGACGCTGACTCATCATCTTTTGATCAACGGGATGTTCCAAGAGAAGCAACTGATGATTTAAACGAATCTGAGACGGGTGGCGTCGAAGTAGATACGAACACTCCGCACAAAACAGTGCAGAATGCCGAGCACTTTTTCACGGAAACCTCAACTGCAATCGAGAAGATTTCAGAGATCTTTACTATTATTACTGCTTCAAATAACATGACACTGTTTTGAAATCGATTGAGCGATTATTGACAAAGTGGCTTTTTTGGAAGACAAACATTTGCCTTGCTATAGCAAGGAAAAATGAGAAATTTTTGAGTCATGGGTTCTTGCTATGAAAAGGTAGTTTTGACGCTGACTCATTATATTTTGATCAACGGGATGTTCCATGAGAAGCAACTGATGATTCAAACAAATCTGAGACGGGTGGCGTCGAAGTAGATACGAACACTCCGCACAAAACAGTGCAGAATGCCGAGCACTTTTTCTCGGAACCTAAACTGCAATCGAGAAGATTTCAGAGATCTTCACTATTATTACTGTTTCAAACAACATGACACTGTTTTGAAATCGATTGAGCGATTATTGACAAAGTGGCTTTTTTGGAAGACAAACATTTGCCTTGCTATAGCAAGGAAAAATGAGAAATTTTTGAGTCATGGGTTCTTGCCATGAAAAGGAAGTTTTGACGCTGACTCATCATCTTTTGATCAACGGGATGTTTTATGAGAAGCAACTGATGATTTGAACGAATCTGAGACGGGTGGCGTCGATGTAGATACGAACACTCCGCACAAAACAGTGCAGAATGCCGAGCACTTTTTCACGGAAACCTAAACTGCAATCGAGAAGATTTCAGAGATCTTTACTTTTATTACTGTTTCAAACAACATGACACTGTTTTGAAATCGATTGAGCGATAATTGACAAAGTGGCTTTTTTGGAAGACAAACATTTGCCTTGCTATAGCAAGGAAAAATGAGAAATTTTTGAGTCATGGGTTCTTGTCATGAAAAGGTAGTTTTGATGCTGACTCATCATCTTTTGATCAACGGGATGTTCCAAGAGAAGCAACTGATGATTTAAACGAATCTGAGACAGGTGGCGCCGAAGTAAATACGAACACTCCGCACAAAACAGTGCAGAATGCCGAGCACTTTTTCTCGGAAACTTGGAGTGCAATCGAGAAGATTTCAGAGATCTTTACTATTATTACTGTTTCAAACAACATGACACTGTTTTGAAATCGATTGAGCGATTATTGACAAAGTGGCTTTTTTGGAAGACAAACATTTTGCTATAGCAAGGAAAAATGAGAAATTTTTGAGTCATGGGTTCTTGCCATGAAAAGGAAGTTTTGACGCTGACTCATCATCTTTTGATCAACAGGATGTTCCAAGAGAAGCAACTGATGATTTAAACGAATCTGAGACGGGTGGCTTCGAAGTAGATACGAACACTCCGCACAAAACAGTGCAGAATGCCGAGCACTTTTTCTCGGAAACTTGGAGTGCAATCGAGAAGATTTCAGAGATCTTTACTATTATTACTGCTTCAAACAACATGACACTGTTTTGAAATCGATTGAGCGATTATTGACAAAGTGGCTTTTTTGGAAGACAAACATTTGCCTTGCTATAGCAAGGAAAAATGAGAAATTTTTGAGTCATGGGTTCTTGCCATGAAAAGGTAGTTTTGACGCTGACTCATCATTTTTTGATCAACGGGATGTTCCAAGAGAAGCAACTGATGATTTAAACGAATCTGAGACGGGTGGCGTCGAAGTAGATACGAACACTCCGCACAAAACAGTGCAGAATGCCGAGCACTTTTTCTCGGAAACCTAAACTGCAATCGAGAAGATTTCAGAGATCTTTACTTTTATTACTGTTTCAAACAACATGACACTGTTTTGAAATCGATTGAGCGATTATTGACAAAGTGGCTTTTTTGGAAGACAAAACATTTGCCTTGCTATAGCAAGGAAAAATGAGAAATTTTTGAGTCATGGGTTCTTGCCATGGAAATGTAGTTTTGACGCTGACTCATCATCTTTTGATCAACGGGAGGTTCCATGAGAAGCAACTGATGATTCAAACGAATCTGAGACGGGTGGCGTCTAAGTAGATACGAACACTCCGCACAAAACAGTGCAGAATGCCGAGCACTTTTTCTCGGAAACTTGGAGTGCAATCGAGAAGATTTCAGAGATCTTTACTATTATTACTGTTTCAAACAACATGACACTGTTTTGTAATCGATTGAGCGATTATTGACAAAGTGGCTTTTTTGGAAGACAAACATTTTGCTATAGCAAGGAAAAATGAGAAATTTTTGAGTCATGGGTTCTTGCCATGAAAAGGTAGTTTTGACGCTGACTCATCATCTTTTGATCAACGGGATGTTCCAAGAGAAGCAACTGATGATTTAAACGAATCTGAGACGGGTGGCGTCGAAGTAGATACGAACACTCCGCACAGAACAGTGCAGAATGCCGAGCACTTTTTCTCGGAAACTTGGAGTGCAATCGAGAAGATTTCAGAGATCTTCACTATTATTACTGCTCCAAACAACATGACACTGTTTTGAAATCGATTGAGCGATTATTGACAAAGTGGCTTTTTTGGAAGACAAAAATTTCGTTGCTATAGCAAGGAAAAATGAGAAATTTTTGAGTCATGGGTTCTTGCCATGGAAAGGTAGTTTTGACGCTGACTAATCATCTTTTGATCAACGGGATGTTCCAAGAGAAGCAACTGATGATTCAAACGGATCTGAGACGGGTGGCGTCGAAGTAGATACGAACACTCCGCACAAAACAGTGCAGAATGCCGAGCACTTTTTCTCGGAAACTTGGAGTGCAATCGAGAAGATTTCAGAGATCTTTACTATTATTACTGCTTCAAATAACATGACACTGTTTTGAAATCGATTGAGCGATTCTTGACAAAGTGGCTTTTTTGGAAGACAAACATTTGCCTTGCTATAGCAAGGAAAAATGAGAAATTTTTGAGTCATGGGTTCTTGCCATGAAAAGGTAGTTTTGACGCTGACTCATCATATTTTGATCAACGGGATGTTCCATGAGAAGCAACTGATGATTCAAACAAATCTGAGACGGGTGGCGTCGAAGTAGATACGAACACTCCGCACAAAACAGTGCAGAATGCCGAGCACTTTTTCTCGGAACCTAAACTGCAATCGAGAAGATTTCAGAGATCTTTACTATTATTACTGCTTCAAACAACATGACACTGTTTTGAAATCGATTGAGCGATTATTGACAAAGTGGCTTTTTTGGAAGACAAACATTTGCCTTGCTATAGCAAGGAAAAATGAGAAATTTTTGAATCATGGGTTCTTGCCATGAAATGGTAGTTTTGACGCTGACTCATCATATTTTGATCAACGGGATGTTCCATGAGAAGCAACTGATGATTCAAACGAATCTGAGACGGGTGGCGTCGAAGTAGATACGAACACTCCGCACAAAACAGTGCAGAATGCCGAGCACTTTTTCTCGGAACCTAAACTGCAATCGAGAAGATTTCAGAGATCTTTACTATTATTACTGTTTCAAACAGCATGACACTGTTTTGAAATCGATTGAGCGATTATTGACAAAGTGGCTTTTTTGGAAGACAAACATTTGCCTTGCTATAGCAAGGAAAAATGAGAAATTTTTGAGTCATGGGTTCTTGCCATGAAAAGGTAGTTTTGACGCTGACCCATCATCTTTTGATCAACGGGATGTTCCAAGAGAAGCAACTGATGATTTAAACGAATCTGAGACGGGTGGCGTCGAAGTAGATACGAACACTCCGCACAAAACAGTGCAGAATGCCGAGCACTTTTTCTCGGAAACTTGGAGTGCAATCGAGAAGATTTCAGAGATCTTTACTATTATTACTGCTTCAAATAACATGACACTGTTTTGAAATCGATTGAGCGATTATTGACAAAGTGGCTTTTTTGGAAGACAAACATTTGCCTTGCTATAGCAAGGAAAAATGAGAAATTTTTGAGTCATGGGTTCTTGCCATGAAAAGGTAGTTTTGACGCTGACTCATCATATTTTGATCAACGGGATGTTCCATGAGAAGCAACTGATGATTCAAACAAATCTGAGACGGGTGGCGTCGAAGTAGATACGAACACTCCGCACAAAACAGTGCAGAATGCCGAGCACTTTTTCTCGGAACCTAAACTGCAATCGAGAAGATTTCAGAGATCTTTACTATTATTACTGCTTCAAACAACATGACACTGTTTTGAAATCGATTGAGCGATTATTGACAAAGTGGCTTTTTTGGAAGACAAACATTTGCCTTGCTATAGCAAGGAAAAATGAGAAATTTTTGAATCATGGGTTCTTGCCATGAAATGGTAGTTTTGACGCTGACTCATCATATTTTGGTCAACGGGATGTTCCATGAGAAGCAACTGATGATTCAAACGAATCTGAGACGGGTGGCATCGAAGTAGATACGAACACTCCGCACAAAACAGTGCAGAATGCCGAGCACTTTTTCTCGGAACCTAAACTGCAATCGAGAAGATTTCAGAGATCTTTACTATTATTACTGCTTCAAACAACATGACACTGTTTTGAAATCGATTGAGCGATTATTGACAAAGTGGCTTTTTTGGAAGACAAACATTTGCCTTGCTATAGCAAGGAAAAATTAGAAATTTTTGAGTCATGGGTTCTTGCCATGAAAAGGAAGTTTTGACGCTGACTCATCATCTTTTGATCAACGGGATGTTCCAAGAGAAGCAACTGATGACTTAAACGAATCTGAGACGGGTGGCGTCGAAGTAAATACGAACACTCCGCACAAAACAGTGCAGAATGCCGAGCTCTTTTTCTCGGAAACTTGGAGTGCAATCGAGAAGATTTCAGAGATCTTCACTTTTATTACTGTTTCAAACAACATGACACTGTTTTGAAATCGATTGAGCGATTATTGACAAAGTGGCTTTTTTGGAAGACAAACATTTTGCTATAGCAAGGAAAAATGAGAAATTTTTGAGTCATGGGTTCTTGCAATGAAAAGGAAGTTTTGACGCTGACTCATCATCTTTTGATCAACGGGATGTTCCAAGAGAAGCAACTGATGATTCAAACGAATCTGAGACGGGTGGCTTCGAAGTAGATACGAACACTCCGCACAAAACAGTGCAGAATGCCGAGCACTTTTTCTCGGAAACTTAAACTGCAATCGATAAGATTTCAGAGATCTTTACTATTATTACTGCTTCAAACAACATGACACTGTTTTGAAATCGATTGAGCGATCATTGACAAAGTGGCTTTTTTGGAAGACAAACATTTGCCTTGCTATAGCAAGGAAAAATGAGAAATTTTTGAGTCATGAGTTCTTGCCATGAAAAGGTAGTTTTGACGCTGACCCATCATCTTTTGATCAACGGGATGTTCCAAGAGGAGCAACTGATGATTTAAACGAATCTGAGACGGGTGGCGTCGAAGTAGATACGAACACTCCGCACAAAACAGTGCAGAATGCCGAGCACTTTTTCTCGGAAACTTGGAGTGCAATCGAGGAGATTTCAGAGATCTTTACTATTATTACTGCTTCAAACAACATGACACTGTTTTGAAATCGATTAAGCGATTATTGACAAAGTGGCTTTTTTGGAAGACAAACCTTTTTCCTTTGCCATGGAAAGGTAGTTTTGACGCTGACTCATCATCTTTTGATCGACGGGATGTTCCATGAGAAGCAACTGATGATTCAAACGAATCTGAGACGGGTGGCGTCGAAGTAGATACGAACACTCCGCACAAAACAGTGCAGAATGCCAAGCACTTTTTTTCGGAAACTTGGAGTGCAATCGAGAAGATTTCAGAGATCTTTACTATTATTTCTGCTTCAAACAACATGACACTGTTTTGAAATCGATTGAGCGATTATTGACAAAGTGGCTTTTTTGGAAGACAAACATTTGCCTTGCTATAGCAAGGAAAAATGAGAAATTTTTGAGTCATGGGTTCTTGCCATGAAAAGGTAGTTTCGACGCTGACTCATCATATTTTGATCAACGGGATGTTCCATGAGAAGCAACTGATGATTCAAACGAATCTGAGACGGGTGGCGTCGAAGTAGATAGGGGAAGGTTACTTAAAATGGGATACTTAAGGTTTGAACCCTTAGAAATAATAGCTGGATAAAGCAAACCTCATCTAATTATGTCTAATTATTCCTTGCTCTGTTTTATATCATAACCCCAAAGAGTTTTTGGAACGAAAATGTATTTTCCGAAATATAACTACTTTTCCAAGAAATGTGCAAGTATCCCATTTTAGGGAACCCATACGGTAAAACGGGATACCTCATATCCTTAAAATGGGATAGTAATTGAAATTGATAGATTTGACTAGTCTATTAGGAATATGATAACCAGACATCCAAATTCCAAGTTTTTATTATGGAAACTACTAGGTAGGTATAACAGACATACAAAATATGGACATCAACTACCATTCTTAGGTAACAAGACAAAAGCAAAATAAACATTCTTAAATTATGCATAAGACAAGAAAAAAGAAAAAAAGAAAAAAATCAGACTTCGAGGCAGAAGTCACAAAGAAAATCTTCTCCTTCTTCATCTGCCCTGGCGCAGGCATCATGAACCCACCTTCTGCACCCCACGCATCTGGGATATCCCGTTTTACGGGATGACAAAAATCCCGTTTTACCCGAACACTCATATTTGACATTCGAATTTTTTTTCCACGTAACCCCAAAATAAATCAAAAAAACTTGTTGGTCAAATCAATACTTCATATCTTGGCTTGAGGTAAATAAATAATGAACATGTTCTCCCTTTCACTTCGCACGCAATTCTTACTAATATGAACCCTTGATATTAGATCAGAAAATCTGAAAACCATAAAACCTACCTGGTACGGCTCGCGCTTCAGCTGTCAACTTGAAAGTACGTTTGACCGTTGCATTAGACTAGAGCTTGAGTTCGGTGAATATTGGGTTAGATGGCGATACTTGGTTTTGTCAGAACCTTTGGTATCCCGTTTTAGCTGAGTATCCCATTTTAAGTAACCTTCCCCTACGAACACTCCGCACAAAACAGTGCAGAATGCCGAGCACTTTTTCTCGGAAACTTAAACTGCAATCGAGAAGATTTCAGAGATCTTTACTATTATTACTGCTTCAAACAACATGACACTGTTTTGAAATCGATTGAGCGATCATTGACAAAGTGGCTTTTTTGGAAGACAAACATTTGCCTTGCTATAGCAAGGAAAAATGAGAAATTTTTGAGTCATGGGTTCTTGCCATGAAAAGGTAGTTTTGACGCTGACCCATCATCTTTTGATCAACGGGATGTTCCAAGAGGAGCAACTGATGATTTAAACGAATCTGAGACGGGTGGCGTCGAAGTAGATACGAACACTCCGCACAGAACAGTGCAGAATGCCGAGCACTTTTTCTCGGAAACTTGGAGTGCAATCGAGAAGATTTCAGAGATCTTAACTATTATTACTGCTTCAAACAACAAGACACTGTTTTGAAATCGATTGAGCGATTATTGACAAAGTGGCTTTTTTGGAAGACAAACATTTGCCTTGCTATAGCAAGGAAAAATGAGAAATTTTTGAGTCATGGGTTCTTGCCATGGAAAGGTAGTTTTGACGCTGACTCATCATCTTTTGATCGACGGGATGTTCCATGAGAAGCAACTGATGATTCAAACGAATCTGAGACGGGTGGCGTCGAAGTAGATACGAACACTCCGCACAAAACAGTGCAGAATGCCGAGCACTTTTTCTCGGAAACTTAAACTGCAATCGAGAAGATTTCAGAGATCTTTACTATTATTACTGCTTCAAACAACATGACACTATTTTAAAATCGATTGAGCGATTATTGACAAAGTGGCTTTTTTGGAAGACAAAATTTGCCTTGCATAGCAAGGAAAAATGAAAAATTTTTGAGTCATGGGTTCTTGCCATGAAAAGGTAGTTTTGACGCTGACTCATCATCTTTTGATCAACGGGATGTTCCAAGAGAAGCAACTGATGATTTAAACGAATCTGAGACGGGTGGCGTCGAAGTAGATACGAACACTCCGCACAAAACAGTGCAGAATGCCAAGCACTTTTTTTCGGAAACTTGGAGTGCAATCGAGAAGATTTCAGAGATCTTTACTATTATTACTGCTTCAAACAACATGACACTGTTTTAAAATCGATTGAGCGATTATTGACAAAGTGGCTTTTTTGGAAGACAAAATTTGCCTTGCATAGCAAGGAAAAATGAAAAATTTTTGAGTCATGGGTTCTTGCCATGAAAAGGTAGTTTTGACGCTGACTCATCATCTTTTGATCAACGGGATGTTCCATGAGAAGCAACTGATGATTCAAACGAATCTGAGACGGGTGGCGTCGAAGTAGATACGAACGCTCCGCACAAAACAGTGCAGAATGCCGAGCACTTTTTCTCGGAACCTAAACTGCAATCGAGAAGATTTCAGAGATCTTTACTATTATTACTGTTTCAAACAGCATGATACTGTTTTGAAATCGATTGAGCGATTATTGACAAAGTGGCTTTTTTGGAAGACAAACATTTGCCTTGCTATAGCAAGGAAAAATGAGAAATTTTTGAGTCATGGGTTCTTGCCATGAAAAGGTAGTTTTGACGCTGACCCATCATCTTTTGATCAACGGGATGTTCCAAGAGAAGCAACTGATGATTTAAACGAATCTGAGACGGGTGGCGTCGAAGTAGATACGAACACTCCGCACAAAACAGTGCAGAATGCCGAGCACTTTTTCTCGGAAACTTGGAGTGCGATCGAGAAGATTTCAGAGATCTTTTTTATTATTACTGCTTCAAACAACATGACACTGTTTTGAAATCGATTGAGCGATCATTGACAAAGTGGCTTTTTTGGAAGACAAACATTTGCCTTGCTATAGCAAGGAAAAATGAGAAATTTTTGAGTCATGGGTTCTTGCCATGAAAAGGTAGTTTTGACGCTGACCCATCATCTTTTGATCAACGGGATGTTCCAAGAGGAGCAACTGATGATTTAAACGAATCTGAGACGGGTGGCGTCGAAGTAGATACGAACACTCCGCACAAAACAGTGCAGAATGCCGAGCACTTTTTCTCGGAAACTTGGAGTGCAATCGAGAAGATTTCAGAGATCTTTACTATTATTACTGCTTCAAACAACATGACACTGTTTTGAAATCGATTGAGCGATTATTGACAAAGTGGCTTTTTTGGAAGACAAACATTTGCCTTGCTATAGCAAGGAAAAATGAGAAATTTTTGAGTCATGGGTTCTTGCCATGGAAAGGTAGTTTTGACGCTGACTCATCATCTTTTGATCGACGGGATGTTCCATGAGAAGCAACTGATGATTCAAACGAATCTGAGACGGGTGGCGTCGAAGTAGATACGAACACTCCGCACAAAACAGTGCAGAATGCCGAGCACTTTTTCTCGGAAACTTAAACTGCAATCGAGAAGATTTCAGAGATCTTTACTATTATTACTGCTTCAAACAACATGACACTGTTTTAAAATCGATTGAGCGATTATTGACAAAGTGGCTTTTTTGGAAGAAAAAATTTGCCTTGCATAGCAAGGAAAAATGAAAAATTTTTGAGTCATGGGTTCTTGCCATGAAAAGGTAGTTTTGACGCTGACTCATCATCTTTTGATCAACGGGATGTTCCAAGAGAAGCAACTGATGATTTAAACGAATCTGAGACGGGTGGCGTCGAAGTAGATACGAACACTCCGCACAAAACAGTGCAGAATGCCGAGCACTTTTTCTCGGAAACTTGGAGTGCAATCGAGGAGATTTCAGAGATCTTTACTATTATTACTGCTTCAAACAACATGACACTGTTTTGAAATCGATTGAGCGATTATTGACAAAGTGGCTTTTTTGGAAGACAAACATTTGCCTTGCTATAGCAAGGAAAAATGAGAAATTTTTGAGTCATGGGTTCTTGCCATGAAAAGGTAGTTTTGACGCTGACTCATCATATTTTGATCAACGGGATGTTCCATGAGAAGCAACTGATGATTCAAACGAATCTGAGACGGGTGGCGTCGAAGTAGATACGAACACTCCGCACAAAACAGTGCAGAATGCCGAGCACTTTTTCTCGGAAACTTAAACTGCAATCGAGAAGATTTCAGAGATCTTTACTATTATTACTGCTTCAAACAACATGACACTGTTTTGAAATCGATTGAGCGATCATTGACAAAGTGGCTTTTTTGGAAGACAAACATTTGCCTTGCTATAGCAAGGAAAAATGAGAAATTTTTGAGTCATGGGTTCTTGCCATGAAAAGGTAGTTTTGACGCTGACCCATCATCTTTTGATCAACGGGATGTTCCAAGAGGAGCAACTGATGATTTAAACGAATCTGAGACGGGTGGCGTCGAAGTAGATACGAACACTCCGCACAAAACAGTGCAGAATGCCGAGCACTTTTTCTCGGAAACTTGGAGTGCAATCGAGAAGATTTCAGAGATCTTTACTATTATTACTGCTTCAAACAACATGACACTGTTTTGAAATCGATTGAGCGATTATTGACAAAGTGGCTTTTTTGGAAGACAAACATTTGCCTTGCTATAGCAAGGAAAAATGAGAAATTTTTGAGTCATGGGTTCTTGCCATGAAAAGGTAGTTTTGACGCTGACTCATCATATTTTGATCAACGGGATGTTCCATGAGAAGCAACTGATGATTCAAACGAATCTGAGACGGGTGGCGTCGAAGTAGATACGAACACTCCGCACAAAACAGTGCAGAATGCCGAGCACTTTTTCTCGGAAACTTAAACTGCAATCGAGAAGATTTCAGAGATCTTTACTATTATTACTGCTTCAAACAACATGACACTGTTTTGAAATCGATTGAGCGATCATTGACAAAGTGGCTTTTTTGGAAGACAAACATTTGCCTTGCTATAGCAAGGAAAAATGAGAAATTTTTGAGTCATGGGTTCTTGCCATGAAAAGGTAGTTTTGACGCTGACCCATCATCTTTTGATCAACGGGATGTTCCAAGAGGAGCAACTGATGATTTAAACGAATCTGAGACGGGTGGCGTCGAAGTAGATACGAACACTCCGCACAAAACAGTGCAGAATGCCGAGCACTTTTTCTCGGAAACTTGGAGTGCAATCGAGAAGATTTCAGAGATCTTTACTATTATTACTGCTTCAAACAACATGACACTGTTTTGAAATCGATTGAGCGATTATTGACAAAGTGGCTTTTTTGGAAGACAAACATTTGCCTTGCTATAGCAAGGAAAAATGAGAAATTTTTGAGTCATGGGTTCTTGCCATGAAAAGGTAGTTTTGACGCTGACTCATCATCTTTTGATCAACGGGATGTTCCATGAGAAGCAACTGATGATTCAAACGAATCTGAGACGGGTGGCGTCGAAGTAGATACGAACACTCCGCACAAAACAGTGCAGAATGCCGAGCACTTTTTCTCGGAAACTTGGAGTGCAATCGAGGAGATTTCAGAGATCTTTACTATTATTACTGCTTCAAACAACATGACACTGTTTTGAAATCGATTGAGCGATTATTGACAAAGTGGCTTTTTTGGAAGACAAACATTTGCCTTGCTATAGCAAGGAAAAATGAGAAATTTTTGAGTCATGGGTTCTTGCCATGAAAAGGTAGTTTTGACGCTGACTCATCATATTTTGATCAACGGGATGTTCCATGAGAAGCAACTGATGATTCAAACGAATCTGAGACGGGTGGCGTCGAAGTAGATACGAACACTCCGCACAAAACAGTGCAGAATGCCGAGCACTTTTTCTCGGAAACTTAAACTGCAATCGAGAAGATTTCAGAGATCTTTACTATTATTACTGCTTCAAACAACATGACACTGTTTTGAAATCGATTGAGCGATCATTGACAAAGTGGCTTTTTTGGAAGACAAACATTTGCCTTGCTATTATAGCAAGGAAAAATGAGAAATTTTTGAGTCATGGGTTCTTGCCATGAAAAGGTAGTTTTGACGCTGACCCATCATCTTTTGATCAACGGGATGTTCCAAGAGGAGCAACTGATGATTTAAACGAATCTGAGACGGGTGGCGTCGAAGTAGATACGAACACTCCGCACAAAACAGTGCAGAATGCCGAGCACTTTTTCTCGGAAACTTGGAGTGCAATCGAGAAGATTTCAGAGATCTTTACTATTATTACTGCTTCAAACAACATGACACTGTTTTGAAATCGATTGAGCGATTATTGACAAAGTGGCTTTTTTGGAAGACAAACATTTGCCTTGCTATAGCAAGGAAAAATGAGAAATTTTTGAGTCATGGGTTCTTGCCATGGAAAGGTAGTTTTGACGCTGACTCATCATCTTTTGATCGACGGGATGTTCCATGAGAAGCAACTGATGATTCAAACGAATCTGAGACGGGTGGCGTCGAAGTAGATACGAACACTCCGCACAAAACAGTGCAGAATGCCGAGCACTTTTTCTCGGAAACTTAAACTGCAATCGAGAAGATTTCAGAGATCTTTACTATTATTACTGCTTCAAACAACATGACACTGTTTTGAAATCGATTGAGCGATTATTGACAAAGTGGCTTTTTTGGAAGACAAACATTTGCCTTGCTATAGCAAGGAAAAATGAGAAATTTTTGAGTCATGGGTTCTTGCCATGGAAAGGTAGTTTTGACGCTGACTCATCATCTTTTGATCGACGGGATGTTCCATGAGAAGCAACTGATGATTCAAACGAATCTGAGACGGGTGGCGTCGAAGTAGATACGAACACTCCGCACAAAACAGTGCAGAATGCCGAGCACTTTTTCTCGGAAACTTAAACTGCAATCGAGAAGATTTCAGAGATCTTTACTATTATTACTGCTTCAAACAACATGACACTGTTTTAAAATCGATTGAGCGATTATTGACAAAGTGGCTTTTTTGGAAGACAAAATTTGCCTTGCATAGCAAGGAAAAATGAAAAATTTTTGAGTCATGGGTTCTTGCCATGAAAAGGTAGTTTTGACGCTGACTCATCATCTTTTGATCAACGGGATGTTCCAAGAGAAGCAACTGATGATTTAAACGAATCTGAGACGGGTGGCGTCGAAGTAGATACGAACACTCCGCACAAAACAGTGCAGAATGCCAAGCACTTTTTTTCGGAAACTTGGAGTACAATCGAGAAGATTTCAGAGATCTTTACTATTATTACTGCTTCAAACAACATGACACTGTTTTGAAATCGATTGAGCGATTATTGACAAAGTGGCTTTTTTGGAAGACAAAATTTGCCTTGCATAGCAAGGAAAAATGAAAAATTTTTGAGTCATGGGTTCTTGCCATGAAAAGGTAGTTTTGACGCTGACTCATCATCTTTTGATCAACGGGATGTTCCATGAGAAGCAACTGATGATTCAAACGAATCTGAGACGGGTGGCGTCGAAGTAGATACGAACACTCCGCACAAAACAGTGCAGAATGCCGAGCACTTTTTCTCGGAACCTAAACTGCAATCGAGAAGATTTCAGAGATCTTTACTATTATTACTGTTTCAAACAGCATGATACTGTTTTGAAATCGATTGAGCGATTATTGACAAAGTGGCTTTTTTGGAAGACAAACATTTGCCTTGCTATAGCAAGGAAAAATGAGAAATTTTTGAGTCATGGGTTCTTGCCATGAAAAGGTAGTTTTGACGCTGACCCATCATCTTTTGATCAACGGGATGTTCCAAGAGAAGCAACTGATGATTTAAACGAATCTGAGACGGGTGGCGTCGAAGTAGATACGAACACTCCGCACAGAACAGTGCAGAATGCCGAGCACTTTTTCTCGGAAACTTGGAGTGCAATCGAGAAGATTTCAGAGATCTTTACTATTATTACTGCTTCAAACAACATGACACTGTTTTGAAATCGATTGAGCGATTATTGACAAAGTGGCTTTTTTGGAAGACAAACATTTGCCTTGCATAGCAAGGAAAAATGAAAAATTTTTGAGTCATGGGTTCTTGCCATGAAAAGGTAGTTTTGACGCTGACTCATCATCTTTTGATCAACGGGATGTTCCAAGAGAAGCAACTGATGATTTAAACGAATCTGAGACGGGTGGCGTCGAAGTAGATACGAACACTCCGCACAAAACAGTGCAGAATGCCGAGCACTTTTTCACGGAAACCTCAACTGCAATCGAGAAGATTTCAGAGTTCTTTACTATTATTACTGCTTCAAATAACATGACACTGTTTTGAAATCGATTGAGCGATTATTGACAAAGTGGCTTTTTTGGAAGACAAACATTTGCCTTGCTATAGCAAGGAAAAATGAGAAATTTTTGAGTCATGGGTTCTTGCTATGAAAAGGTAGTTTTGACGCTGACTCATTATATTTTGATCAACGGGATGTTCCATGAGAAGCAACTGATGATTCAAACAAATCTGAGACGGGTGGCGTCGAAGTAGATACGAACACTCCGCACAAAACAGTGCAGAATGCCGAGCACTTTTTCTCGGAACCTAAACTGCAATCGAGAAGATTTCAGAGATCTTTACTATTATTACTGTTTCAAACAACATGACACTGTTTTGAAATCGATTGAGCGATTATTGACAAAGTGGCTTTTTTGGAAGACAAACATTTGCCTTGCTATAAATTTTTGAGTCATGGGTTCTTGCCATGGAAAGGTAGTTTTGACGCTGACTCATCATCTTTTGATCAACGGGATGTTCCATGAGAAGCAACTGATGATTCAAACGAATCTGAGACGGGTGGCGTCGAAGTAAATACGAACACTCCGCACAAAACAGTGCAGAATGCCGAGCACTTTTTCTCGGAAACTTAAACTGCAATCGAGAAGACTTCAGAGATCTTCACTATTATTACTGCTTCAAACAACATGACACTGTTTTGAAATCGATTGAGCGATTATTGACAAAGTGGCTTTTTTGGAAGACAAACATTTGCCTTGCTATAAGAATGCCGAGCACTTTTTCTCGGAAACTTAAACTGCAATCGAGAAGATTTCAGAGATCTTCACTATTATAACTGTTTCAAACAACATGACACTGTTTTGAAATCGATTGAGCGATTATTGACAAAGTGGCTTTTTTGGAAGACAAACATTTGCCTTGCTATAGCAAGGAAAAATGAGAAATTTTTGAGTCATGGGTTCTTGCCATGAAAAGGAAGTTTTGACGCTGACTCATCATCTTTTGATCAACGGGATGTTTTATGAGAAGCAACTGATGATTTGAACGAATCTGAGACGGGTGGCGTCGATGTAGATACGAACACTCCGCACAAAACAGTGCAGAATGCCGAGCACTTTTTCACGGAAACCTAAACTGCAATCGAGAAGATTTCAGAGATCTTTACTATTATCACTGCTTCAAACAACATGACACTGTTTTGAAATCGATTGAGCGATTATTGACAAAGTGGCTTTTTTGGAAGACAAACATTTGCCTTGCTATAGCAAGGAAAAATGAGAAATTGTTGAGTCATGGGTTCTTGCCATGAAAAGGTAGTTTTGACGCTGACTCATCATATTTTGATCAACGGGATGTTCCATGAGAAGCAACTGATGATTCAAACGAATCTGAGACGGGTGGCGTCGAAGTAGATACGAACACTCCGCACAAAACAGTGCAGAATGCCGAGCACTTTTTCTCGGAACCTAAACTGCAATCGAGAAGATTTCAGAGATCTTCACTATTATTACTGTTTCAAACAACATGACACTGTTTTGAAATCGATTGAGCGATTATTGACAGAGTGGCTTTTTTGGAAGACAAACATTTGCCTTGCTATAGCAAGGAAAAATGAGAAATTTTTGAGTCATGGGTTCTTGCCATGGAAAGGTAGTTTTGACGCTGACTCATCATCTTTTGATCAACGGGATGTTCCATGAGAAGCAACTGATGATTCAAACGAATCTGAGACGGGTGGCGTCGAAGTAGATACGAACACTCCGCACAAAACAGTGCAGAATGCCGAGCACTTTTTCTCGGAAACTTAAATTGCAATCGAAAAGACTTCGGAGATCTTCACTATTATTACTGCTTCAAACAACATGACACTGTTTTGAAATCGATTGGGCGATTATTGACAAAGTGGCTTTTTTGGAAGACAAACATTTGCCTTGCTATAAGAATGCCGAGCACTTTTTCTCGGAAACTTAAACTGCAATCGAGAAGATTTCAGAGATCTTCACTATTATAACTGTTTCAAACAACATGACACTGTTTTGAAATCGATTGAGCGATTATTGACAAAGTGGCTTTTTTGGAAGACAAACATTTGCCTTGCTATAGCAAGGAAAAATGAGAAATTTTTGAGTCATGGGTTCTTGCCATGAAAAGGAAGTTTTGACGCTGACTCATCATCTTTTGATCAACGGGATGTTTTATGAGAAGCAACTGATGATTTGAACGAATCTGAGACGGGTGGCGTCGAAGTAGATACGAACACTCCGCACAAAACAGTGCAGAATGCCAAGCACTTTTTCTCGGAAACTTGGAGTGCAATCGAGAAGATTTCAGAGATCTTTACTATTATTACTGCTTAAAACAACATGACACTGTTTTGAAATCGATTGAGCGATTATTGACAAAGTGGTTTTTTTGGAAGACAAACATTTGCCTTGCTATAGCAAGGAAAAATGAGAAATTTTTGAGTCATGGGTTCTTGCCATGAAAAGGTAGTTTTGACGCTGACCCATCATCTTTTGATCAACGGGATGTTCCAAGAGAAGCAACTGATGATTTAAACGAATCTGAGACGGGTGGCGTCGAAGTAGATACGAACACTCCGCACAAAACAGTGCAGAATGCCGAGCACTTTTTCTCGGAAACTTGGAGTGCAATCGAGAAGATTTCACAGATCTTTACTATTATTACTGTTTCAAACAACATGACACTGTTTTGAAATCGATTGAGCGATTATTGACAAAGTGGCTTTTTTGGAAGACAAACATTTGCCTTGCTATAGCAAGGAAAAATGAGAAATTTTTGAATCATGGGTTCTTGCCATGAAAAGGTAGTTTTGACGCTGACTCATCATCTTTTGATCAACGGGATGTTCCAAGAGAAGCAACTGATGATTTAAACGAATCTGAGACGGGTGGCGTCGAAGTAGATACGAACACTCCGCACAAAACAGTGCAGAATGCAGAGCACTTTTTCTCGGAAACTTAAACTGCAATCGAGAAGACTTCAGAGATCTTTACTATTATTACTGCTTCAAACAACATGACACTGTTTTGAAATCGATTGAGCGATTATTGACAAAGTGGCTTTTTTGGAAGACAAACATTTGCCTCGCTATAAGAATGCCGAGCACTTTTTCTCGGAAACTTGGAGTGCAATCGAGAAGATTTCAGAGATCTTTACTATTATTACTGTTTCAAACAACATGACACTGTTTTGAAATCGATTGAGCGATTATTGACAAAGTGGCTTTTTTGGAAGACAAACATTTGCCTTGCTATAGCAAGGAAAAATGAGAAATTTTTGAGTCATGGGTTCTTGCCATGAAAAGGTAGTTTTGACGCTGACTCATCATCTTTTGATCAACGGGATGTTCCATGAGAAGCAACTGATGATTCAAACGAATCTGAGACGGGTGGCGTCGAAGTAGATACGAACACTCCGCACAAAACAGTGCAGAATGCCAAGCACTTTTTCTCGGAAACTTGGAGTGCAATCGAGAAGATTTCAGAGATCTTTACTATTATTACTGCTCCAAACAACATGACACTGTTTTGAAATCGATTGAGCGATTATTGACAAAGTGGCTTTTTTGGAAGACAAACATTTGCCTTGCTATAGCAAGGAAAAATGAGAAATTTTTGAGTCATGGGTTCTTGCCATGAAAAGGTAGTTTTGACGCTGACCCATCATCTTTTGATCAACGGGATGTTCCAAGAGAAGCAACTGATGATTTAAACGAATCTGAGACGGGTGGCGTCGAAGTAGATACGAACACTCCGCACAAAACAGTGCAGAATGCCGAGCACTTTTTCTCGGAAACTTGGAGTGCAATCGAGAAGATTTCAGAGATCTTCACTATTATTACTGCTTCAAACAACATGACACTGTTTTGAAATCGATTGAGCGATTATTGACAAAGTGGCTTTTTTGGAAGACAAACATTTGCCTTGCTATAGCAAGGAAAAATGAGAAATTTTTGAGTCATGGGTTCTTGCCATGGAAAGGTAGTTTTGACGCTGACTCATCATTTTTTGATCGACGGGATGTTCCATGAGAAGCAACTGATGATTCAAACGAATCTGAGACGGGTGGCGTCGAAGTAGATACGAACACTCCGCACAAAACAGTGCAGAATGCAGAGCACTTTTTCTCGGAAACTTAAACTGCAATCGAGAAGACTTCAGAGATCTTTACTATTATTACTGCTTCAAACAACATGACACTGTTTTGAAATCGATTGAGCGATTATTGACAAAGTGGCTTTTTTGGAAGACAAACATTTGCCTTGCTATAAGAATGCCGAGCACTTTTTCTCGGAAACTTAAACTGCAATCGAGAAGATTTCAGAGATCTTCACTATTATAACTGTTTCAAACAACATGACACTGTTTTGAAATCGATTGAGCGATTATTGACAAAGTGGCTTTTTTGGAAGACAAACATTTGCCTTGCTATAGCAAGGAAAAATGAGAAATTTTTGAGTCATGGGTTCTTGCCATGAAAAGGAAGTTTTGACGCTGACTCATCATCTTTTGATCAACGGGATGTTTTATGAGAAGCAACTGATGATTTGAACGAATCTGAGACGGGTGGCGTCGAAGTAGATACGAACACTCCGCACAAAACAGTGCAGAATGCCGAGCACTTTTTCTCGGAAACTTGGAGTGCAATCGAGAAGATTTCAGAGATCTTTACTATTATTACTGTTTCAAACAACATGACACTGTTTTGAAATCGATTGAGCGATTATTGACAAAGTGGCTTTTTTGGAAGACAAACATTTGCCTTGCTATAGCAAGGAAAAATGAGAAATTTTTGAGTCATGGGTTCTTGCCATGAAAAGGTAGTTTTGACGCTGACTCATCATCTTTTGATCAACGGGATGTTCCAAGAGAAGCAACTGATGATTTAAACGAATCTGAGACGGGTGGCGTCGAAGTAGATACGAACACTCCGCACAAAACAGTGCAGAATGCCGAGCACTTTTTCTCGGAAACTTGGAGTGCAATCGAGAAGATTTCAGAGGTCTTTACTATTATTACTGTTTCAAACAACATGACACTGTTTTGAAATCGATTGAGCGATTATTGACAAAGTGGCTTTTTTGGAAGACAAACATTTGCCTTGCTATAATAGCAAGGAAAAATGAGAAATTTTTGAGTCATGGGTTCTTGCCATGAAAAGGTAGTTTTGACGCTGACCCATCATCTTTTGATCAACGGGATGTTCCAAGAGAAGCAACTGATGATTTAAACGAGTCTGAGACGGGTGGCGTCGAAGTAGATACGAACACTCCGCACAAAACAGTGCAGAATGCCGAGCACTTTTTCTCGGAAACTTGGAGTGCAATCGAGAAGATTTCAGAGATCTTTACTATTATTACTGTTTCAAACAACATGACACTGTTTTGAAATCGATTGAGCGATTATTGACAAAGTGGCTTTTTTGGAAGACAAACATTTGCCTTGCTATAGCAAGGAAAAATGAGAAATTTTTGAGTCATGGGTTCTTGCCATGAAAAGGAAGTTTTGACGCTGACTCATCATCTTTTGATCAACGGGATGTTTTATGAGAAGCAACTGATGATTTGAACGAATCTGAGACGGGTGGCGTCGAAGTAGATACGAACACTCCGCACAAAACAGTGCAGAATGCCGAGCACTTTTTCTCGGAAACTTGGAGTGCAATCGAGAAGATTTCAGAGATCTTTACTATTATTACTGTTTCAAACAACATGACACTGTTTTGAAATCGATTGAGCGATTATTGACAAAGTGGCTTTTTTGGAAGACAAACATTTGCCTTGCTATAGCAAGGAAAAATGAGAAATTTTTGAGTCATGGGTTCTTGCCATGGAAAGGTAGTTTTGACGCTGACTCATCATCTTTTGATCGACGGGATGTTCCATGAGAAGCAACTGATGATTCAAACGAATCTGAGACGGGTGGCGTCGAAGTAGATACGAACACTCCGCACAAAACAGTGCAGAATGCAGAGCACTTTTTCTCGGAAACTTAAACTGCAATCGAGAAGATTTCAGAGATCTTTACTATTATTACTGCTTCAAACAACATGACACTGTTTTAAAATCGATTGAGCGATTATTGACAAAGTGGCTTTTTTGGAAGACAAACATTTGCCTTGCATAGCAAGGAAAAATGAAAAATTTTTGAGTCATGGGTTCTTGCCATGAAAAGGTAGTTTTGACGCTGACTCATCATCTTTTGATCAACGGGATGTTCCAAGAGAAGCAACTGATGATTTAAACGAATCTGAGACGGGTGGCGTCGAAGTAGATACGAACACTCCGCACAAAACAGTGCAGAATGCCGAGCACTTTTTCTCGGAAACTTGGAGTGCAATCGAGAAGATTTCAGAGATCTTTACTATTATTACTGTTTCAAACAACATGACACTGTTTTGAAATCGATTGAGCGATTATTGACAAAGTGGCTTTTTTGGAAGACAAACATTTGCCTTGCTATAGCAAGGAAAAATGGGAAATTTTTGAGTCATGGGTTCTTGCCATGAAAAGGTAGTTTTGACGCTGACTCATCATCTTTTGATCAACGGGATGTTCCAAGAGAAGCAACTGATGATTTAAACGAATCTGAGACGGGTGGCGTCGAAGTAGATACGAACACTTTTTCTCGGAAACTTAAACTGCAATCGAGAAGACTTCAGAGAACTTCACTATTATTACTGCTTCAAACAACATGACACTGTTTTGAAATCGATTGAGCGATTATTGACAAAGTGGCTTTTTTGGAAGACAAACATTTGCCTTGCTATAGCAAGGAAAAATGAGAAATTTTTGAGTCATGGGTTCTTGCCATGAAAAGGAAGTTTTGACGCTGACTCATCATCTTTTGATCAACGGGATGTTTTATGAGAAGCAACTGATGATTTGAACGAATCTGAGACGGGTGGCGTCGAAGTAGATACGAACACTCCGCACAAAACAGTGCAGAATGCCGAGCACTTTTTCTCGGAAACTTGGAGTGCAATCGAGAAGATTTCAGAGATCTTCACTATTATTACTGTTTCAAACAACATGACACTGTTTTGAAATCGATTGAGCGATTATTGACAGAGTGGCTTTTTTGGAAGACAAACATTTGCCTTGCTATAGCAAGGAAAAATGAGAAATTTTTGAGTCATGGGTTCTTGCCATGAAAAGGTAGTTTTGACGCTGACTCATCATCTTTGATCAACGGGATGTTCCAAGAGAAGCAACTGATGATTTAAACGAATCTGAGACGGGTGGCGTCGAAGTAGATACGAACACTCCGCACAAAACAGTGCAGAATGCCGAGCACTTTTTCTCGGAAACTTGGAGTGCAATCGAGAAGATTCCTGAGATCTTCACTTTTATTACTGCTCCAAACAACATGACACTGTTTTGAAATCGATTGAGCGATTATTGACAAAGTGGCTTTTTTGGAAGACAAAAATTTCCTTGCTATCCCTGTTAGAAATGCCATATAGAAATTGTATTTGCTCCCCATATGTTTCTATCTGAACTCATAGGAATCTATATGAAGGGTTAATTCTATATGTTATTGAGCTTACAGGCTTTTATATGAACAAGTAAATATTAATCCTTTATTTGGAATTACAAAATAAATGTAATAGGTCTCTATATGAAAAATTCTCATCACACTGAAGTCGTATAAATTCATATAGAATTGTATTTGGAAATACCTATGAGGAATATACTAATCCAATTCTATTTGGAAATGCAAATAGAATCAAACTATTTTGGAATTGCCGAGGACTGCCGATAATGCAGATTCCCAACTGTCGGCTCTACTTCGCCACTTCGCCGAAGCCGAAGTATCAAGTATCTGTGCCGCCCATGCCGCCGTTGCGTCTCGACGGTTTTGTCACCCTTGGGTTTTGTTTGTTAACGGTCAAAAGTCAAAACCAGGTCAAAACGTGTGTGCTTCCGCTTTGTGGACTCTGTGCTTCCTCAGCGTGTGTGGTTGGTGTGCACTGTGCAACAGGGTGCAACAGTTTTTATTGCGGTTAGTTTTTTGGCATCTTTGATTTTTGTGTTTGCTTTGGTTTATGCTCATTGCAAAATGTTATTTTATAGTGAGACCTATTCGAGAGTTCTGCCCTGTCAAGGCCGTCATCGTCATTTTTGCGTACGTAAGATTCATCGAGGATAATTGCAAGTGTATCGTTCCGACCTCCCACATACGGAGATTCGATGAGAAAAACAGTAATTTTTCCAAGAAATATATGGTAAAATTCGAAAACGAATATCTTCAAGCCACAATTACTCATGTGGGAGGTAACACCTAAACTAGTGCATTGGATCTTTTTCATTAAGTCATGTTTATCGGTTTTTAGAAAGTGAGAAGGAGATTAGGGAATTGATTACAAAAAAAAAGGATGAGTATACCTCCATTGAAGCAGCTTGTCTCCGACTTTATTTGGAATTCATAATACAGATCCGTATGTGATATTCATGCAAGAGACCTATTTGCAATTCCCTATGTGCTATTTGATAATAGGAGTTTATATGTAATACCATATAGAAATGTATTGGCTTTTCCATTTCACGTCGAATCTATCAGCATTCCCAAATAGGAGCCCCATATGACTCTATAGGCTGTGTAATACAATTAGCAAATAAGATTCCTGTAGGTTTCTATATACAAATTGCAAATGCACTAACCGTATACAGAACATATAGGAATCATGTACTTTTTTTTTAATAGGCTTTTATATGAAATTTCCGACAGGGATAGCAAGGAAAAATGAGAAATTTTTGAGTCATGGGTTCTTGCCATGAAAAGGTAGTTTTGACGCTGACTAATCATCTTTTGATCAACGGGATGTTCCAAGAGAAGCAACTGATGATTCAAACGAATCTGAGACGGGTGGCGTCGAAATAGATACGAACACTCCGCACAAAACCGTGCAGAATGCCGAGCACTTTTTCTCAGAAACTTAAACTGCAATCGAGAAGATTTCAGAGATCTTTACTATTATTACTGCTTCAAACAACATGACACTGTTTTGAAATCGATTGAGCGATTATTGACAAAGTGGCTTTTTTGGAAGACAAACATTTGCATTTAAACGAATCTGAGACGGGTGGCGTCGAAGTAGATACGAACACTCCGCACAAAACAGTGCAGAATGCCGAGCACTTTTTCTCGGAAACTTGGAGTGCAATCGAGAAGATTTCAGAGATCTTTACTATTATTACTGCTTCAAACAACATGACACTGTTTTGAAATCGATTGAGCGATTATTGACAAAGTGGCTTTTTTGGAAGACAAACATTTGCCTTGCTATAGCAAGGAAAAATGAGAAATTTTTGAGTCATGGGTTCTTGCCATGGAAAGGTAGTTTTGACGCTGAATCATCATCTTTTGATCGACGGGATGTTCCATGAGAAGCCCTTACAGAAAAACACTACTGGTCAGTAAGTAGTTTTCAGTATTTAACTACTCAGTGTTAGTAGTTTCTCTGTATTTATTAGTAGTTTTCAGTATTTCGACCCAAGTATTTCATCTTGAAAATACTGAACATTTAGTAGTTATAGTAGTTTTAAAAACTGATGCAGTAGTTACTACCAGTATTTAAACGTAAAAGCACTGAACATTCAGTAGTTTTAGTAGTTTAATAAACTGGGTAACTACTGCACCAGTAGTTACGACCAGTATTTTGACTTGGAAGCACTAAACATTTAGTAGTTTAAGTAGTTTCATAAACTGGGTAACTACTGCACCAGTAGTTCCACCAGTGTTCAAACTTGGAAGCACTAAACACATAGTAGAGTTCCGACATTCCAGTAGTGCTAGTAGTAAATATCAGTATATGTAGCTTATATACCTACCTACTTACTATTTTAGCAAAAAAGGTGAAGAATGAATGAGCTTCATTAGCGCAATCGAGTCTCTAACAGTTGTTCATGATTTTATTATAAAATACCCAAGTTAGAATAAGATGATATTATCAGAGGTACTTTATCAATAATAAATAAAGGAGAATACCACAAGCAAAGCAAATTGTGCAAGCGGAACATGGAGTAAGCGGAAGAAAATAAACACAATAACCCAACAAGACTATTCCCGCTCTGTTAAATAAACAACCCACCCACATACCTACCTGCACTACCCTACACGCACTTCGGTGACAGCAACGTTGCCCAGTACTACATAAAATTGTAAACGGCGTCTAAGAATCCCTTCAATTTGACCGGTTCAGTATGGGTTTAGTTGCTGCGTTTTGTGATATGGATTCTGACCTGGCAACCATGTCTTCCTGTTTTCGTTTATGCGGCTGTCCAGCTTGCCGGAACAAAAGAACAGAGAAGAAAGGACCGGCCCTCCGGCCTGCTCTCCATCCTCTGTTCTCTCAACTGGCCGTTCAGTAGAGTTAGAGTGGCTTCTCTTGGGGTTGTTTGCCGCAATTCTATACCTACAGGTGCATGTTTTTGACTCAGGTGTGTGCGTACGCATATTAAAATCACATTTGGTTACCGTCTTACACCGCGCACGAAATTTGATTATCCAAGTGCGGCTGCAATTCCTGATTTACCATCGTAACTCCGATATTTTCTTCATTTCTATCACCGCGCTTCAGAAAATCTGAAACGCCGCGTACCCAAACAAAATGAAGGATCTGTGAATGTTTGCTGGTTGAATTTACAAATGAGAGAAATAAAGTCTCTGTCGAATTCTAAGACTGGATTTTGTTTTTGTTTGATGACTGCGATGAAATTAATAGGTAAGGATTATTAAAGCTGTAGGAGGTAAGAAATGATGTACTTACATAGAAAATGTGTGTCTAATATTTATTATTATAGGTATTGTTGCTGAATTATCGGAGAATTACTGTTTTTTTTTTAAGAATGAAATAAAGAGATGGTGCGAGTGTAACACCATTTCTTTTTTAAATGCCTTCTCATTTAATGTGATTTTTACAGAGCACAAAATTTACCTATGTTTGCGATCTCATGAAGGCCTTATTTACGGATGACGAAATGGCCACAAGTTCCCTGCGACAGGGACTCAAGCGAATTTCCAAAAAAGTAAAGTAAAGAGGCCAAAAATCGGTTGAATCCTGAAAGTGTGGAAGCTATCAAAGGTACCTAAGCAATTAATTCACTAATTAATTGATGGGATTTTATCAATATCATTTTTTATGTCGTAGTCCATGTAAAGCAACACCAGTGAAGCACCAGTGAAGAGAGTTATTAAGCAAAAAATTGAATTATGAAACAAACAAAAAAAGAATCAATAAATAATAATATGAACTTTTCACGTTTTGTTTTTTAGGACGGAGTTAAATTGGTGAAATGAGGCGTTGCGGAATCAATCAGTGTGGGTTTATCAGGTGCAGTAGTTTAATACTGCAGTAGTTTATTACTGCAGTAGTTTGATACTGCAGTAGTTTAATTCTGCAGTAGTTTAATACTGCAGTAGTTTAATACTGCAGTAGTTTAATACTGCAGTAGTTTAATACTGCAGTAGTTTAATACTGCAGTAGTTTAATTCTGCAGTAGTTTAATACTGCAGTAGTTAAATACTCATATCCGCAGTAGTTAAATACTGCAGTATTTAACTACTGTGAGTAGTTGGCCAAATAACTTCTGGGAACTACTCAGTAGTTCCCAGTATTTTTTTTAGTAGTTTTCAGTAGTATTTTTCTGTAAGGCTATAGCACGGAAAAATGAGAAATTTTTGAGTCATGGGTTCTTGCCATGAAAAGGTAGTTTTGACGCTGACTCATCATCTTTTGATCAACGGGATGTTCCAAGAGAAGCAACTGATGATTTAAACGAATCTGAGACGGGTGGCGTCGAAGTAGATACGAACACTCCGCACAAAACAGTGCAGAATGCCGAGCACTTTTTCTCGGAAACTTGGAGTGCAATCGAGAAGATTTCAGAGATCTTTACTATTATTACTGCTTCAAACAACATGACACTGTTTTGAAATCGATTGAGCGATTATTGACAAAGTGGCTTTTTTGGAAGACAAACATTTGCCTTGCTATATATAGCAAGGAAAAATGAGAAATTTTTGAGTCATGGGTTCTTGCCATGAAGAGGAAGTTTTGACGCTGACTCATCATCTTTTGATCAACGGGATGTTTTATGAGAAGCAACTGATGATTTGAACGAATCTGAGACGGGTGGCGTCGAAGTAGATACGAACACTCCGCACAAAACAGTGCAGAATGCCGAGCACTTTTTCTCGGAAACTTGGAGTGCAATCGAGAAGATTTCAGAGATCTTTTAATATTATTACTGTTTCAAACAACATGACACTGTTTTGAAATCGATTGAGCGATTATTGACAAAGTGGCTTTTTTGGAAGACAAAAATTTCCTTGCTATATATAGCAAGGAAAAATGAGAAATTTTTGAGTCATGGGTTCTTGCCATGAAAAGGAAGTTTTGACGCTGACTCATCATCTTTTGATCGACGGGATGTTCCATGAGAAGCAACTGATGATTCAAACGAATCTGAGACGGGTGGCGTCGAAGTAGATACGAACACTCCGCACAAAACAGTGCAGAATGCCGAGCACTTTTTCTCGGAACCTAAACTGCAATCGAGAAGATTTCAGAGATCTTTACTATTATTACTGTTTCAAACAACATGACACTGTTTTGAAATCGATTGAGCGATTATTGACAAAGTGGCTTTTTTGGAAGACAAACATTTGCCTTGCTATAGCAAGGAAAAATGAGAAATTTTTGAGTCATGGGTTCTTGCCATGAAAAGGTAGTTTTGACGCTGACTCATCATATTTTGATCAACGGGATGTTCCATGAGAAGCAACTGATGATTCAAACGAATCTGAGACGGGTGGCGTCGAAGTAGATACGAACACTCCGCACAAAACAGTGCAGAATGCCGAGCACTTTTTCTCGGAACCTAAACTGCAATCGAGAAGATTTCAGAGATCTTTACTATTATTACTGCTTCAAACAACATGACACTGTTTTGAAATCGATTGAGCGATTATTGACAAAGTGGCTTTTTTGGAAGACAAACATTTGCCTTGCTATAGCAAGGAAAAATGAGAAATTTTTGAGTCATGGGTTCTTGCCATGAAAAGGTAGTTTTGACGCTGACTCATCATATTTTGATCAACGGGATGTTCCATGAGAAGCAACTGATGATTCAAACGAATCTGAGACGGATGGCGTCGAAGTAGATACGAACACTCCGCACAAAACAGTGCAGAATGCCGAGCACTTTTTCTCGGAACCTAAACTGCAATCGAGAAGATTTCAGAGATCTTTACTATTATTACTGTTTCAAACAACATGACACTGTTTTGAAATCGATTGAGCGATTATTGACAAAGTGGCTTTTTTGGAAGACAAACATTTGCCTTGCTATAGCAAGGAAAAATGAGAAATTTTTGAGTCATGGGTTCTTGCCATGGGAAGGTAGTTTTGACGCTGACTCATCATCTTTTGATCAACGGGATGTTCCATGAGAAGCAACTGATGATTCCGAGGATGATTCAAACGAATCTGAGACGGGTGGCGTCGAAGTAGATACGAACACTCCGCACAAAACAGTGCAGAATGCCGAGCACTTTTTCTCGGAAACTTAAACTGCAAACGAGAAGACTTCAGAGATCTTCACTATTATTACTGCTTCAAACAACATGACACTGTTTTGAGATCGATTGAGCGATTATTGACAAAGTGGCTTTTTTGGAAGACAAACATTTGCCTTGCTATAAGAATGCCGAGCACTTTTTCTCGGAAACTTGAACTGCAATCGAGAAGATTTCAGAGATCTTCACTATTATAACTGTTTCAAACAACATGACACTGTTTTGAAATCGATTGAGCGATTATTGACAAAGTGGCTTTTTTGGAAGACAAACATTTGCCTTGCTATAGCAAGGAAAAATGAGAAATTTTTGAGTCATGGGTTCTTGCCATGAAAAGGAAGTTTTGACGCTGACTCATCATCTTTTGATCAACGGGATGTTTTATGAGAAGCAACTGATGATTTGAACGAATCTGAGACGGGTGGCGTCGAAGTAGATACGAACACTCCGCACAAAACAGTGCAGAATGCCGAGCACTTTTTCTCGGAAACTTGGAGTGCAATCGAGAAGATTTCAGAGATCTTTACTATTATTACTGTTTCAAACAACATGACACTGTTTTGAAATCGATTGAGCGATTATTGACAAAGTGGCTTTTTTGGAAGACAAACATTTGCCTTGCTATAGCAAGGAAAAATGAGAAATTTTTGAGTCATGGGTTCTTGCCATGAAAAGGTAGTTTTGACGCTGACTCATCATCTTTTGATCAACGGGATGTTCCAAGACAAGCAACTGATGATTTAAACGAATCTGAGACGGGTGGCGTCGAAGTAGATACGAACACTCCGCACAAAACAGTGCAGAATGCCGAGCACTTTTTCTCGGAAACTTGGAGTGCAATCGAGAAGATTTCAGAGATCTTCACTATTATAACTGCTTCAAACAGCATGACACTGTTTTAAAATCGATTGAGCGATTATTGACAAAGTGGCTTTTTTGGAAGACAAACATTTGCCTTGCTATAGCAAGGAAAAATGAGAAATTTTTGAGTCATGGGTTCTTGCCATGGAAAGGTAGTTTTGACGCTGACTCATCATCTTTTGATCAACGGGATGTTCCAAGAGATGCAACTGATGATTTAAACGAATCTGAGACGGGTGGCGTCGAAGTAGATACGAACACTCCGCACAAAACAGTGCAGAATGCCGAGCACTTTTTCTCGGAAACTTAAACTGCAATCGAGAAGATTTCAGAGATCTTCACTATTATTACTGCTTCAAACAACATGACACTGTTTTGGAATCGATTGAGCGATTATTGACAAAGTGGCTTTTTTGGAAGACAAACATTTGCCTTGCTATAGCAAGGAAGAATGAGAAATTTTTGAGTCATGGGTTCTTGCCATGGAAAGGTAGATTTGACGCTGACTCATCATCTTTTGTTCAACGGGATGTTCCATTAGAAGCAACTGATGATTCAAACGAATCTGAGACGGGTGACGTCGAAGTAGATACGAACACTCCGCACAAAACATTGCAAAATGCCGAGCACTTTTTCTCGGAAACTTAAACTGCAATCGAGAAGATTTCAGAGATCTTTACTATTATTACTGCTTCAAACAACATGACACTGTTTTAAAATCGATTGAGCGATTATTGACAAAGTGGCTTTTTTGGAAGACAAGCATTTGCCTTGCTATAGCAAGGAAAAATGAGAAATTTTTGAGTCATGGGTTCTTGCCATGAAAAGGTAGTTTTGACGCTGACTCATCATCTTTTGTTCAACGGGATGTTCCATGAGAAGCAACTGATGATTCAAACGAATCTGAGACGGGTGACGTCGAAGTAGATACGAACACTCCGCACAAAACATTGCAAAATGCCGAGCACTTTTTCTCGGAAACTTAAACTGCAATCGAGAAGATTTCAGAGATCTTTACTATTATTACTGCTTCAAACAACATGACACTGTTTTAAAATCGATTGAGCGATTATTGACAAAGTGGCTTTTTTGGAAGACAAGCATTTGCCTTGCTATAGCAAGGAAAAATGAGAAATTTTTGAGTCATGGGTTCTTGCCATGAAAAGGTAGTTTTGACGCTGACTCATCATCTTTTGATCAACGGGATGTTCCAAGAGAAGCAACTGATGATTTAAACGAATCTGAGACGGGTGGCGTCGAAGTAGATACGAACACTCCGCACAAAACAGAGCAGAATGCCGAGCACTTTTTCTCGGAAACTTGGAGTGCAATCGAGAAGATTTCAGAGATCTTTACTATTATTACTGCTTCAAACAACATGACACTGTTTTGAAATCGATTGAGCGATTATTGACAAAGTGGCTTTTTTGGAAGACAAACATTTGCCTTGCTATAGCAAGGAAAAATGAGAAATTTCTGAGTCATGGGTTCTTGCCATGGAAAGGTAGTTTCGACGCTGACTCATCATCTTTTGATCGACGGGATGTTCCATGAGAAGCAACTGATGATTCAAACGAATCTGAGACGGGTGGCGTCGAAGTAGATACGAACACTCCGCACAAAACAGTGCAGAATGCCGAGCACTTTTTCTCGGAAACTTGGAGTGCAATCGAGAAGATTTCAGAGATCTTTACTGTTGATCCTGTTTCAAACAACATGACACTGTTTTGAATTCGATTGAGCGATTATTGACAAAGTGGCTTTTTTGGAAGACAAACATTTTGCTATAGCAAGGAAAAATGAGAAATTTTTGAGTCATGGGTTCTTGCCATGAAAAGGTAGTTTTGACGCTGACTCATCATCTTTTGATCAACGGGATGTTCCAAGAGAAGCAACTGATGATTTAAACGAATCTGAGACGGGTGGCGTCGAAGTAGATACGAACACTCCGCACAAAACAGTGCAGAATGCCGAGCACTTTTTCTCGGAAACTTGGAGTGCAATCGAGAAGATTTCAGAGATCTTCACTATTATTACTGCTCCAAACAACATGACACTGTTTTGAAATCGATTGAGCGATTATTGACAAAGTGGCTTTTTTGGAAGACAAAAATTTCCTTGCTATAGCAAGGAAAAATGAGAAATTTTTGAGTCATGGGTTCTTGCCATGAAAAGGTAGTTTTGACGCTGACTAATCATCTTTTGATCAACGGGATGTTCCAAGAGAAGCAACTGATGATTCAAACGAATCTGAGACGGGTGGCGTCGAAGTAGATACGAACACTCCGCACAAAACAGTGCAGAATGCCGCGCACTTTTTCTCGGAAACTTAAACTGCAATCGAGAAGATTTCAGAGATCTTTACTATTATTACTGCTTCAAACAACATGACACTGTTTTGAAATCGATTGAGCGATTATTGACAAAGTGGCTTTTTTGGAAGGCAAACATTTGCCTTGCTATAGCAAGGAAAAATGAGAAATTTTTGAGTCATGGGTTCTTGCCATGAAAAGGTAGTTTTGACGCTGACTCATCATCTTTTGATCAACGGGATGTTCCAAGAGGAGCAACTGATGATTTAAACGAATCTGAGACGGGTGGCGTCGAAGTAGATACGAACACTCCGCACAAAACGGTGCAGAATGCCGAGCACTTTTTCTCGGAAACTTGGAGTGCAATCGGGAAGATTTCAAAGATCTTTACTATTATTACTGCTTCAAACAACATGACACTGTTTAGAAATCGATTGAGCGATTATTGACAAAGTGGCTTTTTTGGAAGACAAACATTTGCCTTGCTATAGCAAGGAAAAATGAGACATTTTTGAGTCATGGGTTCTTGCAATGGAAAGGTAGTTTTGACGCTGACTCATCATCTTTTGATCGACGGGATGTTCCATGAGAAGCAACTGATGATTCAAACGAATCTGAGACGGGTGGCGTCGAAGTAGATACGAACACTCCGCACAAAACAGTGCAGAATGCCGAGCACTTTTTCTCGGAAACTTAAACTGCAATCGAGAAGATTTCAGAGATCTTTACTATTATTACTGCTTCAAACAACATGACACTGTTTTGAAATCGATTGAGCGATTATTGACAAAGTGGCTTTTTTGGAAGGCAAACATTTGCCTTGCTATAGCAAAGAAAAATGAGAAATTTTTGAGTCATGGGTTCTTGCCATGAAAAGGTAGTTTTGACGCTGACTCATCATCTTTTGTACAACGGGATGTTCCAAGAGGAGCAACTGATGATTTAAACGAATCTGAGACGGGTGGCGTCGAAGTAGATACGAACACTCCGCACAAAACAGTGCAGAATGCCGAGCACTTTTTCTCGGAAACTTAAACTGCAATCGAGAAGATTTCAGAGATCTTTACTATTATTACTGCTTCAAACAACATGACACTGTTTTAAAATCGATTGAGCGATTATTGACAAAGTGGCTTTTTTGGAAGACAAACATTTGCCTTGCATAGCAAGGAAAAATGAAAAATTTTTGAGTCATGGGTTCTTGCCATGAAAAGGTAGTTTTGACGCTGACTCATCATCTTTTGATCAACGGGATGTTCCAAGAGAAGCAACTGATGATTTAAACGAATCTGAGACGGGTGGCGTCGAAGTAGATACGAACACTCCGCACAAAACAGTGCAGAATGCCGAGCACGTTTTCTCGGAAACTTGGAGTGCAATCGAGAAGATTTCAGAGATCTTTACTATTATCACTGCTTCAAACAACATGACACTGTTTTGAATTCGATTGAGCGATTATTGACAAAGTGGCTTTTTTGGAAGACAAACATTTGCCTTGCTATAGCAAGGAAAAATGAGAAATTTTTGAGTCATGGGTTCTTGCCATGGAAAGGTAGTTTTGACGCTGACTCATCATCTTTTGATCGACGGGATGTTCCATGAGAAGCAACTGATGATTCAAACGAATCTGAGACGGGTGGCGTCGAAGTAGATACGAACACTCCGCACAAAACAGTGCAGAATGCCGAGCACTTTTTCTCGGAAACTTAAACTGCAATCGAGAAGATTTCAGAGATCTTTACTATTATTACTGCTTCAAACAACATGACACTGTTTTAAAATCGATTAAGCGATTATTGACAAAGTGGCTTTTTTGGAAGACAAACATTTGCCTTGCTATAGCAAGGAAAAATGAGAAATTTCTGAGTCATGGGTTCTTGCCATGGAAAGGTAGTTTCGACGCTGACTCATCATCTTTTGATCGACGGGATGTTCCATGAGAAGCAACTGATGATTCAAACGAATCTGAGACGGGTGGCGTCGAAGTAGATACGAACACTCCGCACAAAACAGTGCAGAATGCCGAGCACTTTTTCTCGGAAACTTGGAGTGCAATCGAGAAGATTTCAGAGATCTTTACTGTTAATCCTGTTTCAAACAACATGACACTGTTTTGAATTCGATTGAGCGATTATTGACAAAGTGGCTTTTTTGGAAGACAAACATTTTGCTATAGCAAGGAAAAATGAGAAATTTTTGAGTCATGGGTTCTTGCCATGAAAAGGTAGTTTTGACGCTGACTCATCATCTTTTGATCAACGGGATGTTCCAAGAGAAGCAACTGATGATTTAAACGAATCTGAGACGGGTGGCGTCGAAGTAGATACGAACACTCCGCACAAAACAGTGCAGAATGCCGAGCACTTTTTCTCGGAAACTTGGAGTGCAATCGAGAAGATTTCAGAGATCTTTACTATTATTACTGTTTCAAACAACATGACACTGTTTTGAAATCGATTGAGCGATTATTGACAAAGTGGCTTTTTTGGAAGACAAACATTTGCCTTGCTATAGCAAGGAAAAATGAGAAATTTTTGAGTCATGGGTTCTTGCCATGAAAAGGTAGTTTTGACGCTGACTCATCATCTTTTGATCAACGGGATGTTCCAAGACAAGCAACTGATGATTTAAACGAATCTGAGACGGGTGGCGTCGAAGTAGATACGAACACTCCGCACAAAACAGTGCAGAATGCCGAGCACTTTTTCTCGGAAACTTGGAGTGCAATCGAGAAGATTTCAGAGATCTTCACTATTATAACTGCTTCAAACAGCATGACACTGTTTTAAAATCGATTGAGCGATTATTGACAAAGTGGCTTTTTTGGAAGACAAACATTTGCCTTGCTATAGCAAGGAAAAATGAGAAATTTTTGAGTCATGGGTTCTTGCCATGGAAAGGTAGTTTTGACGCTGACTCATCATCTTTTGATCAACGGGATGTTCCAAGAGATGCAACTGATGATTTAAACGAATCTGAGACGGGTGGCGTCGAAGTAGATACGAACACTCCGCACAAAACAGTGCAGAATGCCGAGCACTTTTTCTCGGAAACTTAAACTGCAATCGAGAAGATTTCAGAGATCTTCACTATTATTACTGCTTCAAACAACATGACACTGTTTTGGAATCGATTGAGCGATTATTGACAAAGTGGCTTTTTTGGAAGACAAACATTTGCCTTGCTATAGCAAGGAAGAATGAGAAATTTTTGAGTCATGGGTTCTTGCCATGGAAAGGTAGTTTTGACGCTGACTCATCATCTTTTGATCGACGGGATGTTCCATGAGAAGCAACTAATGATTCAAACGAATCTGAGACGGGTGGCGTCGAAGTAGATACGAACACTCCGCACAAAACAGTGCAGAATGCCGAGCACTTTTTCTCGGAAACTTAAACTGCAATCGAGAAGATTTCAGAGATCTTTACTATTATTACTGCTTCAAACAACATGACACTGTTTTAAAATCGATTGAGCGATTATTGACAAAGTGGCTTTTTTGGAAGACAAACATTTGCCTTGCATAGCAAGGAAAAATGAAAAATTTTTGAGTCATGGGTTCTTGCCATGAAAAGGTAGTTTTGACGCTGACTCATCATCTTTTGATCAACGGGATGTTCCAAGAGAAGCAACTGATGATTTAAACGAATCTGAGACGGGTGGCGTCGAAGTAGATACGAACACTCCGCACAAAACAGTGCAGAATGCCGAGCACTTTTTCTCGGAAACTTGGAGTGCAATCGAGAAGATTTCAGAGATCTTTACTATTATCACTGCTTCAAACAACATGACACTGTTTTGAATTCGATTGAGCGATTATTGACAAGGTGGCTTTTTTGGAAGACAAACATTTGCCTTGCTATAGCAAGGAAAAATGAGAAATTTTTGAGTCATGGGTTCTTGCCATGGAAAGGTAGTTTTGACGCTGACTCATCATCTTTTGATCGACGGGATGTTCCATGAGAAGCAACTGATGATTCAAACGAATCTGAGACGGGTGGCGTCGAAGTAGATACGAACACTCCGCACAAAACAGTGCAGAATGCCGAGCACTTTTTCTCGGAAACTTAAACTGCAATCGAGAAGATTTCAGAGATCTTTACTATTATTACTGCTTCAAACAACATGACATTGTTTTAAAATCGATTGAGCGACTATTGACAAAGTGGCTTTTTTGGAAGACAAACATTTATTTGCTTTGCATAGCAAGGAAAAATGAAAAATTTTTGAGTCATGGGTTCTTGCCATGAAAAGGTAGTTTTGACGCTGACTCATCATCTTTTGATCAACGGGATGTTCCAAGAGGAGCAACTGATGATTTAAACGAATCTGAGACGGGTGGCGTCGAAGTAGATACGAACACTCCGCACAAAACAGTGCAGAATGCCGAGCACTTTTTCTCGGAAACTTGGAGTGCAATCGGGAAGATTTCAAAGATCTTTACTATTATTACTGCTTCAAACAACATGACACTGTTTTGAAATCGATTGAGCGATTATTGACAAAGTGGCTTTTTTGGAAGACAAAAATTTCCTTGCTATAGCAAGGAAAAATGAGAAATTTTTGAGTCATGGGTTCTTGCCATGAAAAGGTAGTTTTGACGCTGACTAATCATCTTTTGATCAACGGGATGTTCCAAGAGAAGCAACTGATGATTCAAACGAATCTGAGACGGGTGGCGTCGAAGTAGATACGAACACTCCGCACAAAACAGTGCAGAATGCCGCGCACTTTTTCTCGGAAACTTAAACTGCAATCGAGAAGATTTCAGAGATCTTTACTATTATTACTGCTTCAAACAACATGACACTGTTTTGAAATCGATTGAGCGATTATTGACAAAGTGGCTTTTTTGGAAGGCAAACATTTGCCTTGCTATAAAGGAAAAATGAGAAATTTTTGAGTCATGGGTTCTTGCCATGAAAAGGTAGTTTTGACGCTGACTCATCATCTTTTGATCAACGGGATGTTCCAAGAGGAGCAACTGATGATTTAAACGAATCTGAGACGGGTGGCGTCGAAGTAGATACGAACACTCCGCACAAAACAGTGCAGAATGCCGAGCACTTTTTCTCGGAAACTTGGAGTGCAATCGGGAAGATTTCAAAGATCTTCACTATTATTACTGCTTCAAACAACATGACACTGTTTTGAAATCGATTGAGCGATTATTGACAAAGTGGCTTTTTTGGAAGACAAACATTTGCCTTGCTATAGCAAGGAAAAATGAGAAATTTTTGAGTCATGGGTTCTTGCCATGAAAAGGTAGTTTTGACGCTGACTCATCATCTTTTGATCAACGGGATGTTCCAAGAGGAGCAACTGATGATTTAAACGAATCTGAGACAGGTGGCGTCGAAGTAGATACGAACACTCCGCACAAAACAGTGCAGAATGCCGAGCACTTTTTCTCGGAAACTTAAACTGCAATCGAGAAGATTTCAGAGATCTTTACTATTATTACTGCTTCAAACAACATGACACTGTTTTAAAATCGATTGAGCGATTATTGACAAAGTGGCTTTTTTGGAAGACAAACATTTGCCTTGCATAGCAAGGAAAAATGAAAAATTTTTGAGTCATGGGTTCTTGCCATGAAAAGGTAGTTTTGACGCTGACTCATCATCTTTTGATCAACGGGATGTTCCAAGAGGAGCAACTGATGATTTAAACGAATCTGAGACGGGTGGCGTCGAAGTAGATACGAACACTCCGCACAAAACAGTGCAGAATGCCGAGCACTTTTTCTCGGAAACTTGGAGTGCAATCGAGAAGATTTCAGAGATCTTTACTATTATTACTGCTTCAAACAACATGACACTGTTTTGAATTCGATTGAGCGATTATTGACAAAGTGGCTTTTTTGGAAGACAAACATTTGCCTTGCTATAGCAAGGAAAAATGAGAAATTTTTGAGTCATGGGTTCTTGCCATGGAAAGGTAGTTTTGACGCTGACTCATCATCTTTTGATCGACGGGATGTTTTATGAGAAGCAACTGATGATTTGAACGAATCTGAGACGGGTGGCGTCGAAGTAGATACGAACACTCCGCACAAAACAGTGCAGAATGCCGAGCACTTTTTCTCGGAAACTTGGAGTGCAATCGGGAAGATTTCAAAGATCTTCACTATTATTACTGCTTCAAACAACATGACACTGTTTTGAAATCGATTGAGCGATTATTGACAAAGTGGCTTTTTTGGAAGACAAACATTTGCCTTGCTATAGCAAGGAAAAATGAGAAATTTTTGAGTCATGGGTTCTTGCCATGAAAAGGTAGTTTTGACGCTGACTCATCATCTTTTGATCAACGGGATGTTCCAAGAGGAGCAACTGATGATTTAAACGAATCTGAGACGGGTGGCGTCGAAGTAGATACGAACACTCCGCACAAAACAGTGCAGAATGCCGAGCACTTTTTCTCGGAAACTTGGAGTGCAATCGGGAAGATTTCAAAGATCTTCACTATTATTACTGCTTCAAACAACATGACACTGTTTTGAAATCGATTGAGCGATTATTGACAAAGTGGCTTTTTTGGAAGACAAACATTTGCCTTGCTATAGCAAGGAAAAATGAGAAATTTTTGAGTCATGGGTTCTTGCCATGAAAAGGTAGTTTTGACGCTGACTCATCATCTTTTGATCAACGGGATGTTCCAAGAGGAGCAACTGATGATTTAAACGAATCTGAGACAGGTGGCGTCGAAGTAGATACGAACACTCCGCACAAAACAGTGCAGAATGCCGAGCACTTTTTCTCGGAAACTTAAACTGCAATCGAGAAGATTTCAGAGATCTTTACTATTATTACTGCTTCAAACAACATGACACTGTTTTAAAATCGATTGAGCGATTATTGACAAAGTGGCTTTTTTGGAAGACAAACATTTGCCTTGCATAGCAAGGAAAAATGAAAAATTTTTGAGTCATGGGTTCTTGCCATGAAAAGGTAGTTTTGACGCTGACTCATCATCTTTTGATTAACGGGATGTTCCAAGAGGAGCAACTGATGATTTAAACGAATCTGAGACGGGTGGCGTCGAAGTAGATACGAACACTCCGCACAAAACAGTGCAGAATGCCGAGCACTTTTTCTCGGAAACTTGGAGTGCAATCGAGAAGATTTCAGAGATCTTTACTATTATTACTGCTTCAAACAACATGACACTGTTTTGAATTCGATTGAGCGATTATTGACAAAGTGGCTTTTTTGGAAGACAAACATTTGCCTTGCTATAGCAAGGAAAAATGAGAAATTTTTGAGTCATGGGTTCTTGCCATGGAAAGGTAGTTTTGACGCTGACTCATCATCTTTTGATCGACGGGATGTTTTATGAGAAGCAACTGATGATTTGAACGAATCTGAGACGGGTGGCGTCGAAGTAGATACGAACACTCCGCACAAAACAGTGCAGAATGCCGAGCACTTTTTCTCGGAAACTTGGAGTGCAATCGGGAAGATTTCAAAGATCTTCACTATTATTACTGCTTCAAACAACATGACACTGTTTTGAAATCGATTGAGCGATTATTGACAAAGTGGCTTTTTTGGAAGACAAACATTTGCCTTGCTATAGCAAGGAAAAATGAGAAATTTTTGAGTCATGGGTTCTTGCCATGAAAAGGTAGTTTTGACGCTGACTCATCATCTTTTGATCAACGGGATGTTCCAAGAGGAGCAACTGATGATTTAAACGAATCTGAGACGGGTGGCGTCGAAGTAGATACGAACACTCCGCACAAAACAGTGCAGAATGCCGAGCACTTTTTCTCGGAAACTTGGAGTGCAATCGGGAAGATTTCAAAGATCTTCACTATTATTACTGCTTCAAACAACATGACACTGTTTTGAAATCGATTGAGCGATTATTGACAAAGTGGCTTTTTTGGAAGACAAACATTTGCCTTGCTATAGCAAGGAAAAATGAGAAATTTTTGAGTCATGGGTTCTTGCCATGAAAAGGTAGTTTTGACGCTGACTCATCATCTTTTGATCAACGGGATGTTCCAAGAGGAGCAACTGATGATTTAAACGAATCTGAGACAGGTGGCGTCGAAGTAGATACGAACACTCCGCACAAAACAGTGCAGAATGCCGAGCACTTTTTCTCGGAAACTTAAACTGCAATCGAGAAGATTTCAGAGATCTTTACTATTATTACTGCTTCAAACAACATGACACTGTTTTAAAATCGATTGAGCGATTATTGACAAAGTGGCTTTTTTGGAAGACAAACATTTGCCTTGCATAGCAAGGAAAAATGAAAAATTTTTGAGTCATGGGTTCTTGCCATGAAAAGGTAGTTTTGACGCTGACTCATCATCTTTTGATCAACGGGATGTTCCAAGAGGAGCAACTGATGATTTAAACGAATCTGAGACGGGTGGCGTCGAAGTAGATACGAACACTCCGCACAAAACAGTGCAGAATGCCGAGCACTTTTTCTCGGAAACTTGGAGTGCAATCGAGAAGATTTCAGAGATCTTTACTATTATTACTGCTTCAAACAACATGACACTGTTTTGAATTCGATTGAGCGATTATTGACAAAGTGGCTTTTTTGGAAGACAAACATTTGCCTTGCTATAGCAAGGAAAAATGAGAAATTTTTGAGTCATGGGTTCTTGCCATGGAAAGGTAGTTTTGACGCTGACTCATCATCTTTTGATCGACGGGATGTTTTATGAGAAGCAACTGATGATTTGAACGAATCTGAGACGGGTGGCGTCGAAGTAGATACGAACACTCCGCACAAAACAGTGCAGAATGCCGAGCACTTTTTCTCGGAAACTTGGAGTGCAATCGGGAAGATTTCAAAGATCTTTACTATTATTACTGCTTCAAACAACATGACACTGTTTTGAAATCGATTGAGCGATTATTGACAAAGTGGCTTTTTTGGAAGACAAAAATTTCCTTGCTATAGCAAGGAAAAATGAGAAATTTTTGAGTCATGGGTTCTTGCCATGAAAAGGTAGTTTTGACGCTGACTAATCATCTTTTGATCAACGGGATGTTCCAAGAGAAGCAACTGATGATTCAAACGAATCTGAGACGGGTGGCGTCGAAGTAGATACGAACACTCCGCACAAAACAGTGCAGAATGCCGCGCACTTTTTCTCGGAAACTTAAACTGCAATCGAGAAGATTTCAGAGATCTTTACTATTATTACTGCTTCAAACAACATGACACTGTTTTGAAATCGATTGAGCGATTATTGACAAAGTGGCTTTTTTGGAAGGCAAACATTTGCCTTGCTATAGCAAGGAAAAATGAGAAATTTTTGAGTCATGGGTTCTTGCCATGAAAAGGTAGTTTTGACGCTGACTCATCATCTTTTGATCAACGGGATGTTCCAAGAGGAGCAACTGATGATTTAAACGAATCTGAGACGGGTGGCGTCGAAGTAGATACGAACACTCCGCACAAAACAGTGCAGAATGCCGAGCACTTTTTCTCGGAAACTTGGAGTGCAATCGGGAAGATTTCAAAGATCTTCACTATTATTACTGCTTCAAACAACATGACACTGTTTTGAAATCGATTGAGCGATTATTGACAAAGTGGCTTTTTTGGAAGACAAACATTTGCCTTGCTATAGCAAGGAAAAATGAGAAATTTTTGAGTCATGGGTTCTTGCCATGAAAAGGTAGTTTTGACGCTGACTCATCATCTTTTGATCAACGGGATGTTCCAAGAGGAGCAACTGATGATTTAAACGAATCTGAGACAGGTGGCGTCGAAGTAGATACGAACACTCCGCACAAAACAGTGCAGAATGCCGAGCACTTTTTCTCGGAAACTTAAACTGCAATCGAGAAGATTTCAGAGATCTTTACTATTATTACTGCTTCAAACAACATGACACTGTTTTAAAATCGATTGAGCGATTATTGACAAAGTGGCTTTTTTGGAAGACAAACATTTGCCTTGCATAGCAAGGAAAAATGAAAAATTTTTGAGTCATGGGTTCTTGCCATGAAAAGGTAGTTTTGACGCTGACTCATCATCTTTTGATCAACGGGATGTTCCAAGAGAAGCAACTGATGATTTAAACGAATCTGAGACGGGTGGCGTCGAAGTAGATACGAACACTCCGCACAAAACAGTGCAGAATGCCGAGCACTTTTTCTCGGAAACTTGGAGTGCAATCGAGAAGATTTCAGAGATCTTTACTATTATTACTGCTTCAAACAACATGACACTGTTTTGAATTCGATTGAGCGATTATTGACAAAGTGGCTTTTTTGGAAGACAAACATTTGCCTTGCTATAGCAAGGAAAAATGAGAAATTTTTGAGTCATGGGTTCTTGCCATGGAAAGGTAGTTTTGACGCTGACTCATCATCTTTTGATCGACGGGATGTTCCATGAGAAGCAACTGATGATTCAAACGAATCTGAGACGGGTGGCGTCGAAGTAGATACGAACACTCCGCACAAAACAGTGCAGAATGCCGAGCACTTTTTCTCGGAAACTTAAACTGCAATCGAGAAGATTTCAGAGATCTTTACTATTATTACTGCTTCGAACAACATGACACTGTTTTAAAATCGATTGAGCGACTATTGACAAAGTGGCTTTTTTGGAAGACAAACATTTATTTGCCTTGCATAGCAAGGAAAAATGAAAAATTTTTGAGTCATGGGTTCTTGCCATGAAAAGGTAGTTTTGACGCTGACTCATCATCTTTTGATCAACGGGATGTTCCAAGAGAAGCAACTGATGATTTAAACGAATCTGAGACGGGTGGCGTCGAAGTAGATACGAACACTCCGCACAAAACAGTGCAGAATGCCGAGCACTTTTTCTCGGAAACTTGGAGTGCAATCGAGAAGATTTCAGAGATCTTTACTATTATTACTGCTTCAAACAACATGACACTGTTTTGAAATCGATTGAGCGATTATTGACAAAGTGGCTTTTTTGGAAGACAAACATTTGCCTTGCTATAGCAAGGAAAAATGAGAAATTTTTGAGTCATGGGTTCTTGCCATGGAAGGTAGTTTTGACGCTGACTCATCATCTTTTGATCGACGGGATGTTCAATGAGAAGCAACTGATGATTCAAACGAATCTGAGACGGGTGGCGTCGAAGTAGATACGAACACTCCGCACAAAACAGTGCAGAATGCCGAGCACTTTTTCTCGGAAACTTGGAGTGCAATCGAGAAGATTTCAGAGATCTTTACTGTTATTATTGTTTCAAACAACATGACACTGTTTTGAAATCGATTGAGCGATTATTGACAAAGTGGCTTTTTTGGAAGACAAACATTTTGCTATAGCAAGGAAAAATGAGAAATTTTTGAGTCATGGGTTCTTGCCATGAAAAGGTAGTTTTGACGCTGACTCATCATCTTTTGATCAACGGGATGTTCCAAGAGAAGCAACTGATGATTTAAACGAATCTGAGACGGGTGGCGTCGAAGTAGATACGAACACTCCGCACAAAACAGTGCAGAATGCCGAGCACTTTTTCTCGGAAACTTGGAGTGCAATCGAGAAGATTTCAGAGATCTTCACTATTATTACTGCTCCAAACAACATGACACTGTTTTGAAATCGATTGAGCGATTATTGACAAAGTGGCTTTTTTGGAAGACAAAACTTTCCTTGCTATAGCAAGGAAAAATGAGAAATTTTTGAGTCATGGGTTCTTGCCATGAAAAGGTAGTTTTGACGCTGACTCATCATCTTTTGATCAACGGGATGTTCCAAGAGAAGCAACTGATGATTTAAACGAATCTGAGACGGGTGGCGTCGAAGTAGATACGAACACTCCGCACAAAACAGTGCAGAATGCCGCGCACTTTTTCTCGGAAACTTAAACTGCAATCGAGAAGATTTCAGAGATCTTCACTATTATTACTGCTTCAAACAACATGACACTGTTTTGAAATCGATTGAGCGATTATTGACAAAGTGGCTTTTTTGGAAGGCAAACATTTGCTTTTTGAGTCATGGGTTCTTGCCATGAAAAGGTAGTTTTGACGCTGACTCATCATCTTTTGATCAACGGGATGTTCCAAGAGGAGCAACTGATGATTTAAACGAATCTGAGACGGGTGGCGTCGAAGTAGATACGAACACTCCGCACAAAACAGTGCAGAATGCCGAGCACTTTTTCTCGGAAACTTGGAGTGCAATCGAGAAGATTTCAGCGATCTTCACTATTATTACTGCTTCAAACAACATGACACTGTTTTGAAATCGATTGAGCGATTATTGACAAAGTGGCTTTTTTGGAAGACAAACATTTGCCTTGCTATAGCAAGGAAAAATGAGAAATTTTTGAGTCATGGGTTCTTGCCATGGAAAGGTAGTTTTGACGCTGACTCATCATCTTTTGATCGACGGGATGTTCCATGAGAAGCAACTGATGATTCAAACGAATCTGAGACGGGTGGCGTCGAAGTAGATACGAACACTCCGCACAAAACAGTGCAGAATGCCGAGCACTTTTTCTCGGAAACTTAAACTGCAATCGAGAAGATTTCAGAGATCTCAACTATTATTACTGCTTCAAACAACATGACACTGTTTTGAAATCGATTGAGCGATTATTGACAAAGTGGCTTTTTTGGAAGACAAACATTTGCTTTGCTATAGCAAGGAAAAATGAGAAATTTTTGAGTCATGGGTTCTAGCCATGGAAAGGTAGTTTTGACGCTGACTCATCATCTTTTGATCAACGGGATGTTCCATGAGAAGCAACTGATGATTCAAACGATTCTGAGACGGGTGGCGTCGAAGTAGATACGAACACTCCGCACAAAACAGTGCAGAATGCCGAGCACTTTTTCTCGGAAACTTAAACTGCAATCGAGAAGACTTCAGAGATCTTCACTATTATTACTGCTTCAAACAACATGACACTGTTTTGAAATCGATTGAGCGATTATTGACAAAGTGGCTTTTTTGGAAGACAAACATTTGCTTTGCTATAGCAAGGAAAAATGAGAAATTTTTGAGTCATGGGTTCTTGCCATGAAAAGGTAGTTTTGACGCTGACTCATCATCTTTTGATCAACGGGATGTTCCAAGAGAAGCAACTGATGATTTAAACGAATCTGAGACGGTTGGCGTCGAAGTAGATACGAACACTCCGCACAAAACAGTGCAGAATGCCGAGCACTTTTTCTCGGAAACTTGGAGTGCAATCGAGAAGATTTCAGAGATCTTAACTATTATTACTGCTTCAAACAACATGACACTGTTTTGAAATCGATTGAGCGATTATTGACAAAGTGGCTTTTTTGGAAGACAAACATTTGCTTTGCTATAGCAAGGAAAAATGAGAAATTTTTGAGTCATGGGTTCTAGCCATGGAAAGGTAGTTTTGACGCTGACTCATCATCTTTTGATCAACGGGATGATCCATGAGAAGCAACTGATGATTCAAACGAATCTGAGACGGGTGGCGTCGAAGTAGATACGAACACTCCGCACAAAACAGTGCAGAATGCCGAGCACTTTTTCTCGGAAACTTGGAGTGCAATCGAGAAGATTTCAGAGATCTTAACTATTATTACTGTTTCAAACAACATGACACTGTTTTGAAATCGATTGAGCGATTATTGACAAAGTGGCTTTTTTGGAAGACAAACATTTTGCTATAGCAAGGAAAAATGAGAAATTTTTGAGTCATGGGTTCTTGCCATGAAAAGGTAGTTTTGACGCTGACTCATCATCTTTTGATCAACGGGATGTTCCAAGAGGAGCAACTGATGATTTAAACGAATCTGAGACGGGTGGCGTCGAAGTAGATACGAACACTCCGCACAAAACAGTGCAGAATGCCGAGCACTTTTTCTCGGAAACTTGGAGTGCAATCGGGAAGATTTCAAAGATCTTTACTATTATTACTGCTTCAAACAACATGACACTGTTTTGAAATCGATTGAGCGATTATTGACAAAGTGGCTTTTTTGGAAGACAAACATTTGCCTTGCTATAGCAAGGAAAAATGAGAAATTTTTGAGTCGTGGGTTCTTGTCATGGAAAGGTAGTTTTGACGCTGACTCATCATCATCTTTTGATCGACGGGATGTTCCATGAGAAGCAACTGATGATTCAAACGAATCTGAGACGGGTGGCGTCGAAGTAGATACGAACACTCCGCACAAAACAGTGCAGAATGCCGAGCACTTTTTCTCGGAAACTTAAACTGCAATCGAGAAGATTTCAGAGATCTTTACTATTATTACTGCTTCAAACAACATGACACTGTTTTGAAATCGATTGAGCGATTATTGACAAAGTGGCTTTTTTGGAAGGCAAACATTTGCCTTGCTATAGCAAGGAAAAATGAGAAATTTTTGAGTCATGGGTTCTTGCCATGAAAAGGTAGTTTTGACGCTGACTCATCATCTTTTGATCAACGGGATGTTCCAAGAGAAGCAACTGATGATTCAAACGAATCTGAGACGGGTGGCGTCGAAGTAGATACGAACACTCCGCACAAAACAGTGCAGAATGCCGCGCACTTTTTCTCGGAAACTTAAACTGCAATCGAGAAGATTTCAGAGATCTTTACTATTATTACTGCTTCAAACAACATGACACTGTTTTGAAATCGATTGAGCGATTATTGACAAAGTGGCTTTTTTGGAAGGCAAACATTTGCCTTGCTATAGCAAGGAAAAATGAGAAATTTTTGAGTCATGGGTTCTTGCCATGAAAAGGTAGTTTTGACGCTGACTCATCATCTTTTGATCAACGGGATGTTCCAAGAGGAGCAACTGATGATTTAAACGAATCTGAGACGGGTGGCGTCGAAGTAGATACGAACACTCCGCACAAAACAGTGCAGAATGCCGAGCACTTTTTCTCGGAAACTTGGAGTGCAATCGAGAAGATTTCAGAGATCTTCACTATTATAACTGCTTCAAACAACATGACACTGTTTTGAAATCGATTGAGCGATTATTGACAAAGTGGCTTTTTTGGAAGACAAACATTTGCCTTGCTATAGCAAGGAAAAATGAGAAATTTTTGAGTCATGGGTTCTTGCCATGGAAAGGTAGTTTTGACGCTGACTCATCATCTTTTGATCGACGGGATGTTCCATGAGAAGCAACTGATGATTCAAACGAATCTGAGACGGGTGGCATCGAAGTAGATACGAACACTCCGCACAAAACAGTGCAGAATGCCGAGCACTTTTTCTCGGAAACTTAAACTGCAATCGAGAAGACTTCAGAGATCTTCACCATTATTACTGCTTCAAACAACATGACACTGTTTTGAAATCGATTGAGCGATTATTGACAAAGTGGCTTTTTTGGAAGACAAACATTTGCTTTGCTATAGCAAGGAAAAATGAGAAATTTTTGAGTCATGGGTTCTTGCCATGAAAAGGTAGTTTTGACGCTGACTCATCATCTTTTGATCAACGGGATGTTCCATGAGAAGCAACTGATGATTCAAACGAATCTGAGACGGGTGGCGTCGAAGTAGATACGAACACTCCGCACAAAACAGTGCAGAATGCCGAGCACTTTTTCTCGGAAACTTAAACTGCAATCGAGAAGATTTCAGAGATCTTAACTATTATTACTGCTTCAAACAACATGACACTGTTTTGAAATCGATTGAGCGATTATTGACAAAGTGGCTTTTTTGGAAGGCAAACATTTGCCTTGCTATAGCAAGGAAAAATGAGAAATTTTTAAGTCATGGGTTCTTGCCATGAAAAGGTAGTTTTGACGCTGACTCATCATCTTTTGATCAACGGGATGTCCCATGAGAAGCAACTGATGATTCAAACGAATCTGAGACGGGTGGCATCGAAGTAGATACGAACACTCCGCACAAAACAGTGCAGAACGCCGAGCACTTTTTCTCGGAAACTTGGAGTGCAATCGAGAAGATTTCAGAGATCTTCACTATTATTACTGTTTCAAACAACATGACACTGTTTTGTAATCGATTGAGCGATTATTGACAAAGTGGCTTTTTTGGAAGACAAACATTTTGCTATAGCAAGGAAAAATGAAAAAATTTTGAGTCATGGGTTCTTGCCATGAAAAGGTAGTTTTGACGCTGACTCATCATCTTTTGATCAACGGGATGTTCCATGAGAAGCAACTGATGATTCAAACGAATCTGAGACGGGTGGCGTCGAAGTAGATACGAACACTCCGCACAAAACAGTGCAGAATGCCGAGCACTTTTTCTCGGAAACTTAAACTGCAATCGAGAAGATTTCAGAGATCTTTACTATTATTACTGCTTCAAACAACATGACACTGTTTTGAAATCGATGGAGCGATTATTGACAAAGTGGCTTTTTTGGAAGACAAGCATTTGCCTTGCTATAGCAAGGAAAAATGAGAAATTTTTGAGTCATGGGTTCTTGCCATGAAAAGGTAGTTTTGACGCTGACTCATCATCTTTTGATCAACGGGATGTTCCAAGAGAAGCAACTGATGATTTAAACGAATCTGAGACGGGTGGCGTCGAAGTAGATACGAACACTCCGCACAAAACAGTGCAGAATGCCGAGCACTTTTTCTCGGAAACTTGGAGTGCAATCGAGAAGATTTCAGAGATCTTAACTATTATAACTGTTTCAAACAACATTACACTGTTTTGAAATCGATTGAGCGATTTTTGACAAAGTGGCTTTTTTGGAAGACAAACATTTGCCTTGCCATAGCAAGGAAAAATGAGAAATTTTTTAGTCATGGGTTCTTGCCATGAAAAGGAAGTTATGACGCTGACTCATCATCTTTCGATCAACGGGATGTTCCATGAGAAGCAACTGATGATTTGAACGAATCTGAGACGGGTGGCGTCGAAGTAGATACGAACACTCCGCACAAAACAGTGCAGAATGCCGAGCACTTTTTCACGGAAACCTAAACTGCAATCGAGAAGATTTCAGAGATCTTGACTATTATAACTGTTTCAAACAACATTACACTGTTTTGAAATCGATTGAGCGATTATTGACAAAGTGGCTTTTTTGGAAGACAAACATTTGCCTTGCCATAGCAAGGAAAAATGAGAAATTTTTGAGTCATGGGTTCTTGCCATGAAAAGGAAGTTATGACGCTGACTCATCATCTTTCGATCAACGGGATGTTCCATGAGAAGCAACTGATGATTTAAACGAATCTGAGACGGGTGGCGTCGAAGTAGATACGAACACTCCGCACAAAACAGTGCAGAATGCCGAGCACTTTTTCTCGGAAACTTGGAGTGCAATCGAGAAGATTTCAGAGATCTTCACTATTATTACTGCTCCAAACAACATGACACTGTTTTGAAATCGATTGAGCGATTATTGACAAAGTGGCTTTTTTGGAAGACAAAAATTTCCTTGCTATAGCAAGGAAAAATGAGAAATTTTTGAGTCATGGGTTCTTGCCATGAAAAGGTAGTTTTGACGCTGACTAATCATCTTTTGATCAACGGGATGTTCCAAGAGAAGCAACTGATGATTCAAACGAATCTGAGACGGGTGGCGTCGAAGTAGATACGAACACTCCTCACAAAACAGTGCAGAATGCCGAGCACTTTTTCTTGGAAACTTAAACTGCAATCGAGAAGATTTCAGAGATCTTTACTATTATTACTGCTTCAAACAACATGACACTGCTTTGAAATCGATTGAGCGATTATTGACAAAGTGGCTTTTTTGGAAGACAAACATTTGCCTTGCTATAGCAAGGAAAAATGAGAAATTTTTGAGTCATGGGTTCTTGCCATGAAAAGGTAGTTTTGACGCTGACTCATCATCTTTTGATCAACGGGATGTTCCAAGAGAAGCAACTGATGATTGAAACGAATCTGAGACGGGTGGCGTCGAAGTAGATACGAGCACTCCGCACAAAACAGTGCAGAATGCCGAGCACTTTTTCTCGGAAACTTAAACTGCAATCGAGAAGATTCCAGAGATCTCTACTATTATTACTGCTTCAAACAACATGACACTGTTTTGAAATCGATTGAGCGATTATTGACAAAGTGGCTTTTTTGGAAGACAAACATTTGCCTTGCTATAGCAAGGAAAAATGAGAAATTTTTGAGTCATGGGTTCTTGCCATGAAAAGGTAGTTTTGACGCTGACTCATCATCTTTTGATCAACGGGATGTTCCATGAGAAGCAACTGATGATTTGAACGAATCTGAGACGGGTGGCGTCGAAGTAGATACGGACACTCCGCACAAAACAGTGCAGAATGCCGAGCACTTTTTCTCGGAAACTTGGAGTGCAATCGAGAAGATTCCAGAGATCTTCACTATTATTACTGTTTCAAACAACATGACACTGTTTTAAAATCGATTGAGCGATTATTGACAAAGTGGCTTTTTTGGAAGACAAACATTTGCCTTGCTATAGCAAGGAAAAATGAGAAATTTTTGAGTCATGGGTTCTTGCCATGGAAAGATAGTTTTGACGCTGACTCATCATCTTTTGATCGACGGGATGTTCCATGAGAAGCAACTGATGATTCAAACGAATCTGAGACGGGTGGCGTCGAAGTAGATACGAACACTCCGCACAAAACAGTGCAGAATGCCGAGCACTTTTTCTCGGAAACTTAAACTGCAATCGAGAAGATTTCAGAGATCTTTACTATTATTACTGCTTCAAACAACATGACACTGTTTTGAATTCGATTGAGCGATTATTGACAAAGTGGCTTTTTTGGAAGACAAACATTTGCCTTGCTATAGCAAGGAAAAATGAGAAATTTTTGAGTCATGGGTTCTTGCCATGGAAAGATAGTTTTGACGCTGACTCATCATCTTTTGATCGACGGGATGTTCCATGAGAAGCAACTGATGATTCAAACGAATCTGAGACGGGTGGCGTCGAAGTAGATACGAACACTCCGCACAAAACAGTGCAGAATGCCGAGCACTTTTTCTCGGAAACTTAAACTGCAATCGAGAAGATTTCAGAGATCTTTACTATTATTACTGCTTCAAACAACATGACACTGTTTTAAAATCGATTGAGCGACTATTGACAAAGTGGCTTTTTTGGAAGACAAACATTTATTTGCTTTGCATAGCAAGGAAAAATGAAAAATTTTTGAGTCATGGGTTCTTGCCATGAAAAGGTAGTTTTGACGCTGACTCATCATCTTTTGATCAACGGGATGTTCCAAGAGAAGCAACTGATGATTTAAACGAATCTGAGACGGGTGGCGTCGAAGTAGATACGAACACTCCGCACAAAACAGTGCAGAATGCCGAGCACTTTTTCTCGGAAACTTGGAGTGCAATCGAGAAGATTTCAGAGATCTTTACTATTATTACTGCTTCAAACAACATGACACTGTTTTGAAATCGATTGAGCGATTATTGACAAAGTGGCTTTTTTGGAAGACAAACATTTGCCTTGCTATAGCAAGGAAAAATGAGAAATTTTTGAGTCATGGGTTCTTGCCATGGAAAGGTAGTTTTGACGCTGACTCATCATCTTTTGATCGACGGGATGTTCCATGAGAAGCAACTGATGATTCAAACGAATCTGAGACGGGTGGCGTCGAAGTAGATACGAACACTCCGCACAAAACAGTGCAGAATGCCGAGCACTTTTTCTCGGAAACTTGGAGTGCAATCGAGAAGATTTCAGAGATCTTTACTGTTATTATTGTTTCAAACAACATGACACTGTTTTGAAATCGATTGAGCGATTATTGACAAAGTGGCTTTTTTGGAAGACAAACATTTTGCTATAGCAAGGAAAAATGAGAAATTTTTGAGTCATGGGTTCTTGCCATGAAAAGGTAGTTTTGACGCTGACTCATCATCTTTTGATCAACGGGATGTTCCAAGAGAAGCAACTGATGATTTAAACGAATCTGAGACGGGTGGCGTCGAAGTAGATACGAACACTCCGCACAAAACAGTGCAGAATGCCGAGCACTTTTTCTCGGAAACTTGGAGTGCAATCGAGAAGATTCCAGAGATCTTCACTATTATTACTGCTCCAAACAACATGACACTGTTTTGAAATCGATTGAGCGATTATTGACAAAGTGGCTTTTTTGGAAGACAAAAATTTCCTTGCTATAGCAAGGAAAAATGAGAAATTTTTGAGTCATGGGTTCTTGCCATGAAAAGGTAGTTTTGACGCTGACTAATCATCTTTTGATCAACGGGATGTTCCAAGAGAAGCAACTGATGATTCAAACGAATCTGAGACGGGTGGCATCGAAGTAGATACGAACACTCCGCACAAAACAGTGCAGAATGCCGAGCACTTTTTCTCGGAAACTTGGAGTGCAATCGAGAAGATTTCAGAGATCTTCACTATTATTACTGCTTCAAACAACATGACACTGTTTTGAAATCGATTGAGCGATTATTGACAAAGTGGCTTTTTTGGAAGACAAACATTTGCCTTGCTATAGCAAGGAAAAATGAGAAATTTTTGAGTCATGGGTTCTTGCCATGGAAAGGTAGTTTTGACGCTGACTCATCATCTTTTGATCGACGGGATGTTCCATGAGAAGCAACTGATGATTCAAACGAATCTGAGACGGGTGGCGTCGAAGTAGATACGAACACTCCGCACAAAACAGTGCAGAATGCCGAGCACTTTTTCTCGGAAACTTGGAGTGCAATCGAGAAGATTCCAGAGATCTTCACTATTATTACTGCTCCAAACAACATGACACTGTTTTGAAATCGATTGAGCGATTATTGACAAAGTGGCTTTTTTGGAAGACAAAAATTTCCTTGCTATAGCAAGGAAAAATGAGAAATTTTTGAGTCATGGGTTCTTGCCATGAAAAGGTAGTTTTGACGCTGACTCATCATCTTTTGATCAACGGGAAGTTCCAAGAGGAGCAACTGATGATTTAAACGAATCTGAGACGGGTGGCGTCGAAGTAGATACGAACACTCCGCACAAAACAGTGCAGAATGCCGAGCACTTTTTCTCGGAAACTTGGAGTGCAATCGAGAAGATTTCAGAGATCTTCACTATTATTACTGCTTCAAACAACATGACACTGTTTTGAAATCGATTGAGCGATTATTGACAAAGTGGCTTTTTTGGAAGACAAACATTTGCCTTGCTATAGCAAGGAAAAATGAGAAATTTTTGAGTCATGGGTTCTTGCCATGGAAAGGTAGTTTTGACGCTGACTCATCATCTTTTGATCGACGGGATGTTCCATGAGAAGCAACTGATGATTCAAACGAATCTGAGACGGGTGGCATCGAAGTAGATACGAACACTCCGCACAAAACAGTGCAGAATGCCGAGCACTTTTTCTCGGAAACTTAAACTGCAATCGAGAAGACTTCAGAGATCTTCACCATTATTACTGCTTCAAACAACATGACACTGTTTTGAAATCGATTGAGCGATTATTGACAAAGTGGCTTTTTTGGAAGACAAACATTTGCTTTGCTATAGCAAGGAAAAATGAGAAATTTTTGAGTCATGGGTTCTTGCCATGAAAAGGTAGTTTTGACGCTGACTCATCATCTTTTGATCAACGGGATGTTCCATGAGAAGCAACTGATGATTCAAACGAATCTGAGACGGGTGGCGTCGAAGTAGATACGAACACTCCGCACAAAACAGTGCAGAATGCCGAGCACTTTTTCTCGGAAACTTAAACTGCAATCGAGAAGATTTCAGAGATCTTAACTATTATTACTGCTTCAAACAACATGACACTGTTTTGAAATCGATTGAGCGATTATTGACAAAGTGGCTTTTTTGGAAGGCAAACATTTGCCTTGCTATAGCAAGGAAAAATGAGAAATTTTTAAGTCATGGGTTCTTGCCATGAAAAGGTAGTTTTGACGCTGACTCATCATCTTTTGATCAACGGGATGTCCCATGAGAAGCAACTGATGATTCAAACGAATCTGAGACGGGTGGCATCGAAGTAGATACGAACACTCCGCACAAAACAGTGCAGAACGCCGAGCACTTTTTCTCGGAAACTTGGAGTGCAATCGAGAAGATTTCAGAGATCTTCACTATTATTACTGTTTCAAACAACATGACACTGTTTTGTAATCGATTGAGCGATTATTGACAAAGTGGCTTTTTTGGAAGACAAACATTTTGCTATAGCAAGGAAAAATGAAAAAATTTTGAGTCATGGGTTCTTGCCATGAAAAGGTAGTTTTGACGCTGACTCATCATCTTTTGATCAACGGGATGTTCCATGAGAAGCAACTGATGATTCAAACGAATCTGAGACGGGTGGCGTCGAAGTAGATACGAACACTCCGCACAAAACAGTGCAGAATGCCGAGCACTTTTTCTCGGAAACTTAAACTGCAATCGAGAAGATTTCAGAGATCTTTACTATTATTACTGCTTCAAACAACATGACACTGTTTTGAAATCGATTGAGCGATTATTGACAAAGTGGCTTTTTTGGAAGACAAGCATTTGCCTTGCTATAGCAAGGAAAAATGAGAAATTTTTGAGTCATGGGTTCTTGCCATGAAAAGGTAGTTTTGACGCTGACTCATCATCTTTTGATCAACGGGATGTTCCAAGAGAAGCAACTGATGATTTAAACGAATCTGAGACGGGTGGCGTCGAAGTAGATACGAACACTCCGCACAAAACAGTGCAGAATGCCGAGCACTTTTTCTCGGAAACTTGGAGTGCAATCGAGAAGATTTAAGAGATCCTCACTATTATAACTGTTTCAAACAACATTACACTGTTTTGAAATCGATTGAGCGATTATTGACAAAGTGGCTTTTTTGGAAGACAAACATTTGCCTTGCCATAGCAAGGAAAAATGAGAAATTTTTGAGTCATGGGTTCTTGCCATGAAAAGGAAGTTATGACGCTGACTCATCATCTTTCGATCAACGGGATGTTCCATGAGAAGCAACTGATGATTTGAACGAATCTGAGACGGGTGGCGTCGAAGTAGATACGAACACTCCGCACAAAACAGTGCAGAATGCCGAGCACTTTTTCACGGAAACCTAAACTGCAATCGAGAAGATTTCAGAGATCTTGACTATTATAACTGTTTCAAACAACATTACACTGTTTTGAAATCGATTGAGCGATTATTGACAAAGTGGCTTTTTTGGAAGACAAACATTTGCCTTGCCATAGCAAGGAAAAATGAGAAATTTTTGAGTCATGGGTTCTTGCCATGAAAAGGAAGTTATGACGCTGACTCATCATCTTTCGATCAACGGGATGTTCCATGAGAAGCAACTGATGATTTAAACGAATCTGAGACGGGTGGCGTCGAAGTAGATACGAACACTCCGCACAAAACAGTGCAGAATGCCGAGCACTTTTTCTCGGAAACTTGGAGTGCAATCGAGAAGATTTCAGAGATCTTCACTATTATTACTGCTCCAAACAACATGACACTGTTTTGAAATCGATTGAGCGATTATTGACAAAGTGGCTTTTTTGGAAGACAAAAATTTCCTTGCTATAGCAAGGAAAAATGAGAAATTTTTGAGTCATGGGTTCTTGCCATGAAAAGGTAGTTTTGACGCTGACTCATCATCTTTTGATCAACGGGATGTTCCATGAGAAGCAACTGATGATTTGAACGAATCTGAGACGGGTGGCGTCGAAGTAGATACGAACACTCCGCACAAAACAGTGCAGAATGCCGAGCACTTTTTCTCGGAAACTTAAACTGCAATCGAGAAGATTTCAGAGATCTTTACTATTATTACTGCTTCAAACAACATGACACTGTTTTGAAATCGATTGAGCGATTATTGACAAAGTGGCTTTTTTGGAAGACAAACATTTGCCTTGCTATAGCAAGGAAAAATGAGAAATTTTTGAGTCATGGGTTCTTGCCATGAAAAGGTAGTTTTGACGCTGACTCATCATCTTTTGATCAACGGGATGTTCCAAGAGAAGCAACTGATGATTGAAACGAATCTGAGACGGGTGGCGTCGAAGTAGATACGAGCACTCCGCACAAAACAGTGCAGAATGCCGAGCACTTTTTCTCGGAAACTTAAACTGCAATCGAGAAGATTTCAGAGATCTTAACTATTATTACTGCTTCAAACAACATGACACTGTTTTGAAATCGATTGAGCGATTATTGACAAAGTGGCTTTTTTGGAAGGCAAACATTTGCCTTGCTATAGCAAGGAAAAATGAGAAATTTTTAAGTCATGGGTTCTTGCCATGAAAAGGTAGTTTTGACGCTGACTCATCATCTTTTGATCAACGGGATGTCCCATGAGAAGCAACTGATGATTCAAACGAATCTGAGACGGGTGGCATCGAAGTAGATACGAACACTCCGCACAAAACAGTGCAGAACGCCGAGCACTTTTTCTCGGAAACTTGGAGTGCAATCGAGAAGATTTCAGAGATCTTCACTATTATTACTGTTTCAAACAACATGACACTGTTTTGTAATCGATTGAGCGATTATTGACAAAGTGGCTTTTTTGGAAGACAAACATTTTGCTATAGCAAGGAAAAATGAAAAAATTTTGAGTCATGGGTTCTTGCCATGAAAAGGTAGTTTTGACGCTGACTCATCATCTTTTGATCAACGGGATGTTCCATGAGAAGCAACTGATGATTCAAACGAATCTGAGACGGGTGGCGTCGAAGTAGATACGAACACTCCGCACAAAACAGTGCAGAATGCCGAGCACTTTTTCTCGGAAACTTAAACTGCAATCGAGAAGATTTCAGAGATCTTTACTATTATTACTGCTTCAAACAACATGACACTGTTTTGAAATCGATTGAGCGATTATTGACAAAGTGGCTTTTTTGGAAGACAAACATTTGCCTTGCTATAGCAAGGAAAAATGAGAAATTTTTGAGTCATGGGTTCTTGCCATGAAAAGGTAGTTTTGACGCTGACTCATCATCTTTTGATCAACGGGATGTTCCATGAGAAGCAACTGATGATTTGAACGAATCTGAGACGGGTGGCGTCGAAGTAGATACGGACACTCCGCACAAAACAGTGCAGAATGCCGAGCACTTTTTCTCGGAAACTTGGAGTGCAATCGAGAAGATTCCAGAGATCTTCACTATTATTACTGTTTCAAACAACATGACACTGTTTTAAAATCGATTGAGCGATTATTGACAAAGTGGCTTTTTTGGAAGACAAACGCCATAGCAAGGAAAAATGAGAAATTTTTGAGTCATGGGTTCTTGCCATGAAAAGGTAGTTTTGACGCTGACTCATCATCTTTTGATCAACGGGATGTTCCAAGAGAAGCAACTGATGATTTAAACGAATCTGAGACGGGTGGCGTCGAAGTAGATACGAGCACTCCGCACAAAACAGTGCAGAATGCCGAGCACTTTTTCTCGGAAACTTAAACTGCAATCGAGAAGATTTCAGAGATCTTCACTATTATTACTACTTCAAACAACATGACACTGTTTTGAAATCGATTGAGCGATTATTGACAAAGTGACTTTTTTGGAAGACAAACATTTGCCTTGCTATAGCAAGGAAAAATGAGAAATTTTTGAGTCATGGGTTCTTGCCATGAAAAGGTAGTTTTGACGCTGACCCATCATCTTTTGATCAACGGGATGTTCCAAGAGAAGCAACTGATGATATAAACGAATCTGAGACGGGTGGCGTCGAAGTAGATACGAACACTCCGCACAAAACAGTGCAGAATGCCGAGCACTTTTTCTCGGAAACTTGGAGTGCAATCGAGAAGATTTCAGAGATCTTTACTATTATTACTGCTTCAAACAACATGACACTGTTTTGAAATCGATTGCGCGATTATTGACAAAGTGGCTTTTTTGGAAGACAAACATTTGCCTTGCTATAGCAAGGAAAAATGAGAAATTTTTGAGTCATGGGTTCTTGCCATGGAAAGGTAGTTTTGACGCTGACTCATCATCTTTTGATCGACGGGATGTTCCATGAGAAGTAACTGATGATTCAAACGAATCTGAGACGGGTGGCGTCGAAGTAGATACGAACACTCCGCACAAAACAGTGCAGAATGCCGAGCACTTTTTCTCGGAAACTTGGAGTGCAATCGAGAAGATTTCAGAGATCTTTACTATTATTACTGCTTCAAACAACATGACACTGCTTTGAAATCGATTGAGCGATTATTGACAAAGTGACTTTTTTGGAAGACAAACATTTGCCTTGCTATAGCAAGGAAAAATGAGAAATTTTTGAGTCATGGGTTCTTGCCATGAAAAGGTAGTTTTGACGCTGACCCATCATCTTTTGATCAACGGGATGTTCCAAGAGAAGCAACTGATGATATAAACGAATCTGAGACGGGTGGCGTCGAAGTAGATACGAACACTCCGCACAAAACAGTGCAGAATGCCGAGCACTTTTTCTCGGAAACTTGGAGTGCAATCGAGAAGATTTCAGAGATCTTTACTATTATTACTGCTTCAAACAACATGACACTGCTTTGAAATCGATTGAGCGATTATTGACAAAGTGACTTTTTTGGAAGACAAACATTTGCCTTGCTATAGCAAGGAAAAATGAGAAATTTTTGAGTCATGGGTTCTTGCCATGAAAAGGTAGTTTTGACGCTGACCCATCATCTTTTGATCAACGGGATGTTCCAAGAGAAGCAACTGATGATATAAACGAATCTGAGACGGGTGGCGTCGAAGTAGATACGAACACTCCGCACAAAACAGTGCAGAATGCCGAGCACTTTTTCTCGGAAACTTGGAGTGCAATCGAGAAGATTTCAGAGATCTTTACTATTATTACTGCTTCAAACAACATGACACTGTTTTGAAATCGATTGAGCGATTATTGACAAAGTGGCTTTTTTGGAAGACAAAAATTTCCTTGCTATAGCAAGGAAAAATGAGAAATTTTTGAGTCATGGGTTCTTGCCATGAAAAGGTAGTTTTGACGCTGACTAATCATCTTTTGATCAACGGGATGTTCCAAGAGAAGCAACTGATGATTCAAACGAATCTGAGACGGGTGGCGTCGAAGTAGATACGAACACTCCTCACAAAACAGTGCAGAATGCCGAGCACTTTTTCTTGGAAACTTAAACTGCAATCGAGAAGATTTCAGAGATCTTTACTATTATTACTGCTTCAAACAACATGACACTGCTTTGAAATCGATTGAGCGATTATTGACAAAGTGGCTTTTTTGGAAGACAAACATTTGCCTTGCTATAGCAAGGAAAAATGAGAAATTTTTGAGTCATGGGTTCTTGCCATGAAAAGGTAGTTTTGACGCTGACTCATCATCTTTTGATCAACGGGATGTTCCATGAGAAGCAACTGATGATTTGAACGAATCTGAGACGGGTGGCGTCGAAGTAGATACGAACACTCCGCACAAAACAGTGCAGAATGCCGAGCACTTTTTCTCGGAAACTTAAACTGCAATCGAGAAGATTTCAGAGATCTTTACTATTATTACTGCTTCAAACAACATGACACTGTTTTGAAATCGATTGAGCGATTATTGACAAAGTGGCTTTTTTGGAAGACAAACATTTGCCTTGCTATAGCAAGGAAAAATGAGAAATTTTTGAGTCATGGGTTCTTGCCATGAAAAGGTAGTTTTGACGCTGACTCATCATCTTTTGATCAACGGGATGTTCCAAGAGAAGCAACTGATGATTGAAACGAATCTGAGACGGGTGGCGTCGAAGTAGATACGAGCACTCCGCACAAAACAGTGCAGAATGCCGAGCACTTTTTCTCGGAAACTTAAACTGCAATCGAGAAGATTTCAGAGATCTCTACTATTATTACTGCTTCAAACAACATGACACTGTTTTGAAATCGATTGAGCGATTATTGACAAAGTGGCTTTTTTGGAAGACAAACATTTGCCTTGCTATAGCAAGGAAAAATGAGAAATTTTTGAGTCATGGGTTCTTGCCATGAAAAGGTAGTTTTGACGCTGACTCATCATCTTTTGATCAACGGGATGTTCCATGAGAAGCAACTGATGATTTGAACGAATCTGAGACGGGTGGCGTCGAAGTAGATACGGACACTCCGCACAAAACAGTGCAGAATGCCGAGCACTTTTTCTCGGAAACTTGGAGTGCAATCGAGAAGATTCCAGAGATCTTCACTATTATTACTGTTTCAAACAACATGACACTGTTTTAAAATCGATTGAGCGATTATTGACAAAGTGGCTTTTTTGGAAGACAAACGCCATAGCAAGGAAAAATGAGAAATTTTTGAGTCATGGGTTCTTGCCATGAAAAGGTAGTTTTGACGCTGACTCATCATCTTTTGATCAACGGGATGTTCCAAGAGAAGCAACTGATGATTTAAACGAATCTGAGACGGGTGGCGTCGAAGTAGATACGAGCACTCCGCACAAAACAGTGCAGAATGCCGAGCACTTTTTCTCGGAAACTTAAACTGCAATCGAGAAGATTTCAGAGATCTTCACTATTATTACTACTTCAAACAACATGACACTGTTTTGAAATCGATTGAGCGATTATTGACAAAGTGACTTTTTTGGAAGACAAACATTTGCCTTGCTATAGCAAGGAAAAATGAGAAATTTTTGAGTCATGGGTTCTTGCCATGAAAAGGTAGTTTTGACGCTGACCCATCATCTTTTGATCAACGGGATGTTCCAAGAGAAGCAACTGATGATATAAACGAATCTGAGACGGGTGGCGTCGAAGTAGATACGAACACTCCGCACAAAACAGTGCAGAATGCCGAGCACTTTTTCTCGGAAACTTGGAGTGCAATCGAGAAGATTTCAGAGATCTTCACTATTATTACTGCTCCAAACAACATGACACTGTTTTGAAATCGATTGAGCGATTATTGACAAAGTGGCTTTTTTGGAAGACAAAAATTTCCTTGCTATAGCAAGGAAAAATGAGAAATTTTTGAGTCATGGGTTCTTGCCATGAAAAGGTAGTTTTGACGCTGACTAATCATCTTTTGATCAACGGGATGTTCCAAGAGAAGCAACTGATGATTCAAACGAATCTGAGACGGGTGGCGTCGAAGTAGATACGAACACTCCTCACAAAACAGTGCAGAATGCCGAGCACTTTTTCTTGGAAACTTAAACTGCAATCGAGAAGATTTCAGAGATCTTTACTATTATTACTGCTTCAAACAACATGACACTGCTTTGAAATCGATTGAGCGATTATTGACAAAGTGGCTTTTTTGGAAGACAAACATTTGCCTTGCTATAGCAAGGAAAAATGAGAAATTTTTGAGTCATGGGTTCTTGCCATGAAAAGGTAGTTTTGACGCTGACTCATCATCTTTTGATCAACGGGATGTTCCATGAGAAGCAACTGATGATTTGAACGAATCTGAGACGGGTGGCGTCGAAGTAGATACGAACACTCCGCACAAAACAGTGCAGAATGCCGAGCACTTTTTCTCGGAAACTTAAACTGCAATCGAGAAGATTTCAGAGATCTTCACTATTATTACTGCTTCAAACAACATGACACTGTTTTGAAATCGATTGCGCGATTATTGACAAAGTGGCTTTTTTGGAAGACAAACATTTGCCTTGCTATAGCAAGGAAAAATGAGAAATTTTTGAGTCATGGATTCTTGCCATGGAAAGGTAGTTTTGACGCTGACTCATCATCTTTTGATCGACGGGATGTTCCATGAGAAGCAACTGATGATTCAAACGAATCTGAGACGGGTGGCGTCGAAGTAGATACGAACACTCCGCACAAAACAGTGCAGAATGCAGAGCACTTTTTCTCGGAAACTTAAACTGCAATCAAGAAGATTTCAGAGATCTTTACTATTATTACTGCTTCAAACAACATGACACTGTTTTAAAATCGATTGAGCAATTATTGACAAAGTGGCTTTTTTGGAAGACAACCATTTGCCATTTGCAAGGAAAAATGAAAAATTTTTGAGTCATGGGTTCTTGCCATGAAAAGGTAGTTTTGACGCTGACTCATCATCTTTTGATCAACGGGATGTTCCAAGAGAAGCAACTGATGATTTAAACGAATCTGAGACGGGTGGCGTCGAAGTAGATACGAACACTCCGCACAAAACAGTGCAGAATGCTAAGCACTTTTTCTCGGAAACTTGGAGTGCAATCGAGAAGATTTCAGAGATCTTCACTATTATCACTGCTTCAAACAACATGACACTGTTTTGAAATCGATTGAGCGATTATTGACAAAGTGGCTTTTTTGGAAGACAAACATTTGCCTTGCTATAGCAAGGAAAAATGAGAAATTTTTGAGTCATGGGTTCTTGCCATGAAAAGGAAGTTATGACGCTGTTTCATCATCTTTTGATCAACGGGATGTTCCATGAGAAGCAACTGATGATTCAAACGAATCTGAGACGGGTGGCGTCGAAGTAGATACGAACACTCCGCACAAAACAGTGCAGAATGCGGAGCACTTTTTCTCGGAAACTTGGAGTGCAATCAAGAAGATTTCAGAGATCTTCACTATTATTACTGCTCCAAACAACATGACACTGTTTTGAAATCGATTGAGCGATTATTGACAAAGTGGCTTTTTTGGAAGACAAAAATTTCCTTGCTATAGCAAGGAAAAATGAGAAATTTTTGAGTCATGGGTTCTTGCCATGAAAAGGTAGTTTTGACGCTGACTAATCATCTTTTGATCAACGGGATGTTCCAAGAGAAGCAACTGATGATTCAAACGGATCTGAGACGGGTGGCGTCGAAGTAGATACGAACACTCCGCACAAAACAGTGCAGAATGGCGAGCACTTTTTCTCGGAAACTTGAACTGCAATCGAGAAGATTTCAGAGATCTTTACTATTATTACTGCTTCAAACAACATGACACTGTTTTGAAATCGAATGAGCGATTATTGACAAAGTGGCTTTTTTGGAAGACAAACATTTGCCTTGCTATAGCAAGGAAAAATGAGAAATTTTTGAGTCATGGGTTCTTGCCATGAAAAGGTAGTTTTGACGCTGACTCATCATCTTTTGATCAACGGGATGTTCCATGAGAAGCAACTGATGATTTGAACGAATCTGAGACGGGTGGCGTCGAAGTAGATACGAACACTCCGCACAAAACAGTGCAGAATGCCGAGCACTTTTTCACGGAAACCTAAACTGCAATCGAGAAGATTTCAGAGATCTTGACTATTATAACTGTTTCAAACAACATTACACTGTTTTGAAATCGATTGAGCGATTATTGACAAAGTGGCTTTTTTGGAAGACAAACATTTGCCTTGCCATAGCAAGGAAAAATGAGAAATTTTTGAGTCATGGGTTCTTGCCATGAAAAGGAAGTTATGACGCTGACTCATCATCTTTCGATCAACGGGATGTTCCATGAGAAGCAACTGATGATTTAAACGAATCTGAGACGGGTGGCGTCGAAGTAGATACGAACACTCCGCACAAAACAGTGCAGAATGCCGAGCACTTTTTCTCGGAAACTTGGAGTGCAATCGAGAAGATTTCAGAGATCTTCACTATTATTACTGCTCCAAACAACATGACACTGTTTTGAAATCGATTGAGCGATTATTGACAAAGTGACTTTTTTGGAAGACAAACATTTGCCTTGCTATAGCAAGGAAAAATGAGAAATTTTTGAGTCATGGGTTCTTGCCATGAAAAGGAAGTTATGACGCTGTTTCATCATCTTTTGATCAACGGGATGTTCCATGAGAAGCAACTGATGATTCAAACGAATCTGAGACGGGTGGCGTCGAAGTAGATACGAACACTCCGCACAAAACAGTGCAGAATGCGGAGCACTTTTTCTCGGAAACTTGGAGTGCAATCAAGAAGATTTCAGAGATCTTCACTATTATTACTGCTCCAAACAACATGACACTGTTTTGAAATCGATTGAGCGATTATTGACAAAGTGGCTTTTTTGGAAGACAAAAATTTCCTTGCTATAGCAAGGAAAAATGAGAAATTTTTGAGTCATGGGTTCTTGCCATGAAAAGGTAGTTTTGACGCTGACTAATCATCTTTTGATCAACGGGATGTTCCAAGAGAAGCAACTGATGATTCAAACGGATCTGAGACGGGTGGCGTCGAAGTAGATACGAACACTCCGCACAAAACAGTGCAGAATGGCGAGCACTTTTTCTCGGAAACTTGAACTGCAATCGAGAAGATTTCAGAGATCTTTACTATTATTACTGCTTCAAACAACATGACACTGTTTTGAAATCGAATGAGCGATTATTGACAAAGTGGCTTTTTTGGAAGACAAACATTTGCCTTGCTATAGCAAGGAAAAATGAGAAATTTTTGAGTCATGGGTTCTTGCCATGAAAAGGTAGTTTTGACGCTGACTCATCATCTTTTGATCAACGGGATGTTCCATGAGAAGCAACTGATGATTTGAACGAATCTGAGACGGGTGGCGTCGAAGTAGATACGAACACTCCGCACAAAACAGTGCAGAATGCCGAGCACTTTTTCACGGAAACCTAAACTGCAATCGAGAAGATTTCAGAGATCTTGACTATTATAACTGTTTCAAACAACATTACACTGTTTTGAAATCGATTGAGCGATTATTGACAAAGTGGCTTTTTTGGAAGACAAACATTTGCCTTGCCATAGCAAGGAAAAATGAGAAATTTTTGAGTCATGGGTTCTTGCCATGAAAAGGAAGTTATGACGCTGACTCATCATCTTTCGATCAACGGGATGTTCCATGAGAAGCAACTGATGATTTAAACGAATCTGAGACGGGTGGCGTCGAAGTAGATACGAACACTCCGCACAAAACAGTGCAGAATGCCGAGCACTTTTTCTCGGAAACTTGGAGTGCAATCGAGAAGATTTCAGAGATCTTCACTATTATTACTGCTCCAAACAACATGACACTGTTTTGAAATCGATTGAGCGATTATTGACAAAGTGGCTTTTTTGGAAGACAAAAATTTCCTTGCTATAGCAAGGAAAAATGAGAAATTTTTGAGTCATGGGTTCTTGCCATGAAAAGGTAGTTTTGACGCTGACTAATCATCTTTTGATCAACGGGATGTTCCAAGAGAAGCAACTGATGATTCAAACGAATCTGAGACGGGTGGCGTCGAAGTAGATACGAACACTCCTCACAAAACAGTGCAGAATGCCGAGCACTTTTTCTTGGAAACTTAAACTGCAATCGAGAAGATTCCAGAGATCTTTACTATTATTACTGCTTCAAACAACATGACACTGCTTTGAAATCGATTGAGCGATTATTGACAAAGTGGCTTTTTTGGAAGACAAACATTTGCCTTGCTATAGCAAGGAAAAATGAGAAATTTTTGAGTCATGGGTTCTTGCCATGAAAAGGTAGTTTTGACGCTGACTCATCATCTTTTGATCAACGGGATGTTCCATGAGAAGCAACTGATGATTTGAACGAATCTGAGACGGGTGGCGTCGAAGTAGATACGAACACTCCGCACAAAACAGTGCAGAATGCCGAGCACTTTTTCTCGGAAACTTAAACTGCAATCGAGAAGATTTCAGAGATCTTTACTATTATTACTGCTTCAAACAACATGACACTGTTTTGAAATCGATTGAGCGATTATTGACAAAGTGGCTTTTTTGGAAGACAAACATTTGCCTTGCTATAGAAAAATGAGAAATTTTTGAGTCATGGGTTCTTGCCATGAAAAGGTAGTTTTGACGCTGACTCATCATCTTTTGATCAACGGGATGTTCCAAGAGAAGCAACTGATGATTGAAACGAATCTGAGACGGGTGGCGTCGAAGTAGATACGAGCACTCCGCACAAAACAGTGCAGAATGCCGAGCACTTTTTCTCGGAAACTTAAACTGCAATCGAGAAGATTTCAGAGATCTCTACTATTATTACTGCTTCAAACAACATGACACTGTTTTGAAATCGATTGAGCGATTATTGACAAAATGGCTTTTTTGGAAGACAAACATTTGCCTTGCTATAGCAAGGAAAAATGAGAAATTTTTGAGTCATGGGTTCTTGCCATGAAAAGGTAGTTTTGACGCTGACTCATCATCTTTGATCGACGGGATGTTCCAAGAGAAGCAACTGATGATTTAAACGAATCTGAGACGGGTGGCGTCGAAGTAGATACGAACACTCCGCACAAAACAGTGCAGAATGCCAAGCACTTTTTCTCGGAAACTTGGAGTGCAATCGAGAAGATTTCAGAGATCTTCACTATTATTACTGCTTCAAACAACATGACACTGTTTTGAAATCGATTGAGCGATTATTGACAAAGTGGCTTTTTTGGAAGACAAACATTTGCCTTGCTATAGCAAGGAAAAATGAGAAATTTTTGAGTCATGGGTTCTTGCCATAAAAAGGTAGTTTTGACGCTGACTCATCATGTTTTGATCAACGGGATGTTCCAAGAGAAGCAACTGATGATTTAAACGAATCTGAGACGGGTGGCGTCGAAGTAGATACGAACACTCCGCACAAAACAGTGCAGAATGCCAAGCACTTTTTCTCGGAAACTTGGAGTGCAATCGAGAAGATTTCAGAGATCTTTACTATTATTACTGCTTCAAACAACATGACACTGTTTTGAAATCGATTGAGCGATTATTGACAAAGTGGCTTTTTTGGAAGACAAACATTTGCCTTGCAAGGAAAAATGAGAAATTTTTGAGTCATGGGTTCTTGCCATGAAAAGGTAGTTTTGACGCTGACCCATCATCTTTTGATCAACGGGATGTTCCAAGAGAAGCAACTGATGATATAAACGAATCTGAGACGGGTGGCGTCGAAGTAGATACGAACACTCCGCACAAAACAGTGCAGAATGCCGAGCACTTTTTCTCGGAAACTTGGAGTGCAATCGAGAAGATTTCAGAGATCTTTACTATTATTACTGCTTCAAACAACATGACACTGTTTTGAAATCGATTGCGCGATTATTGACAAAGTGGCTTTTTTGGAAGACAAACATTTGCCTTGCTATAGCAAGGAAAAATGAGAAATTTTTGAGTCATGGGTTCTTGCCATGGAAAGGTAGTTTTGACGCTGACTCATCATCTTTTGATCGACGGGATGTTCCATGAGAAGCAACTGATGATTCAAACGAATCTGAGACGGGTGGCGTCGAAGTAGATACGAACACTCCGCACAAAACAGTGCAGAATGCAGAGCACTTTTTCTCGGAAACTTAAACTGCAATCGAGAAGATTTCAGAGATCTTAACTATTATTACTGTTTCAAACAACATGACACTGTTTTAAAATCGATTGAGCGATTATTGACAAAGTGGCTTTTTTGGAAGACAAACATTTGCCTTGCTATAGCAAGGAAAAATGAGAAATTTTTGAGTCATGGGTTCTTGCCATAAAAAGGTAGTTTTGACGCTGACTCATCATCTTTTGATCAACGGGATGTTCCATGAGAAGCAACTGATGATTTGAACGAATCTGAGACGGGTGGCGTCGAAGTAGATACGAGCACTCCGCACAAAACAGTGCAGAATGCCGAGCACTTTTTCTCGGAAACTTGGAGTGCAATCGAGAAGATTTCAGAGATCTTCACTATTATTACTGCTCCAAACAACATGACACTGTTTTGAAATCGATTGAGCGATTATTGACAAAGTGGCTTTTTTGGAAGACAAAAATTTCCTTGCAATGAGAAATTTTTGAGTCATGGGTTTATGCCATGAAAAGGTAGTTTTGACGCTGACTAATCATCTTTTGATCAACGGGATGTTCCAAGAGAAGCAACTGATGATTCAAACGGATCTGAGACGGGTGGCGTCGAAGTAGATACGAACACTCCGCACAAAACAGTGCAGAATGCCGAGCACTTTTTCTCGGAAACTTAAACTGCAATCGAGAAGATTTCAGAGATCTTCACTATTATTACTGCTTCAAACAACATGACACTGTTTTGAAATCGATTGAGCGATTATTGACAAAGTGGCTTTTTTGGAAGACAAACATTTGCCTTGCTATAGCAAGGAAAAATGAAAAATTTTTGAGTCATGGGTTCTTGCCATGAAAAGGTAGTTTTGACGCTGACTCACCATCTTTGATCGACGGGATGTTCCAAGAGAAGCAACTGATGATTTAAACGAATCTGAGACGGGTGGCGTCGAAGTAGATACGAACACTCCGCACAAAACAGTGCAGAATGCCAAGCACTTTTTCTCGGAAACTTGGAGTGCAATCGAGAAGATTTCAGAGATCTTCACTATTATTACTGCTTCAAACAACATGACACTGTTTTGAAATCGATTGAGCGATTATTGACAAAGTGGCTTTTTTGGAAGACAAACATTTGCCTTGCTATAGCAAGGAAAAATGAGAAATTTTTGAGTCATGGGTTCTTGCCATAAAAAGGTAGTTTTGACGCTGACTCATCATGTTTTGATCAACGGGATGTTCCAAGAGAAGCAACTGATGATTTAAACGAATCTGAGACGGGTGGCGTCGAAGTAGATACGAACACTCCGCACAAAACAGTGCAGAATGCCAAGCACTTTTTCTCGGAAACTTGGAGTGCAATCGAGAAGATTTCAGAGATCTTTACTAATATTACTGCTTCAAACAACATGACACTGTTTTGAAATCGATTGAGCGATTATTGACAAAGTGGCTTTTTTGGAAGACAAACATTTGCCTTGCTATAGAAAAATGAGAAATTTTTGAGTCATGGGTTCTTGCCATGAAAAGGTAGTTTTGACGCTGACTCATCATCTTTTGATCAACGGGATGTTCCATGAGAAGCAACTGATGATTTGAACGAATCTGAGACGGGTGGCGTCGAAGTAGATACGAGCACTCCGCACAAAACAGTGCAGAATGCCGAGCACTTTTTCTCGGAAACTTGGAGTGCAATCGAGAAGATTTCAGAGATCTTCACTATTATTACTGCTCCAAACAACATGACACTGTTTTGAAATCGATTGAGCGATTATTGACAAAGTGGCTTTTTTGGAAGACAAAAATTTCCTTGCAATGAGAAATTTTTGAGTCATGGGTTTTTGCCATGAAAAGGTAGTTTTGACGCTGACTAATCATCTTTTGATCAACGGGATGTTCCAAGAGAAGCAACTGATGATTCAAACGGATCTGAGACGGGTGGCGTCGAAGTAGATACGAACACTCCGCACAAAACAGTGCAGAATGCCGAGCACTTTTTCTCGGAAACTTAAACTGCAATCGAGAAGATTTCAGAGATCTCCACTATTATTACTGCTTCAAACAACATGACACTGTTTTGAAATCGATTGAGCGATTATTGACAAAGTGGCTTTTTTGGAAGACAAACATTTGCCTTGCTATAGCAAGGAAAAATGAAAAATTTTTGAGTCATGGGTTCTTGCCATGAAAAGGTAGTTTTGACGCTGACTCACCATCTTTGATCGACGGGATGTTCCAAGAGAAGCAACTGATGATTTAAACGAATCTGAGACGGGTGGCGTCGAAGTAGATACGAACACTCCGCACAAAACAGTGCAGAATGCCAAGCACTTTTTCTCGGAAACTTGGAGTGCAATCGAGAAGATTTCAGAGATCTTCACTATTATTACTGCTTCAAACAACATGACACTGTTTTGAAATCGATTGAGCGATTATTGACAAAGTGGCTTTTTTGGAAGACAAACATTTGCCTTGCTATAGCAAGGAAAAATGAGAAATTTTTGAGTCATGGGTTCTTGCCATAAAAAGGTAGTTTTGACGCTGACTCATCATGTTTTGATCAACGGGATGTTCCAAGAGAAGCAACTGATGATTTAAACGAATCTGAGACGGGTGGCGTCGAAGTAGATACGAACACTCCGCACAAAACAGTGCAGAATGCCAAGCACTTTTTCTCGGAAACTTGGAGTGCAATCGAGAAGATTTCAGAGATCTTTACTATTATTACTGCTTCAAACAACATGACACTGTTTTGAAATCGATTGAGCGATTATTGACAAAGTGGCTTTTTTGGAAGACAAACATTTGCCTTGCAAGGAAAAATGAGAAATTTTTGAGTCATGGGTTCTTGCCATGAAAAGGTAGTTTTGACGCTGACCCATCATCTTTTGATCAACGGGATGTTCCAAGAGAAGCAACTGATGATATAAACGAATCTGAGACGGGTGGCGTCGAAGTAGATACGAACACTCCGCACAAAACAGTGCAGAATGCCGAGCACTTTTTCTCGGAAACTTGGAGTGCAATCGAGAAGATTTCAGAGATCTTTACTATTATTACTGCTTCAAACAACATGACACTGTTTTGAAATCGATTGCGCGATTATTGACAAAGTGGCTTTTTTGGAAGACAAACATTTGCCTTGCTATAGCAAGGAAAAATGAGAAATTTTTGAGTCATGGGTTCTTGCCATGGAAAGGTAGTTTTGACGCTGACTCATCATCTTTTGATCGACGGGATGTTCCATGAGAAGCAACTGATGATTCAAACGAATCTGAGACGGGTGGCGTCGAAGTAGATACGAACACTCCGCACAAAACAGTGCAGAATGCAGAGCACTTTTTCTCGGAAACTTAAACTGCAATCGAGAAGATTTCAGAGATCTTAACTATTATTACTGTTTCAAACAACATGACACTGTTTTAAAATCGATTGAGCGATTATTGACAAAGTGGCTTTTTTGGAAGACAAACATTTGCCTTGCTATAGCAAGGAAAAATGAGAAATTTTTGAGTCATGGGTTCTTGCCATAAAAAGGTAGTTTTGACGCTGACTCATCATCTTTTGATCAACGGGATGTTCCATGAGAAGCAACTGATGATTTGAACGAATCTGAGACGGGTGGCGTCGAAGTAGATACGAGCACTCCGCACAAAACAGTGCAGAATGCCGAGCACTTTTTCTCGGAAACTTGGAGTGCAATCGAGAAGATTTCAGAGATCTTCACTATTATTACTGCTCCAAACAACATGACACTGTTTTGAAATCGATTGAGCGATTATTGACAAAGTGGCTTTTTTGGAAGACAAAAATTTCCTTGCAATGAGAAATTTTTGAGTCATGGGTTTATGCCATGAAAAGGTAGTTTTGACGCTGACTAATCATCTTTTGATCAACGGGATGTTCCAAGAGAAGCAACTGATGATTCAAACGGATCTGAGACGGGTGGCGTCGAAGTAGATACGAACACTCCGCACAAAACAGTGCAGAATGCCGAGCACTTTTTCTCGGAAACTTAAACTGCAATCGAGAAGATTTCAGAGATCTTCACTATTATTACTGCTTCAAACAACATGACACTGTTTTGAAATCGATTGAGCGATTATTGACAAAGTGGCTTTTTTGGAAGACAAACATTTGCCTTGCTATAGCAAGGAAAAATGAAAAATTTTTGAGTCATGGGTTCTTGCCATGAAAAGGTAGTTTTGACGCTGACTCACCATCTTTGATCGACGGGATGTTCCAAGAGAAGCAACTGATGATTTAAACGAATCTGAGACGGGTGGCGTCGAAGTAGATACGAACACTCCGCACAAAACAGTGCAGAATGCCAAGCACTTTTTCTCGGAAACTTGGAGTGCAATCGAGAAGATTTCAGAGATCTTCACTATTATTACTGCTTCAAACAACATGACACTGTTTTGAAATCGATTGAGCGATTATTGACAAAGTGGCTTTTTTGGAAGACAAACATTTGCCTTGCTATAGCAAGGAAAAATGAGAAATTTTTGAGTCATGGGTTCTTGCCATAAAAAGGTAGTTTTGACGCTGACTCATCATGTTTTGATCAACGGGATGTTCCAAGAGAAGCAACTGATGATTTAAACGAATCTGAGACGGGTGGCGTCGAAGTAGATACGAACACTCCGCACAAAACAGTGCAGAATGCCAAGCACTTTTTCTCGGAAACTTGGAGTGCAATCGAGAAGATTTCAGAGATCTTTACTAATATTACTGCTTCAAACAACATGACACTGTTTTGAAATCGATTGAGCGATTATTGACAAAGTGGCTTTTTTGGAAGACAAACATTTGCCTTGCTATAGAAAAATGAGAAATTTTTGAGTCATGGGTTCTTGCCATGAAAAGGTAGTTTTGACGCTGACTCATCATCTTTTGATCAACGGGATGTTCCATGAGAAGCAACTGATGATTTGAACGAATCTGAGACGGGTGGCGTCGAAGTAGATACGAGCACTCCGCACAAAACAGTGCAGAATGCCGAGCACTTTTTCTCGGAAACTTGGAGTGCAATCGAGAAGATTTCAGAGATCTTCACTATTATTACTGCTCCAAACAACATGACACTGTTTTGAAATCGATTGAGCGATTATTGACAAAGTGGCTTTTTTGGAAGACAAAAATTTCCTTGCAATGAGAAATTTTTGAGTCATGGGTTTTTGCCATGAAAAGGTAGTTTTGACGCTGACTAATCATCTTTTGATCAACGGGATGTTCCAAGAGAAGCAACTGATGATTCAAACGGATCTGAGACGGGTGGCGTCGAAGTAGATACGAACACTCCGCACAAAACAGTGCAGAATGCCGAGCACTTTTTCTCGGAAACTTAAACTGCAATCGAGAAGATTTCAGAGATCTTCACTATTATTACTGCTTCAAACAACATGACACTGTTTTGAAATCGATTGAGCGATTATTGACAAAGTGGCTTTTTTGGAAGACAAACATTTGCCTTGCTATAGCAAGGAAAAATGAAAAATTTTTGAGTCATGGGTTCTTGCCATGAAAAGGTAGTTTTGACGCTGACTCACCATCTTTGATCGACGGGATGTTCCAAGAGAAGCAACTGATGATTTAAACGAATCTGAGACGGGTGGCGTCGAAGTAGATACGAACACTCCGCACAAAACAGTGCAGAATGCCAAGCACTTTTTCTCGGAAACTTGGAGTGCAATCGAGAAGATTTCAGAGATCTTCACTATTATTACTGCTTCAAACAACATGACACTGTTTTGAAATCGATTGAGCGATTATTGACAAAGTGGCTTTTTTGGAAGACAAACATTTGCCTTGCTATAGCAAGGAAAAATGAGAAATTTTTGAGTCATGGGTTCTTGCCATAAAAAGGTAGTTTTGACGCTGACTCATCATGTTTTGATCAACGGGATGTTCCAAGAGAAGCAACTGATGATTTAAACGAATCTGAGACGGGTGGCGTCGAAGTAGATACGAACACTCCGCACAAAACAGTGCAGAATGCCAAGCACTTTTTCTCGGAAACTTGGAGTGCAATCGAGAAGATTTCAGAGATCTTTACTATTATTACTGCTTCAAACAACATGACACTGTTTTGAAATCGATTGAGCGATTATTGACAAAGTGGCTTTTTTGGAAGACAAACATTTGCCTTGCAAGGAAAAATGAGAAATTTTTGAGTCATGGGTTCTTGCCATGAAAAGGTAGTTTTGACGCTGACCCATCATCTTTTGATCAACGGGATGTTCCAAGAGAAGCAACTGATGATATAAACGAATCTGAGACGGGTGGCGTCGAAGTAGATACGAACACTCCGCACAAAACAGTGCAGAATGCCGAGCACTTTTTCTCGGAAACTTGGAGTGCAATCGAGAAGATTTCAGAGATCTTTACTATTATTACTGCTTCAAACAACATGACACTGTTTTGAAATCGATTGCGCGATTATTGACAAAGTGGCTTTTTTGGAAGACAAACATTTGCCTTGCTATAGCAAGGAAAAATGAGAAATTTTTGAGTCATGGGTTCTTGCCATGGAAAGGTAGTTTTGACGCTGACTCATCATCTTTTGATCGACGGGATGTTCCATGAGAAGCAACTGATGATTCAAACGAATCTGAGACGGGTGGCGTCGAAGTAGATACGAACACTCCGCACAAAACAGTGCAGAATGCAGAGCACTTTTTCTCGGAAACTTAAACTGCAATCGAGAAGATTTCAGAGATCTTAACTATTATTACTGTTTCAAACAACATGACACTGTTTTAAAATCGATTGAGCGATTATTGACAAAGTGGCTTTTTTGGAAGACAAACATTTGCCTTGCTATAGCAAGGAAAAATGAGAAATTTTTGAGTCATGGGTTCTTGCCATAAAAAGGTAGTTTTGACGCTGACTCATCATGTTTTGATCAACGGGATGTTCCAAGAGAAGCAACTGATGATTTAAACGAATCTGAGACGGGTGGCGTCGAAGTAGATACGAACACTCCGCACAAAACAGTGCAGAATGCCAAGCACTTTTTCTCGGAAACTTGGAGTGCAATCGAGAAGATTTCAGAGATCTTTACTAATATTACTGCTTCAAACAACATGACACTGTTTTGAAATCGATTGAGCGATTATTGACAAAGTGGCTTTTTTGGAAGACAAACATTTGCCTTGCAAGGAAAAATGAGAAATTTTTGAGTCATGGGTTCTTGCCATGAAAAGGTAGTTTTGACGCTGACCCATCATCTTTTGATCAACGGGATGTTCCAAGAGAAGCAACTGATGATATAAACGAATCTGAGACGGGTGGCGTCGAAGTAGATACGAAAACTCCGCACAAAACAGTGCAGAATGCCGAGCACTTTTTCTCGGAAACTTGGAGTGCAATCGAGAAGATTTCAGAGATCTTTACTATTATTACTGCTTCAAACAACATGACACTGTTTTGAAATCGATTGCGCGATTATTGACAAAGTGGCTTTTTTGGAAGACAAACATTTGCCTTGCTATAGCAAGGAAAAATGAGAAATTTTTGAGTCATGGGTTCTTGCCATGAAAAGGTAGTTTTGACGCTGACTCATCATATTTTGATCAACGGGATGATCCATGAGAAGCAACTGATGATTCAAACGAATCTGAGACGGGTGGCGTCGAAGTAGATACGAACACTCCGCACAAAACAGTGCAGAATGCCGAGCACTTTTTCTCGGAAACTTAAACTGCAATCGAGAAGATTTCAGAGATCTTCACTATTATTACTGCTTCAAACAACATGACACTGTTTTGAAATCGATTGAGCGATTATTGACAAAGTGGCTTTTTTGGAAGACAAACATTTGCCTTGCTATAGCAAGGAAAAATGAAAAATTTTTGAGTCATGGGTTCTTGCCATGAAAAGGTAGTTTTGACGCTGACTCACCATCTTTGATCGACGGGATGTTCCAAGAGAAGCAACTGATGATTTAAACGAATCTGAGACGGGTGGCGTCGAAGTAGATACGAACACTCCGCACAAAACAGTGCAGAATGCCAAGCACTTTTTCTCGGAAACTTGGAGTGCAATCGAGAAGATTTCAGAGATCTTCACTATTATTACTGCTTCAAACAACATGACACTGTTTTGAAATCGATTGAGCGATTATTGACAAAGTGGCTTTTTTGGAAGACAAACATTTGCCTTGCTATAGCAAGGAAAAATGAGAAATTTTTGAGTCATGGGTTCTTGCCATAAAAAGGTAGTTTTGACGCTGACTCATCATGTTTTGATCAACGGGATGTTCCAAGAGAAGCAACTGATGATTTAAACGAATCTGAGACGGGTGGCGTCGAAGTAGATACGAACACTCCGCACAAAACAGTGCAGAATGCCAAGCACTTTTTCTCGGAAACTTGGAGTGCAATCGAGAAGATTTCAGAGATCTTTACTATTATTACTGCTTCAAACAACATGACACTGTTTTGAAATCGATTGAGCGATTATTGACAAAGTGGCTTTTTTGGAAGACAAACATTTGCCTTGCTATAGCAAGGAAAAATGAGAAATTTTTGAGTCATGGGTTCTTGCCATGAAAAGGTAGTTTTGACGCTGACTCATCATCTTTTGATCAACGGGATGTTCCATGAGAAGCAACTGATGATTTGAACGAATCTGAGACGGGTGGCGTCGAAGTAGATACGAACACTCCGCACAAAACAGTGCAGAATGCCGAGCACTTTTTCTCGGAAACTTAAACTGCAATCGAGAAGATTTCAGAGATCTTTACTATTATTACTGCTTCAAACAACATGACACTGTTTTGAAATCGATTGAGCGATTATTGACAAAGTGGCTTTTTTGGAAGACAAACATTTGCCTTGCTATAGAAAAATGAGAAATTTTTGAGTCATGGGTTCTTGCCATGAAAAGGTAGTTTTGACGCTGACTCATCATCTTTTGATCAACGGGATGTTCCAAGAGAAGCAACTGATGATTGAAACGAATCTGAGACGGGTGGCGTCGAAGTAGATACGAGCACTCCGCACAAAACAGTGCAGAATGCCGAGCACTTTTTCTCGGAAACTTAAACTGCAATCGAGAAGATTTCAGAGATCTCTACTATTATTACTGCTTCAAACAACATGACACTGTTTTGAAATCGATTGAGCGATTATTGACAAAATGGCTTTTTTGGAAGACAAACATTTGCCTTGCTATAGCAAGGAAAAATGAGAAATTTTTGAGTCATGGGTTCTTGCCATGAAAAGGTAGTTTTGACGCTGACTCATCATCTTTTGATCAACGGGATGTTCCATGAGAAGCAACTGATGATTTGAACGAATCTGAGACGGGTGGCGTCGAAGTAGATACGAACACTCCGCACAAAACAGTGCAGAAGGCCGAGCACTTTTTCTCGGAAACCTATACTGCAATCGAGAAGATTTCAGAGATCTTTACTATTATTACTGTTTCAAACAACATGACACTGTTTTGAAATCGATTGAGCGATTATTGACAAAGTGGCTTTTTTGGAAGACAAACATTTGCCTTGCATTGCAAGGTAGGTAAAATGAGAAATTTTTGAGTCATGGGTTCTTGCCATGAAAAGGTAGTTTTGACGCTGACTCATCATCTTTTGATCAACGGGATGTTCCATGAGAAGCAACTGATGATTCAAACGAATCTGAGACAAGTGGCGTCGAAGTAGATACGAACACTCCGCACAAAAGAGTGCAGAACGCCGAGCACTTTATCTCGGAAACTTGAACTGCAATTGAGAAGATTCCAGAGATCTTCACTATTATTACTGCTTCAAACAACATGACACTGTTTTGAAATCGATTGAGCAATTCTAGACAAAGTGGCTTTTTTGGAAGACAAACATTTGCCTTGCTATAGCAAGGTAAAATGAGAAATTTTTGAGTCATGGGTTCTGTAATATCAGTTGCGGATGGGCAATATTATCTTGGATGATTGAATTAACACACGGTACTTATATTTGGGACGCTTCTATTCAAGACGACGCTGGATACAAGAATGTCGGCTTCTCTTTAGAATCCGTTATATTCGAGAGTGTCCTGGTGACAATAATTATAAACACTGAAGTCCCTAGACTTACTTACTATATAATCTGGTCACATGTGAATATGGCAACCAGCAATACACATATGCTACAGCAACCAGCAATACATATTATGCTACATCCCCCTTTCTTAGCTTATTTACATTCCTTAAATCAATAAACAATAGGTTATACAATACAATACCAAATACAATATCACAGGTTGAAGATTTTACATGTTAAACCGCTTTGGTGGTTTTATTATTCGCCCTGAGGAGGACACATTGTGTTTTCGAACAAAATTAGACTCTGAAGTGCTTGATACAGCTTCTGTATTTGTTTCGTTTTCACTTTCACCACTTTCACGTCTGATGTTTGTTACATCACTTTCACTGTCTTCATCCTCTTCTTGAATCTCTTCTCTGATGTTTGACTGTTCTATTTCTATGTAATATCTAATTTCTTCCTTTTCAGAATTTTGTGAGACCGGACAATTTTCTTTAACATTTTTATTTACATCTATTTCTACAGGTTTTATAAATTTCCTGTTTCTGACATACTCAGAACCATTGTCCGTTCTCACTCTATACGCCCGATTCTGATAGGTTTTAACAATTTTCCCCGGGGTCCACTGACCACTCGGTTTAAGCTGTACATAAACAAAAGTATTATTTTCTAGACTACCTAGATCTTTAGCGGACTTATTATAATATTTTCTTTTTATCACTTCATTTAGATCTTTTGGATCAAGACATATCCTAAGTGAGCCGTTTGGTTTTTTAACCAAAACCAGTGCATTCACCCAATCCGAAGTGCCTTCCACCTTCTCCATGATTTTTAATTTCGTTAATTCATCCAAACTTTGCTTCAATTTCTCATGTAATGGCAAGGCTACTTTTCGGGTTGGGTGAATTACTGGTTCAGCGTTTCTCTCAATTTCGATATGATGCGGAGCGCCCTTCATGCACCCTATTCCCGAGAACGTTCCATGATATTTTTTCAGTAAGTTTGTGCGTTCATTTCCGCTACTGATTGCATCCACATCCAGTTTTTTAATTAAATTCAATTTAAGTGAAGACTCGAGGCCTAGAATGGCACTCGTGTTTGAATCAACGACGTAAAAATTTAGCTCATTTTTTTGGTTATTTTTCAGACATGGCAACTTGCACGTGCCTATCACATTTAACTTGTCCCCTGTATATGAATTTAAATTCACATTCGTTTTTTGTATGTTTTTTAAAACATTCAATTTCTTTGCTGAAGTGAGCGGAAGGATATTGACCATGGCTCCTGTATCAATTTTGAATTCCATTTCATGATTTAAAATGTTTAATTTTGTGACGTTTTCGCTTATCTTGCTGATCTCGGCTCTGAATAATGAGAGATGGCTCTGGTAAAAATATATATTCTCAAATATACAAATCGTGTAATAAAATTGTACAAGCAACGACGTCTTCTCTTCTTATCTTCTGTGCTGTCAATGTCAGCTGACACGTTAGGGTGTGCAGTGGTGCACGGCTGTCAACACGGCTGCCAACACCTCCCCCTTTAGGTTCGCCGATAATCCTGGAGGCGAGAGGGCGGTCGTCGTTCGCGATTGGACCTTCTCAGCGCTGTCGGAGATGATGGTGCTATTGTCGGGGACGGCAATGACTGCGCCGCCGCAGATGGTGATGACGTTACTGTCGGAAACGGTGGCGATGCTGACGTCGGAGGCGGTGATGATGCCACCGTCGGAGACGGCAATGACGCTGATGTCGAAGGCGATAACGACGCTAGAGCCACGATGTCAGGAGACTTTTCTTGGACTCCGGGGAGTCGCACAGCTTCTAATCTTGTGTTCGGAACATCAAATGCATCCAAAAGAACCTCAAGAGGCATCGGACGATTCCGCGACGCCACGCCACAAGCCGTCACGCGTTGACGGGACCGGACCTGATTGGCGTGGGCTCGAATGAGGCGATTACCTCGAGCATGATCTTCTAGAAGAATGTTATAGATGACGCTGCCCATCCTCTCGACTACTCGGCCTGGAACCCAAGTAAAATGATTTTCGGCATAGACTTTAACGTAAACAGAGTCGTTTGGAACAAAGACTTTTTGTTTAACTCCATGTTTACGATCGAAATAATGTGCTTGGGCTGTCTTGACGTTGTCGGTCTTGCTACTTTTCTCCTTTGGCTTCAGGAATGGTTTAATAAGATCCAATGTGGTTCTCACCGGTCTTCCAAACATTACTTCTGCCGGTGATCGGCCTTCAGGAGCGCTTCTGTTCGGTGTACTTCTGTAACTTGCCAGGAAGGTGTTCAAGTGTCTTCCAACTTCCCCCGTGTCAAGTTTTTTTATGGCTCTCTTGAAAGTGTCCACGAACCGCTCAGCCTGTCCATTTGATTGTGGATGGTATGGTGGCGTGCGGAGATGACATATTCCGTTATCGATGCAGAAGGTCTTGAATGTTTCGGCTGTAAACTGCGTTCCATTATCCGTGACAAGTACTTCTGGAAGTCCAAACGTCGAAAAAAGAAGCTCCAACTTTCTGATGGTTTGCTGGGCAGTGATGATGCGAGTTGAAAAAACTTCTGGCCACTTAGACAGTGCGTCGACAACGATCAAGTAATATTCGCCCTTGATCGGTCCTGCATAATCAATATGTAACCGCTGCCAAGGTCTGTCAGGCATGGGCCAAGGTTCCAGTGGTACCTTAACTGAAGTTTTCGCCGCTGTCATACATTTCTGGCAAGTCTTGACAAAGCTTTCAATTTCCCTATCGATGTTCGGCCAATAGACGCTCGATCGTGCCAGAGACTTCATGCGTTCGATCCCCTGATGCCCTTTATGGAGTTCCTGTAGGACTCTTCCATGGAACTTCTGAGGAACTACCACCCTCTCCATAAACATGAGCGCGTTCCGAAGGACGGACAACGATTCTCTTCTCTGGTAGAAAATTTTCAGAATCTGACTGGAGATCTCCGGCGGCCAACCTTCCTGGATGTAGCTGATGACCTTCCGAAGATGTTCGTCTTTCGCCGTTTCCCTCTGGACCATAGTGAACGTAATTGGTGTTGACGACAGCGCTGATCTCACAACCTCCTCCAAATCCTGTTCCAGCTGTATAGACGCGATGACGCATTCCTCATCCGGCTTGGAAAAGTTCTTGATGAGTCTTGACAATATGTCAGCATGTCCGAACTGGTCGCTTTTGATATATTCGATCTTGAAGTCATAGGCAAGTAAAGTCAATGCCCACCTTTGAAGTCGATTGGCGGTGTAGACCGGTATTCCCTTCTTTGAACCAAATATTGTGAGCAGGGGCTTGTGGTCAGTTTGCAGAGTGAATGATCTCCCGTATATCATTTTGTGGAATTTGACAACACCAAAAATGATTGCTAATGCCTCTTTCTCAATTTGACTGTAATTTGATTCTGCCGAAGTTAGTGATCTTGACGCATGATGGATGGCCTTGACTTTTCCATCTTGAAACCGATGCATGATACACGCTCCTACTCCATGTCTCGAAGCGTCCGCCGCAAGAATGATCTCGAACTTCGGATTATAATGCGTCAGAGCCAAGTCGGACTGAAGAATAGTTTTGAACTTCTCAAAGGACTGCTGACATTGCCTTGACCAATTCCAGATGGTATCTTTTTTAAGCAGGCTGTCCAGAGGTTTGCGCAGGTCATGGAGCTGAGGTATGTACTTCCCGTAATAGTTAATGGCTCCCAGAAATGATCGAAGAGTGGATAAATCATGTGGCGGAGGCAAGTCGATTATGGTTTGAGTTTTTTCAGGGTCTGGTCGAAGTCCGTTTTTGTCGACAACATTTCCCAAGTAGCGAATTTCTGACATTGCGAATTTACATTTATCTTTTCGTAAATGAAACCCATACTCCTGTATTCTTCCAAGTAATACTGCCAAATTTGCGTTGTGCTCCTCTTCGTTCTCACCTCCAACAATGATATCATCCATGTATGCGTATGTTTTCGACAATCCTGCCGTCATGGAGTCCATAATTTGTTGGAATATTCCTGGTGCCGACTTGATTCCTGCTGGAAGTCTCGTGAATTGATATAAACCCCTGTGGGTGTTGATGGTAACGTATTTTCTGGATTCAGCTTCGATCTCTACTTGTAAGTATGCATCGGACAGGTCAATCTGACTAAAGATGGAGCAGTTAGTCATTCCTGCTAATATGGCTCCCGGCAGGGGTAATGGGTGTCTGTGTAATTCGAGTGCGTTGTTCAAGCCGGTGGAGAAATCGGCGCACACCCTAATCTTGCCGCTTTTTCTCTTCACTACCACTATCGGTGCCGCCCATTCAGCGTACTCGACCTTCTCAATTATGCCTGTTTCTTCCAGTCTCCGGAGCTCCTCATCCAGCTGCGGCAGCACAGCATATGGTACCGGACGTCTAGGTCGGAAAACTGGGTGACTATCTGGCTTCAACACCAGAGAAGCTTTGGTTTTTGTGCATAGTCCCATATCAGGCTTGAAGATGTCTGAAAATTGATTCAAAATCTGTTCCTTTGAAGTCAATTTTGTCACATTATTGCACAAATAATTGATTGTCTGATCTCCCAGATCAAAAACATGAATCCAATCCAGTCCAAGCACGTTGAGGTTAGGTTGTGGAGTGACGAAACATTTCACGACTCTTGACACTCGACCAATGGTAACTTCACAGCTGAACTGCAACTGAAGTTGAAGTTCGCTTCCCGAGGCATTTCTTGCTTTCTGCTCTGGTACGGCTCCTGGTGGCTGACCGATTTTGAACCAGGTGTCCTCGGAAATGACCGTAATGTCTGAGCCCGTGTCAAGCTGCAGGTCGACTGGTGTGGAATTAAACTGAACTTTGACAAATTTTCTTTCCAAATATTCCAGCTGATTCACGATTGCAATGGTATTGACCTTTGGTTTTGCTTGAGGTGTCGCTTTCTTCACAAACTTCCTCTTGGCTACACCACAGTAACCCTCCTTGTGTCCAACTTTCTTGCATCGTTCACATTGATGAGACTTGAATCCACAGTTTCTTGAAAAATGTAGCTGTCCGCAGAACCAGCATGGTGTTGTCGGCGTCTTGGAGTCTGTGTTTTTATGAGCTCTTGGGCCTGGCCTGTGCGTTATGGCATTGACGGTTGTTGTTGTCTGTTCCAGCATTGCCGTGTCCTTCTTGAGATTGTGCAATCTCTGACACTCTTGAGTTAACTTTTCGATCGTGTACGTGTCTGGCTGAGAATCAATAAGAGAGAGAAGCTTAGTACGGATATCAGCGTCAGCTGATGACTGCAGGCCGCCAACAAAAATCAAGCACTTGAACTGATCAGCTGTGATTGTGCTTATCTTGAAGTTTTCACATTGCTTGTTTACTTTTGCTGCATATGATACAATATCATCAGAGCCGGACCTGGATAGCTGCATACATTTATATCGAGCATGAAAAAGCGAAGTTTTCTTCCCAAACATTTCGCTCAGCTTTTTTACTGTATCCGCAAAACTGAAATCCTTGGGTTCCCCAGGCAATATGATGTCAACGTATTGTTGATGGCAGCGAGTTTCCAATTTTCGAAGTAAAAGCCTGACCTTGGCTGGATCGTCAAGTTGTTTTGCATCTTCTGTAAACAGACTCTCGTATCTGTTATACCATACATCGAAAGTAACGTCCGCTTCTGGATTGTACTGAAACTCGCCGATGCTGTTTGCCAGTGATTCCATTCTGAATTCCACATCATGTTTTGCAGATGTTTCGCTTCGAGCTGATGCTGCGAATGTTTCGGTCAATGTCTTCATGAAGTCCTGCTGCGTTCGCATTAAATGTTCTTGCTGCAGTTTCGCTTGTTGTTGCTGCAGCTCCATAAATTTCATGATCGCTTCCTTAAGATCACTTTCCGCAGGCATTTTTCTAAAATTGTATAGGTTAGAATGGACACGTGTACACATAAAACGTTCAAATCCTATAAATTCCAATTTTCTTTCGTCGCCACTGTGACGTTTTCGCTTATCTTGCTGATCTCGGCTCTGAATAATGAGAGATGGCTCTGGTAAAAATATATATTCTCAAATATACAAATCGTGTAATAAAATTGTACAAGCAACGACGTCTTCTCTTCTTATCTTCTGTGCTGTCAATGTCAGCTGACACGTTAGGGTGTGCAGTGGTGCACGGCTGTCAACACGGCTGCCAACAAATTTAGTGAACCATTGTGCATATTCTTCCCTTACTTCACCTACTTCTACGGAACCTACATACAAATAGTGCCCATCTTGATTTTCTTCGGATCTACCAATTTCGTTCACCTTGTTTTTCTTCTTCCGGCAGACACTCTGGAAGTGGTTTTTGCCCTTGCAGAAGGAACAGGTTTGTCCGTAGGCAGGACATTTATTTAGTGCGTGGTCCTTTCCGCACTTACTGCATCCTCGGATCTGCTTGGTCTCCGTCCTTTGCTGGCTCCGGTTTCCATAGCTGGAGGACTTCGGCGTACCGCTCTTGAAGTTCCTTTGAACCGCGTCCACTGGTGTGTGCTCACTTGCCCGGTGCTCCTTGGTGTAGATAATATCTGACCTCTCCTTTGTTGTCTCGATCATCATGCATAGCTCGATGGCTGCGTCCAGGCTCAGGGAGTCATCCTGAAGCAATTTCTCCCTCATGTTGGAGGCATTTGAATTATTTACCCCGCAAATTATCATCGACTTGATGAGGGCCTCATGCAGGTCTCCTAGTTTACACTTTAGGGCTCTGCTCTTGAGTTCCGTGACGAACTGCTCGAATTTCTGGCTGTTCGTTTGCCTGTATGAAAATAATTTGTACCTTTCGTAGCTCAGGTTTTGCTTCGGCGTGAAGTGTGCTTCAAATTTCTTGAGGAGGCCTGCGACTTTGTTCTTCTCTCCCTCTTCGAACTTGAAGGTTGTGGCAATTCTGAAACCTTCGGTTCCTATGTAGTGGAGGAGTTGGGCGCACTGGGTAGCTTCGTTCTTCTTGTTCATCTCGCTCGCGATGAGGTAGTTTTCGAAGATGAGCCGCCACAGCGTCCAATTTTCCGCGAGGTTCCCGCTCATGTCCATGGTTGGGACGCCTCGATGGTCACCCATTGTGACTTAATTTTTTCACTTATTTTCGTCGTGATGCACTTCTCCTTAGATACACGTTAGTTACATTACCGACTGCGCCATGTAATATTAGTTGCGGATGGGCAATATTATCTTGGATGATTGAATCAACACACGGTACTTATATTTGGGACGCTTCTATTCAAGACGACGCTGGATACAAGAATGTCGGCTTCTCTTTAGAATCCGTTATATTCGAGAGTGTCCTGGTGACAATAATTATAAACACTGAAGTCCCTAGACTTACTTACTATATAATCTGGTCACATGTGAATATGGCAACCAGCAATACACATATGCTACAGCAACCAGCAATACACATATGCTACAGGTTCTTGCCATGGAAAGGTAGTTTTGACGCTGACTCATCATCTTTTGATCAACGGGATGTTCCAAGAGGAGCAACTGACGATTTAAACGAATCTGAGACGGGTGGCGTCGAAGTAGATACGAACACTCCGCACAAAACAGTGCAGAATGCCGAGCACTTTATCTCGGAAACTTGAACTGCAATTGAGAAGATTTCAGAGATCATCACTATTATTACTGCTTCAAACAACATGACACGGTTTTGAAATCGATTGAGCAATTATTGACAAAGTGGCTTTTTTGGAAGACAAACATTTGCCTTGCTATAGCAAGGAAAAATGAGAAATTTTTGAGTCATGGGTTCTTGCTATGAAAAGGTAGTTTTGACGCTGACTCATCATCTTTAGATCAACGGGATGTTCCAAGAGAAGCAACTGATGATTTAAACGAATCTGAGACGGGTGGCGTCGAAGTAGATACGAACACTCCGCACAAAACAGTGCAGAATGCCGAGCACTTTTTCTAGGGAAACTTGAACTGCAATCGAGAAGATTCCAGAGATCTTCACTATTATCACTGCTTCAAACAACATGACACTGTTTTGAAATCGATTGAGCAATTATTGACAAAGTGGCTTTTTTGAAAGACAAACATTTGCCTTGCTATAGCAAGGTAAAATGAGAAATTTTTGAGTCATGGGTTCTTGCCATGTAAAGGTAGTTTTGGCGCTCTCTCATCATCTTCTGATCACCAGGATGTTTCAAGGGAACCAACTGATGATTAAAACGAATCTGAGAAGGGTAACGTCGGAGTAGATACGAACACTCCGCACAAAACAGTGCGGAATGCCGAGCACTTTTTCTCGGAAACTTGAGATGCAATCGAGAAGATTTCATAGATCTTTACTATTATAACTGCTTCAAACAACATGACACTGTTTTCAAATTGATTGAGCGATTATTGACAAAGTGGCTTTTTTGGAAGGCAAACATTTGCCTTGCTATAGCAAGGTAAAATGAGAAATTTTTGAGTCTTGGGTTCTCGCGATGAAAAGGTAGTTTTGACGCTGACTCATCATCTTTTGATCAATGGGATGTTCCAAGAGAAGCAACTGATGATTCAAACAAACCTGAGACGGGTGGCGTCGAAGTAGATACGAACACTCCGCACAAAACAGTGCAAAATGCCGAGCACTTTTTCTCGGTAACTTGAACTGCAATCGAGAAGATTTCAGAGATCTTTACTATTATTACTGCTTCAAACAACATGACACTGTTTTGGAATCGATTGAGCAATTATTGACAAAGTGGCTTTTTTGGAAGGCAAACATTTGCCTTGCTATAGCAAGGTAAAATGAGAAATTTTTGAGTCATGGGTTCTTGCCATGAAAAGGTAGTTTTGACGCTGACTCATCATCTTTTGATCAACGGGATGTTCCAAGAGAAGCAACTGATGATTTAAACGAATCTGAGACGGGTGGCGTCGAAGTAGATACGAACACTCCGCACAAAACAGTGCAGAATGCCAAGCACTTTTTCTCGGAAACTTGAACTGCAATCAAGAAGATTTCAGAGATCTCTACTATTATTACTGCTTCAAACAACATGACACTATTTTGAAATCGATCGAGCAATCATTGACAAAGTGGCTATTTTGGAAGACAAACATTTGCCTTGCTATAGCAAAGTAAAATGAGAAATTTTTGAGTCTTGGGCTCTTGCCATGAAAAGGTAGTTTTGACGCTGACTCATCATCTTTTGATCAACGGGATGTTCCAAGAGAAGCAACTGACGATTTAAACGAATCTGAGACAGGTGGCGTCGAAGTAGATACGAACACTCCGCACAAAACAGTGCGGAATGCCGAGCACTTTTTCTCGGAAACTTGAACTGCAATCAAGAAGATTATAGAGATCTCTGCTATTATTACTGCTTCAAACAACATGACACTGTTTTGAAATCGATTGAGCAATTATTGACAAAGTGGCTTTTTTGGAAGACAAACATTTGCCTTGCTATAGCAAGGTAAAATGAGAAATTTTTGAGTCATGGGTTCTTGCCATGTAAAGGTAGTTTTGACGCTGACTCATCATCTTCTGATCACCAGGATGTTCCAAGGGAACCAACTGATGATTTAAACGAATCTGAGAAGGGTAGCGTCGGAGTAGATACAAACACTCCGCACAAAACAGTGCGGAATGCCGAGCACTTTTTCTCGGAAACTTGAACTGCAATTGAGAAGATTTCAGAGATCTTCACTATTATTACTGCTTCAAACAACATGACACTGGTTTCAAATTGATTGAGCAATCATTAACAAAGTGGCTTTTTTGGAAGACAAACATTTGCCTTGCTATATAGCAAGGTAAAATGAGAAATTTTTGAGTCATGGATTCTTGCTATGAAAAGGTAGTTTTGACGCTGACTCATCATCTTTAGATCAACGGGATGTTCCAAGAGAAGCAACTGATGATTTAAACGAATCTGAGACGGGTGGCGTCGAAGTAGATACGAACACTCCGCACAAAACAGTGCAGAATGCCGAGCACTTTATCTCGGAAACTTGAACTGCAATTGAGAAGATTTCAGAGATCTTCACTATTATTACTGCTTCAAACAACATGACACTGGTTTCAAATTGATTGAGCAATCATTAACAAAGTGGCTTTTTTGGAAGACAAACATTTGCCTTGCTATAGCAAGGTAAAATGAGAAATTTTTGAGTCATGGGTTCTTGCCATGTAAAGGTAGTTTTGGCGCTCTCTCATCATCTTCTGATCACCAGGATGTTTCAAGGGAACCAACTGATGATTAAAACGAATCTGAGAAGGGTAACGTCGGAGTAGATACGAACACTCCGCACAAAACAGTGCGGAATGCCGAGCACTTTTTCTCGGAAACTTGAGATGCAATCGAGAAGATTTCATAGATCTTCACTATTATTACTGCTTCAAACAACATGACACTGGTTTCAAATTGATTGAGCAATCATCAACAAAGTGGCTTTTTTGGTAGACAAACATTTGCCTTGCTATAAGCAAGGTAAAATGAGAAATTTTTGAGTTATGGGTTCTTGCCATGAAAAGGTAGTTTTGACGCTGACTCATCATCTTTTGATCAACGGGATGTTCCAGGAGAAGCAACTGATGATTTAAACGAATCTGAGACGGGTGGCGTTTGAGTAGATACGAACACTCCGCACAAAACAGTGCAGAATTGTTAAGAATTAAGCCTCTGCATCTGCAACCAGACATACACACAACACATCGTGTGTAGTTACTTTAGTGTTTGTTTAGTAATTTTAGTACCTGTCAAGATTGCCATGTAAAGTTATAACAAAATGTCTGTCGCTGTCTAATTGTTTTTATAAGCTGAAGTACACGTGTGTTCCGTTAAATTCTCTTTTGCTAAATCTCCTTTTACCAGAGCCCCCGCTGCCAATCCAAGAGGTTATGGACCCACGTTGCGTTTGGGTTCTGTGAAGGAAAGTGAGAAGAAAAGAAAAGTACAGCGTTGCAGCCTCGTGTCGCCAGAAATCGGTAGGAACGGTCTTCTCAACTTGAAGAGTTGAAGAAGCATACACCACGATGTCGAGCGAAGGCGGTGCGATCCAGATCGCCAAGTTTAGCGGACCGAACTTCCAGCAGTGGAAATTCCAAGTACGATGCGCTCTAAGGGCAAGAGGAGTGAACGGAGTGGCAAACGGTGAGGTGCCGAAACCACCTGCAACACAAGCCAACGAACTCAAGGAATGGGACAAGAAGGACGCCCTAGCCATGTGTATAATTACTTCAGCAATGGAATTAACTCAGATTTCCATTATAGAGAACTGCGAGTCATCGAAGGGAATTCTGACAAAACTCAGCTCCGTGTATGAGCAGCGAACGGAAACGAATAAGATGCTGGTCCATGAAAGATTTTACCAGTATAGAATGGAGCCAACAGACGCTATGGCCCAACACATCGCCAGAGTTGAATCGCTAGCCAAGCAGATTAAGGAGTCTGGAGACCAAATCAGCGAGACCGCAATCATCACGAAGATCCTGAGTACTCTACCATCGAAGTATTGGCCCTTTAGACAGGCTTGGTTGTCCATGGAGGAAGCCAAACAGACATTGACAAATCTAACATCAAGGTTGATTGATGAAGAAATGAATCTCAACAGCCAAGCCACAGTGGAGACTGCATTCTTGGCCTCTCAGACAGTCAAAAAGAACAACAATTTCAAGCCCAAATCGAAGTTCCAAGGCAAATGTTACAACTGTAACAGGAAGGGGCACACGTCAAGGGACTGTAGAGCTCCAAGAAGAAACTACGGCAGCCAGCCTCAGTCGCAGGCATTCAACATCGAAGTCGAGGACGAGACGATGCTCGAGTCGGAGAGATGGTTGATGGACAGTGGAGCCACACACCACATGTGCAACAACAAGGAGTCCTTCTCCACGTTGAGGGATGATGCCGCTGGGGTCCTGACGGTCAAGCTAGGAAATCATGAGGAGCTTGAGGTGAAGGGAATTGGCACTGTCAAAATCCAGAAATGGCTGAATGGAGGATGGCAGCCTGCTGAAATGCACGACGTTCACTATGTGCCTGGACTGCGAAGAAATCTGTTTTCCGAAGGTATCATTACGCGAAGAGGATTCAAGATCGTGAAAGACAATGCAAAAGCTGAAATCTATTAAGGTGACGCTCTAGTTGCTCGCGCCGTTCGAGAAAAGAACAATTTATATCGACTGCTGATACGTGTCGAAGCAAAGGACATCACTGCCGAAGCTAACATTGCAACTGCATCTTTGAAAAAGTGGCATGAGAGACTGGGTCACGTCAGTGTGGGAGCACTGAAAGAAATGTTCTCAAAGAACCTGGTGGAAGGTGTGAGAGTTTCCGATTTGGATAACTTTTTCTGCGAAAGCTGCGTGTACGCCAAGCAGCACAAACTGAAATTCGCGCCAATCGAGAGACGCACAAGCCAGCCGGGCGAACTGATTTCAAGTGACGTTTGTGGACCGATGAGCGAGCCATCTATCGGAGGAGCAAGGTTCTACGTCCTTTTTAAAGACGACAGCACAGGCTACAGAGAGATCATGTTCATGAAGCACAAAAGCGATGTTTACGAGCGCTTCAAAGATTTTCTGAATATGTGCAAAACGAAAAACGGTCGTAACGTGCAGAGGGTTCGAGTGGACAACGGTACCGAGTATATAAACGAAAATGTCAAGAAGCTGTTCAGAGATCGAGGTATAGTCCTGGAGACAACAGGAATATACACTCCTCAACAAAACGGACGTTGTGAGAGAGACAACCGCACAATCATGGAAAGTGCACGAGCAATGCTTTTTACCAAAGACCTGCCAAAAGCCCTGTGGGCTGAAGCAGCCAACACAGCCGTGTACCTACTCAATCGTACACCAACGGGTCAAGCGAAAAACTCTACACCGTATGAGAAGTGGACGGGCAAGAAGCCAACATTGTCTCATGTTCGAGTTTTTGGGTCAGAAGCATATCTACACGTACCTGATAGTCTACGCCGCAAGCTGGACAAGAAAAGCGAAAAACTAATTCTTGTAGGCTATGACGGCACTTCGACGAACTACAGGTTGTACGATCCAAACACAAGACGAGTAAAGGTATCAAGAAATGTGATCTTCGACGAAGAAAATCAAGTTCTTGAAAGAAAACACACGATCGCTACTGTTATTTTACCTGAGAACATCGAAAGTCAAGCTACTGCTCCAGATCAACGCCAAGCAGCTCCTGAAGTGGATGGGAGTGCCGAACAGAGTGAAGACGAAGAAGACAAGAGCCAAAGCCAAACACAGAAGAGAACGACTAAAGAAAACGCAAGCAGAAGTCGAAAGTATGGGCTGAGAGAAAATCGTAGACCACCTGCCTTTCTTGAAGAAAACTACGAGCTGAACGAAGAATTGCACTTTACTGAGATCGTCCCCACTACTAATGAAGAAGCTGTAAATGGTGATGACAAAGAAAAATGGAAAGCAGCTATCAAAGAAGAACTGGAGGCTTTGAAACAAAACAAAACGTGGGAGATTGCAAACCTGCCTGAAAACAAAACTGCAATTCCAACAAAATGGGTGTTTCGAATAAAACGCTCTTCAGACAATCAAGAAGTGCGCTACAAAGCTCGATTATGTGCCAAAGGATTCAAACAAGTCAAGGGAATCGACTACGAAGAAACATTTTCCCCAACGGCCCGTTTTGACACACTTCGAGTGCTCTTGTGCATCGCAGCTAAGAACAGGTATCTGATGAGCCAATTTGACATCAAAACTGCATTCCTCTACGGAAAACTGAAGGAAGAAATCTACATTGAAGCTCCAACTGGTTCAGACGTGCCTACAAACAAAGTTTGTCGTTTGATCAAGTCACTGTATGGACTGAAACAGGCACCGAAGGTATGGAACGAACTTTTCGATAACTTCCTGCTGAGCGTCGGGTTTCAACAGAGCTCAGCTGACCAGTGCCTCTACAAAAGACATACTGAAAGCTCAGTAAGTTTCCTTCTCGTGTATGTTGATGACGGACTATTATTATCCAGTAGTGATACCGAACTAAAGTACATTCTTAGTGGTTTAAAACAAAAATTCCAAGTAACCGTGACTGGAAATCCAAAATGTTTTATCGGTGTGGAAATCACTCGCGACAGTTCAGACGGATCGATTTTCATCCATCAAGAGAATTACATCAACAACATTGTGAAGAAATTCAACCTGAAGGACTGTCAACCCATCAGCATTCCGGCTGATCCGAATGCTCATTTAAGTCAAGACCTGGGTGAGCCCCTCAACAGCAATGTACCTTACAGAGAAGCCGTCGGCTCTCTAATGTTTGCTGCCACCGCCACCCGTCCTGATATTGCATTTGCTGTATCATCTGTGAGCAGACATCTGAACAACCCAACAGCGGCCCACTGGAATGCCGTAAAGCGCATAATCAAGTACCTAAAGGGCGCCTCCAAGTATGGAATCAGGTACTCATCGAAAGTCGAAGGCCCTCTCCTTGATGGCTTCTCAGATTCCGACTACGCCGGAGACTGTGACACTCGAAGATCCACGACTGGCTACATCTTTCGAGTCAACCAGTCAGCAGTCACCTGGTGCAGCCGAAGGCAACCTACGGTGAGCCTATCTACAGCCGAAGCGGAGTACATCGCAGCAGCCACCGCATGCAAGGAAGTTGTATGGTTACAGTGCGTGTTAAGTGATGTTGGTGAAGATGTTGCTCTGCCAACCGCAATTTTTGTTGATAATCAGAGTGCCATCCGATTAATCAAGAATAGTGTGTTTCATTCGCGTACCAAACACATCGACATTAGATATCATTTCATACGAGAAAAATTTGAATCGGGTGTCATTGATGTAAAGTTTGTTACTACTAATTTTCAGTTAGCTGATATATTTACTAAACCTTTGAATAGAAACCGACATGCCAATTTGAGATTGTTAATAGGATTAACGATGCCTTAATTTTATGTTAACGAATAATTTATGTTTGTAATAGTTTATTTTGTAATGAAGTATGTGTTGCAGAATCCCAGAGTCTCGTGGGAGTGTTAAGAATTAAGCCTCTGCATCTGCAACCAGACATACACACAACACATCGTGTGTAGTTACTTTAGTGTTTGTTTAGTAATTTTAGTACCTGTCAAGATTGCCATGTAAAGTTATAACAAAATGTCTGTCGCTGTCTAATTGTTTTTATGAGCTGAAGTACACGTGTGTTCCGTTAAATTCTCTTTTGCTAAATCTCCTTTTACCAGAGCCCCCGCTGCCAATCCAAGAAGAATAAGGTGGAGGTCCCGGGTTCAAATCCGCACCGGGTCAGATGGACTTTTTCATGCGTTCCTTAGTACTATGGCATCTACTATCGTGCGGTGATGCCCCGGGAAAAGGGATGAAACGGAAAAGCCATCGAAAACGAAACCATACTGAAAATCCCCCACAGTTCCAAAAAAAACAAAGTGGCTTTTTTGGAAGACAAACATTTGCCTTGCAAGGTAAAAGGTAAAAGGAAAAATGAGAAATTTTTGAGTCTTGGGCTCTTGCCATGGAAAGGTAGTTTTGACGCTGACTCATCATCTTTTGATCAACGGGATGTTCCAAGAGAAGCAACTGATGATTTCAACGAATCTGAGACGAGTGGCGTCGAAGTAGATACGAACACTCCGCACAAAACAGTGCAGAATGCCGAGCACTTTTTCTAGGGAAACTTGAACTGCAATCGAGAAGATTCCAGAGATCTTCACTATCATTACTGCTTCAAACAACATGACACTGTTTTGGAATCGATTGAGCAATTATTGGCAAAGTGGCATTTTTGGAAGACAAACATTTGCCTTGCTATAGCAAGGTAAAATGAGAAATTTTTGAGTCTTGGGCTCTTGCCATGGAAAGGTAGTTTTGACGCTGACTCATCATCTTTTGATCAACGGGATGTTCCAAGAGGAGCAACTGATGATTTCAACGAATCTGAGACGAGTGGCGTCGAAGTAGATACGAACACTCCGCACAAAACAGTGCAGAACGCCGAGCACTTTTTCTCGGAAACTTGAACTGTAATCGAGAAGATTTCAGAGATCTCTACTATTATTACTGCTTCAAACAACATGACACTGTTTTGAAATCGATCGAGCAAATATTGACAAAGTGGCTTTTTTGAAAGACAAACATTTGCCTTGCTATAGCAAGGTAAGATGAGAAATTTTTGAGTCATGGGTTCTTGCCATGAAAAGGTAGTTTTGGCGCTCTCTCATCATCTTCTGATTACCAGGATGTTTCAAGGGAACCAACTGATGATTAAAACGTATCTGAGAAGGGTAACGTCGGAGTAGATACGAACACTCCGCACAAAACAGTGCGGAATGCCGAGCACTTTTTCTCGGAAACTTGAGATGCAATCAAGAAGATTTTATAGATCTTCACTATTATAACTGCTTCAAACAAGATGACACTGTTTTGAAATCGATTGAGCAATTATTGACAAAGTTGCTTTTTTGGAAGACAAACATTTGCCTTGCTGCAAGGTAAAATGAGAAATTTTTGAGTCATGGGTTCTTGCCATGAAAAGGTAGTTTTGGCGCTCTCTCATCATCTTCTGATCACCAGGATGTTTCAAGGGAACCAACTGATGATTTAAACGAATCTGAGAAGGGTAGCGTCGGAGTAGATACGAACACTCCGCACAAAACAGTGCGGAATGCCGAGCACTTTTTCTCGGAAACTTGAGATGCAATCGAGAAGATTTCATAGATTTTCACTATTATAACTGCTTCAAACAAGATGACACTGTTTTGAAATCGATTGAGCAATTATTGACAAAGTTGCTTTTTTGGAAGACAAACATTTGCCTTGCTATAGCAAGGTAAAATGTGAAATTTTTGAGTCATGGGTTCTCGCGATGAAAAGGTAGTTTTGACGCTGACTCATCATCTTTTGATCAACGGGATGTTCCAAGAGAAGCAACTGATGAATCAAACAAGCCTGAGACGGGTGGCGTCGAAGTAGATACGAACACTCCGCACAAAACAGTGCAAAATGCCGAGCACTTTTTCTCGGAAACTTGAACTGCAATCGAGAAGATTTCAGAGATCTTTACTATTATTACTGCTTCAAACAACATGACACTGTTTTGGAATCGATCGAGCAATTATTGACAAAGTGGCTTTTTTGGAAGGCAAACATTTGCCTTACTATATATAAGCAAGGTAAAATGAGAAATTTTTGAGTTATGGGTTCTTGCCATGAAAAGATAGTTTTGACGCTGACTCATCATCTTTTGATCAACGGGATGTTTCAAGGGAAGCAACTGATGATTTAAACGAATCTGAGACGAGTGGCGTCGAAGTAGATACGAACACTCCGCACAAAACAGTGCAGAACGCCGAGCACTTTTTCTCGGAAACTTTAACTGCAATCGAGAAGATTTCAGAGATCTTTACTATTATTACTGCTTCAAACAACATGACACTGTTTTGGAATCGATCGAGCAATTATTGACAAAGTGGCTTTTTTGGAAGGCAAACATTTGCCTTACTATAGCAAGGTAAAATGAGAAATTTTTGAGTCATGGGTTCTTGCCATGAAAAGGTAGTTTTGACGCTGACTCATCATCTTTTGATCAACGGGATGTTCCAAGAGAAGCAACTGACGATTTAAACGAATCTGAGACGGGTGGCGTCGAAGTAGATACGAACACTCCGCACAAAACAGTGCAGAATGCCGAGCACTTTTTCTCGGAAACTTGAACTGCAAACAAGAAGATTTTAGAGATCTCTACTATTATTACTGCTTCAAACAACATGACACTGTTTTGAAATCGATTGAGCAATTATTGACAAAGTGGCTTTTTTGGAAGACAAACATTTGCCTTGCTATATATAAGCAAGGTAAAATGAGAAATTTTTGAGTTATGGGTTCTTGCCATGAAAAGATAGTTTTGACGCTGACTCATCATCTTTTGATCAACGGGATGTTTCAAGGGAAGCAACTGATGATTTAAACGAATCTGAGACGAGTGGCGTCGAAGTAGATACGAACACTCCGCACAAAACAGTGCAGAACGCCGAGCACTTTTTCTCGGAAACTTTAACTGCAATCGAGAAGATTTCAGAGATCTTTACTATTATTACTGCTTCAAACAACATGACACTGTTTTGGAATCGATCGAGCAATTATTGACAAAGTGGCTTTTTTGGAAGGCAAACATTTGCCTTACTATAGCAAGGTAAAATGAGAAATTTTTGAGTCATGGGTTCTTGCCATGAAAAGGTAGTTTTGACGCTGACTCATCATCTTTTGATCAACGGGATGTTCCAAGAGAAGCAACTGACGATTTAAACGAATCTGAGACGGGTGGCGTCGAAGTAGATACGAACACTCCGCACAAAACAGTGCAGAATGCCGAGCACTTTTTCTCGGAAACTTGAACTGCAAACAAGAAGATTTTAGAGATCTCTACTATTATTACTGCTTCAAACAACATGACACTGTTTTGAAATCGATTGAGCACTTATTGACAAAGTGGCTTTTTTGGAAGACAAACATTTGCCTTGCTTATAGCAAGGTAAAATGAGAAATTTTTGAGTCATGGGTTCTTGCCATGTAAAGGTAGTTTTGACGCTGACTCATCATCTTCTGATCACCAGGATGTTCCAAGGGAACCAACTGATGATTTAAACGAATCTGAGAAGGGTAGCGTCGGAGTAGATACGAACACTCCGCACAAAACAGTGCGGAATGCCGGGCACTTTTTCTCGGAAACTTGAGATGCAATCGAGAAGATTTCATAGATCTTCACTATTATAACTGCTTCAAACAAGATGACACTGTTTTGAAATCGATTGAGCAATTATTGACAAAGTGGCTTTTTTGGAAGACAAACATTTTTGCCTTCCATTGCAAGGTGAAATGAGAAATTTTTGAGACATGGGTTCTTTCACTGAAAAGGTAGTTTTGACGCTGACTCATCATCTTTTGATCAACGGGATGTTCGAAGTGAAACAAATGATGATTCAAACGAATCTGAAACGGGTGGCGTCGAAGTAGATACGAACACTCCGCACAAAACAGTGTAGAATGCCGAGCACTTTATCTCGGAAACTTGAACTGCAATTGAGAAGATTTCAGAGATCTTCACTATTATTACTGCTTCAAACAACATGACACTGGTTTCAAATTGATTGAGCAATTATTGACAAAGTGGCTTTTTTGGAAGACAAACATTTGCCTTGCTATATATAGCAAGGTAAAATGAGAAATTTTTGAGTCTTGGGTTCTTGCTATAAAAAGGTAGTTTTGACGCTGACTCATCATCTTTTGATCAGCGGGATGTTTCAAAAGAAGCAACTGATGATTTGAACGAATCTGAGACGGGTTTCGTCGAAGTAGATACGAACACTCTGCACAAAGCAGTGCAGAATGCCGAGCACTTTATCTCGGAAACTTGAACTGCAATTGAGAAGATTTCAGAGATCTTCACTTTTATTACTGCTTCAAACAACATGACACTGTTTTGAAATCGAGTTTGAAATCGATTGAGCAATTATTGACAAAGTGGCTTTTTTGGAAGACAAACATTTGCCTTGCTATAGCAAGGTAAAATGAGAAATTTTTGAGTCATGGGTACTTGCCATGAAAAGGTAGTTTTGACGCTGACTCATCATCTTTTGATCAACGGGATGTTCCAAGAGAAGCAACTGATGATTTAAACGAATCTGAGACGGGTGGCGTCGAAGTAGATACGAACACTCCGCACAAAACAGTGCAGAATGCCGAGCACTTTTTCTCGGAAACTTGAACTGCAATCAAGAAGATTTCAGAGATCTCTACCATTATTACTGCTTCAAACAACATGACACTGTTTTGAAATCGATCGAGCAATTATTGACAAAGTGGCTTTTTTGGAAGACAAACATTTGCCTTGCTATAAGCAAGGTAAAATGAGAAATTTTAGAGTCATGGGTTCTTGCCATGTAAAGGTAGTTTTGGCGCTGTCTCATCATCTTCTGATCACCAGGATGTTTCAAGGGAACCAACTGATGATTAAAACGAATCTGAGAAGGGTAACGTCGAAGTAGATACGAACACTCCGCACAAAACAGTGCGGAATGCCGAGCACTTTTTCTCGGAAACTTGAGAAATCGAGAAGATTTCATAGATCTTCACTATTATAACTGCTTCAAACAAGATGACACTGTTTCGAAATCGATTGAGCCATTATTGACAAAGTGGCTTTTTTGGAAGACAAACATTTGCCTTCCATTGCAAGGCTCGGGTACTTGTCTTTCAAAAAAGCCACTCCGTTAATAATTGTCCAATCGATTGGAAAACAGTGTCATGTTGTTTGAAGCAGTAATAATAAGAAGGATCTCTAAAAGTTTTTCGATTGCACTTCAAGTTTCCGAGAAAAATAGCTCGGCATTCTGCACTCTTCTGTGCGGAGTGTTCGTATCTACTTCGAAGCGACACACGCCTAAGGTTAGTTTAAATTGCCAATTACTTCTCTTGGAACATTCCGGTGATCAAAAGATGGTGAGTCAGCATCAAAACAACCTTTCACTGGCAGAAACCCGAAACTCGAGATTATTTCATTCTGCCTTGCTATTATAGCAAGGCAAATGTTTGTCTTTCAAAAAAGCCACTTTGTTAATAATTGTCCAATCGATTGGAAAACAGTGTCATGTTGTTTGAAGCAGTAATAATAGTGAGGATCTCTCAAAATTTCTTGATTGCACTTAAAGTTTCCGAGAAAAAGAAGCTCGGCATTCTGCACTCTTCTGTGTGGAGTGTTCGTATCTACTTGGAAGCGACAAACGCCTAAGGTTAGTTCAAATTGCCAGTTACTTCTCTTGGAACATTCCGGTGATTGAAAAATGGTGAGTCAGCGTCAAAACTATCTTTTTTTGACAGAGACCCGGAACTCGAGAATTGGTCATTCTGCCTTGCTATTATAGCAAGGCAAATCTTTCAAAAAAGCCACTTCGTTAATAATTGTCCAATCGATTGGAAAGCAGTGTCATGTTGTTGAAAGCAGTTGAAATAGTGAGGATCTCTAAAATTATCTCGATTGCACCTCAAGTTTCCGAGGAAAAAAGCTTGGCATTCTGCACTCTTCTGTGCGGAGTGTTCGTTTCTCCTTGGAAGCACCACACGCCCAAGGTTAGTTTAAATTGCCAGTTACTTCTCTTGAAAAATTCCGGAGATCAAAAGATGGTGAGTCAGCGTCAAAACTACCTTTCTATGACAGAAACTCGGAACTCGGAAATTTGTCATTCTGTCTTGCTATAGCAAGGCAAATGTTTGTCTTTCAAAAAAGCCACTTCGTTCATAATTGTCCAATCGATTGGAAAACAGTGTCATGTTGTTTGAAGCAGTAATAATAGTGAGGATCTCTCGAAGTTTCTCGATTGCACTACAAGTTTCCAAGAAAAAGAAGCTCGGCATTCTGCACTCTTCTGTGAGGAGTGTTCGTATATACTTGGAAGCGCCACACGCCCAAGGTTAGTTTAAATTGCCAGTTACTTCTCTTGAAACATTTCGGTGATCAAAAGATGGTGAGTCAGCGTCAAAACAACCTTCCTATGACACAAACCCAAAACTCGGAAATTTGTCATTCTGCCTTTCTATAGCAAGGCAAATGTTTGTCTTTCAAAAAAGGAACTTTGTCAATAATTGCCTATTCGATTGGAAAACAGTGTCATGTTGTTGAAAGCAGTAATAATAATGAGGATCTTCTGAAGTTTCTCGATTGCACTTCAAGTTCCCGAGGAAAAAATCTCGGCATTCTGCATTCTTCTGTGCGGAGTGTTCGTATATACTTTGAAGCGCCAAACGCCTAAGGTTAGTTTAAATATCCAGTTACTTGAAACATTCCGGTGATCAAAAGATGGTGAGTCAGTTTCAAAACAGCCTTCTAATGGCAGAAACCCAAAACCCTCGAAATTTCTCCTTCTGCCCTGCTATAGCAAGGCAAATGTTTGTCTTTCAAAAAAGCCACTTCGTTAATAACTGTCCAATCGATTGGAAAACAGTGTCATGTTGTTTGACGCAGTAATAATAGTGAGGATCTCCAAAAGTTTCTCGATTGCACTTCAAGTTTCCGAGGAAAGAAGCTCGGCTTTCTCTACTCTTCTGTGCGGAGTGTTCGTATCTACTTAAGATAAGATAAGATAAGATAAATTTTATTGGTTGTCAAGGCGCATAACAACGGGTGCTTTCCACCTAGACGGTACAAATACCACCAGACGGCACATGTTCCATGGTGTGGCACAAAATTTTACGTCATCCAATGAACGGCGCAGAACCGAGTAGAAACACGTAGATGGAAAGCACCGTTTGGAACCCGCACATGCGTAAATGGCAGGGGGTGTCACTAAAACGCATGCGGCATGCAAATTGCATGCGGGGCACAAGGGCCCCTCCGACGGGGCTGATTTTTTGCACACGTGTGCTGCAAGACCTGCAGAGTCTATCCACAAAAAATCAGCCCCCTACCTCTAACAGAAGGGTAGTTTACTCGAAATTGAAGGGGTATAGGCAACCAACAATACACCAACAGGGCTATATTTGGGACTACTGGTTCAATGATGGAAATTCATGTAATTTCTAGATCGCTCCAGCCATTGACACTCCCCTCCCTTGCCGCACTCACCCCTTCATCATGGAACCACCACCACCGCCCCCCTGCCCCCACTCACCCCCTCACCCACTGACCACTGCCCTCTGTCTCACCTAACTTTTATAACACCCCCCTTTATCAATTCGCCTTCTTGCCGTAACCACTATGCCTCCCCCCCCCCCTCACCCCCTCACCACAACACCTCCACGCCCTTATAACTCTATAGAATAGTTTCCCCCAAAAAATTGAAAATTACAATTTCATCTGAGAGGTTGTAGTTTTTTCATCTATTTTTTCAGCGTATGGTGCACAAGCAACTTATGAAAGGAAATGCCAAAAATCAACCCCGCGCAGCAGCCGAAATAGTGTTTCACCCCAGCCTGTCTATTCTGCATGCGGGTTAATAACCTTCGAAGAAAAAATACCAGCGCCTCCAGATTTTCACAGAACCTCTTCATCAGGCTGCAGCACCTTTTAGCATAGAAAAACTACCCCTGGAGCCACCCCTTTGGAGGGGTGTTTTTGAAAAAAATCCCCATCTTCCAAGAGGGTGGCCTTTTTATATGCATTTTTTCGCCAAAAAATACACAACCGACTGATCCAAGAAAATGCCAAGAATCAACCCCGCAAGTCTGATGCAGCCGACGCAGCAGCCGAAATAGTGTTTCACCCCAGCTTGTCTATTCTGCATGCGGGTTAATAACTTTCGAAGAAAAAATACCAGCGCCTCCAGATTTTTACAGAACCTCTTCATCAGGCTGCAGCACCTTTTAGCATAGAAAAACTACCCCTGAAGCCACCCCTTGGAAGGGATGTTTTTGAAAAAAATCCCTATCTTCCAAAAGGGTGGCTTTTTTATATGCATTTTGTCGCCAAAAAATACACAACCGACTGATCCAAGAAAATGCCAAGAATCAACCTCGCAAGTCTGATGCAGCCGACGCAGCAGCCGAAATAGTGTTTCACCCCAGCTTGTCTATTCTGCATGCGGGTTAATAACTTTCGAAGAAAAAATACCAGCGCCTCCAGATTTTTACAGAACCTCTTCATCAGGCTGCAGCACCTTTTAGCATAGAAAAACTACCCCTGGAGCCATCTCTTTGGAGGGGTGTTTTTGAAAAAAATCCCCATCTTCCAAGAGGGTGGCCTTTTTATATGCATTTTTTCGTCAAAAAATACACAACCGACTGATCCAAGAAAATGCCAAGAATCAACCCCGCAAGTCTGATGCAGCCGACGCAGCAGCCGAAATAGTGTTTCACCCCAGCTTGTCTATTCTGCATGCGGGTTAATAACTTTCGAAGAAAAAATACCAGCGCCTCCAGATTTTCTACAGAACCTCTTCATCAGGCTGCAGCACCTTTTAGCATAGAAAAACTACCCCTGGAGCCACCTCTTTGGAGGGGTGTTTTTGAAAAAAATCCCCATCTTCCAAGAGGGTGGCCTTTTTATATGCATTTTTTCGTCAAAAAATACACAACCGACTGATCCAAGAAAATGCCAAGAATCAACCCCGCAAGTCTGATGCAGCCGACGCAGCAGCCGAAATAGTGTTTCACCCCAGCTTGTCTATTCTGCATGCGGGTTAATAACTTTTGAAGAAAAAATACCAGCGCCTCCAGATTTCTACAGAACCTCTTTATCAGACTGCAGAACAAATATTGCCCACAAAAACTACCCCCAAAATCACCCCTGTGGAGGGGTGTTTTTGAAAAAAAATCCCTATCTATCAAGAGGGTGCCCTTTTTTAATGCGTTCTTTTACCAAAAAATACACAACCGACTTATCCAAAAAAATATCAAGGATCAATCCCGCAAGTCTAATGCAGCCGACGCAGCAGCCGAAATAGTCATTCACCCCAGCTCGTCTATTCTGCATGCGGGATAATAACTTTTGAAGGAAAAACACCACAGCCTCCAGATTTCCACAGGAGTTCTTTACCAGGCTGCAGCACCTTATGGCATAGGAAAACTACCCCTATAATCACCCCTGGCGTTTTCGAGAAAAATTCATATTTATCGAGGGGGTGCTTTTTTTGTGCATTCTCTCACAAAAAAAATACACAACCGACTAATCCAAGGAAATGTCAAGAATAAACCCCGCAAGTTCGATGCAGCCGACGCAAGCCCTTCTTTCAATACCTCCCCCCTCTCCGAGCTTTCCTCATCCTCCCTCTTAATTTTTGTTCAATTTTTTAATACAGGGTGGACCAACGAAAACACAACAGAGGGTTTTCAGGGCATTTCACCTCATTTTTTTTGAAAAAAGCTCGGACAGGTCGATTTTCATATATGTAGAGGGGGACATCTTGACATCTAAAAGTACATTGAGTAATTCCCATCTTCGCCAGCCCCCTCACCCCCACCCACTCACCTCCATAATTCAAAATGACCACCCACTTTACGATAAATCAAATTGAAGAGAATAAAATTCTCTTGCTGAAGAAACATTTCCATGATTTTCAACCCACACCCTAAAATTATCTGAGTTTCCAATTCAATATTCCTAACCTCTAAATTTTCTTCAGTTCAGTTATCATTCCGCACAGCATCGAGGGAGAAAAATTTTTGTGTAAGAAGTGCCACCCAAATTCCTTCGGTGGCCGGACAATTCTTCGCACGGACAATTCTTCGCGGACAATTCTTCGCGGACAATTCTTCGCGCGGACAATTCTTCGCCGGACAATTCTTCGCCGGACAATTCTTCGCGCGGACAATTCTTCGCCGGACAATTCTTCGCGCGGACAATTCTTCGCCGGACAATTCTTCGCCGGACAATTCTTCGCGCGGACAATTCTTCGCCGGACAATTCTTCGCGGGGAACTTTAGAGTTCTTATAAGGCCTAGTGGGATTGTGATATTCAGAGCCCCATCCCTCACTAAGTTTTTACGTAGAGTTTCAAGCCTTGCTGGACCCCCTTGTCTCTACAAGTTTCGTTTGGGGTCTTGATGAACCCCTTTGGGTATCTCCAAGTTTTCCGGATATTTGCTTCGCCCTTATGCCTTGGACGGCTTCTCAGAGCCCTATCAGCCCCCCTGTCTCCATGTTGCATTTGTAGCCCTGCTGAGACCCTTTTTCATTGTTTTAGTTTTCGAAGCTCTAGTATGCTCCTGTGAGTCTGTATGTGTTGGTTGAAGTCCTATAGGGCCCCCTTTGTGTCTCTTAGTATCATTTGGAGGCCTAGTGAGCCTCACCAGACCTTCTTGCGATTTTCAGAGCCCTATTCTCACTTGTATTCTACATCAAAGCATTTCAAACCCTGCTTAGCCCCCTTGTGTCTTGAATACCGTTTGGAGCCCTATTGCGCCCCCTTGCATCTTCACATATCGTTTGCAGCCCAGGTGACCCCCTTCTGATTTCTCGAAGATTCTGGAAGCTTAGAAAGCTCTCTTGTGCTCCTTCTTAAGTTTCTCGGAGCCCTATATGTGCCCCCTTAGTGTCTTCGTGTTTCATTTGTAGCCCTGTGAGCCACTTTTTCATTGTTTTAGTTTTCGAAGCTCTAGTAAGCTCCTGTGAGTCTTTATGTGTTGGTTGAAGTCCTATAGGGCCCCCTTTGTGTCTCCAAGTGTCATTTGGAGCCCTAGTGAGCCCCGCCAGGCTTTCTTGCGATTTCTATTCTCCCTTGTGTTCTACATCAAAGCATTTCAAGCCCTGCTGAGCCCCCTTGTGTCTTTTATATCATTTGGAGCCCTATTGCGCCCCCTTGTGTCTTCAATTATCGTTGGCAGCCCAGGTGACCCCCTTCTGATTTCTTGAATATTCTGGAACCTTAGAAATCTCTCTGTCGCTTCTTTTTAGGTTTCTCGGAGCCCTATGTGGCCCCCTTGTGTTTTCATGTTTCATTTGTAGCCCTGCTGAGCCACTTTTTCATTGCTTCAGTTTCCGAAGCTCTAGTTAGCTCCTGTGAGTCATAATGTGTTGGTTGAAGTCCTGCAGGGCCCCCTTTGTGTCTCTAAGTGTCATTTGGAGCCCTAGTGAGCCCAGCCAGGCCTTCTTGCAATTCAAAGAGCCCCCTCCTCCCTTGCGTTCTACATCAGAGCATTTCAAGCCCTGCTGAGCCCCCTTGTGTCTTCAAGTATCGTTTGGAGCCCTATTGAGCCCCCTTGTGTCTTCAATTATCGTTTGCAGCCCAGGTGACTCCTCATGTTTTCTCGAGTTCTTGGAATTTTTGGAAGCTCCCTTGTGCCCCTTCTTAGGTTTCTTGGAGCCCTATGTGGGCCCCCTGTGTTTCCATGTTTCATATAGCCCTGAAGAGCCCCTTTGTATATTGTGTCATTTTTTCAAAGCTCTTGTTAGCTCCTGTGAGTCATAATGTGTTGGTTGAAGTCCTACAGGGCCCCCTTTGTGTCTCTAAGTGTCATTTGGAGCCCTAGTGAGCCCCCCCCAGGCCTTCTTGCGATTTTCAGAGCCCTAATATTCTCACTCGTGTTTTACATCAAAGCATTTCAAGCCCTGCTGAGCCCCCTTGTGTCTTTAATATCATTTGGAGCTGCGCCCTCTTGTGTCTTCAATTATCGTTTGCAGCCCAGGTGACCCCCTTCTGATTTCTCGAATATTATGGAACCTTAGAAAGCTCTCTCTTGCTTCTTTTTAGGTTTCTCGGAGCCCTATGTGGCCCCCTTGTGTTTTCATGTTTCATTTGTAGCCCTGCTGAGCCACTTTTTCATTGCTTAAGTTTCCGAAGCTATAGTTAGCTCCTGTGAGTCATAATGTGTTAGTTGAAGTCCTACAGGGCCCCTTTTGTGTCTCTAAGTGCCATTTAGAGCCCTAGTGAGCCCCGCCAGGCCTTATTGCGATTTTCAGAGCCTCCTCCGACTCCTACGTTCTACATCAGAGCATTTCAAGCCCTGCTGAGCCCCCTTGTGTCTCCAAGTATTGTTTGAAGCCCCATTGAGCCCCCTTGTGTCTTCAATTATCGTTTGCAGCCCAGGTGACTCCTTATGTTTTCTCGAGTTCCTGGAATTGTCGGAAGCTCCCTTGTGCCCATTCTCAGGTTTCTTGGAGCCCTATGTGGGCCCTTTGTGTTTCCATGTTTCATATAGCCCTGCAGAGCCCCTTCGTATATTGTGTCATTTTTTCAAAGCTCTTGTCAGCTCCTATGAGTCTTCATGTGTTGGTTAAAGTTATACAGGGCCCCCTTTGTGTCTAAAGTATTGTTGGGGGCCCTAGTGAGCCCTGCCAGGTCTTCTTGTGATATTAAGAGCCCTATCCTCCTTAGTGTCTACATTGTAGGATTTCAAGTCCTGCTGAGCCCCCTTGTGTCTTAAAGTGTCTTTCAGAGCCCCAATAAGCCCGGTCATGCGCGGGCGCAATGCTTGCGAAGAATTGTCCGGCGAAGAATTGTCCGTGCGAAGAATTGTCCTGCGAAGAATTGTCCGTGCGAAGAATTGTCCGCGAAGAATTGTCCGCGAAGAATTGTCCGCGCGAAGAATTGTCCTAGCACCATTCCTTCACTCCCCCACCCCAACTTCAAAATCGAAAATAGCACTACCTACTTTGTGATACATCAAATTGAAAGAAATTGAATTCTCTTCCTAGATGAAATATTTTTAAAATTTTGAAAAACCCGCTTTTTTCTCCTAAAATACTCCGAATGTTCAGTTTAATGGGGGAGGGGCTGAAAAGTTGTTTTCAGAGAGATAATCCAATTCCATTGACTCCGATGTATCACAAAGTAGGTGGTGTCTTGTTAAATTTTGAAGTTTGGGCGGGTGGGTGGCGGTAAGGGGGTTAGAGGTGGAAATTCCTCAATATACGAGGTGGTCCATCCTAGCGTAATTATCCAATAGCGGACTTACCGTTCAAGATAGAGAAAAAGATGTGGGAGAAAAGTAATATGGTTTGATAAGACCCATAACCTAAAATTATCTTCAGCTACACAGGTGTCCCATTTTGACGGAATTAGCGAAACGTCAATTTTTTTAAATGGAACACCTATATTTTTTTGCATTTTTCTGTTCAGAGTGTTCAGCTTCTTCAATTGTCTTATGCCTGTATTTATGTTCTTAAATTGTGTGACAGTGCGTCTTCTATGGACAGTGCAACCAACAAAAAATTAAAAATTGAAAGAAATCGCACTTTCACAGTTTTCTTGAAAAAATCGTAGCGGCCTTGCTTTCCAAAACTAAGAGATGAAAGTTGACATGGTGATACTCAAGTGGAAGACCAATATCTCATTGTCAAAGAATTCCAATTCACAAAAAAAATCAAACTTTATAATGAAACAACCCCAGCTATCGTCTTGTACCCCTGAATGGGTAGGCAACCCATTATACTGGCATTTAATTCAACTTATTTGAATTAAATCACTTTTCCCGCTTTTGGAACCGCTTGGCCGATGATCATCTAGTATCAGGACGACATCCCGTTGTGCCTCTCTTCTTGTTGTTCGATTATAGAGTTCTCGAGATTGTTGAGACAGGTCTGACTACAAGTTTGAACGCAATAAGACACAATATAAAATTTTAACGTAACATCAATCTATTGACCTCTATGTACAATTCAAAATGTTTAAATAATGGCTCGCTCCTATACCTAGTCCTACCTTCACATCGCAGGCTAAATTATCGAAGTGATCTACCCTATTCCCGAAGAGATAACTTTCCCCTAATTATTTCAGACGTCCCAACACCCCAACCCTCCGACGAACACCTGACTCTACACCTTGACCGACATTTAATTCTGACTGGCTTTCGCGGTTCAAAGTTCCTTTTGTGGTTACATCAGATCCAACATTTATGTTAGTGTTAGAGGTTATGTTAGGGTTAGGCCCGGCTTCTAGACACTGCAAAGAGAAGAGTGACTTCGACCACGAATGCAATCTAAGATTTGTGGGCCGGTGTGTGCGGTGGCCCCCTTTTTTGTGGAGCCTCTTTTCAAAGGCTAACGCTCTTTTTGGGCTATGGTTCTCTTTTGCCCGTTTGGAAGGGATTGGATATGGCTGGCCTTTGTGGGGGCTTTAAACCTGTTTTCGCCGTGAATTGCCCCCAATGCTCAGAAAGATTCCCGTAATCGAAAGTGCCTATAACCGGAAATGTTGAACCAAATTTCGCCCTTCCAAAACTTTCGAACCGATGGTGTACGCGAAACAAATTACTCAAATCAAGGTACTAATTTAATGTGGAAAACGTTTTGAGCACGCCCCGTATACGCGCTAGTTCGTTGTTGTTTAGCAATTTGTGAGAGAAGGCCGCAGCCAGGAAAAACAAAACGCAGAGAGTTTACTATACAGGGTGTTCGTCGAAAGCCGATGCGGAGAGGCGTCGAAATAATCTTTGCCCTAACACGAAGTAATCGCCGTCTACACTATTCCTGATCGAGCCCTAATAACAGTTCATTTTTACAAAGTCCCTATCTGAACGATGGCGTCGTTGGGTACCGGATTGAATTCATCAATTTCGAATAAGAACGTCTTCATTCCCGGGACAACTCTACATGGAAATATTATTATTATTATTATTATTATTATTATTATTATTTGGTTACTCCACCTCACAGGTCGAGACCCATTTCTGAGGTGGGAGAAGAAGGAGGGGGAAACACAAAATCAATCTAGTTCTCGATACCATCAATTTTCGAGAAAACGGCTCTGATGAATTGAGCATTACAGCTGAGAATATCGCATTCCTTCTCGATGTAAGAATAATTTCGGATCATCTGATGGACAGGTGAAGACGCCATCACCTATATTTCCGGAACTGTCGTGGCGCTAAAACAAAATTATTAGTTTCAAGGAGGGGGGGGGGGTGTCCATCAATCCGATTAACCATTGCGACTCTACGGCAGGGTCCGAACCCCGATCTCAACGCGATTCTATTTTACCAATTACTTGATTTTTCACGTAGTTCTCAAAATTTACTTTTTCCGAATAACTAGGAGCTTCAGAAACGCAGAGGAAGCTCACCCGCGAGTCTCCAGATCTAACCCACTAGGTCCGGTGCTCTGAGTACCGCAGTCACAAAGCCAAGTCCAGAGGGCCCAAGAGCGCGAATACCTTTCTATGAAGGTATCCAACAAAGGACGAGGCTTGCCAGTGGCTGTACCTGATGGCAGACAGTAGCGCAGATACCAGCACGTGCAGGCAGATTCAGAAAGCACGCGTGAGCCCCATCATACATTTTTCCGACAAAGCCTAACCGTAAGCAACTATCCCAACTCACCAAGACTAACCTCCCGCCCGTCGAGGTCATCACTCCGCCACACGAGATACCGAAACGAGAGACCTCATTTCTATCGGGCCTGGATCATTTAGGGGTTTTAACTCGACATCCTCGAGGTGGGCTAGAACTCATCGTGGAGGGAACGCGACTCAGCATCCTGGAGGGGGTTCGAAACACTTCGTCAACGGGTCCCAACTCTGCGACTTGGAGAAGGGTCGAAACTCAACACCGGAAGGGTCTTGGCACATCGACCTGGAGAAGGGCTGGAACTCGTCGCCGGAGGGCTCTGACTCGACACCTGGAGGCGGATCAAGACTCAACGTCCAAGGGCTCTGACTCGACATCCTAGAGACGGGTTGCAACTCAACGGGGGAAGCAACTCATCAGTCTCTCGGAGGGTCAAAACTCAACCTGGAGGGTTCTCGACTCAGCGTGCCTCCAAGGGGACCAAAACACGACTCCGAAGGGTTCCAACTCGGCTTTCTCCAGGGGGCCTTTGAGACACATCAGCCGGGGGAAATCGACTCGTCATTTTCCAAGTGGGCTGGGACTCATCATTGGGGCTTCGACGCTTCGGCCTCTAGGAGGGTCGCGACGCAACATAAACGGGTTCTAACTCAGCTTCCTCGAAGGGGACTAAAACTCTTCGCTAACAGGCCCGCAGAAGCACTCGGCGACGGACGTGACAAGTCGGGAGCGGACGGCAGCCCAGGAGGATTGGTCCAGGTACCACGGTCAATCTCCGGCGATATCCTCCATTCCCAGCAATTCGGAATATTTTATTGCATCCAAAACGATCGCGAACGGTGTATAGACGGCTCAGGTAATCTGAGAAGCCGCTGAAGAATGCGACCGGCGGTGTTAACACGTGTGAATCGGATGGTGGCGGGCAGCGGGCAGCGGGCGGTGGCCGATGGCGTGTCAACACAGCAGGAGTACGGCAGCAACTAACTGGGTCGAAGTGCGGGTGCCTCACTTCATATGCACCAATTCCCCATTTCGTCGGACGTCAAGCAGGGACGGTTGTTGAATGTCGATGATGGGCCAGTAAATTATGTTATAGAGCTTTGCGGGATTTACACGAATGAATTAAATAGCTAGCGACATCTTTTAATGATGCCTTGACTCTGAATATTCACATTCTCATACCTCGATTTCACGGCTTTGAATTATTTTCCTCCGGAATATTTTCGGCCCGCCAAATGCGGGTCGCTTCAATAATTTTCAAAGTACCTATTTATCATGACTATTTTTTTTTTCAAACGTCATGCCTCTAATTTTTTAATGTTATCTGATAGCTTGTTTTATCCTCTTTCATTTTTACTGAGGGTAACCTCAAACTCCATTTTTTCGAGATAATCGGAAATATTCACAAAATTTGCTATATTTTAGTTTTTTTTTTCTCCAAAAATTGAGTTGACCGTGATGAATGACAGACAAGCCAAAAAGTACGCAGCTGTCAGTTAGTCAGTCTGAATATTGTCGAACAAAAAAAAATGGCTTCAACGCAGAAATACAACAAATTGGAATCTTTTCAATTTGATGTATCACAAAGTAGGTAGTGTTATTTTAGATTTAGAAGTTGGGGTGGGGGAGTGAAGGAGTGAATTTGAGTGGCACTTTTTGCACAAAATTTTTTCTCCCTCGATGCTGTGCGGTAGGGTTGGGGTTGAAAATTATGGAAATGTTTCTCCAGCAAGAGAATTTGATTCTCTTCAATTTGATTTATCGTAAAGTGAGTGGTGTCATTTTAAATTATGGAGTCTGGGTGGGTGGGGGTGAGGGAGCTAAAGATAGAAATTCCTCAATGTACCTATGTTTTAGATGTCCCCCTCTACATATATGAAAATCGACCTGACCGAGCTTTTTTCTGAAAAATGAGGTGGAATGCCCTGGAAACCCTCTGTTGAGTTTTCGTTGGTCCACCCTGTATTGAAAATTGAAACAAAAAATTAAGGGGGAGGATGAGGAAAGCTCGAAGAGAGGGAGGGTATTAAAAGAAGGGCTGAGTATGGGGATGTTGCTGCTGGGGATGGGTTTGTTGGGGTTGAGATAGGGATATTAAGTGTTGCTAAGAGAAAGCAGGAGATGAGCTATAGAGAAGATCGTCGACCGTAAAGACGTATACGGCTGAACGCGGATGGTCAAGAGGAACAGAAAACCCAAGAAACATTTTTTCCTTCCAACAAGGAGGATGCACAAGGTACCGAGTGTTTTTTTTAAGCCAGTCTGATTGGACGTCTTATTTTCGAATCTGTCACTACGTCTCATTTCCGCGACGATTCAGACGTCTTATTTACGTAACATTTTCAACATTTCATTTCTGCGACGATTCAGACATCTTATTCACGCGACGATTCTGACGTCTCATTTCCGCGACGACATCGAAGACGATGATCACGGTTTCGTTTTCTCATTCACGCGCCCGACCCGCGCAACGAGAATTTCAATCCCAGCAAGTACATCTATCTGCTATTCCCTTTTTTTTCCTCAGCTTTCCTGGAATAACATGATCTTCCTATGTCCCTCCTTGCTTTTCATCTCCCCTCCTTGCCCCTCCCACCCTTTCATCAATTTACCACCACACTCCTTTACTCCATGCCAGAGTGTTACTCATACTTTTATATCATTTTCCCTTTTCTTCTTCCTGTAACCTAACCCAGTTGCCCCCCCACCTTCAGGCGACTCACCTTCCCTTCCCCACCCCCATATTACCCTCCCTTCCTGTTTCCTCCCTGACTTTCTCTACCCTTTCTCTTCTTCCCCCTTCAACTCTTCGTTCACATTACCGATCCCCCCCATTTTCTACAACCCACCTTTCCTTTCCCTCCCCTACTACCGCCCCCTCCTTATTCCCTCCCTACCCTTTCTTCTTCTCCCCTTTTCGTTCCCTTTTTTCTCTTCCTTCACATTGCCAACTTAGTTTCCCCCCTTCCTCCAACCCTCCCCTCTTTTTGCCTCTTCACTCTTTTCACTCCATTCTCTTTTCCCTTTTCATCTTCCTACACCTTGCCTACTCCGTTTCCACCCCTTCCTTTTCCTCTTATCTCTTTCACCTTTTCACCTACCTTCCTTATTCCCTTTCTATCCCTACTCTTACCGTCCAACCCTTCCCTTCCACCTGTCGCTCATTTCTATTTCACTTTTTTTCAATTTCGTTTTTCGAAAAAAAGCAACTCCCTCCTTAGATATGAATTATTCTTAAAAACACCCCTCGCCAGGGGTAGTTCTAGGAGTAGTTTTTGTATGCCAAAAGGTGCTGCAGCCTGATAAAGAGATTCTGTGAAAATCTGGAGGCGCTGGTATTTTTTCTTCAAAAGTTATTAACCCGCATGCAGAATAGACAAGCTGGGGTGAAACACTATTTCGGCTGCTGCGTCGGCTGCATCAGACTTGCGGGGTTGATTCTTGGCATTTTCTTGGATCAGTCGGTTGTGTATTTTTTGGCGAAAAAATGCATATAAAAAGGCCACCCTCTTGGAAGATGGGGATTTTTTTCAAAAACACCCCTCCAAAGGGGTGGCTCCAGGGGTAGTTTTTCTATGCTAAAAGGTGCTGCAGCCTGATGAAGAGGTTCTGTGAAAATCTGGAGGCGCTGGTATTTTTTCTTCAAAAGTTATTAACCCGCATGCAGAATAGACAAGCTGGGGTGAAACACTATTTCGGCTGCTGCGTCGGCTGCATCAGACTTGCGGGGTTGATTCTTGGCATTTTCTTGGATCAGTCGGTTGTGTATTTTTTGGCGAAAAAATGCATATAAAAAGGCCACCCTCTTGGAAGATGGGGATTTTTTTCAAAAACACCCCTCCAAAGGGGTGGCTCCAGGGGTAGTTTTTCTATGCTAAAAGGTGCTGCAGCCTGATGAAGAGGTTCTGTGAAAATCTGGAGGCGCTGGTATTTTTTCTTCAAAAGTTATTAACCCGCATGCAGAATAGACAAGCTGGGGTGAAACACTATTTTGGCTGCTGCGTCGGCTGCATCAGACTTGCGGGGTTGATTCTTGGCATTTTCTTGGATCAGTCGGTTGTGTATTTTTTGGCGACAAAATGCATATAAAAAAGCCACCCTCTTGGAAGATGGAGATTTTTTTCAAAAACACCCCTCCAAAGGGGTGGCTTCAGGGGTAGTTTTTCTATGCCAAAAGGTGCTGCAGCCTGATGAAGAGGTTCTGTAAAAATCTGGAGGCGCTGGTATTTTTTCTTCAAAAGTTATTAACCCGCATGCAGAATAGACAAGCTGGGGTGAAACACTATTTCGGCTGCTGCGTCGGCTGCATCAGACTTGCGGGGTTGATTCTTGGCATTTTCTTGGATCAGTCGGTGTTGGATACACGACAGTGTACCTACACATGCGCTCAGGAGCTTCTTCCACCTGCGTATGATTAACACGCACACTCGACCAGCAGAGCAGATTAGAAGACTGAAGAGCAACCATTTTATTGTTACGTCCACTTTTACACTTTTATGTTATACACTAATTCGTTAGAATAAACGAAGCTATCTGCCAAAACCCACTTCTTCCGAGCATCTACAACACCCTGCACCCTGCAACCCCAACAGTGGCGACGAGGACGGGATAATCCGAAAAAAGCAGACATGGAAAATTTCAAAGCTCTACAAGAGTCCATGATGCAATTCATGAGGGAACAGCAGGAACTCGCAAGGATGCAGCAGGAGCAGTTGATGACAGCACAACAAAATTTTATGTTGCAGATTTGTTCGAAGATGGGTGAGTCGAGTCAGAAAGATCAGGAGTTTCGGATGGACACGTTATCGAACGGCATTGCGGAATTCATCTACAGTCCGGATGACGCCATCACTTTCGATGCGTGGTACAAGAGATACGCAAGTATATTCGTCGAAGATGCCAAGAATCTTCCAGATGAGGCAAAGATTAGACTGCTACTCAGGAAGTTGAACACAACATGTCACCAGCAGTACCTTAACATCATCTTACCAAAAGAATCGAAAGAGTTCACCTTTGCAGAAACGGTGCAGAAACTGACTCAGATGTTTGGCAAGAAATACTCGCTATTTCACCACAGGTACCAGTGCCTGAAACTCGCAAAGAAAAGCTGTGATATCATATCGTATGTAGCAGATGTGAATCGATACTGCGAAGAGTTCAAAATCTCCACGATCAAGCCTGATGAATTCAAAGCGCTAATTTTCGTTTGTGGCTTACAGTCTACAGAAGATGCAGAAATCCGCACGAGGTTATTGTCAAAACTCGACAGCGAGCCAGGCATAACATTGCAAGAGATCATTGCCGAGTGCCAACGATTTCAAAATCTCAAATCGGACACAGCCTTGGTAGCTAACAGCGACAACGATTTTTCAGTCAACGTGGTGGGCCACAGTAGGTTCAACAAGAACAAGAGCCAGCAGTACTCTCATGCGAAGCAAACGTCACCGAAGACTTCGATTCCCAAGACTCCGTGTTGGTTCTGCGGTGGAATGCATTACTCCAACAAGTGTGGCTACAAGAAACACAAATGTAGTCAATGCAGCAGGACAGGTCACAGGGAAGGCTATTGTAAAGCCAACAAGCTCAAGTCTCAGCATTCCAGGACAAAGTCGAGCACTTCGAGTAAAACTAATCTCATAGCCAACGTCAACAACATAACCTCAAAACCGGCGAGAAAATTTGCACAGGTGAGGATCAACGGTGAGATCGCAAGACTACAAGTCGAGCTACAAGTGGACACTGCATCGGACATTACCATCATATCGCATCAAACGTGGCAGCGCTTGGGAAAACCAATTTTCCAGCCAACCAAGCACAAAGCGAAAAATGCTTCAGGCAAGACACTTCAACTGAAGGGCGAGCTGAGATGCGACATTGAGTTCAGGGGTCAATCCTACAGCGGCACATGCTTCATAACTCCGCTGGAAAATTTGAATATCCTGGGCATCGACTGGATCACAAAATTTGGATTATGGGACGTTCCGCTAAGCTCTATTTGCACACAGGTGTCAATGTCAAGCAATGTATGCAACCAACAACGCATGCAAGCACAACAAGAAGCGGAGTGGATCATCAAACAGTTTCCAAATGTTTTTGATGATACTTTGGGACTTTGCACGAAGACCAGCGTATCATTGCACCTCAAGTCCGACGCAAATCCAGTTTTTCGTCCAAAACGGCCCGTAGCATACGCCGCCGTCAGCGAAATTGATCAAGAACTGAAGAGATTGCAGCAATTTGGAATAATCACACCTGTTGATTACTCTGAATGGGCAGCACCAATCGTGGTTGTCAAGAAATCAAATGGAAACGTTCGAATATGTGCAGACTACTCGACGGGACTGAACGATGCTCTTGAACCGCACCAGTATCCATTGCCATTACCAGAGGACATTTTCAGCAGGCTCGCAAACTCCAAATTGTTCAGTGTCATTGATCTTTCGGACGCATTCCTTCAAGTCGAAGTTAATGAAACGTCGAGAAAGTTGTTGACGATCAACACCCACAGGGGACTTTTCCAGTACAACCGACTTCCATTTGGTATCAAAGTTGCACCAGGCGCTTTTCAACAAATCATGGACCAACTACTCGCGGGAATCGAAGGTACTGCAGCATACATCGACGACATTTTAATATCAGGAAAGGACGTAGAAGAGCACAAACAAAAACTGATGAAGGTTTTGCAACGCATGCAGGATTTTGGATTCCATGTCAAGAAAGAAAAATGCAGATTCTTCTCAAGCAAACTTCAGTACCTTGGACACGTGATTGACAAGAATGGTATCCAACCCGATCCGGCAAAAGTCGAGGCAATCATCAACATGCCTCCACCATCAGACATTTCGACGCTACGTTCGTATCTCGGAGCCATCACATATTACGGCAAGTTCGTTGACAACATGCACGAACTACGAAAACCATTGGATGGACTTTTGAAGAAGAATGTCAAGTGGAGCTGGTCTACAGAGTGTCAGAATTCGTTTGACTCATTCAAGAGAATTTTACGTTCGGACCTTCTTCTCACGCACTTTGATCCGTCAAAGAAAATCATCGTAGCAGGCGACGCTTCCAACCACGGCATAGGAGCGTGCATCCTCCATGAGTTTGACGACGGTTCGGTCAAGGCTGTCATGCATGCATCCAGATCTTTGACTCCAGCCGAAAGGAACTACAGTCAAATCGAGAAGGAAGGCTTAGCTCTCACCTTTGCGGTGACCAAATTCCACAAAATGCTCTATGGACGACGTTTTTTGCTACAGACGGATCACAAGCCATTGCTGACCATATTCGGAACCAAGAAAGGCATTCCAGCTTATTCAGCCAATCGCCTGCAGAGGTGGGCGCTATTACTGAGATCGTACGACTTCGAAATCAAGTTTGTATCGACTTCTGCCTTCGGACACGCCGATATTCTATCAAGATTAATCGACGTCAGACACAAACCCGAAGAAGAAACAGTAATCGCCGCAATTAACAATGATGTCAACCAAATTCTGGACGATACCATCACTAATTTGCCTTTAACATCCAATATGGCCGCAAGCAACACGCGCAAAGATCCGGTACTTCAGGTAGTCACGAGTTACATACAAACACAATGGCCTTACACAAGCAAGGATTTGAGTGACGATCTCAAACAATTCTTCGCAAGGAAGGATTCGCTCTCAATCGTCAAGAATTGCATAATGTATGAAGATCGACTCGTGGTACCGAAGATTTTGCAGAGAAGAATTCTTCAACAATTGCACAAGAGTCATCCCGGCGAGAAGAAAATGAAGTCACTAGCCAGAAGGTACGTGTATTGGCCCAGAATGGATCAGCAGATCAAGGACTTTGTTCGTCAGTGCGCAAGTTGTTCGGAGGCAGCGAAAGCACCTCTCAAGATTCCGTTAGAATCATGGCCTGTACCTCAAGGTCCTTGGCAACGGCTGCACGTAGACTTTGCAGGTCCAATCGACGGTACATATTTCTTCATTCTCGTGGATGCGTACTCGAAATGGCCAGAGATTTTTCACACCAAATCCATCACCTCACGCTACGTGATCGACACTCTCACCGAACTATTCAGCCGATTCGGACTCCCAACAACGCTCGTATCGGACAATGGAACGCAGTTCACAAGCGACGCCTTCAAAAGGTTCTGTGAAGACAACGGCATCAGACACTTCCGCACCGCTCCATTTCATCCCCAGTCAAACGGCCTTGCAGAACGGTTCGTGGGTACCTTCAAGGGAGCGCTGAAGAAATTTGGGGGAGGACGACCTGTAAAGCAAGAAATCGACCAATTCTTGCACATGTACAGGGTGACGCCAAGTACAAACACACCTGACGGAAAATCACCAGCCGAAGCACTCTTCAACAGAAGACTTAGAACTAATCTCGATTTGCTACTTCCCACTGACATCGCCAACAAAGGAAAAACGGAGTACATCCTGCGCCAAGAACACCAGTTCAATCGCAAGCACGGCGCCAGACCACGGTTCTACACTCCAAACCAAACCGTCTATGTAAAAGTACATAGAGGCAACAAGTCATTCTGGGAACCAGCAACCATAATCGAGAGAGTCGGCAACGTCATGTACAACGTCATCAACGAGGGCAACAAAGTACTCAGGTTTCACGGTAACCAGATCAGGCAGAGGTACACAAGTGACGAAGACTGCAGTAAGACATCAAAACAGAGCTTACCACTGCAAGTATTATTGGATAGCTTTGACATCAAAACATCCATACTACAACAGCAGCACCAGCAGGTGGCACCACAGTCCGTACAACAACCACAGCCTGTACAACAACCGCAGCCCGTACAACAGCCGCAGCTCGTACAACAACCGCAGCCTGTACAACAGCCGCAGCTTGTACAACAAACGCAGCAGCCTGTACAACAGCCCGTTGTACAACCATTGCAGCGTACTCAACAGCAACCTCCATCACCAGCACCGGGTACAGCGGATTTACCACTGACTCCACAACCAGAACCCGTAGCAACGGCAGAGCCAGTCAACATCCGACCATCACGGACCCGAGCTATTCCGAAGCGTCTGAAGGATTTTGTTCTTTAATTCGTTCGGGGGAGATGTTGGATACACGACAGTGTACCTACACATGCGCTCAGGAGCTTCTTCCACCTGCGTATGATTAACACGCACACTCGACCAGCAGAGCAGATTAGAAGACTGAAGAGCAACCATTTTATTGTTACGTCCACTTTTACACTTTTATGTTATACACTAATTCGTTAGAATAAACGAAGCTATCTGCCAAAACCCACTTCTTCCGAGCATCTACAACACCCTGCACCCTGCAACCCCAACAGTCGGTTGTGTATTTTTTGGCGAAAAAATGCATATAAAAACGCCACCCTCTTGGAAGATGGGGATTTTTTTCAAAAACACCCCTCTAAAGGGGTGGCTTCAGGGGAAGTTTTTCTATGCCAAAAGGTGCTGCAGCCTGATGAAGAGGTTCTGTGAAAATCTGGAGGCGCTGGTATTTTTTCTTCGAAAGTTATTAACCCGCATGCAGAATAGACAAGCTGGGGTGAAACACTATTTCGGCTGCTGCGTCGGCTGCATCAGACTTGCGAGGTTGATTCTTGGCATTTTCTTGGATCAGTCGGTTGTGTATTTTTTGGCGACAAAATGCATATAAAAAAGCCACCCTCTTGGAAGATAGGGATTTTTTTCAAAAACACCCCTTCCAAGGGGTGGCTTCAGGGGTAGTTTTTCTATGCCAAAAGGTGCTGCAGCCTGATGAAGAGGTTCTGTAAAAATCTGGAGGCGCTGGTATTTTTTCTTCAAAAGTTATTAACCCGCATGCAGAATAGACAAGCTGGGGTGAAACACTATTTTGGCTGCTGCGTCGGCTGCATCAGACTTGCGGGGTTGATTCTTGGCATTTTCTTGGATCAGTCGGTTGTGTATTTTTTGGCGACAAAATGCATATAAAAAAGCCACCCTCTTGGAAGATGGGGATTTTTTTCAAAAACACCCCTCCAAAGGGGTGGCTCCAGGGGTAGTTTTTCTATGCTAAAAGGTGCTGCAGCCTGATGAAGAGGTTCTGTGAAAAGCTGGAGACGCTGGTATTTTTTCTTCGAAGGTTATTAACCCGCATGCAGAATAGACAGGCTGGGGTGAAACACTATTTCGGCTGCTGCGCGGGGTTGATTTTTGGCATTTCCTTTCATAAGTTGCTTGTGCACCATACGCTGAAAAAATAGATGAAAAAACTACAACCTCTCAGATGAAATTGTAATTTTCAATTTTTTGGGGGAAACTATTCTATAGAGTTATAAGGGCGTGGAGGTGTTGTGGTGAGGGGGTGAGGGGGGGGGAGGCATAGTGGTTACGGCAAGAAGGCGAATTGATAAAGGGGGGTGTTATAAAAGTTAGGTGAGACAGAGGGCAGTGGTCAGTGGGTGAGGGGGTGAGTGGGGGCAGGGGGGCGGTGGTGGTGGTTCCACGATGAAGGGGTGAGTGCGGCAAGGGGGGGGAGTGTCAATGGCTGGAGCGATCGTAGAAATTACATGAATTTCCATCATTGAACCAGTAGTCCCAAATATAGCCCTGTTGGTGTATTGTTGGTTGCCTATACCCCTTCAATTTCGAGTAAACTACCCTTATGTTAGAGGTAGGGGGCTGATTTTTTGTGGATAGACTCTGCAGGTCTTGCAGCACACGTGTGCAAAAAATCAGCCCCGTCGGAGGGGCCCTTGTGCCCCGCATGCAATTTGCATGCCGCATGCGTTTTAGAAAGTCCCAATGGCAGGTGTACCGAACTTGGGGCTAGGTGGAAAGCACGCAACATGTCCAAAACTGTATAACAAAAAACATAAATTCAAAATTCACACAACATTACATTACAGATATATCATATTAAAGTGTTTAAATCAGCCCTTAAGAAGTCGTTGATGCTGTAGAATGAACCCTTCACCAGCAGCTTTCTCGTTTCCCGGCCAAACCGCTCCGGAGGCAGATGTTTTATTGAGGGTGGCAGCTTGTTGTAGAAGTGGATTCCCCAGTAGCTCGGATTCTGTTGTGTTTTTACTGTACGGTGGAACGCGACCTTGAGTGCATTTCGGGTTCTGGTGTGGTGGTTGTGGTCTTCACCATTTCGTTTAAACGTGTGCCTTTGAAGCGCCACACCCCTAAGGTTATTTTAAATTGCCAGTTACTTCTCTTGAAACATTCCGGTGTACAAAAGATGGTGAGTCAGTTTCAAAACAACCTTCTAATGGCAGAAACGTAAAACCCTCAAAATTTCTCATTCTGCCTTGCTTTACCTACCAAGGCAAATGTTTGTCTTTCAAAAAAGCCACTTTGTTAATAATTGCCCAATCTATTGGAAAACAGTGTCATGTTGTTTGAAGCAGTAATAATCGTGAGGATCTCTCAAAGTTTCTCGATTGCACTACAAGTTTCCGAGAAAAAGAAGCTCGGCATTCTGCACTCTTCTGTGCGGAGTGTTCGTATCTACTTGGAAGCGCCACACGCCCAAGGTTAGTTTAAATTGCCAGTTACTTCTCTTGAATCATTCCGGTGATTGAAAAATGGTGAGTCAGCGTCAAAACTATCTTTTTATGACAGAGACCCGGAACTCGAAAATTGATCATTCTGCCTTGTATAGCAAGGCAAATGTTTGTCTTTCAAAAAAGCCACTTTGTGAATAATTGCCCAATCGATTGGAGAACAAAGTCATGTTGTTTGAAGCAGCAATAATGGTGAGGATCCCCAAAAGTTTTTCGATTGCACTTCAAGTTTGCGAGAAAAATGGCTCGGCATTCTGCACTCTTCTGTGTGGAGTGTTCGTATCTACTTCGAAGCGCCAAACGCCTAAGGTTAGTTCAAATTGCCAGTTACTTTTCTTGAAACATTCCGGTGATCAAAAGATGGTGAGTCAGCGTCAAAACAATTTTTTTATGGCAGAGACCCGGAACTCGAAAATTTGTCATTCTGCCTTACAAGGCAGATATTTGTCTTTCAAAAAAGCCACTTCGTTATCAATTGTCCAATCGATTGGAAAACAGTGTCATGTTGTTTGAAGCAGTAATAATAGTGAGGATCTCTCGAAGTTTCTCGATTGCACTAGAAGTTTCCGAGAAAAAGAAGCTCGGCATTCTGCACTCTTCTGTGCGGAGTGTTCGTATCTACTTGGAAGCGCCACACGCCTAAGGTTAGTTTAAATTGACAGTTACTTCTCTTGGAACATTCCGGTGATAAAAAAATGGTGAGTCAGCGTCAAAACTATTAGCGTTTTCCACTGGCTTGCACTTTTGTGCAAATCGTGGAAGTGCAATGACGTCACGCACTCCACGAGCTTTGCATTGGAACCACCTTCATGCGCCGGAGTGCGCGATGCGTTAAAATTCAGTGGAATATGATGCAGCGTGCACTTGCGACAATTTGGCGCAAGTGCCTTTTCCCACTCGAAAATTCGCTTTAAATTGGAAGATGAAGTAATTTTCTTACAATAAAAAATAAAACCAAACCAAAATATTAAACTAAATCAGAAAACTTATGAGCAACATGTTCAATAAAGTTGTGAATTTTGGGTTTCACTCTTTCGTTTTTCTTCATTAGTGCAATAATTTCTATGTCCGAATCCGAACAATCGCTGGACTCTACAAATTCCCTAACAAATTGATCAATTGCTAATTTAAACTGCAGTTTACTCTGTTTACTTTGAATTGACGCCATATTGCATTGCACTGCACTGGACGCACGAGCTCCCAGAGGTCGTGTGAAAAATGCGCATTTAATGCAAGTTCATCTTTCCAGTGGAACGTACACTTTTAATTTGGTACGATGCACTCTCGCCAGTGGAAAACGATTCCACTGCCTCGGTGCAAAAAGTGCGCACTAAAACTCCCAGTGGAAAACGCTATATATTTCTATGACAGAAACCCGAAACTCGGAATTTTGTCATTCTGCCTTGCTATTATAGCAAGGCAAATGTTTGTCTTTCAAAAAAGCCACTTTGTTAATAGTTGCCCAATCGATTGGAAAACAGTGTAATGTTGTTTGAAGCAGTAATAATAGTGAGGATCTCTCAAAGTTTCTCGATTGCACTTCAAGTTTCCGAGAAAAAAAGCTCGGGATTCTGCACTCTTCTGTGCGGAGTGTTCGTATCTACTTTGAAGCGCCACACGCCCAAGGTTAGTTTAAATTGGCAGTTACTTCTCTTGAAACATTCCGGTGATCAAAAGATGGTGAGTCAGGATCAAAACAAAATTCTAATGGCAGAAACCCAAAACCCTCAAAATTTCTCATTTTACCTTGCTATATCAAGACAAATATTTGTTTTTCAAAAAAGCCACTTTGTGTATAATTGTCCAATCGATTGGAAAACAGTGTCATGTTGTTTGAAGTAGTGATAATAGTGGGATCTCTCAAGGTTTCTCGATTGCACTTCAAGTTTCCGAGAAAAAGAAGCTCGGCATTCTGCACTCTTCTGTGCGGAGTGTTCGTATCTACTTCGAAGCGCCAAACGCCTAAGGTTAGTTCAAATTGCCAGTTACTTTTCTTGAAACATTCCGATGATCAAAACATGGTGAGTCAGCGTCAAAACTACCATTCTATGACAGAAACCCGTAACTCGGAAATTTGTCATTCTGCTTTGCTATAGCAAGGCAAATGTTTGTCTTTCAAAAAAGCCACTTTGTGAATATTTCTCCAATCGATTGGAAAAATGTGTCATGTTGTTTGAAGCAATAAAAAAAATGAGGATCTTTGGAAATTTCTCGATTGCACTTCAAGTTTCCGGGGAAAAAAGGTCGGCATTCTGCACTCTTCTGTGCGGAGTGTTCGTATCTACTTGGAAGCGCCACACGCCTAAGGTTAGTTCAAATTGCCAGTTACTCCTCTTGGAACATTCCGGTGATCAAAAGATGGTGAGTCAGCGTCAAACTTCCTTCTTATGACAGAAACCCGAAACTCGGAAATTGGTCATTCTGCCTTGCTATAGCAAGGCAAATGTTTGTCTTTCAAAAAAGCCACTTTGTGAATAATTGCCCAATCGATTGGAAAATAGTGTCATGTTGTTAAAAGCAGTAATAATAGGAAGGATCTCTAAAAGTTTTTCGATTGCACTTCAAGTTTCCGAGAAAAATAGCTCGGCATTCTGCACTCTTCTGTGCGGAGTGTTCGTATCTACTTCGAAGCACCACACGCCCAAGGTTAGTTTAAATTGCCAGTTACTTCTCTTGAAAAATTCCGGAGAACAAAAGATGGTGAGTCAGCGTCAAAACTACCTTTCTATGACAGAAACTCGAAACTCGGAAATTTGTCATTCTGCCTTGCTATAAGCAAGGCAAATTTTTGTCTTTTAAAAAAGCCACTTCGGTAATAATTGTCCAATCGATTGGAAAACAGTGTCATGTTGTTTGAAGCAGTGATAATAGTGAGGATCTCTCAAAGTTTCTTGATTGCACTTCAAGTTTCCGAGAAAAAAAAGCTCGGCATTCTGCACTCTTCTGTGTGGAGTGTTCGTATCTACTTCGAAGCGCCAAACGCCTAAGGTTAGTTCAAATTGCCAGTTACTTTTCTTGAAACATTCCGGTGATCAAAAGATGGTGAGTCAGCGTCAAAACTACCTTTCTATGACAGAAACCCGAAACTCGGAAATTTGTCATTCTGCTTTGCTATAGCAAGGCAAATTTTTGTCTTTCAAAAAAGCCACTTCGGTAATAATTGTCCAATCGATTGGAAAACAGTGTCATGTTGTTTGAAGCAGTAATAATAGTGAGGATCTCTCAAAGTTTCTTGATTGCACTTCAAGTTTCCGAGAAAAAAAAGCTCGGCATTCTGCACTCTTCTGTGTGGAGTGTTCGTATCTACTTCGAAGCGCCACACGCCTAAGGTTAGTTCAAATTGCCAGTTACTTCTCCTGGAACATTCCGGTGATCAAAAGATGGTGAGTCAGCGTCAAAACAATTTTTTTATGGCAGAGACCCGGAACTCGAAAATTTGTCATTCTGCCTTACAAGGCAGATATTTGTCTTTCAAAAAAGCCACTTCGTTATCAATTGTCCAATCGATTGGGAAACAGTGTCATGTTGTTTGAAGCAGTGATAATAGTGGGGATCTCTCAAGGTTTCTCGATTGCACTTCAAGTTTCCGAGAAAAAGAAGCTCGGCATTCTGCACTCTTCTGTGCGGAGTGTTCGTATCTACTTGGAAGCGCCACACGCCCAAGGTTAGTTTAAATTGGCAGTTACTTCTCTTGGAACATTCCGGTGATCAAAAGATGGTGAGACAGCGTCAAAACTACCTTTTTATGACAGAAACCCGATACTCGGAAATTTGTCATTCTGCCTTGCTATAGCAAGGCAAATGTTTGTCTTTCAAAAAAGCCACTTCGTTCATAATTGTCCAGCGATTGGAAAACAGTGTCATGTTGTTTGAAGCAGTAATAATAGTGAGGATCTCTCAAAGTTTCCCGATGGCACTTCAAGTTTCCGAGAAAAAGAGCTCGGGATTCTGCACTCTTCGGTGCGGAGTGTTCGTATCTACTTCGAAGCGCCACACGCCTAAGGTTAATTAAAACTGCCAGTTATTTTTTTTGAAACATTCCGATGATCAAAAGATGGTGAGTCAGCGTCAAAACTATCGTTTTATGGCAGAGACCCGGACGTCGAAAATTTGTCATTCTGCTTTGCTATAGCAAGGCAAATGTTTGTGTTTCAAAAAAGCAACTTCGTTAATAATTGTCCAATCGATTGGAAAACAGTGTCATGTTGTTTAAAGCAGTAATAATAGGAAGGATCTCTAGAAGTTTCTCGATTGCACTACAAGTTTCCGAGAAAACGAAGCTCGGCATTCTGCACTCTTCTGTGCGGAGTGTTCGTATCTACTTGGAAGCGCCACACGCCTAAGGTTAGTTTAAATTGCCAGTTACTTCTCTTGAAACATTCCGGTGATTAAAAGATGGTGAGTCAGCGTCAAAACAACCTTCCTATGACACAAACCCAAAACTCGGAAATTTGTCATTCTGCCTTGCTATAGCAAGGCAAATGTTTGTCTTTCACTCTTTCAAAAAAGCCACTTCGTTCATAATTGTCCAATCGATTGGAAAACAGTGTCATGTTGTTTGAAGCAGTAATAATAGTGAAGATCTCTCAAAGTTTCTTGATTGCACTTCAAGTTTCCGAGAAAAAGAAGCTCGGCATTCTGCACTCTTCTGTGTGGAGTGTTCGTATCTACTTCGAAGCGCCAAACGCCTAAGGTTAGTTCAAATTGCCAGTTACTTTTCTTGAAACATTCCGGTGATCAAAAGATAGTGAGTCAGCGTCAAAACTACCTTTCTATGACAGAAACCCGAAACTCAGAAATTGGTCATTCTGCTTTGCTATAGCAAGGCAAATGTTTGTCTTTCATAAAAGCCACTTCGTTAATAATTGTCCAATCGATTGGAAAACAGTGTCATGTTGTTTGAAGCAGAAATAATAGTAAGGATCTCCAAAAGTTTCTCGATTGCACTTCAAGTTTCCGACGAAAAAAACTCGGGAATCTGCACTCTTCTGTGCGGAGTGTTCGTATCTACTTTGAAGCGCCACTCGCCCAAGGTTAGTTTGAATTGCCAGTTACTTCTCTTGAAACATTCCGGTGATGAAAAGATGGTGAGACAGCGTCAAAACTACCTTTTTATGACAGAAACCCGATACTCGGAAATTTGTCATTCTGCCTTGCTATAGCAAGGCAAATGTTTGTCTTTCAAAAAAGCCACTTTGTTAATAATTGCCCAATCGATTGGAAAACAGTGTCATGTTGTTTGAAGCAGTTATAATAATAAGGATCTCTCAAAGTTTCTCGATTGCACTACAAGTTTCCGAGAAAAAGAAGCTCGGCATTCTGCACTCTTCTGTGCGGAGTGTTCGTATCTACTTCGAAGCGCCACACGCCCTAGGTTAGTTTAAATTGCCAGTTACTTCTCTTGAAACATTCCGGTGATCAAATGATGGTGAGTCAGCGTCAAAACAACCTCCCGATGACTGAAACCCGAAACTCGGAAATTTGTCATTCTGCTTTGCTATAGCAAGGCAAATGTTTGTCTTTCAAAAAAGCCACTTTGTGAATATTTCTCCAATCGATTGGAAAAATGTGTCATGTTGTTTGAAGCAGTAAAAAAAATGAGGATCTCAAAAAATTTCTCGATTGCACTTCAAGTTTCCGAGAAAACGAAGCTCGGCATTCTGCACTCTTTTGTGCGGAGTGTTCGTATCTACTTGGAAGCGCCACACGCCTAAGGTTAGTTTAAATTGCCAGTTACTTCTCTTGAAACATTCCGGTGATTAAAAGATGGTGAGTCAGCGTCAAAACAACCTTCCTATGACACAAACCCAAAACTCGGAAATTTGTCATTCTGCCTTGCTATAGCAAGGCAAATGTTTGTCTTTCACTCTTTCAAAAAAGCCACTTGGTTCATAATTGTCCAATCGATTGGAAAACAGTGTCATGTTGTTTGAAGCAATAATAATAGTGAAGATCTCTCAAAGTTTCTTGATTGCACTTCAAGTTTCCGAGAAAAAGAAGCTCGGCATTCTGCACTCTTCTGTGCGGAGTGTTCGTATCTACTTGAAAGCGCCACACGCCTAAGGTTAGTTCAAATTGCCAGTTACTTTTCTTGAAACATTCCGGTGATCAAAAGATAGTGAGTCAGCGTCAAAACTACCTTTCTATGACAGAAACCCGAAACTCAGAAATTTGTCATTCTGCTTTGCTATAGCAAGGCAAATGTTTGTCTTTCATAAAAGCCACTTCGTTAATAATTGTCCAATCGATTGGAAAACAGTGTCATGTTGTTTGAAGCAGAAATAATAGTAAGGATCTCCAAAAGTTTCTCGATTGCTCTTCAAGTTTCCGACGAAAAAAGCTCGGCTTTCTGTACTCTTCTGTGCGGAGTGTTCGTATCTACTTTGAAGCGCCACACGCCTAAGGTTATTTTAAATTGCCAGTTACTTCTCTTGAAACATTACGGTGATCAAAAGATGGTGAGTCAGTTTCAAAACAACCTTCTAATGGCAGAAACGCAAAACCCTCAAAATTTCTCATTCTGCCTTGCTTTACCTACCAAGGCAAATGTTGAGTCTTTCAAAAAAGCCAGATTGTGAATAATTGTCCAATCGATTGGAAAACAGTGTCATGTTGTTTGAAGCAGTAATAATAGGAAGGATCTCTTAAAGTTTTTTGATTGCACTTTAAGTTTCCGAGAAAAATAGCTCGGCATTCTGCACTCTTCTGTGCGGAGTGTTCGTATCTACTTCGAAGCGCCACACGCCTAAGGTTAGTTTAGATTGCCAGTTACTTCTCTTGGAACATTCCAGTGATCAAAAGATGGTGAGTCAGCGTCAAAACAATTTTTTTATGGCAGAGACCCGGAACTCGAAAATTTGTCATTCTGCCTTGCTATAGCAAGGCAAATATTTGTCTTTCAATAAAGCCACTTCGTTAATAATTGTCCAATCGATTGGAAAACAGTGTCATGTTGTTTGAAGCAGTAATAATAGTGAGGATCTTCAAAAGTTTCTCGATTGCACTTCAAGTTTCCGAGGAAAAAAGCTCGGCTTTCTGTACTCTTTTGTGCGGAGTGTTCGTATCTACTTGGAAGCGCCACACGCTCAAGGTTAGTTCAAATTGCCAGTTACTTCTCTTGGAACATTCCAGTGATCAAAAGATGGTGAGACAGCGTCAAAACTACCTTTTTATGACAGAAACCCGATACTCGGAAATTTGTCATTCTGCCTTGCTATAGCAAGGCAAATGTTTGTCTTTCAAAAAAGCAACTTCGTAATTAATTGTCCAATCGATTGGAAAACAGTGTCATGTTGTTTGAAGCAGTGATAATAGTGGGGATCTCTCAAGGTTTCTCGATTGCACTTCAAGTTTCCGAGAAAAAGAAGCTCGGCATTCTGCACTCTTCTGTGCGGAGTGTTCGTATCTACTTCGAAGCGCCAAACGCCTAAGGTTAGTTCAAATTGCCAGTTACTTTTCTTGAAACATTCCGATGATCAAAACATGGTGAGTCAGCGTCAAAACTACCATTCTATGACAGAAACCCGTAACTCGGAAATTTGTCATTCTGCTTTGCTATAGCAAGGCAAATGTTTGTCTTTCAAAAAAGCCACTTCGTTAATAATTGTCCAATCGATTGGAAAACAGTGTCATGTTGTTTGAAGCAGAAATAATAGTAAGGATCTCCAAAAGTTTCCCGATTGCACTTCAAGTTTCCGACGAAAAAAGCTCGGCTTTCTGTACTCTTCTGTGCGGAGTGTTCGTATCTACTTTGAAGCGCCACACGCCTAAGGTTATTTTAAATTGCCAGTTACTTCTCTTGAAACATTACGGTGATCAAAAGATGGTGAGTCAGTTTCAAAACAACCTTCTAATGGCAGAAACGCAAAACCCTCAAAATTTCTCAATCTGCCTTGCTTTACCTACCAAGGCAAATGTTAGTCTTTCAAAAAAGCCAGTTTGTGAATAATTGCCCAATCGATTGGAAAACAGTGTCATGTTGTTTGAAGCAGTAATAATAGGAAGGATCTCTTAAAGTTTTTTGATTGCACTTCAAGTTTCCGAGAAAAATAGCTCGGCATTCTGCACTCTTCTGTGCGGAGTGTTCGTATCTACTTCGAAGCGCCACACGCCTAAGGTTAGTTTAAATTGCCAATTACTTCTCTTGGAACATTCCGGTGATCAAAAGATGGTGAGTCAGCATCAAAACAACCTTCCACTGGCAGAAACCCGAAACTCGAGATTTTTTCATTTTGCCTTGCTATTATAGCAAGGCAAATGTTTGTCTTTCAAAAAAGCCACTTTGTTAATAATTGCCCAATCGATTGGAAAACAGTGTCATGTTGTTTGAAGCAGTAATAATAGGAAGGATCTCTTAAAGTTTTTTGATTGCACTTCAAGTTTCCGAGAAAAATAGCTCGGCATTCTGCACTCTTCTGTGCGGAGTGTTCGTATCTACTTCGAAGCGCCACACGCCTAAGGTTAGTTTAAATTGCCAATTACTTCTCTTGGAACATTCCGGTGATCAAAAGATGGTGAGTCAGCATCAAAACAACCTTTCACTGGCAGAAACCCGAAACTCGAGATTTTTTCATTTTGCCTTGCTATTATAGCAAGGCAAATGTTTGTCTTTCAAAAAAGCCACTTTGTTAATAATTGCCCAATCGATTGGAAAACAGTGTCATGTTGTTTGAAGCAGTAATAATAGTAAGGATCTCTCAAAGTTTCTCGATTGCACTACAAGTTTCCGAGAAAAAGAAGCTCGGCATTCTGCACTCTTCTGTGCGGAGTGTTCGTATCTACTTCGAAGCGCCACACGCCTAAGGTTAGTTTAAATTGCCAGTTACTTCTCTTGGAACATTCCAGTGATCAAAAGATGGTGAGTCAGCGTCAAAACAATTTTTTTATGGCAGAGACCCGGAACTCGAAAATTTGTCATTCTGCCTTGCTATAGCAAGGCAAATATTTGTCTTTCAATAAAGCCACTTCGTTAATAATTGTCCAATCGATTGGAAAACAGTGTCATGTTGTTTGAAGCAGTAATAATAGTGAGGATCTTCAAAAGTTTCTCGATTGCACTTCAAGTTTCCGAGGAAAAAAGCTCGGCTTTCTGTACTCTTTTGTGCGGAGTGTTCGTATCTACTTGGAAGCGCCACACGCTCAAGGTTAGTTCAAATTGCCAGTTACTTCTCTTGGAACATTCCAGTGATCAAAAGATGGTGAGTCAGCGTCAAAACAATTTTTTTATGGCAGAGACCCGGAACTCGAAAATTTGTCATTCTGCCTTGCTATAGCAAGGCAAATATTTGTCTTTCAATAAAGCCACTTCGTTAATAATTGTCCAATCGATTGGAAAACAGTGTCATGTTGTTTGAAGCAGTAATAATAGTGAGGATCTCTCAAAGTTTCTCGATTGCACTTCAAGTTTCCGAGAAAAAGAAGCTCGGCATTCTGCACTCTTCTGTGCGGAGTGTTCGTATCTACTTTGAAGCGCCACACGCCTAAGGTTATTTTATATTGCCAGTTACTTCTCTTGAAACATTCCGGTGATCAAAAGATGGTGAGTCAGCATCAAAACAACCTTCTCATGGCAGAAACTCAAAACCCTCAAAATTTCTCATTCTGCCTTTAGATAGTAAGACAAATAATTGTCTTTCTAAAAAGCCACTTTGTGAATGATTGCCCAATCGATTGGAAAACAGTGTCATGTTGTTTGAAGTAGTAATAATAGTGAGGATCTCTCAAAGTTTCTCGATTGCACTTCAAGTTTCCGAGAGAAAGAAGCTCGGGATTCTGCACTCTTCGGTGCGGAGTGTTCGTATCTACTTCGAAGCGCCACGTGCCTAAGGTTAATTAGAACTGCCAGTTATTTTTTTTGAAACACTCCGATGATCGAAAGATGGTGAGTCAGCGTCAAAACTACCTTTCTATGACAGAAACCCGAAACTCGGAAATTTGTCATTCTGCTTTGCTATAGCAAGGCAAATGTTTGTCTTTCAAAAAAGCCACTTTGTGAATATTTCTCCAATCGATTGGAAAAATGTGTCATGTTGTTTGAAGCAGTAAAAAAAATGAGGATCTCTAAAAATTTCTCGATTGCACTTCAAGTTTCCGGGGAAAAAAGGTCGGCATTCTGCACTCTTCTGTGCGGAGTGTTCGTATCTACTTGGAAGCAACACACGCCCAAGGTTAGTTCAAATTGCCAGTTACTTTTCTTGGAACATTCCGATGATCAAAAGATGGTGAGTCAGCGTCAAAACTACCTTTCTATGACAGAAACCCGAAACTCGGAAATTTGTCATTCTGCTTTGCTATAGCAAGGCAAATGTTTGTCTTTCAAAAAAGCCACTTTGTGAATATTTCTCCAATCGATTGGAAAAATGTGTCATGTTGTTTGAAGCAGTAAAAAAAATGAGGATCTCTGAAAATTTCTCGATTGCACTTCAAGTTTCCGGGGAAAAAAGGTCCGCATTCTGCACTCTTCTGTGCGGAGTGTTCGTATCTACTTGGAAGCAACACACGCCCAAGGTTAGTTCAAATTGCCAGTTACTCCTCTTGAAACATTCCGGTGATCAAAAGATGGTGAGTCAGCGTCAACCTTTTTATGACAGAAACCCGAAACTCGGAAATTGGTCATTCTGCCTTGCTATAGCAAGGCAAATGTTAGTCTTTCAAAAAAGCCACTTTGTGAATACTTGCCCAATCGATTGGAAAACAGCGTCATGTTGTTTGAAGCAGTAATAATAGTGGGGATCTCTTTAAGTTTCTCGATTGCACCTCAAGTTTCCGAGAAAAAGAGCTCGGCATTCTGCACTCTTCGGTGCAGAGTGTTCGTATCTACTTGGAAGCGCCACACGCTCACGGTTAGTTCAAATTGCCAGTTACTTCTCTTGGAACATTCCGGTGATCAGAAGATGGTGAGTCAGCGTCAAAACAATTTTTTTATTGCAGAGACCCGGAACTCGAAAATTTGTCATTCTGCCTTGCTCGAGGCCTTGCTATAGCAAGGCAAACTCGAAGGCAAATATTTGTCTTTCAAAAAAGCCACTTCGTTAATAATTGTCCAATCGATTGGAAAACAGTGTCATGTTGTTTGAAGTAGTAATAATAGTGAGGATCTCTCAAAGTTTCTCGATTGCACTTCAAGTTTCCGAGAGAAAGAAGCTCGGGATTCTGCACTCTTCGGTGCGGAGTGTTCGTATCTACTTCGAAGCGCCACACGCCTAAGGTTAATTAGAACTGCCAGTTATTTTTTTTGAAACATTCCGATGATCAAAAGATGGTGAGTCAGCGTCAAAACTACCTTTCTATGACAGAAACCCGAAACTCGGAAATTTGTCATTCTGCTTTGCTATAGCAAGGCAAATGTTTGTCTTTCAAAAAAGCCACTTTGTGAATATTTCTCCAATCGATTGGAAAAATGTGTCATGTTGTTTGAAGCAGTAAAAAAAATGAGGATCTCTAAAAATTTCTCGATTGCACTTCAAGTTTCCGGGGAAAAAAGCTCGGCATTCTGCACTCTTCTGTGCGGAGTGTTCGTATCTACTTTGAAGCGCCACACGCCTAAGGTTATTTTATATTGCCAGTTACTTCTCTTGAAACATTCCGGTGATCAAAAGATGGTGAGTCAGCATCAAAACAACCTTCTCATGGCAGAAACTCAAAACCCTCAAAATTTCTCATTCTGCCTTTAGATAGTAAGACAAATAATTGTCTTTCTAAAAAGCCACTTTGTGAATGATTGCCCAATCGATTGGAAAACAGTGTCATGTTGTTTGAAGTAGTAATAATAGTGAGGATCTCTCAAAGTTTCTCGATTGCACTTCAAGTTTCCGAGAGAAAGAAGCTCGGGATTCTGCACTCTTCGGTGCGGAGTGTTCGTATCTACTTCGAAGCGCCACACGCCTAAGGTTAATTAGAACTGCCAGTTATTTTTTTTTAAACATTCCGATGATCAAAAGATGGTGAGTCAGCGTCAAAACTACCTTTCTATGACAGAAACCCGAAACTCGGAAATTTGTCATTCTGCTTTGCTATAGCAAGGCAAATGTTAGTCTTTCAAAAAAGCCACTTTGTGAATACTTGCCCAATCGATTGGAAAACAGCGTCATGTTGTTTGAAGCAGTTATAATAGTGGGGATCTCTTTAAGTTTCTCGATTGCACCTCAAGTTTCCGAGAAAAAGAGCTCGGCATTCTGCACTCTTCGGTGCAGAGTGTTCGTATCTACTTGGAAGCGCCACACGCTCACGGTTAGTTCAAATTGCCAGTTACTTCTCTTGGAACATTCCGGTGATCAGAAGATGGTGAGTCAGCGTCAAAACAATTTTTTTATTGCAGAGACCCGGAACTCGAAAATTTGTCATTCTGCCTTGCTCGAGGCCTTGCTATAGCAAGGCAAACTCGAAGGCAAATATTTGTCTTTCAAAAAAGCCACTTCGTTAATAATTGTCCAATCGATTGGAAAACAGTGTCATGTTGTTTGAAGTAGTAATAATAGTGAGGATCTCTCAAAGTTTCTCGATTGCACTTCAAGTTTCCGAGAGAAAGAAGCTCGGGATTCTGCACTCTTCGGTGCGGAGTGTTCGTATCTACTTCGAAGCGCCACATGCCTAAGGTTAATTAGAACTGCCAGTTATTTTTTTTGAAACATTCCGATGATCAAAAGATGGTGAGTCAGCGTCAAAACTACCTTTCTATGACAGAAACCCGAAACTCGGAAATTTGTCATTCTGCTTTGCTATAGCAAGGCAAATGTTTGTCTTTCAAAAAAGCCACTTTGTGAATATTTCTCCAATCGATTGGAAAAATGTGTCATGTTGTTTGAAGCAGTAAAAAAAAATGAGGATCTCTAAAAATTTCTCGATTGCACTTCAAGTTTCCGGGGAAAAAAGCTCGGCATTCTGCACTCTTCTGTGCGGAGTGTTCGTATCTACTTTGAAGCGCCACACGCCTAAGGTTATTTTATATTGCCAGTTACTTCTCTTGAAACATTCCGGTGATCAAAAGATGGTGAGTCAGCATCAAAACAACCTTCTCATGGCAGAAACTCAAAACCCTCAAAATTTCTCATTCTGCCTTTAGATAGTAAGACAAATAATTGTCTTTCTAAAAAGCCACTTTGTGAATGATTGCCCAATCGATTGGAAAACAGTGTCATGTTGTTTGAAGTAGTAATAATAGTGAGGATCTCTCAAAGTTTCTCGATTGCACTTCAAGTTTCCGAGAGAAAGAAGCTCGGGATTCTGCACTCTTCGGTGCGGAGTGTTCGTATCTACTTCGAAGCGCCACGTGCCTAAGGTTAATTAGAACTGCCAGTTATTTTTTTTGAAACACTCCGATGATCAAAAGATGGTGAGTCAGCGTCAAAACTACCTTTCTATGACAGAAACCCGAAACTCGGAAATTTGTCATTCTGCTTTGCTATAGCAAGGCAAATGTTTGTCTTTCAAAAAAGCCACTTTGTGAATATTTCTCCAATCGATTGGAAAAATGTGTCATGTTGTTTGAAGCAGTAATAATAGGAAGGATCTCTTAAAGTTTTTTGATTGCACTTCAAGTTTCCGAGAAAAATAGCTCGGCATTCTGCACTCTTCTGTGCGGAGTGTTCGTATCTACTTCGAAGCGCCACACGCCTAAGGTTAGTTTAAATTGCCAATTACTTCTCTTGGAACATTCCGGTGATCAAAAGATGGTGAGTCAGCATCAAAACAACCTTCCACTGGCAGAAACCCGAAACTCGAGATTTTTTCATTTTGCCTTGCTATTATAGCAAGGCAAATGTTTGTCTTTCAAAAAAGCCACTTTGTTAATAATTGCCCAATCGATTGGAAAACAGTGTCATGTTGTTTGAAGCAGTAATAATAGGAAGGATCTCTTAAAGTTTTTTGATTGCACTTCAAGTTTCCGAGAAAAATAGCTCGGCATTCTGCACTCTTCTGTGCGGAGTGTTCGTATCTACTTCGAAGCGCCACACGCCTAAGGTTAGTTTAAATTGCCAATTACTTCTCTTGGAACATTCCGGTGATCAAAAGATGGTGAGTCAGCATCAAAACAACCTTTCACTGGCAGAAACCCGAAACTCGAGATTTTTTCATTTTGCCTTGCTATTATAGCAAGGCAAATGTTTGTCTTTCAAAAAAGCCACTTTGTTAATAATTGCCCAATCGATTGGAAAACAGTGTCATGTTGTTTGAAGCAGTAATAATAGTAAGGATCTCTCAAAGTTTCTCGATTGCACTACAAGTTTCCGAGAAAAAGAAGCTCGGCATTCTGCACTCTTCTGTGCGGAGTGTTCGTATCTACTTCGAAGCGCCACACGCCTAAGGTTAGTTTAAATTGCCAGTTACTTCTCTTGGAACATTCCAGTGATCAAAAGATGGTGAGTCAGCGTCAAAACAATTTTTTTATGGCAGAGACCCGGAACTCGAAAATTTGTCATTCTGCCTTGCTATAGCAAGGCAAATATTTGTCTTTCAATAAAGCCACTTCGTTAATAATTGTCCAATCGATTGGAAAACAGTGTCATGTTGTTTGAAGCAGTAATAATAGTGAGGATCTTCAAAAGTTTCTCGATTGCACTTCAAGTTTCCGAGGAAAAAAGCTCGGCTTTCTGTACTCTTTTGTGCGGAGTGTTCGTATCTACTTGGAAGCGCCACACGCTCAAGGTTAGTTCAAATTGCCAGTTACTTCTCTTGGAACATTCCAGTGATCAAAAGATGGTGAGTCAGCGTCAAAACAATTTTTTTATGGCAGAGACCCGGAACTCGAAAATTTGTCATTCTGCCTTGCTATAGCAAGGCAAATATTTGTCTTTCAATAAAGCCACTTCGTTAATAATTGTCCAATCGATTGGAAAACAGTGTCATGTTGTTTGAAGCAGTAATAATAGTGAGGATCTCTCAAAGTTTCTCGATTGCACTTCAAGTTTCCGAGAAAAAGAAGCTCGGCATTCTGCACTCTTCTGTGCGGAGTGTTCGTATCTACTTTGAAGCGCCACACGCCTAAGGTTATTTTATATTGCCAGTTACTTCTCTTGAAACATTCCGGTGATCAAAAGATGGTGAGTCAGCATCAAAACAACCTTCTCATGGCAGAAACTCAAAACCCTCAAAATTTCTCATTCTGCCTTTAGATAGTAAGACAAATAATTGTCTTTCTAAAAAGCCACTTTGTGAATGATTGCCCAATCGATTGGAAAACAGTGTCATGTTGTTTGAAGTAGTAATAATAGTGAGGATCTCTCAAAGTTTCTCGATTGCACTTCAAGTTTCCGAGAGAAAGAAGCTCGGGATTCTGCACTCTTCGGTGCGGAGTGTTCGTATCTACTTCGAAGCGCCACGTGCCTAAGGTTAATTAGAACTGCCAGTTATTTTTTTTGAAACACTCCGATGATCGAAAGATGGTGAGTCAGCGTCAAAACTACCTTTCTATGACAGAAACCCGAAACTCGGAAATTTGTCATTCTGCTTTGCTATAGCAAGGCAAATGTTTGTCTTTCAAAAAAGCCACTTTGTGAATATTTCTCCAATCGATTGGAAAAATGTGTCATGTTGTTTGAAGCAGTAAAAAAAATGAGGATCTCTAAAAATTTCTCGATTGCACTTCAAGTTTCCGGGGAAAAAAGGTCGGCATTCTGCACTCTTCTGTGCGGAGTGTTCGTATCTACTTGGAAGCAACACACGCCCAAGGTTAGTTCAAATTGCCAGTTACTTTTCTTGGAACATTCCGATGATCAAAAGATGGTGAGTCAGCGTCAAAACTACCTTTCTATGACAGAAACCCGAAACTCGGAAATTTGTCATTCTGCTTTGCTATAGCAAGGCAAATGTTTGTCTTTCAAAAAAGCCACTTTGTGAATATTTCTCCAATCGATTGGAAAAATGTGTCATGTTGTTTGAAGCAGTAAAAAAAATGAGGATCTCTGAAAATTTCTCGATTGCACTTCAAGTTTCCGGGGAAAAAAGGTCCGCATTCTGCACTCTTCTGTGCGGAGTGTTCGTATCTACTTGGAAGCAACACACGCCCAAGGTTAGTTCAAATTGCCAGTTACTCCTCTTGAAACATTCCGGTGATCAAAAGATGGTGAGTCAGCGTCAACCTTTTTATGACAGAAACCCGAAACTCGGAAATTGGTCATTCTGCCTTGCTATAGCAAGGCAAATGTTAGTCTTTCAAAAAAGCCACTTTGTGAATACTTGCCCAATCGATTGGAAAACAGCGTCATGTTGTTTGAAGCAGTAATAATAGTGGGGATCTCTTTAAGTTTCTCGATTGCACCTCAAGTTTCCGAGAAAAAGAGCTCGGCATTCTGCACTCTTCGGTGCAGAGTGTTCGTATCTACTTGGAAGCGCCACACGCTCACGGTTAGTTCAAATTGCCAGTTACTTCTCTTGGAACATTCCGGTGATCAGAAGATGGTGAGTCAGCGTCAAAACAATTTTTTTATTGCAGAGACCCGGAACTCGAAAATTTGTCATTCTGCCTTGCTCGAGGCCTTGCTATAGCAAGGCAAACTCGAAGGCAAATATTTGTCTTTCAAAAAAGCCACTTCGTTAATAATTGTCCAATCGATTGGAAAACAGTGTCATGTTGTTTGAAGTAGTAATAATAGTGAGGATCTCTCAAAGTTTCTCGATTGCACTTCAAGTTTCCGAGAGAAAGAAGCTCGGGATTCTGCACTCTTCGGTGCGGAGTGTTCGTATCTACTTCGAAGCGCCACACGCCTAAGGTTAATTAGAACTGCCAGTTATTTTTTTTGAAACATTCCGATGATCAAAAGATGGTGAGTCAGCGTCAAAACTACCTTTCTATGACAGAAACCCGAAACTCGGAAATTTGTCATTCTGCTTTGCTATAGCAAGGCAAATGTTTGTCTTTCAAAAAAGCCACTTTGTGAATATTTCTCCAATCGATTGGAAAAATGTGTCATGTTGTTTGAAGCAGTAAAAAAAATGAGGATCTCTAAAAATTTCTCGATTGCACTTCAAGTTTCCGGGGAAAAAAGCTCGGCATTCTGCACTCTTCTGTGCGGAGTGTTCGTATCTACTTTGAAGCGCCACACGCCTAAGGTTATTTTATATTGCCAGTTACTTCTCTTGAAACATTCCGGTGATCAAAAGATGGTGAGTCAGCATCAAAACAACCTTCTCATGGCAGAAACTCAAAACCCTCAAAATTTCTCATTCTGCCTTTAGATAGTAAGACAAATAATTGTCTTTCTAAAAAGCCACTTTGTGAATGATTGCCCAATCGATTGGAAAACAGTGTCATGTTGTTTGAAGTAGTAATAATAGTGAGGATCTCTCAAAGTTTCTCGATTGCACTTCAAGTTTCCGAGAGAAAGAAGCTCGGGATTCTGCACTCTTCGGTGCGGAGTGTTCGTATCTACTTCGAAGCGCCACACGCCTAAGGTTAATTAGAACTGCCAGTTATTTTTTTTTAAACATTCCGATGATCAAAAGATGGTGAGTCAGCGTCAAAACTACCTTTCTATGACAGAAACCCGAAACTCGGAAATTTGTCATTCTGCTTTGCTATAGCAAGGCAAATGTTAGTCTTTCAAAAAAGCCACTTTGTGAATACTTGCCCAATCGATTGGAAAACAGCGTCATGTTGTTTGAAGCAGTTATAATAGTGGGGATCTCTTTAAGTTTCTCGATTGCACCTCAAGTTTCCGAGAAAAAGAGCTCGGCATTCTGCACTCTTCGGTGCAGAGTGTTCGTATCTACTTGGAAGCGCCACACGCTCACGGTTAGTTCAAATTGCCAGTTACTTCTCTTGGAACATTCCGGTGATCAGAAGATGGTGAGTCAGCGTCAAAACAATTTTTTTATTGCAGAGACCCGGAACTCGAAAATTTGTCATTCTGCCTTGCTCGAGGCCTTGCTATAGCAAGGCAAACTCGAAGGCAAATATTTGTCTTTCAAAAAAGCCACTTCGTTAATAATTGTCCAATCGATTGGAAAACAGTGTCATGTTGTTTGAAGTAGTAATAATAGTGAGGATCTCTCAAAGTTTCTCGATTGCACTTCAAGTTTCCGAGAGAAAGAAGCTCGGGATTCTGCACTCTTCGGTGCGGAGTGTTCGTATCTACTTCGAAGCGCCACATGCCTAAGGTTAATTAGAACTGCCAGTTATTTTTTTTGAAACATTCCGATGATCAAAAGATGGTGAGTCAGCGTCAAAACTACCTTTCTATGACAGAAACCCGAAACTCGGAAATTTGTCATTCTGCTTTGCTATAGCAAGGCAAATGTTTGTCTTTCAAAAAAGCCACTTTGTGAATATTTCTCCAATCGATTGGAAAAATGTGTCATGTTGTTTGAAGCAGTAAAAAAAAATGAGGATCTCTAAAAATTTCTCGATTGCACTTCAAGTTTCCGGGGAAAAAAGCTCGGCATTCTGCACTCTTCTGTGCGGAGTGTTCGTATCTACTTTGAAGCGCCACACGCCTAAGGTTATTTTATATTGCCAGTTACTTCTCTTGAAACATTCCGGTGATCAAAAGATGGTGAGTCAGCATCAAAACAACCTTCTCATGGCAGAAACTCAAAACCCTCAAAATTTCTCATTCTGCCTTTAGATAGTAAGACAAATAATTGTCTTTCTAAAAAGCCACTTTGTGAATGATTGCCCAATCGATTGGAAAACAGTGTCATGTTGTTTGAAGTAGTAATAATAGTGAGGATCTCTCAAAGTTTCTCGATTGCACTTCAAGTTTCCGAGAGAAAGAAGCTCGGGATTCTGCACTCTTCGGTGCGGAGTGTTCGTATCTACTTCGAAGCGCCACGTGCCTAAGGTTAATTAGAACTGCCAGTTATTTTTTTTGAAACACTCCGATGATCAAAAGATGGTGAGTCAGCGTCAAAACTACCTTTCTATGACAGAAACCCGAAACTCGGAAATTTGTCATTCTGCTTTGCTATAGCAAGGCAAATGTTTGTCTTTCAAAAAAGCCACTTTGTGAATATTTCTCCAATCGATTGGAAAAATGTGTCATGTTGTTTGAAGCAGTAAAAAAAATGAGGATCTCTGAAAATTTCTCGATTGCACTTCAAGTTTCCGGGGAAAAAAGGTCCGCATTCTGCACTCTTCTGTGCGGAGTGTTCGTATCTACTTGGAAGCAACACACGCCCAAGGTTAGTTCAAATTGCCAGTTACTCCTCTTGAAACATTCCGGTGATCAAAAGATGGTGAGTCAGCGTCAACCTTTTTATGACAGAAACCCGAAACTCGGAAATTGGTCATTCTGCCTTGCTATAGCAAGGCAAATGTTAGTCTTTCAAAAAAGCCACTTTGTGAATACTTGCCCAATCGATTGGAAAACAGCGTCATGTTGTTTGAAGCAGTAATAATAGTGGGGATCTCTTTAAGTTTCTCGATTGCACCTCAAGTTTCCGAGAAAAAGAGCTCGGCATTCTGCACTCTTCGGTGCAGAGTGTTCGTATCTACTTGGAAGCGCCACACGCTCACGGTTAGTTCAAATTGCCAGTTACTTCTCTTGGAACATTCCGGTGATCAGAAGATGGTGAGTCAGCGTCAAAACAATTTTTTTATTGCAGAGACCCGGAACTCGAAAATTTGTCATTCTGCCTTGCTCGAGGCCTTGCTATAGCAAGGCAAACTCGAAGGCAAATATTTGTCTTTCAAAAAAGCCACTTCGTTAATAATTGTCCAATCGATTGGAAAACAGTGTCATGTTGTTTGAAGTAGTAATAATAGTGAGGATCTCTCAAAGTTTCTCGATTGCACTTCAAGTTTCCGAGAGAAAGAAGCTCGGGATTCTGCACTCTTCGGTGCGGAGTGTTCGTATCTACTTCGAAGCGCCACACGCCTAAGGTTAATTAGAACTGCCAGTTATTTTTTTTGAAACATTCCGATGATCAAAAGATGGTGAGTCAGCGTCAAAACTACCTTTCTATGACAGAAACCCGAAACTCGGAAATTTGTCATTCTGCTTTGCTATAGCAAGGCAAATGTTTGTCTTTCAAAAAAGCCACTTTGTGAATATTTCTCCAATCGATTGGAAAAATGTGTCATGTTGTTTGAAGCAGTAAAAAAAATGAGGATCTCTAAAAATTTCTCGATTGCACTTCAAGTTTCCGGGGAAAAAAGCTCGGCATTCTGCACTCTTCTGTGCGGAGTGTTCGTATCTACTTTGAAGCGCCACACGCCTAAGGTTATTTTATATTGCCAGTTACTTCTCTTGAAACATTCCGGTGATCAAAAGATGGTGAGTCAGCATCAAAACAACCTTCTCATGGCAGAAACTCAAAACCCTCAAAATTTCTCATTCTGCCTTTAGATAGTAAGACAAATAATTGTCTTTCTAAAAAGCCACTTTGTGAATGATTGCCCAATCGATTGGAAAACAGTGTCATGTTGTTTGAAGTAGTAATAATAGTGAGGATCTCTCAAAGTTTCTCGATTGCACTTCAAGTTTCCGAGAGAAAGAAGCTCGGGATTCTGCACTCTTCGGTGCGGAGTGTTCGTATCTACTTCGAAGCGCCACACGCCTAAGGTTAATTAGAACTGCCAGTTATTTTTTTTTAAACATTCCGATGATCAAAAGATGGTGAGTCAGCGTCAAAACTACCTTTCTATGACAGAAACCCGAAACTCGGAAATTTGTCATTCTGCTTTGCTATAGCAAGGCAAATGTTAGTCTTTCAAAAAAGCCACTTTGTGAATACTTGCCCAATCGATTGGAAAACAGCGTCATGTTGTTTGAAGCAGTTATAATAGTGGGGATCTCTTTAAGTTTCTCGATTGCACCTCAAGTTTCCGAGAAAAAGAGCTCGGCATTCTGCACTCTTCGGTGCAGAGTGTTCGTATCTACTTGGAAGCGCCACACGCTCACGGTTAGTTCAAATTGCCAGTTACTTCTCTTGGAACATTCCGGTGATCAGAAGATGGTGAGTCAGCGTCAAAACAATTTTTTTATTGCAGAGACCCGGAACTCGAAAATTTGTCATTCTGCCTTGCTCGAGGCCTTGCTATAGCAAGGCAAACTCGAAGGCAAATATTTGTCTTTCAAAAAAGCCACTTCGTTAATAATTGTCCAATCGATTGGAAAACAGTGTCATGTTGTTTGAAGTAGTAATAATAGTGAGGATCTCTCAAAGTTTCTCGATTGCACTTCAAGTTTCCGAGAGAAAGAAGCTCGGGATTCTGCACTCTTCGGTGCGGAGTGTTCGTATCTACTTCGAAGCGCCACATGCCTAAGGTTAATTAGAACTGCCAGTTATTTTTTTTGAAACATTCCGATGATCAAAAGATGGTGAGTCAGCGTCAAAACTACCTTTCTATGACAGAAACCCGAAACTCGGAAATTTGTCATTCTGCTTTGCTATAGCAAGGCAAATGTTTGTCTTTCAAAAAAGCCACTTTGTGAATATTTCTCCAATCGATTGGAAAAATGTGTCATGTTGTTTGAAGCAGTAAAAAAAAATGAGGATCTCTAAAAATTTCTCGATTGCACTTCAAGTTTCCGGGGAAAAAAGCTCGGCATTCTGCACTCTTCTGTGCGGAGTGTTCGTATCTACTTTGAAGCGCCACACGCCTAAGGTTATTTTATATTGCCAGTTACTTCTCTTGAAACATTCCGGTGATCAAAAGATGGTGAGTCAGCATCAAAACAACCTTCTCATGGCAGAAACTCAAAACCCTCAAAATTTCTCATTCTGCCTTTAGATAGTAAGACAAATAATTGTCTTTCTAAAAAGCCACTTTGTGAATGATTGCCCAATCGATTGGAAAACAGTGTCATGTTGTTTGAAGTAGTAATAATAGTGAGGATCTCTCAAAGTTTCTCGATTGCACTTCAAGTTTCCGAGAGAAAGAAGCTCGGGATTCTGCACTCTTCGGTGCGGAGTGTTCGTATCTACTTCGAAGCGCCACGTGCCTAAGGTTAATTAGAACTGCCAGTTATTTTTTTTGAAACACTCCGATGATCAAAAGATGGTGAGTCAGCGTCAAAACTACCTTTCTATGACAGAAACCCGAAACTCGGAAATTTGTCATTCTGCTTTGCTATAGCAAGGCAAATGTTTGTCTTTCAAAAAAGCCACTTTGTGAATATTTCTCCAATCGATTGGAAAAATGTGTCATGTTGTTTGAAGCAGTAAAAAAAATGAGGATCTCTAAAAATTTCTCGATTGCACTTCAAGTTTCCGGGGAAAAAAGGTCGGCATTCTGCACTCTTCTGTGCGGAGTGTTCGTATCTACTTGGAAGCAACACACGCCCAAGGTTAGTTCAAATTGCCAGTTACTTTTCTTGGAACATTCCGATGATCAAAAGATGGTGAGTCAGCGTCAAAACTACCTTTCTATGACAGAAACCCGAAACTCGGAAATTTGTCATTCTGCTTTGCTATAGCAAGGCAAATGTTTGTCTTTCAAAAAAGCCACTTTGTGAATATTTCTCCAATCGATTGGAAAAATGTGTCATGTTGTTTGAAGCAGTAAAAAAAATGAGGATCTCTGAAAATTTCTCGATTGCACTTCAAGTTTCCGGGGAAAAAAGGTCCGCATTCTGCACTCTTCTGTGCGGAGTGTTCGTATCTACTTGGAAGCAACACACGCCCAAGGTTAGTTCAAATTGCCAGTTACTCCTCTTGAAACATTCCGGTGATCAAAAGATGGTGAGTCAGCGTCAACCTTTTTATGACAGAAACCCGAAACTCGGAAATTGGTCATTCTGCCTTGCTATAGCAAGGCAAATGTTAGTCTTTCAAAAAAGCCACTTTGTGAATACTTGCCCAATCGATTGGAAAACAGCGTCATGTTGTTTGAAGCAGTAATAATAGTGGGGATCTCTTTAAGTTTCTCGATTGCACCTCAAGTTTCCGAGAAAAAGAGCTCGGCATTCTGCACTCTTCGGTGCAGAGTGTTCGTATCTACTTGGAAGCGCCACACGCTCACGGTTAGTTCAAATTGCCAGTTACTTCTCTTGGAACATTCCGGTGATCAGAAGATGGTGAGTCAGCGTCAAAACAATTTTTTTATTGCAGAGACCCGGAACTCGAAAATTTGTCATTCTGCCTTGCTCGAGGCCTTGCTATAGCAAGGCAAACTCGAAGGCAAATATTTGTCTTTCAAAAAAGCCACTTCGTTAATAATTGTCCAATCGATTGGAAAACAGTGTCATGTTGTTTGAAGTAGTAATAATAGTGAGGATCTCTCAAAGTTTCTCGATTGCACTTCAAGTTTCCGAGAGAAAGAAGCTCGGGATTCTGCACTCTTCGGTGCGGAGTGTTCGTATCTACTTCGAAGCGCCACACGCCTAAGGTTAATTAGAACTGCCAGTTATTTTTTTTGAAACATTCCGATGATCAAAAGATGGTGAGTCAGCGTCAAAACTACCTTTCTATGACAGAAACCCGAAACTCGGAAATTTGTCATTCTGCTTTGCTATAGCAAGGCAAATGTTTGTCTTTCAAAAAAGCCACTTTGTGAATATTTCTCCAATCGATTGGAAAAATGTGTCATGTTGTTTGAAGCAGTAAAAAAAATGAGGATCTCTAAAAATTTCTCGATTGCACTTCAAGTTTCCGGGGAAAAAAGCTCGGCATTCTGCACTCTTCTGTGCGGAGTGTTCGTATCTACTTTGAAGCGCCACACGCCTAAGGTTATTTTATATTGCCAGTTACTTCTCTTGAAACATTCCGGTGATCAAAAGATGGTGAGTCAGCATCAAAACAACCTTCTCATGGCAGAAACTCAAAACCCTCAAAATTTCTCATTCTGCCTTTAGATAGTAAGACAAATAATTGTCTTTCTAAAAAGCCACTTTGTGAATGATTGCCCAATCGATTGGAAAACAGTGTCATGTTGTTTGAAGTAGTAATAATAGTGAGGATCTCTCAAAGTTTCTCGATTGCACTTCAAGTTTCCGAGAGAAAGAAGCTCGGGATTCTGCACTCTTCGGTGCGGAGTGTTCGTATCTACTTCGAAGCGCCACACGCCTAAGGTTAATTAGAACTGCCAGTTATTTTTTTTTAAACATTCCGATGATCAAAAGATGGTGAGTCAGCGTCAAAACTACCTTTCTATGACAGAAACCCGAAACTCGGAAATTTGTCATTCTGCTTTGCTATAGCAAGGCAAATGTTAGTCTTTCAAAAAAGCCACTTTGTGAATACTTGCCCAATCGATTGGAAAACAGCGTCATGTTGTTTGAAGCAGTTATAATAGTGGGGATCTCTTTAAGTTTCTCGATTGCACCTCAAGTTTCCGAGAAAAAGAGCTCGGCATTCTGCACTCTTCGGTGCAGAGTGTTCGTATCTACTTGGAAGCGCCACACGCTCACGGTTAGTTCAAATTGCCAGTTACTTCTCTTGGAACATTCCGGTGATCAGAAGATGGTGAGTCAGCGTCAAAACAATTTTTTTATTGCAGAGACCCGGAACTCGAAAATTTGTCATTCTGCCTTGCTCGAGGCCTTGCTATAGCAAGGCAAACTCGAAGGCAAATATTTGTCTTTCAAAAAAGCCACTTCGTTAATAATTGTCCAATCGATTGGAAAACAGTGTCATGTTGTTTGAAGTAGTAATAATAGTGAGGATCTCTCAAAGTTTCTCGATTGCACTTCAAGTTTCCGAGAGAAAGAAGCTCGGGATTCTGCACTCTTCGGTGCGGAGTGTTCGTATCTACTTCGAAGCGCCACACGCCTAAGGTTAATTAGAACTGCCAGTTATTTTTTTTGAAACATTCCGATGATCAAAAGATGGTGAGTCAGCGTCAAAACTACCTTTCTATGACAGAAACCCGAAACTCGGAAATTTGTCATTCTGCTTTGCTATAGCAAGGCAAATGTTTGTCTTTCAAAAAAGCCACTTTGTGAATATTTCTCCAATCGATTGGAAAAATGTGTCATGTTGTTTGAAGCAGTAAAAAAAAATGAGGATCTCTAAAAATTTCTCGATTGCACTTCAAGTTTCCGGGGAAAAAAGCTCGGCATTCTGCACTCTTCTGTGCGGAGTGTTCGTATCTACTTTGAAGCGCCACACGCCTAAGGTTATTTTATATTGCCAGTTACTTCTCTTGAAACATTCCGGTGATCAAAAGATGGTGAGTCAGCATCAAAACAACCTTCTCATGGCAGAAACTCAAAACCCTCAAAATTTCTCATTCTGCCTTTAGATAGTAAGACAAATAATTGTCTTTCTAAAAAGCCACTTTGTGAATGATTGCCCAATCGATTGGAAAACAGTGTCATGTTGTTTGAAGTAGTAATAATAGTGAGGATCTCTCAAAGTTTCTCGATTGCACTTCAAGTTTCCGAGAGAAAGAAGCTCGGGATTCTGCACTCTTCGGTGCGGAGTGTTCGTATCTACTTCGAAGCGCCACGTGCCTAAGGTTAATTAGAACTGCCAGTTATTTTTTTTGAAACACTCCGATGATCAAAAGATGGTGAGTCAGCGTCAAAACTACCTTTCTATGACAGAAACCCGAAACTCGGAAATTTGTCATTCTGCTTTGCTATAGCAAGGCAAATTGTCTTTCAAAAAAGCCACTTTGTGAATATTTCTCCAATCGATTGGAAAAATGTGTCATGTTGTTTGAAGCAGTAAAAAAAATGAGGATCTCTAAAAATTTCTCGATTGCACTTCAAGTTTCCGGGGAAAAAAGGTCGGCATTCTGCACTCTTCTGTGCGGAGTGTTCGTATCTACTTGGAAGCAACACACGCCCAAGGTTAGTTCAAATTGCCAGTTACTTTTCTTGGAACATTCCGATGATCAAAAGATGGTGAGTCAGCGTCAAAACTACCTTTCTATGACAGAAACCCGAAACTCGGAAATTTGTCATTCTGCTTTGCTATAGCAAGGCAAATGTTTGTCTTTCAAAAAAGCCACTTTGTGAATATTTCTCCAATCGATTGGAAAAATGTGTCATGTTGTTTGAAGCAGTAAAAAAAATGAGGATCTCTGAAAATTTCTCGATTGCACTTCAAGTTTCCGGGGAAAAAAGGTCCGCATTCTGCACTCTTCTGTGCGGAGTGTTCGTATCTACTTGGAAGCAACACACGCCCAAGGTTAGTTCAAATTGCCAGTTACTCCTCTTGAAACATTCCGGTGATCAAAAGATGGTGAGTCAGCGTCAACCTTTTTATGACAGAAACCCGAAACTCGGAAATTGGTCATTCTGCCTTGCTATAGCAAGGCAAATGTTAGTCTTTCAAAAAAGCCACTTTGTGAATACTTGCCCAATCGATTGGAAAACAGCGTCATGTTGTTTGAAGCAGTAATAATAGTGGGGATCTCTTTAAGTTTCTCGATTGCACCTCAAGTTTCCGAGAAAAAGAGCTCGGCATTCTGCACTCTTCGGTGCAGAGTGTTCGTATCTACTTGGAAGCGCCACACGCTCACGGTTAGTTCAAATTGCCAGTTACTTCTCTTGGAACATTCCGGTGATCAGAAGATGGTGAGTCAGCGTCAAAACAATTTTTTTATTGCAGAGACCCGGAACTCGAAAATTTGTCATTCTGCCTTGCTCGAGGCCTTGCTATAGCAAGGCAAACTCGAAGGCAAATATTTGTCTTTCAAAAAAGCCACTTCGTTAATAATTGTCCAATCGATTGGAAAACAGTGTCATGTTGTTTGAAGTAGTAATAATAGTGAGGATCTCTCAAAGTTTCTCGATTGCACTTCAAGTTTCCGAGAGAAAGAAGCTCGGGATTCTGCACTCTTCGGTGCGGAGTGTTCGTATCTACTTCGAAGCGCCACACGCCTAAGGTTAATTAGAACTGCCAGTTATTTTTTTTGAAACATTCCGATGATCAAAAGATGGTGAGTCAGCGTCAAAACTACCTTTCTATGACAGAAACCCGAAACTCGGAAATTTGTCATTCTGCTTTGCTATAGCAAGGCAAATGTTTGTCTTTCAAAAAAGCCACTTTGTGAATATTTCTCCAATCGATTGGAAAAATGTGTCATGTTGTTTGAAGCAGTAAAAAAAATGAGGATCTCTAAAAATTTCTCGATTGCACTTCAAGTTTCCGGGGAAAAAAGCTCGGCATTCTGCACTCTTCTGTGCGGAGTGTTCGTATCTACTTTGAAGCGCCACACGCCTAAGGTTATTTTATATTGCCAGTTACTTCTCTTGAAACATTCCGGTGATCAAAAGATGGTGAGTCAGCATCAAAACAACCTTCTCATGGCAGAAACTCAAAACCCTCAAAATTTCTCATTCTGCCTTTAGATAGTAAGACAAATAATTGTCTTTCTAAAAAGCCACTTTGTGAATGATTGCCCAATCGATTGGAAAACAGTGTCATGTTGTTTGAAGTAGTAATAATAGTGAGGATCTCTCAAAGTTTCTCGATTGCACTTCAAGTTTCCGAGAGAAAGAAGCTCGGGATTCTGCACTCTTCGGTGCGGAGTGTTCGTATCTACTTCGAAGCGCCACACGCCTAAGGTTAATTAGAACTGCCAGTTATTTTTTTTTAAACATTCCGATGATCAAAAGATGGTGAGTCAGCGTCAAAACTACCTTTCTATGACAGAAACCCGAAACTCGGAAATTTGTCATTCTGCTTTGCTATAGCAAGGCAAATGTTAGTCTTTCAAAAAAGCCACTTTGTGAATACTTGCCCAATCGATTGGAAAACAGCGTCATGTTGTTTGAAGCAGTTATAATAGTGGGGATCTCTTTAAGTTTCTCGATTGCACCTCAAGTTTCCGAGAAAAAGAGCTCGGCATTCTGCACTCTTCGGTGCAGAGTGTTCGTATCTACTTGGAAGCGCCACACGCTCACGGTTAGTTCAAATTGCCAGTTACTTCTCTTGGAACATTCCGGTGATCAGAAGATGGTGAGTCAGCGTCAAAACAATTTTTTTATTGCAGAGACCCGGAACTCGAAAATTTGTCATTCTGCCTTGCTCGAGGCCTTGCTATAGCAAGGCAAACTCGAAGGCAAATATTTGTCTTTCAAAAAAGCCACTTCGTTAATAATTGTCCAATCGATTGGAAAACAGTGTCATGTTGTTTGAAGTAGTAATAATAGTGAGGATCTCTCAAAGTTTCTCGATTGCACTTCAAGTTTCCGAGAGAAAGAAGCTCGGGATTCTGCACTCTTCGGTGCGGAGTGTTCGTATCTACTTCGAAGCGCCACACGCCTAAGGTTAATTAGAACTGCCAGTTATTTTTTTTGAAACATTCCGATGATCAAAAGATGGTGAGTCAGCGTCAAAACTACCTTTCTATGACAGAAACCCGAAACTCGGAAATTTGTCATTCTGCTTTGCTATAGCAAGGCAAATGTTTGTCTTTCAAAAAAGCCACTTTGTGAATATTTCTCCAATCGATTGGAAAAATGTGTCATGTTGTTTGAAGCAGTAAAAAAAAATGAGGATCTCTAAAAATTTCTCGATTGCACTTCAAGTTTCCGGGGAAAAAAGCTCGGCATTCTGCACTCTTCTGTGCGGAGTGTTCGTATCTACTTTGAAGCGCCACACGCCTAAGGTTATTTTATATTGCCAGTTACTTCTCTTGAAACATTCCGGTGATCAAAAGATGGTGAGTCAGCATCAAAACAACCTTCTCATGGCAGAAACTCAAAACCCTCAAAATTTCTCATTCTGCCTTTAGATAGTTAGACAAATAATTGTCTTTCTAAAAAGCCACTTTGTGAATGATTGCCCAATCGATTGGAAAACAGTGTCATGTTGTTTGAAGTAGTAATAATAGTGAGGATCTCTCAAAGTTTCTCGATTGCACTTCAAGTTTCCGAGAGAAAGAAGCTCGGGATTCTGCACTCTTCGGTGCGGAGTGTTCGTATCTACTTCGAAGCGCCACACGCCTAAGGTTAATTAGAACTGCCAGTTATTTTTTTTGAAACATTCCGATGATCAAAAGATGGTGAGTCAGCGTCAAAACTACCTTTCTATGACAGAAACCCGAAACTCGGAAATTTGTCATTCTGCTTTGCTATAGCAAGGCAAATGTTTGTCTTTCAAAAAAGCCACTTTGTGAATATTTCTCCAATCGATTGGAAAAATGTGTCATGTTGTTTGAAGCAGTAAAAAAAATGAGGATCTCTAAAAATTTCTCGATTGCACTTCAAGTTTCCGGGGAAAAAAGGTCGGCATTCTGCACTCTTCTGTGCGGAGTGTTCGTATCTACTTGGAAGCAACACACGCCCAAGGTTAGTTCAAATTGCCAGTTACTTTTCTTGGAACATTCCGATGATCAAAAGATGGTGAGTCAGCGTCAAAACTACCTTTCTATGACAGAAACCCGAACCTCGGAAATTGGTCATTCTGCCTTGCTATAGCAAGGCAAATGTTAGTCTTTCAAAAAAGCCACTTTGTGAATAATTGCCCAATCGATTGGAAAACAGCGTCATGTTGTTTGAAGCAGTAATAATAGTGGGGATCTCTTTAAGTTTCTCGATTGCACCTCAAGTTTCCGAGAAAAAGAGCTCGGCATTCTGCACTCTTCTGTGCGGAGTGTTCGTATCTACTTCAAAGCGCCACACGCCTAATGGCGTTTTCCACTGGGAGTTTCAGTGCGCACTTTTTGCACCGAGGCAGTGGACTCGTTTTCCACTGGCGAGAGTGCATCGTACCAAATTAAAAGTGTACGTTCCACTGGAAAGATGAGCTTGCATTAAATGCGCATTTTTCACACGACCTCTGGGAGCTCGTGCGTCCAGTGCAGTGCAATGCAATATGGCGTCAATTCGAAGTAAACAGAGTAAACTGCAGTTTAAATTAGCAATTGATCAATTTGTTGGGGAGTTTGTAGAGTCCAGCGATTGTTCGGACTCGGACATAGAAATTATTGCACTGATGAAGAAACACAAAAAAGTGAAACCCAAAATTCACAACTTTATTGAACATGTTGCTCATAAATTTTCGGATTTAGTTCATTATTTTGGTTTGGTTTTATTTTTAATTGTAAGAAAATTACTTCATCTTCCAATTTAAACCGAATTTTCGAGTGGGAAAAGGCACTTGCGCCAAATTGTCGCAAGTGCACGCTGCATCATATTCCACTGAATTTTAACCCATCGCGCACTCCGGCGCATGAGGGTGGTTCCAATGCAAAGCTCGTGGAGTGCGTGACGTCATTGCACTTCCACGATTTGCACAAAAGTGCAAGCCAGTGGAAAACGCTATAAGGTTAGTTTAAATTGCCAGCGAGATTGCCAGTTACTTCTCTTGAAACATTCCGGTGATCAAAAGATGGTGAGTCAGCGTCAAAACAACCTTTCACCGGCAGAAATCCGAAACTCAAGAATTTGTCTATTATAGCAAGGCAAATGTTTGTCTTTCAAAAAAGCCACTTTGTAATAATTGCCCAATCGATTGGGAAATAGTGTTATGTTGTTTGAAGCAGTAATAATAGTGAGGATCTCTTAAAGTTTCTCGATTGCACTTCAAGTTGCCGTGAATAAGAAGCTCGGCATTCTGCACTCTTCTGTGCGGAGTGTTCGTATCTACTTGGAAGCGCCACACGTCTAAGGTTAGTTTAAATTGCCAGTTACTTCTCGTGGAACATCCCGGTGATCAAAAGATGGTGAGTCAGCATCAAAACAACCTTTCACTGGCAGAAACCCGAAACTCGAGATTTTTTCATTCTGCCTTGCTATAGCAAGGCAAATGTTTGTGTTTCAAAAAAGCAACTTTGTTAATAATTGTCCAATCGATTGGAAAACAGTGTCATGTTGTTTGAAGCAGTTATAATAGTAAGGATCTCTCAAAGTTCCTCGATTGCACTCCAAGTTTCCGAGAAAAAGAGCTTGGGATTCTGCACTCTTCGGTGCAGAGTGTTCGTATCTACTTCGAAGCGCCACACGCCTAAGGTTAATTAAAACTGCCAGTTATTTTTTTTGAAACATTCCGATGATCAAAAGATGGTGAGTCAGCGTCAAAACTATCTTTTCATGGCAGAGACCCGGACGTCGAAAATTTGTCATTCTGCCTTGCTATAGCAAGGCAAATGTTTGTGTTTCAAAAAAGCAACTTTGTTAATAATTGTCCAATCGATTGGAAAACAGTGTCATGTTGTTTGAAGCAGTGATAATAGTGAGGATCTCTCAAAGTTTCTCGATTGCACTCCAAGTTTCCGAGGAAAAAAGCTCGGCTTTCTGTACTCTTCTGTGCGGAGTGTTCGTATCTACTTGGAAGCGCTACACGCTCAAGGTTAGTTCAAATTGCCAGTTACTTCACTTGGAACATTCCGGTGATCAAAAGATGGTGAGTCAGCGTCAAAACAATTTTTTTATGGCAGAGACCCGGAACTCGAAAATTTGTCATTCTGCCTTGCTATAGCAAGGCAAATATTTGTCTTTCAAAAAAGCCACTTCGTTAATAATTGTCCAATCGATTGGAAAACAGTGTCATGTTGTTTGAAGCAGTAATAATAGTGATGATCTCTCAAAGTTTCTCGATTGCACTTCAAGTTTCCGAGAAAAAGAAGCTCGGCATTCTGCACTCTTCTGTGCGGAGTGTTCGTATCTACTTTGAAGCGCCACACGCCTAAGGTTATTTTAAATTGCCAGTTACTTCTCTTGAAACATTCCGGTGATCAAAAGATGGTGAGTCAGTTTCAAAACAACCTTCTAATGGCAGAAACCCAAAACCCTCAAAATTTCTCATTCTGCCTTGCTATACCTACCAAGGCAAATGTTTGTCTTTCAAAAAAGCCACTTTGTTAATAATTGCCCAATCGATTGGAAAACAGTGTCATGTTTTGAAGCAGTACTATAGTGAGGATCTCTCAAAGCTACTCGATTGCACTTCAATATGCCGAGAAAAAGAGCTCGGCATTCTGCACTCTTCTGTGCGGAGTGTTCGTATCTACTTTGAAGCGCCACACGCCTAAGGTTAGTTTAAATTGCCAGTTACTTCTCTTGAAACATTTCGGTGATCAAAAGATGGTGAGTCAGCATCAAAACAACCTTCTTATGGCAGAAACCCAAAACTCTCAAAATTTCTCATTCTGCCTTTAAATAGTAAGACAAATAATTGTCTTTCTAAAAAGCCACTTTGTGAATGATTGCCCAATCGATTGGAAAACAGTGTCATGTTGTTTGAAGCAGTAATAATAGTAAGGATCTCTCAAAGTTTCTCGATTGGACTCAAAGTTTCCGAGAAAAAGAGTTCGGCATTCTGCACTCTTCAGAAAGTGCAGTGCAGTGGCGTTAACTAGCCCATTTGAACAGCCAGATACCTACAGACCAAAAATGCCCCGCAAATGAACATTTTTGGGGAAAATGAGCAGTATGTTTGTGTGAATTGTACAGGTTGAAAAGGCGGTCAAATATTTGTAGGTACAGGTGGTTGCGGGTATCCGCGGGTACCCGGCTGATCTGGCTTCTGGCTTGTTCATTGGTTTTCACCTCAAAAGTCCAGCAATCGATATTTTTCAACGATCTATTGCGGTCTAAATACTCTGCTAGAAGCTCAATATGTTGGAACCATGCTACCGCTTGTTGAGGATTCGTTCATTACTCGTCCTTCGTCGATTGTTGGCACTACAGATAAAAATGCTGTATAAAAAAATAACAAATACAGCTCTCTTTAATTCGAAAAGACGTTATTTTTCCTACAAGTTTCGGCATCAACGGTCTTTTGAATGGTCTCAACCTGAATTACTCTCATGGTTGTAGACTTTTCGACGTCTGACCGCCAACCGCCAACGTCACAACTCCTATTCTCTTTCCTACGTTGTTTTGCCTCTTCTTACGTTGTCTTACCTACCTGTACCTAACTCTAGATGGGAACGTGGTCTTGGGTCTTGGGGGCCTGAAGGCACGTTCGGGGAGCCTGGTTGGCTATTTTTTTGCGTTTGGTAGTCTCTGCAGCCGTAATTCGGCTGAACACAACGTCAGGCATCCAAAAAAGGGATTGATCCCAATGTTCATATCCAACGGTACCTATCTTCTAAGTTGGAAATTATTTGCGCTATCGGTAACGACCCGTTCCCGTTGCAACATAATTATGTCATGTCGTTGTCGTTTCCATGTTTTATGGGCTATTTTATTTGAAATTCATGTTCTCAATTGTATTCTCACCCGTTGTACCTAGTGTTCGAACAATTTTTCACTGTCGATTGCGTGTGGATTGTTTCTAGGCAAGTACAAACATAAAATTCAAAGGTTAAATAAAATGTGATTTGCATAATATACGAAAAAAAGTGACATCAAAATAACATAACAAAACAGAAGCACATGAATCCCGGCGGTAGCTTGGTGGGCTCCGTCTCTGGCTTCAAACCCAGAGGCCCGGAGTTCAAATCCCGCTGAGGCAGGTGGCAGGCGCTCTCAAGTACCGGCGCCGGCGTGAAGCTACTAACCGAGCGGTCACGTCAAGGGGGAAAGGGTGAAACGGAGGAAGTCACCTCAATGGCGCTAATGATGCTAGTACTTGATGCGTCTCTAAACATCCAATTGAAAAAAAAAACACATGGAAATGGCAGATTATTTATTTGCAGATGTAAAACTCAACGAAAAGCATCGACGAACTTGCGAACATAGTTGACTAATATCGCTTTTATCCCATAAACAAGTTGAACAAATCTCAAGGTGTAGGTACCTAATGGTCCCGGTTATGGTCACCTCAAGACAACCCCCTTTATTTCTCATAACGGTGAAAATTGAAGCTTTACGCGGATAAAAACAATGGGTAGTGATTATAAAAAATATGCATAAGCATTTGCTTAGATTTTTGAGGAATTGCTTAGCAGACTTTCTCTTGCAACGCCCATGAAATCCAAGCAAATGCTTATGCTTATTTTTTATTAATACTACCTACCTATTATCTGTCACGTTGGATGGTCCATTAAGTCCTCGTTCTCTCGTTCATTATTAAAAAAATTAACTTGTGCACTGAATTCTCCACTGACTTTCAAATGATTTTAGGTCGGAAAACACGTTCGCACATTAAAACCAATCGGTACCTTCAGCGGTCTTGGCATGTTTCAACATGTGCGTTTTCAAATTGACCTTGCATTTGGATTTATATAAACATTTTGCACATTGAAACCAATCGATGTCTTCAGCGGCAGCATGTTTCAACATGTGTATTTTCACATTAGCCTTCGTGTTGGTTTCATATGAACACTCAGCGCTTCGGAACCAACCGATGTCTTCAGCGCCAGCATGTTTCAACATGTGCTGTTTCAAACTGTTCTTGTATCTGGTCTTGAACGAACACCTCGCACACTGAAACCAATCGATGTCTTCAGCGGCAGCATGTTTCAACATGTGTTTTTTCAAAGTGGCCTTCAAGTTGGTTTTGAATGAACACTTCACACACTGAAACCAAACAAGGTCTTCAGCGGCAGCATGTTTCAACCTTGTGTGTTTGTTTAAAGAGCACTTGTGTTTGGTCTTGAATGAACACTTCGTACATTGAAACCAAACGATGTCTTCAGCAGCAGCATGTGTCAGCATGTGACTCTTCAAATCGCTCTTTTGTTTGGATTTATGGGAACACTTCGCACATCGGAACCAAACGATGTCTTCAGCGGCAGCATGTTTCAACATGTGTTTTTTCAAGTTCCATTTCCGGTGTGTCTCATACGGACAATTTGAACATTGAAATCGTTCAATTTTACCGAAGTCAACTACTGCACTGGCATTTGGTGGTGTTGCAAGTTCCTCTCCCGATCGATGGGAATCCGTGTGTTTCACCAGAACCAAACCAGAATCGCACCCGAGTCGGCAGCAATCGCAAGTGAATTTATGAACTTCAGTGCAAAACGAGCCACGTTCGGTGTCGCCATCGATTCTGCAGTGATGTTTGTGTTTGCAGTGTTCGTACAAATCCCAATTGTGATAGCCTTTGAATTCGCAGCAAATGCATGAAACCAACTCCGGCTCAACGATGGCATGGAACAGTTTTGCCGCGTAAACATTTCTATGCGCTCTTTGAACGTGGTGTTCCAGTTGAATCTTCAGTTCAAACTCATATGAACATTGCTGACACCGATGCATCTCCACAACTGATGCATTGGTAACCTCGCTGACGACCTGGAGCCTGGAATAACCATTATCAGTGACTACTGAGTAGGTATACTGAATGGGCGGTTCCCATTTAAAACATTTGTGTCGGTTTGTGTCAGCTTGTGTCAGCTTGTGTCGATGGAACAAAGGAACACAGATCAAATGGAACGCGTTTGTGTCGACTTGTGTCGCTGAATGGAAAGCGCCCAATGTAGTGTATTTTGTTACACAGGTACCAACATACCTTGGAGTTGAATCCCGTTCTGACTTGCAGCAGTCCTGGTGAATATTAGAAACTCTTATCATCAATGCTTATCACCTATAGGTAGGTAGCTACTTCTACTTATTAAGGTACGGGACGCTAGATGTACGACAAAACGGCCACCATTACACCATTTTGTACCTAACAGCTACTGCGCACCTTTGTGCTCACCCTTACCACCATCATTGCTGCGCACGCAGGAAACAAACAGCTAGCGAGCGACCGAAAAAGTTTCCATGAAATACCTATAGGCAAGTCGTATCCTACTCTGTTTAAAGTGCGATTCATAACTCGATTTTAATCGCAGTTTTAGTCGGATCGATCGTAAGCATATTCCTTCTGTCAATTATAACTTGATCGCAACGATCACATCTGTCGGAAGCAAGGCATGATGGAGGGAGAAAACCTAAAGTGCAGTGCAGTGGCGTTGACTAGCCCATTTGAACAGGCAGGTACCTACCTACAGACCAAAAAGGCGCCGCAAATGAACATTTTTTGGGAAAATGAGCATAATCAGTTCGTGTGAACTGTAGGCTGTAGGTACAGGTTGAAAAGGCGCCCGCCGTTTCGGTCAAATATTTGTTCGTAGGTACAGGTGGGTGCGGGTATACGCGGGTACCCGGCTGATTTCTTCATGCACAGCATGTTCATACTTAGGTACATGTTGTGCTTTTTTAAACATGACTTTTTTAATCCCAGTAAAAACACTGTTTGCTCTAAAACCGCAGTTTTCTTCGTTCGCAGAATGTTTCAAAATGTGTGATTTCAAATTTCGCTTCTGTTTAGCTCGGTGCGGACAATAGTAGCACTGGAACCAGTTGACTTCTTCATCAGTAGCACGTTGTGATATGTTGTGTTCTATCAATCGTGACTTTTGTTTATGAACAATGATTGCACTGGAAGCAACTGATTTCTTCGTTCACATCATGTTGCAACATGATGTGCTTTCTCAAATATCCCTTTTGTTTGGCTCGGTACGAATAATGGTTGCACTGGAACCATTTAGAAAGGCACCAAAGAAAACGTCTCCAACTACCTATAGAAGATCGTAGTGCAAAGCCAGTTTGCGAAAATATTCGAATTGGCCTATTATAACCGAGTCATATCCTTTTTAGACGAAAACCAACTCTTGAAAGATTTCCACTCGGATTTCCATCATAATATGGTTAATATAATATAGTATCATGGGTTTCCGTCCCAAACGAATCATACCTATCAACTGAAGTCGCCAGCGCCCTCGAGTTTATCTATGAAAGTCTTGACCAAAAAGACCACGTGTCAGCCATATTCTACGATCTAAGCCGCGCGTTATTTGATACGGTCAACCATCGCCTATTATGTGAAAAGCTTTTCCCGATCGGAATACGCGACCCGGCGGCATTGAACTGGATGAAAACATCTCTAAACAATAGGACACAGAAGGTGGTGATTGGCGACAGCATTTCCGAAGCTGGGGGGCTTCCGGCTGGCCTGCCTCAGGGCTCGGTTTTGTCGCCCCTGCTGTTTCTAATATTCATGAATGACATAGACACCGGCCGGCAGGATGGTCGTCTACGCGGATGATATCAATGTCGTTTTTTCGGACTCTGAAGCTGAGAACCTGCCGTCTGTCGGCACTTCCCTTTCTGATCGAATCATGACCAGGTTTGAGGACGCAACGCAATGATCCCGGACATAGACAAGACCTGGTAGTAGGGTAGACTGGAGGAATGGCGGCCCCTCAAGGACTTTTGAGCTTTGTACCTAAACTAAAGCTTCGATTGTAATTTCTGAGGTGTCAAAATGAAGCCGAAGGTCTATTGCAGCAAATGATTGTATATTTGAATCAAAATACCAATACAAAAATATGTGAAGTAATTTATGAAAAAAAAAGTAGATTGGCCGGTATTGCGTGCTTTCCACCTAGCCTCAAGTTCGGTACACCTTCCATTTACGCATGTGCGGGTTCCAAACGGTGCTTTCCATCTACGTATTTCTACTCGGTTCTGCGCCGTTCATTGGATCACGTAAAATTTTGTGCCACACCATGGAACATGTGCCGTCTGGTGGTATTTGTACCGTCTAGGTGGAAAGCACCCATTGCTCTTGCTTGTGGAGAATCACAGCAACGGTCGCCATTACCCCACTTATGTTATATGCAATAATGACATACAAAGGGCTTAGTGCCGAAGTTTATACAAGCTTTGTGGGCCCATCCTTTACATAAAGTGCATCAAATACAGAGCTCATGATTTTTTCTAAATTCTCCGCAAATTATGCACAAGTCATCATTGGGTTCGTTTCCATCATCGCTGTCAATATCTTTGGTTTGTTCATCTGTGTCATTTGGAGAATCTTCTTGTATTACACAGACTTTTTGGTCCTTTTGGATTTTTCCCGAGGCTTCACTGGTTTTGTTTTGTAGCGGCCGGCCGGCATTACCCGGAATGTAAATTTTTTGTTCTTCAAACGCTGATCAGACTAACTGATTGACGTTTAGGATTTATTTCAGTTTGTGAGATCGATAGAACAGAGATTACTGATTGTTTAGAAGAAATTGTCATTCTACAAACAAATTCAAAATTGGACACGTACCTTCAAGTGTTGGCAATTTTTATAGCGATCGAGAACAAGGAAAAACCAAACTGATCGTCTGTCAACTTGTCGGATCATGTAGGACTCTGTAATTTCTCCCAAGTACTTCGCACCAGTACTAGTAGATGGCGATACTAGTTTGAACGTCTAAATAATACAAATAATAATAATAATAATATACTAAGTGACAAACAGAGGGAGGCCAGTTTTCCCCCAGTCTACCCTATTCATTTCCTCCCCAAAAATATCCCTTTCGATCATATACATATCTCATAAGAATACACCAACAGTCCATCAAACAGATAGGAACCGTGAGTTTCTTGGGTATAAAGCTTGACCACAAACTAACGTGGAAAAATCACACAGCAGAGGTTGCGAAAAAGTTGAGTTCAACCACCTTTATCATAAAACCCTTAAAAACATGCACGGTTTCGAATCAAATTATGAAAATTCTTTATTTTGGGTTGGTGCAATCCACCCTCTTATATGGCCTGGAGTTCTGGGGAGGGTCCTATCATAGCCGCCAGATTTTCACAGCTCAAAAAAACTATTCGGCTAATCATGAGGGTCGGTGCAAGAGATCATTGCTGGCCTCTGTTCGTCGAACTTGGAGTCCTCACATTGCCCTCCTTATACGTCTTTCGTCTAGTGATGAGTGTAAAGCAAAACTAGCACATGTTTACAAAGAATGGGAGTGTACACGACCATTACAAAAGATCAGTAGACAACTTACATCAGCCTTACCTACTCACGTTTAACGGTGTCACAAAACTCCTTCACGTATAGGTAGGTATGGGTAGTAAACTTTTTAATAAAATGAAAGTACCAATAATCCAATAATCCAGAGGGCGTTCTACAACTAAAGGTGCGTTCAGTCAGCTTATTTAGTCGCTGTTTTAGTTTTAGTCGTTGTCGTAACAGAGAAGAGCGTTCATACAGCAAGATTTAGTCGTAAGAATTGACCAATAGGAGCTCGAATGATACTGCGCGAACCTTCATCTTCATACGGTCCGTGTTCATAATGGGTAGTATTAATATAAAATCTCTATTCACTATATATTTGACAATGTACTTACAATGGGGTCGACGTCCACCTACGTATTAATAAAATGCTGTTTATTATTATTATTATTATTATTATGTTTATTGAATTTCTTCATCCGTAGCTAGTTCCAACAGGTGTTGTTTCAAGCTTAAATTAAGCTTTGCTCGATACGAACAATGTTTGCACTGGAACCAGTTGATTTCATCATCCGCAGCGTGTTGCAACATGTGCGTTACAAATGTGACTTTCGCTTAGCTCGGTACGAGCAATGATTGCACTGGAACCATTCAATTTCTTCATCCGTAGCATATTTAAACAGGTGTTGTTTCAAATGTGAATTTTGTTTTGCCCGGAACGAACAATGTTTGCACTGGAATCAGTTGATTTTATCATCCGCAGCATGCTGCAACATGTGCGTTTTCAAAGATGATTTCTGTGTAGCTCGGTACGAACAATGGTTGCACTGGAACCATTCAATTTCTTCATCTGTAGCATGCTCGGTAGCATGTTTCATTAGGTGTTTGAAACTTAAATTTAGTTTCGCCCGATACGAACAATGTTTGCACTGGAACCAGTTGATTTTATCATCCGCAGCATGTTGCAACATGTGCCTTGCCAAATTTGACTTTTGCTTGGTTTGCTACGAACAGTGATTGCACTGGAACCAGTTGATTTCTTTCTCGAGTTTTTCATTCGTTCGAAACATGTTGTAACATGTGCTTTCTCAAATATCTCTTTTGTTTGGTTCGGAACAAACAATGCTCGCACTGGAACCATTCAATTTCTTCATCCGTAGCATGTTTCAACAGATGTTGCTTCAAACTTACATATTTTTTTGCTCGATACGAACAATGCTTGCACTGGAACCAGTTGATTTTATCATCCGCAGCAAGTGCCTTGTCAAATGTGACTTTCGCTTAGCTCGGTACGAACAACAGCACTGGAACCATTCAATTTCTTCATCCGTGGCATGTTTCAACAGGTGTTGTTGAAAAGTGAAATTTAGTTTCGCTCGATACGAACAATGATTGCACTGGAACCAGTTGATTTTATCATCTGCAGCATGTTGCAACATGTGCGTTAACAAATGTGACTTTTGCTTAGTTCGGTACGAACAATGATCGCACTGGAACCATTCAATTTCTTCATCCGGAGCATGTTTCAACAGGTGTCGTTTCAAATTTGATCTTCGTTTGGCTCGGTATGAACAATGGTTGCACTGGAACCAGTTGATGTCTTCATTCGCAGCATGTTTCAACATGTGCCTTTTCAAATATATCTTTAGTTTAGCTCGGTAAGAACAATGGTTGCACTGGAACCATTCAATTTCTTCATCCGTAACATGTTTCAACAGGTGTTGTTTAAAAGCGGAATTTAGTTTCGCTCGATACGAACAATGTTTGCACTGGAACCAGTTGATTTTATCATCCGCAGCATGTTGCAACATATGCGTTAACAAATGTGACTTTTGCTTAGTTCGGTACGAACAATGATCGCACTGGAACCATTCAATTTCTCCATCCGTAGCATGTTTCAACAGGTGTCGTTTCAAATTTAAACTTTGTTTGGCTCGGTATGAACAATGGTTGCACTGGAACCAGTTGATGTCTTCATTCGCAGCATGTTTCAACATGTGCCTTTCCAAATATATCTTTAGTTTAGCTCGGTAAGAACAATGGTTGCACTGGAACCATTCAATTTCTTCATCCGTAGCATGTTTCAACAGGTGTTGTTTCAAACTTGAATTTAGTTTTGCTCGGTACGAACAATGGTTGCACTGGAACCAATTGATTTATTTTGCAACATGTTCATTCATCATGTGCTTTTTGACGGCCTCTTTTGTGGTTTGTTGCGATTTTCCCGCCGCCTTATTTCCACATAAATCGTAATGTTTCACAAATGACAGACTCGAATCCACTGACGCTCGAATCCGACTGATATCTGCAGTAGCCACATAGGTATCTTCCAATTTCTTTTCGAAACGTTTTCGACTTCATTTTCATTGTCTCCGGTCGTTCCTAGTTTATGTACTTGTTTGCAATGTTCGTACAATCTGAACTGATAGTAGCTCTTATAGTCGCAGCAGATAATGCAAGGAAACTGTTGCGGTTCAACGACGGCATGAAACAGTTCGGCCGCATAAACATTTCTGTGATTCCTCTGGACGTGGTGATTGAGTTGGAAGACGGACTTAGTCCGATAGGAACATTGTGAACAGTAGTTGTACGTATTAAAACACAAAGGGGCAGGCGTACTTGTTATTATTCTCTACCAGCACATATATATCATACATCTATCCCCCGTCAGTTCTTGCCGCCATTCTGATCTAGCGCCCGCTTCGTGCTAGTTCGCCGTCGCTCTATGTGGTGTCGCCACATGCCGGTCGCCTCGTGCGTCCATAGGCGCACCATTGCTCCCGTCCATAGGCGTCGGTAACACGGCCCTCCTGACCTTTGGAAGTCCCTTTCCAAAAATCGAAGTTCGGCCGTAGGCTGTTTCTTAGGATTACCCAGCAGACTGGAGGGGTTAAACGAATAGTCAAATTAATAATTCTTAAAAAAAGAACGAATTTGTTTAACTGATGTTTCTCAATAAACAAACAAACAAAAATAAATCGCTACGTTAATTTCTCACATTAATTTCTCTGCACTACTCGGCAATCCTGACCTTAGATGTCCTCAGATAAATCAGGAGTAGTGTTTTTACAGAACTTCGGGTAAACAAATTCATGTGCAGAAGGAAGACGCACGTTAAACAAAACGAAACAAAAAGTTGGTTGTGTTGGACTTCAGCCATATCAACCTCAAAAAGTAAAAAGAGTTAACTTCAAACCTAATCTAATTAACCTCAAAGAAAATGAAAAAAAAATAAAAAAAAGAACCGAATACATCACCAGTGACCTGTGTTGGTTCTATGCCATATCAGATCGACTAGTTATTAACTTCGCACAGAGTTGTGTTGGAGCAACGCCATCTCAACCCAACGAAAGCAAAGAGTTGTGTTGGAGCAACGCCATCTCAACCCAAAGAAATCAAAGAGTTGTGTTGGAGCAACGCCATCTCAACATCTCCTTGCTACTTTCTGAGACCCTGTGAAAAAGAAAGAAAATTAATTCTGAAAAAGGGCAAAATTGATGGTTAATCACAATAAAAAAAATAAAAAAAAATACGTGAATGAGACCACAGTGATGAACAAACTAAGGAAACGTAACCCAGGGTTTAATATGCTCAGCCGCGTAAACACCTTTATACTTGATTCGGGAGCGCGTAGAGCCCTGAATTTCGGCCACTTCATATCTATCATTATCTTTGATGGCAGAAATTTCAAACGGACCTTTCCTGTGCCTGAGTTGACAAGCACTCTTTTTGCTTATGACCTTTACCGTTGCATTTAAAACACACAATGGGAGGTTTGAAAATTTGTTTGGTATTAGCGAATGAACTTGAGGGGAGTGGTTTATTTACACTGACGGTTTTTAGATAGCTAGCCAACTCAGCAGGGTTAGTGATATTTACTGCCCGGATAGTCAACTTCAGGGTATCATCTCCAATATCACTTACAATTAAGTTCACTTCGTCAGTACCTCTCAAATTGAGTTGCATTTTCCGAATGGCTGCTAATTTGCGAAAGCAAAATTCCAATAAATTTTCATCACGGTGGGGAGTTATCGACAGCATTTGTTTCATGAGAGCGTGCAAATCACGACTGGGTGGGAAAGTTTTAATGAGAAGTGCCTTCCACTCATTCCATGTGTGGAACATTCGGCAGAACCTTTTAATTTATTTATACACAAATGTTGCATATAGATATCATCCCAATGATAGATTCGTGCCAATGTCTCAATTTGTACAAGCCAGGCAATAACATCACCATCAATTGGATCAAAGTCCACAATGTCCTTATTTCTCGCAGTTACCATCAGTTTGCTATATCCTACGATACCTGATAGAGACAGCGGTTGCTGTACCTCATAACCTGACGGACGACTCTGATGAATGGTCTCACGGCTAGCTTCTGCCGAGTGTACCTGAGGTGGCAAATCTGGCAAACTCGGGGTCAGATGACACCCATCCTCAGCTCGGGTAGCTGCAGCCGGAGGGTGAGGCGTCGATGCAGCCGCCGGCGAGTCGCGTGGCTGTACATAGCTCCGGGGCAGCCCCGGGGGCGTCCAGGAGTGTCGTTTATGAACACGACCGTGTTTCCTTTTCCGGTTACGGCCGCCAAAATGTTCTTCGGACGAGCTGCTCCTCTTGCGGTGCTTCTCCGAGATTAGGCGCCGATTTTTCCGACTGCGTGAACGGTGGCCATGCTCCTTGGAGGACGTGCTGCTCCCCTCAGATGAGGAAGAACTGCGATGCCTCCGCTTCTTCTTGGTTTTTACCATTTGGCGATCGAGGTGTACCTGGGGCCGTGACAAAAGGCTCACTGGGGCGATGAGTTGAATCCCACTTGTGATATTAAAACACAAAGGGGCAGGCGTACTTGTTATTATTCTCTACCAGCACATATATATCATACATCTATCCCCCGTCAGTTCTTGCCGCCCGCCATTCTGATCTAGCGCCCGCTTCGTGCTAGTTCGCCGTCGCTCTATGTGGTGTCGCCACATGCCGGTCGCCTCGTGCGTCCATAGGCGCACCATTGCTCCCGTCCATAGGCGTCGGTAACATACGTGAAATAATACAGAAATCGGACTTTGATAGGAACTATTCGAGGAATTCACTAGCACCCTACATTTTGTGTTGATGAAATCGGAAGTGATGTCAGCAACACGAGAACGATAGGTATCTACGTTTTCTTGGTTGAATCACATACGAATGATTCCGGAATTCAGGCAGGAGGAAACGGGCACTGCTTTAACCAAAGCTTGAACGACCCTTTTCGGTAAGACTTTTTCTCGACTCGAAAAAGTGACAAATGCAACTGATGTCTGATTGTTGTTCAGGAACGATAGTGTTGTCGCTCACCGACTGCGACTGGTCGTGGTCGTGAGGACGACGAAGGGGCTTGACGATGAACGACAACGAAATTTTTTTGTTGTGCGCAGTGTTCATAGAGAACCGAACACACAGTGACGGATTAACCAGTAGGCTAAGTAGGCTGCAGCCTAGGGCGCCTAGATAAAAGGGGGCGCCAACGCCGCCAACCGAGGCGAAATTGAAAAAAAGCATGCATTCACGAAAAATGTTGTAGTTTCATTTTTCATATTGTTGCAATAATTTTTGGTCCGCTAGAAAAGTTGGAAAGGTACTTTCCGGCATCCACCGGGTGAAGAAATGCTATGGAAAAAATGACTCGAAATGCTAGCAAACTATTAAATTATGAATAAAATAATTGAATCTTATTATAGGGTGACTATCTACGCACCTTTGCTTATAAAAAACTGATGACTGTACTCGAAAGTGGACCGTTGACAAGATGAAAGATCTTTGCCCCACGACGCCGGCGTAAGACACCGGGAAAAAGGTTGTATTTTTGTTTATAGCTCAAGCCACAAAGCAAATGAATGTGACCCACCATCTTTGAAATAACATTAAATGACTTTTTTCAAAGAGACAGACCTCTACAATATAGGTATAAAAATGAAAATCACCTGCCCACAGGCTGGAAGAGGGTTCATTCAGTGGTCACTAGTGCTTAACACTTTAGATAGGTACCTATTTACAGTACGCTACTCTATGATTGTATTAGTTTTGTTCTGTTTTTGAACAGCCTATACATTTTTTTATTCAATCTTCGAGAATTGGAGAAAAATCAAGGGTGGATTTTTTTCATTGATTGTTCTAGTTCCAAAACTGAAGGAGGGGGGGCGCCGAATTGAATCAGCCTAGGGCGCCACTTTTTTCTAATCCGTCACTGCGAACACAAGCCTCATTTGAAATCGCACATGTTCAAACATGCTGCCGCTGAAGACACCAATTGGTTTTGCTGTGCAGAGTGTTCATACAAATCCAGAGGAAAGAGGAATTTGAAGAGGCACATGTTGAAACATGCTGCCAGTGGAGACATTCGTTGGTTCAAATGCGCGGAGTGCTCGTATAGAACCAAACACAAGCGTGACATCGATTGGTTTGGCTGTGCAAAGTGTTCAAGCAAATTTAGTGACAAGAGAACTTTGAAGAAGCACATGTTGACACATGCTGCCGCCGAAGACATCATTTGGCTTCGGTGTGCAAAGTGTTCATATAAGGCCAAACACAATTATAATTTGAAACAGCACATATTGACACATGCTGCCGCTGAGGACATCGATTGGTTCAAACGAGGGGTCAAATGTGCAAAGTGCTCTTATAAGAGCAAACGAAAGTTTGATTTGAAGAGGCACATGAGATGTGCTCATCCAAGCTGAGCCATATCAGTAGAATCACTGGATCCGTAGTGAGGTCACGACATAATGGGGCCACAAATGGGTACAAACTGGTGTGCGACAGAAACAGTTTGACGTGAGTGCAAGCGAGAAGGTCGTGCAAATACCTAGTGATTTTTTAATTTAGCTCGGGAAATTGCTCTGGCAGCGAAAATAGACCGACGTTGAGTAGATACTACTTGAGAGAAAAACTGCCACGTTCAAAATGGAGTTCTAGATCAGAAAAAAAAGGGTGTTATCTCTCACATCATTGGAAATGAAGAAAAGTCGTTGGCTTCAGCTTCCAGAACTTTGTCCAAGGCTGAGCAGGGATACTCTCAAATTCATCGAGAAGCCTTATAAGCGATCGTGTGTGCGTTGAGAAAGTTCCACAAATAACTGTTCGGAAGAGAATTTACTGTTGTGACGGATCACAAACCCCTTTCAGTTATTTTCGGACACAGGAAAAAAATTCCCAGTATGACGGCAAAGAGACTTCAAATTTGGGCGCATATTTTATCGGCATACCAATACAAAATACAATACAAAGAAGGCACTAAAATGAGGATTGCGGACGCGTTATCAAGGTTACCGTTACAAGATCTACAAGAGGACGACGTAGATTCGGAAGACGTGAACCTGGCTGAGTTCTATGAATTACCGTTAACTGCAGTTAAAGTCCAAAATTTCACAGACGAAGATGCAACGTTGAGTAGAGTGCGAGAATTCTGTAGAAATGGGCGGCCGAATCATGTTGACCATCCGACTTTGATTCCTTATTTTCGGAAGAAAGACGAGCTTACGTTGGATAACGGAATCCACGTTTCCCGATAGGCTTCTGCGCATACCTGTGAAAGTAGGACGTTGCCATATCTATATCGCGACAACAAGTTGACAACACTGTAAGACGGTGTGCGTGTGTAGTGGGCGTTTTCCATTTACCGACACAAGTCGACTTGTGTCGACACAAATCGACACAAATGCGTTCCATTTGATCTGTGTTCCTTTGTCTCATCGACACAAGCTAACACAAGCTGACACAAACCGACACAAATGTTTTAAATGGAAAGCACCCATAGTCACCCAAATTTCAGCTGACAGCGCTTGACGTCGATTTGACGTTTCGACAGACCTAACCAAATAACGCTCTTGTTTCGTCGATCGCCTTGCAGCTCGTTGTGTTTCGTATCACCTGAATCTTTTCTGCGTCTTTCTGCCATACGGCACGTAACATTTCATTCTGAACAATATTAAATGTTGAATGGTTAGGAGGTTATGTTTGTTGTTTGTTTACATTTCGATTATCGATTGACAGTTGCCATTGACAGCGACAGTTCGTGCGTCAAAATTGAAATTACCGCGCTCTGCAGGTATGCGTTCTCATGTATGCGCTGAAGTGATGTACGTGATGGTAAACGTGGATTGTTTAATACGGAAATCGTGTGGTAATCCCGTACCAGTTGAGATCTAAAGTTTTTGAAATATCGGACAACGGTCCTCCTCTTAACGGAGCCGAATACAAAAGATTTTGTGCTGCGAACAACATCAAAGCTATATTTTCACCACCAAATGTGAAGAAGGGCGAAGAAGCACTCCTAAAAATCAGAGCGAACCTACCTATACTCCTAAACTCACTCAATCATCCACTCCTAAGAAACCAGCTATGAGACAATAACCCCGGAAACGACCTATGGCCATATCCGAGGCCATATCTCAGGATTCTCAGGAAAGGCAAGTACCTAGTTCTAGTCTTTGGATTGCGTAAATCTCCTAGAGTAGTAAAACGACCAGAGAGAATGGACCTTTAGTCCATGTTGCCTTTGAACTAATCAAGGAGATGAATCTTACCTACAATTTTTGGAATTGTTATCTTGTTAATGTGTTACAATGAATATTGTTCCTATGTTGGAATGTACCTATATAGGTATTGAGTCTATCAGTCTTGAGATTTTCATTGTATTTCGTGGAGCTAGTCTTTTGTTATATGCTGATTATTGAGATTTAGATGGACGGAAGTGAAAATGTCAATTTTTATTAAGGGGAAAGAGATGTTGTACCTATAGGTTGGTACCATGGTTGGCAACATTGATAGGTAGACAGGTGAGGGTCGGCAATGTAGCGAGTGACAAGCATGTAAACAACGTGGAGGAATGTCATGCAATATTGAATAAACGAAGTATTAAAAAGATTGCCGTATTATTGTACCTAATGAGTCAGGGATGCAACACTATCTACCTGCTATAGATATTTAGTAATGATCTTTTTCAATCGCTCGCTAGCTCTTCGTTTACAGCGTGTACAGCAATATTGTTGTGCGCACGAAGCTGCGCACTGCGCAGTAGGTGTTACAAAATGGTGACCGTTTTGTTGTACATTTAGTGTCTCGTGTTAAATTATTTTGATACGTATCTAGCGAGGTATCTACTTTCCTCACATAAGTAGCTATCTATAAGTACCCAATAAGCATTGGTGATGGAAGTACCCAACTATATCTGATATTCATCTGGACTCATCGCTACCAGTCAAAACGGGATTCGTAGGTGCGTACCTGCGTAACAAAATGCACTACATTAGGTGTCCTTATACTGGGTAGTCGCTGACAATGTTTATTCCAGTCTCAAGATCGTAACCGAGGTCACATTGATGGATATGCATCGGTGTCAACAATGTTTATATGAGTTTGAACTGAAGTTCCAACTAGAACACCACGTTCAAAGAGCGCATAGAAATGTTCACGCGACAGAACTGTACCATGCCAACATTGATCTGGAACTAGTATCATGCGTTTGCTGCGAATTAAAAGGAAATTACAATTGGGACTTGTACGAACACTGCAGACATGAACATCACTGCAGGATAGACGACGACATCGGACGGAGCTCGTTTTGTAATGGAGCATTCCACAAATTCACTTGCGATTACTGCCGACTTGGGTGCGATTCTGCTTTGCTTCTGATCAAACACACGGATTCTCATCGATCGGCAGAGGAACTTGCAGCACCACTACACGCAAGTGCCGTCCAAGACATAGTTTGGTCTCAATGTGCGAAATGTCCGTTCAAAACCAAATACAAGAAGTATCTAAAAATACACATGTTACAACATGCTGCTGCTGAAGACGTCGTTTGGTTTCAATGTGCGAAGTGTCCATATAAAACTAAATACAAGACAAATTTGAAAAAGCACATGTTAGAACATGCCGCTGCTGAAGACATCGGTTGGTTACAATGCGCGAAGTGTTCTTATAAAGCCAAGAGAAAAGATCATTTGAAATCGCACATGTTGAAACATGCCGCCGTTGAAGAAATCGTTTGGTTGCGGTGTGCCAAGTGTTCGTATAAAACCAAACGGAAGGGCAATTTGAAGAACCACATGTTTAAACATGCTGCCGCCGAAGACATCGTGTGGTTTCAATGTGCGATGTGTTCATATAAAACCAAATTCAAGACCAATTTGAGAACACACATGTTGGAACATGCTGGCGCTGAGGACGTTGGCTGGTTTCGATGTGCGGAGTGTCCCTATAAAGCCAAAAGGAAGGATTATCTGAAATCGCACATGTTGAAACATGCTGCCGTTGACGACATCGATTGGTTACGATGTGCCGAGTGTTCGTATGAAACGAAACGGAAGGGCAATTTGAAGAACCACATGTTGAAACATGCTGCCGCCAAAGACATCGTTTGGTATCAGTGTGCAAAGTGTTCGTATAAAACCAACCGAAAAGATTCGTTGAAGTCGCATAATCTGTTGAAACATTCTGCCGCTAGAGTACCTAGTCAGTTGGTTTGAATGTGAGCAGTGTTCATTTAAATACCAATGCAAGAGTAGTTTGAAGAAGCACAATAGGTTGAAACATGCTGCCACTTGTTAAGGACGGAGTCACCATTTTGGAAATGCCAAAGGGCTCAAACCAAAGTACATCCTTGTAGCTTTCGAAAGAAACCAAAATGGTAAAAATCCGTCAAGGAATGAACCCAGACGGATTGATTTCGCAACGCTTATTTTACCAAGTCAACACCGTCCTTAAGGATTTGTTCATGTCTGTCTTTTATTAATTGATGTCACAACAGAAATGTTTTGTAAAAAATAACAATGAAGATAAAACAGTCCATCAAAATAAAGAGAGATAAATATATGATGGTCTTCACCTGCCGAATCATGCCGAGAGACCCGTCCATGCAGAGCATTTCTTGAAGATCTTTGATCTGATTTGTTTGGCGCTTGTTTGATGAGTATCAAAACATTGTTTAGCGCGTACATGACAACTTGACGCGGGACAACTTGACGCCAGGAACTTGAAAGCGACCGACTTGACGCCGGGACAACTTGACGCAAGGACAACTTGACGCCGGGACAACTTGACGCCAGGAATTTTTAAGTAGGTAGCCGCTAGCCGACTTGTCGGGACAGCTTAACACCAGTTGGAGCTATAGGACCCCGAGTACCTATCACATGAAGGCACAAAGGTGCTTACTAAAGTTACGAAAGCCAGGGGAAAATGCAAGGAGGCCTAATAGACCTTCGAGTACCAAACGAAGGCACAAGGGTGCTTGCTGAATGTAAATGGGAAAAAATGCAAGGGGGTTCAGCAGGGGTTCAAACACCATTATTGAAGACACAATGGGGACCAACATGGGGCTATGAACAACACATGAAAGCAAAAGAGGTCTTTTTGGGCATATGAACACAAGCGGACCAAGTAGGGCTTCGAGTACCAGATGAAAACACAAGCGTGCTTTCATCAAGTTCCCGAAGACACGGAAAATTGCAAGGGGGCTCATCAGGACTTCAAAAGACATTGAAGGCACAAAAGGGCTCAGTAGTGCTTTGGAGTTGACAAGAAGGCCAAAAGGGCTCACGGGAATTCTAAACACGTGGAAAAACATAGGGAGACTCACCAGGGCTCCAAACGGTAGGTACTTGAGGTTGAGGACACACGGGGGCGCCCGATAGGGGTTACACGCAGGCACAAAGGTGTTTACTAAAGCTTCAAAACCGACGGGAAAATGTAATGGGACTCAGCAGGGCTTCAATCGACATTGAAGAAACAAGGGGGCCAGTAGGCCTTTCAACAATCAAAGAAGGCACAAGGGGGCTTACTGAAATTCTGGAGGGGCGAAAAATCATGAGGGGCTTAAAACACAAAAGTGCCCAATTGGGCTCTGAATAAAGGTGCTTACGACGCCATATGTAGACATAAAGGGTAGGTATACTACGATTCCGAAAGCAACATGAACACGCAAGAGGGCTCATCAAGGCTCAAAGCGACATATAATTCGCGCGAGAAAAGAATTGTTGGTTGCCTAAGTAGACGACCATAAATCGACAAGAAACGTCAACGCATTGAGATTAGGGGGAGACGGTCGGGGTAGAGAAAGGGGGAACGAGGAAATTTTCACAGCACGCAGCGGTGTTCCAAGCTCTGGGCCGGAAAGTCGTGAATACAGGTGGGTTTCATTTTGATTTCCTTGCTGATTTCATTCCATAAGGTGTTAACTTGCCTTGGCACGTGAATTCATGGCCCGCCGGTCAATGTAGCATGTCCTATTTTTGCGAATTTCAAGAAAGTTTTCCTGGTCGCGGCAGGCGCCATCGCGAATGACGACGTAAACAAGTGAAATGTGGGATTTAGGATTTTCTCCCTAGTTGAAATCGAATCGCATAGAGAACGGGAAAAACATTACTCGTACGATTTGTTTAGTTCATTTCTGGAAGAAGGGACTTACATGTCGGGTAGGTAGCTACAACGTCCTATACCGTGCGGTAAGTTTGACTTCAACAACTGAATTACTGGTACTGTAGTGGAATAAACCACGTGGCGCCCCAAACACTTTCTGTATCAATTGACCCACCCCTTCTCCACTCGTAGTTGGCGGGCCGCTGCAGTATCAATAAGTCAAGAATAGCTAAGAGCAAGTTCGTGGTCACAGTTCAATCAGGTACCTAATACGCAGGGGTTTCTTTGACGTATTCTTCCCATGTGTGCCTGTCAGCGAATACGTCACTATTCTTTTGCGTTTACTGACAGTTTGACGCGTTTTATGATTTCTTGTTGTGCTTTGTTAATCTAATTATGTGTTTATTTTGTTGTTGTGAATTCCTGCATTGTCTAAATTATTTGTAATGAGTTTCTTGTTTCATTTGTGTTTGTGTTTTGTTGTTTTGATCCATGTCATGTCATTTTGTCACTGTCAGTTTATTGTTGTGAGGTGTTGTGAGAAAAGAAACAGATTCATAAAAAACTTTGCTAACGATTCAAATAAAAAACTTCATTTTACTTGCCTTCACTCGCGTTTCATCAAGAACTTGCAGTATCATCCCCAAATTTACGTTCTCATCTAGAGTAAGAATTACACAACGTAGAGAAAACGTAGACAACGTAGGAAGGGGGGAGGAAAGAGGGGAGGAAGGGGGAATGACGATCAAGGTCAAACGTCGAAAAGTGGGTTACATTACAACCCATAGCATGTTTCAACATGTGCGTTTTCAACTATGACGTTCGTTTAGCTCGATAAGAACAATGTTTGCACTGGAATCAGTTAAAAATGAAAAAAAAATTGTTTTCCTCCTTCTCGGCTTATCAGCGCCATAGGAGTTTTTGCGCCTTTTCATTGATAACAGTAAGTTATTACATAATGTGGATTACAATATACGCAAATTTTTGAACAAACACAAAACATCTATGACTGACCGGGATTCGAACCCGCGCCATCCGCACCACAGACGGCAGACGACCGACTGTGCAACGGGGCCGTCTAACTGGAATCAATTAATTTCTTGATTCGTAGCATGTTTAGCTATCATGTGTGTTTTCAAAGATGACTTTTGTTTAGCTCGGTAAGAACAATGGTTGCACTGGAACCAGTTGATGTCTTCATCCGCAGCATGTTTCAACATGTGCCTTTTCAAATTTGACTTTCGTTTAGCTCGGTAAGAACAACGGTTGCATTGGATCCAGTTGATGTCTCCATTCGCAGCATGTTTCAACATGTGCGCTTTCAAATTCGACTTTCGTTTAGCTCGGTAAGAGCAACGGTTGCACTGGAACCAGTTAATTTCTTCATTCGCAGCATGTTTAGCTATCATGTGTGTTTCCAAATATGACTTTTGTTTAGCTCGGTAAGAACAACGGTTGGGTACATTGGATCCAGTTGATGTCTCCATTCGCAGCATGTTTCAACATGTGCGCCTTCAAATTCGACTTTCGTTTAGCTCGGTAAGAACAACGGTTGCACTGGAACCAGTTAATTTCTTCATTCGCAGCATGTTTAGCTATCATGTGTCTTTTCAAATATGACTTTTGTTTAGCTCGGTGAGAACAATGGTTGCACTGGATCCAGTTGATGTCTCCATTCGCAGCATGTTTCAACATGTGCGTTTTCAAATGTGACTTTTGTTTAGCTCGGTAAGAACAATGGTTGCATTGGAACCAGTCAATTTCTTCATCCGTAGCATGTTTATATCTACATGTTGTGCACTTTCAAAGATGACTTTCGTTTAGTTCGGTAAGAACAATGTTTGCACGGGAACCAGTTAATTTCTTCATTCGCAGCATGTTTATCTATAATATGTCTTTTTAAACGTGAGTTTCGTTTAGCTCGGTAAGAACAATGATTGCATTTGAACCAGTCGATTTCTTCATTCGAATCATGCGTCAGTTCCATCAATCCAACATCTCTGTTCGACCTCACAACAGCCCTATCCAATTCTGGCGATTCCATGCCTTCGACCTCTTCTGTGGTTCTTTGTGCCTCCACGGTCGGCGCGTCTCCACACAAATCGTAATGTTTTATGGAAAACAAACTCGAATCTGATGTGTGTCCGCAGCACTCACACGAATATTTTTCAATTTCTTCAGAAAACGTCCCACTTTCCGCCGTCCCCAAGTAATGCATTTGTTTGCAATGTTCGTACAATTCGAACTGATGATCGCTCTTGTAGTCGCAGCAGATGCATAGAAACTGTTCTGGTTCAACGATGGCATGGAACAGTTCCGCTGCATAAACATTTTTGTGGTTCCTCTGGGCGTGGTGACAGAGCTGAAAGGCGGATTCAGTCCGATGCGAACATTGGGAACAGTTGTACACGTCAACAATTGCGGATAGTTCTAACCTAAAATAGCGCAAAAATATGGACCTTGGCAGAAACTATTCAAGACATTTTACTAGCAGCTTACATTTTGTAATGATGAAGTGGTAGAAATAAACAAATCGGGAAGATATTTCTGGGAACAATAAACCTTTCTGGTTGCAGTGAAGCTATACAACAGGTTAGATATCACTGGCAGGGTACAGCACAATGCGTGCTTTCCACCTAGCCCCAAGTTCGGTACACCTGCCATTTAGGCATGTGCGGGTTCCAAACGGTGCTTTCCATCTACGTGTTCCTACTCGGTTCTGCGCCGTTCATTGGATCACCTAAAATTTTGTGCCACACCATGGAACATGTGCCGTCTGGTGGTATTCGTACCGCACGATGCGTAGAGCCAAGCTACTGGCGCCATCTACCGGATGGGAGCAAAACTACAATTGCCTTCAGATGATGGCTTTCAGATGACATATTGCAAGTCAATTTCCGTGATACATAACGGGAGGCCATGCAGCATCCTACTTGAGAATGTCCTACCGATAAAACGTCCCACGACGCAATAGCCTACTGCAAAACTTTTGTCATATTTTGATTGATAGTGACATTTCCGTTTGACAGATGACAGTCAAAAACTATTTGGCCTCATCCGACAATAATCACTCCAGAAACGGTCTTAATCATTCGAATACTTCATCAGTAGGTATTTTTTTTTTTTAATTTTGATTTTGTTAGGGTGCATCAACTGCATGGTTATTAGCACCCACGGTTGGGTTTGAGTTTCAGTGTCTTTGCTTGATTTCCTGGTTTTCAGGTTTGGAAACTTGGGAGTGTTGTCGGACGGCCCGGCACAAAACTGGTTTGAGCGCTAGCTGTTTGCGCTTCTTCCCTGATCAGGGTTTTACCGGTCTATTCGCCAAAGTCGTCCAACAACACTGGGCGGTAGGTAGATGTTTTCCGGTTGTCCTGGACTTTAATTTCTAATTTTCCAGAAAATGCTAAGACTTGGTAGAAAAAAGTATGAGTGGAAATGTTGGGAGGCTTCAAGGAGTCTGCAGTATTAGACTGGTATTAGAGGATGGTCTTGTTTTTAGATCAGGTCAAAAATGCCAGAGTCCTTCAGAAAATCCATCAGCACACCAAAATTGCCATTCTGAGTGACCATCCGAGTAAGGGAAACTTCATTTGAAAACCCTGCCCGTTGTCTTTGTCTCAAAAGTCCCTGACAGTTGAACAAAAGGTGAGGAATAGTGACTCGAACCTCATTGCAGTATAGACATCCTGGGGGTTCTTCTTTTGACAAAATGAAGGAATGTGTCATGAGCGTGTGTCCGATTAGTACACGATTTAGTGTTGTTTCTTCCCTTCGGTTTGGGACGGTTTTAGTTACGATCCTCAGGATGGCTGGACTGATCTGGATTGTGAGTGGTCTATAGCTGGACATGGATCCGATACATTTTTCACGAATAGCTGTTTTGTAATGATTCTTCAAGTCAAACTCAGTGATTTTGAAATTAGTGTGCTCCGGTAAATTTACCGCCTCACTGGCAGCTTGGTCAGCCTTTTCATTTCCCCGGATTCCGACATGTGACGGACACCAGCTCAGAATTACTTCTTTGTTTTGCTTTATTGCCGATGAAAGAGTATGTTGTATTTGTTGCACTAATGGATTTGTGGAGTATATGATTTGCATGCTTTGGATTGAACTTAAGGAGTCGGTGCAGATTAAAAACTTGGAATGAGGGCTCGCGTGTACTATTTTTGAAGCTCGAAGGATTCCGTACAGTTCTGCTGAGAAAATGCTGGTAGATTTGGGCAGACGGTAGTTGTAGGAGTCGGCTGCGGTCACAATCGCAACTCCGACGCCGTTGTTGCCTTTAGATGCATCTGTATATAGAACTGAGGAACCTTGATTCGAAGCTATGATTTCTTTGTGTAAGTTCTGAAGGATGACAGGGGCAGTGGAGTGTTTGGGGTAGCTGGATAGGCTGGTGTGGTAAGTTGGGAAAGAGAAGGTCCATGGTGCACCCTTATTTGATTGTGGTGAACAAACTTCTGTTGGGATCAAGCTTAGAGAGTTTAGAATGGATTTGAGCTTGTAGTGACATGGGGGAGTGAGTCTTGGTTTCGACTGGAAAATGTGGTGGTATTTTGTGGAGAAGACTGAGTGGTACGCTGCATTGTTTTTCGAGGCTGCTACTCTGGCAGAGTATGTTAACGTTTGAGATTCTCTTCGGATATCAAGAGGGGGTTCATTTGCAAGCTGGAGCAAACATTATATTGGGCTGGTCCTAAAGGCACCGGTAGCCATTCTGATCGCAGTGTTAGCTATGCAGTTTAATTTCCTCAAGGTTGATTTCGACGCAGATGAGTATACAATCGACCCATAATCAAGTTTCGACCTGATTAGGGCTCTGTAAACAGTCAGAAGAAGAGCTTCTTCTGAACCCCAGTGATGGTGAGAAATAGTCTTCAACAGGTTTAACCTTTGGGCGCATTCGGCTTTTAGTTGTTCAACATAGGGTTTCCAGGTTAGTTTGGTATCCCAGATGAGACCAAGAAATCGCAGTTCTTGGACCTGTTCAATCTCCGTGTTGTATATTTTAATGGGAGGTAGGGGGCTTATTTTGTACTTTCTGGAAAATATCATTACCTTAGATTTCAGAGGAGAAAATCTGAAACCCGACTGCACAGCCCACTCCTCGATCTCATTGATGGCTACCTGTAGCAGAGTTTGTATTTCTCGTCCATTAGTGCCTTTACAAAAGATCACGAGGTCATCGGCGTACAGAGCGCCTCTAACAGGCAGCTTGATTTTCGATAGGACTTCATTTATAGCAACAAGGAATAAAGTGACGCTGACGATTGAACCCTGAGCGATGCCATTTTCCTGGAAGAATTGCTTAGATAGAACATTATTTTTTTTCACTCTGAAAGTTCTGTGTGAGAGGAAGTTTTTTATGAAAGCGACCATGTTACCGTTGATCTTCCACTTCAAAAGTTTCAACAGTATGCCGTGTCTCCATGTTGTGTCGTATGCTTTTTCAATGTCAAAAAACACCGCTCCTAGATTCCTATTGGTAGCAAAGGCTTCTGAGATTTCAGATTGCAGGAGGACCATATTATCGACGGTTGATCGACCTATTCTGAAACCGCTCTGGCGGTTGGACAGTAGATTGTTTACCTCAAGAAACCATTTTAGTCTGTTGTTGATAATTTTTTCGAGTAATTTGCACATAGTGCAGGTCAAAGATATCGGTCTGTAACTCGATGGTTCGATTTTGGGTTTATTGGGTTTGAGAATGGGAATTACAGTGGATTCTCTCCAGCAGTCAGGGAAACATTGTCGCTGCCATATAAAATTGAAGATGTCTAGGAGAGTTTGGACTGCAGCGTCGGATAGGTTTTTTAAGAAAGTGAAGGGGATGGAGTCGGGGCCTGGGACTGAACTTTTGCAGTTTTTGAGGGCTTCATCCAATTCGGATTTCCGCAGTGGAACATTAAGTTCCGGGTTTTCGACGTTGTTCATATTGAGTGGGATCTTCTCTTTTTCTGACTTTATTTTCAGGAATTCATTCGAGTAGAAGTTGTCGCTGGAGTGCTTGTAGAATTGATTTGCTAGTAGATTCACAATATCGTCGTTAGAAGTAATCAGATTGTTACTTTCGTCTTTTAGCGCTGTTATGGAAGAGGGGTTGCAATTGAGGCCCTTTATTCTGTTAATTTTGGACCAGGCTTCCCTCAGGGGAGTGGAACTAGTGAGAGTGGAGACATAATTTTGCCAAGATGACTTTTTGGCATCCTTCAGTACGAACCTGGCTTTTGCTCTATGTTTCTTGAACGCGATCAGATTTTCGACGTCAGGGTGTTTTTTGAATCTGTTAAAGGCAGTTTTGGATTCCCTGACGGCAAGACTGCATTTAGGATTCCACCAGGGCACTGGGTTGTGGTTTGTGATAACAGTTTTTTTCCCGATGCATTGTTCGGCTGCTTCGGTTATGATCTTGGAGAATTTTTGAACGTTATCATTGATGTCATCCTGGAGGGAGAAAGTAGACAATTTCTCGTCAACCATGTTTTGATAAGCCAGCCAATCAACTCCTTTATCGTTCCATTTTTCAAAAGGTTTATTGGGGTCACTGAAGTTGTTTTTTTGATAAGAAATTGCAATGGGAAAGTGGTCGCTGTCATATAGTTCTGGCAGAACTGTCCAGCACAGGGCGGGGCCACTGCGTGGATCGCTGAAACTAAGGTCTATGCTAGAGAAGCTGCCGGATGATGAATTGAAGTGAGTAGGTTGGCCGTTGTTTAGCAGAAATAAGGACGGATTTCTGAGATATAGGTTTTCAATTTCTCTTCCTCTGAGACTATTGGAGTGTGATCCCCACATAATGTTGTGGGCATTAAAATCGCCGACTATGATGAATGGAGGGGGGATTTGGGTGATTAGGTTGGCCAGTTCGTTGGAGTCGAGATTTGTATTTGGAGGTAAGTATATGTTGCAAATGTTGATTTTGCTGGGACACCAAACCGAGGCAGCAATTGCCTCCAAATTAGTTGAGATAACAACTTCCTCATGATGTAGATTTTTCTTGATTGAAATTGAGACACCACCGCTGGCAATTTGTTGAGTGATTCGGTTTTTTGTGAGAGTATTGTACCCTTTTAATGAAGGGCTGTGGTTGCCTTTGAAGTTTGTTACTTGTAAACATAGTACTGAGGGGTTGTGATCACTGATCAGGCGTTGGATATGAGTAAATCTGGTGTAAAAACCATTGCAATTCCACTGAATCACAGACGCCATTTTTGTTTGTTGTCAGGTTGAGTGGTGGTTTTCAGTATTCGGATCGCTCAGAATCGCTGGGATCAATAGAAAACTGAGAGAGGTCTGATATTTCAACATTGTCAGCAGACTGGCTCAACTTATTGCAGATTCTTGTGAATCTGCTTTTCGCATGTCGGTTTGTTAGGCAGGGGTAAATGTCATTCATCATATCGATGAGACCAACTATATTGTCAGTGAAGGAAAGACCTGTTTTTAGTGGATCTTTACCATTGGTGCATTGTTCAATAAAGGACTCGAATTGGTCTGAGGTGAGAATGTATTTGCTTGGGTTTTCCTGTATCGTTTGTTTTATTGTTTCTGTGTTTTCTTTGGAAGTTAGTGAAACGTTTTCTATGGAAGAAGATTTTTTGATTTTTTTTGATTTGAGTTTGTGTCTGTTGTTTCTGGAATTCGGTTTAGCAAACTGAAAATCCCCAGTATGGTCGTCGTTTGGTAGTGGGGATCCCTGTGGGGAACTTTCGGTAGATCCGCTGTTGAGGGTAGATGATGCTGGTCTTTTGTTTGGTGGTTTTTCGGTAGAGAAGAGAGGAGTTTTTGAATTTTCAGTTACAATTGTTACCGTAGAATGGTTTGTTTCTGTAATCTGTTGATCGTCAGCATTAATTATTGAGTGTACGTCAGCTATTGTTTCGATTGTGCTTCGGTTTTGCAGTGGAGGAGATTCAGGTTCTGTTTGGGACATATTCAAGTTTGGACATTGGTCGGCTTTGTGGCCCAACTCTTTGCATAAAAAGCAAAGCATTTCACCCGTGCCAATAAAAATTCTATAGTCGGTGTTGTCTTGCGTGATGGTAACAAATGGGGGAAGCTCAAGATCTTCATTTGGCTTGATGTAAATTTGGCGTCTGAAACTTAAAATGTGGGAAAGTTCGTCATCTTCGATGTTGGCTCTGAGAAATGTCATGTTTGACATTGGTTCGCAGCCAACATCTCTCAAAGCGTTCTCGAGGAGCTCGTGGGGAATGTTTGGGCAAACATTGGACAGAATGATTCTCTTAGCCGGTGAAATAAGCCTTCGAATTGATACAATTTTTCCCTCAATCTCAATTTTCCCGTGGTTATTCACGATTTCATCGACATTCTGTTTGGTTGACAAGAATATGCAGATGCGGTTTCTTGAGATTCGCGATGCAAATGTGATTTGTTTTGGACCAACAAGCTTGCTGATTGGTACTACGTAGTCTCTTAACTTTAGTTTATCTACGACATCAAGGACTATGGCCAAGTCCTTGCTTGGAAACATTGTATTTATTGAAGCTACGCTAGAGTACGATAGGTTTTTATTTGGTGAATTTGAGTTTTGTTGGGAGTTATTTCTGTTTTGGGGTTGTGACATTTTGAGTTTTTTGGCTCCTGTGACCAGGGCCTTAGTTTTGATTGAAGATTTTTGTTCAATCAACAAGAATAGAAAATAGTTTTCGTGTATATAAACAACAACAGTCCATTCCTATAGCGCAAAAAGCACTATAGGAAGAAGCGGCCTTTTTGTTGTCGGTGCGATAAGATAATAATGTGCCTGCTTATATCAAATTCATGCAAGTTTTGAAAAATAAATTGGACTCAGCCGTTTTTCCGGTAGACCGTGAATGATGGGAAGGCGATCTATCCCTTCAGTGGACCATCCAGGACGTTATCCAAAAAACACTAGGAAAAACTCGCGGGCCAAACACCACAATTTTGTCAAAAGGCGAGGACGTTCAAACACGCGAGGCGCACCGTAGCATAATCGAACCGGACCTCCCTCAGTAGGTATGTATAGGCAGATATATCCCATATAGTGGGAGCGGTACGCAAAACCATACCGCATTTTGGAGTGCAGTAACGAGATTTTGCATGGGCGTACTTTATACCAAAACAAGCGATTTGACCCGCAGCACTCGATATTTCGTCCCTTAGGGGGCCAATGGGGGCCCTCCAAATTTTCAAGATGCAAGAACTTTCACAAAATGATCATCGAGTATCGTCATGTATGTCATAAGTGAAGCTTACGGGTCTATTGAAAATGTTTTCATCAAATGTCGTCGTGTCCGATTCATTCTTCACATTTGAAAAAAAAATTCTTTCGCAGAGGTCAAAAAAACTGTTTTTATTTTTTCTGCTGTGCAAGGAAACGATAAATTCATATGTTTTGTTGCGTTCCCAACTAAATCGCGTTCCGTAAGCCCAAATATGAAGACAATTTTTTCGCAATATCATTTTCCCAAGAAGAGGTGACCTCTTCAGTACACTTTTTTCAACAGCATTTGTTTCAATGTTCCTAGTGGATAAGACTGTCAATTTTCGCTGATATGAGAAGCTTGAACTCTTTTCTTAGTAATTTCCATGCAACATGGCTTCAAAACATACAAGAGAGCCCTAAAACTTTTTTAATCTGCTGGGCCGTCAAATTTTTGGCATGTTGATTTTGTAGTAGGGGAGACGCGCAAATAAATAAGATCTAGTCTTGGCGAATAAGTTCTACCGGAAAATATACCTACTTACACCTAACGACTCTGCGTTTTGTTGTACTGCAATAAATCACGTCATGGAAGAATATTTTCTGTTGAAACCAAATCGCCTGTGCCTGCAGCCTGGATTGAATACTGGTCCGCGTCTCTCCTACTATAAAATCAAAATATCGTAAGTTGGACGGCCCAGCAGAAAAAAAATTTTTTGGGCTCCCTTGGGCGTTTTAGATTCATGTTGCTTCGCAACCACCAGGAACAGAGTTCGAGGTCTCCATTCCTGCGAAAATTACGAGTGTTATCCAGTGGGGACATAGAAGGAAATGCTCTTGGAAAAGAGGTACTGAAGAGGTCACCACTTCTTTGAAAAATACCATTACAAGAAAAATTTCTTTATAATTAGGTTCAGGGAATGCGATTTAGTTGGGAACGTAACAGAACATATGAATTTATCGTCTCCTTGCATAGAAGAAAAAATAAAAACAATTTTTTTGGCCTCTGCCAAAGAATTTTTTTTTCAAGTGTGAAGAATGAATCGGACACAACGACAATTGATGAAAATATTTTCAATAGACCCGTAAGCTTCACTTATGACATACATGACGATACTCAATGATCGTCATGTGAAAGTTCTTGCATCTTGAAAATTTGGAGGGCCCCCATTGGCCCCCTAAGGGACAAAATATCGAGTGCTGCGGGTCAAATCGCTTGTCTTGGTATAAAGTATGCCCATACCAAATCTCGTTACTGCACTCCAAAATGCAGTATCGATGTGTTTTTAGGTGTGTACCGCTTGCACTAATACACTTCCTATTTTCAGTGGAACGACTTTTTGGAGCAAAAATAAAGTGACAAGCTGGAGCGCTGGGAGAATAGGGCCGATGGCCGCTGATAGTTTCGCTCCAAAACTTTGCAGGTGCCATCAGCCGTAACCGTACCCCTCTAGCTTGTCGCTTTATTCCTTCTCCAAAAAGTCATTCGACTGAAATTAGAAAGTGTATGGGATATTATATATTGTATTATATAATGGGTGCTTTCCACCTACACGGTACAAATTCCACCAGACGGAACATGTTCCACGATTTGGTATCTACACCTAGATGGAAAGCACCAGCATCGTTGACCGACGCGACATCTCTGGTCTGAAGGCGGCAGCGTTTAAATCGTAATCGATCGTACATAGTTCCTGCAGAGAAATGAAATAAAACATAGATGCATGGATGAAACGACACAGAGAGACATTATGACAACGGAGTGCTGGATGATAACAGCTGACGGTACGTCATTTTTCGCATCCGTTTCCTGTGTGCCTTTCGATGGCACAAAATTTTATCTGATCCACGGGACGGCACAAAACCAGGTGAGAACACGTAGATGGAAAACACCGTTTGAAACCCGCACATGGGCAAATGGCATGTGTACCAAACTTGGAGCTAGGTGGGAAGCACTCAGTACCTATAGATATTATACCTAGTACGTTCACTTGTACTGTAGGTACTGTCTAGTTGGCTGAGCAAATTTTCTATTTTAGCATTGTAGGCTTGCCGCCTTTTCACCTGGATGGAAACTGACTTCTCGGGAAGTGAAGTTATATTTCTTACCAAATTGATATTAAAATCTTGGAAAACTGACCTGGTCATATGTGGAAGTGCGACTAGGGGGACGCAGAGCTGTGTTACCGTCATGTAGACACCAAAAGAGCACGGGGCGGCTGCAAATATACCTAAGTCATCTTGATGGCGGCCCATTCAAGGTCGACAAGAACTCGTCCCGGAAAGCCCCACAACAAAAGCAAATTGCAAATTGAAGGTACCTACTAACATCAATTTCGGTCCATTACGCAACTTTGAGCGGCTGGGTTTTTTGAAATTTGGTTCAATTTACTTTTTAAACGTAAATTCTTTTGCCAATGACAGACTGCACGGCGATCCTTGTATCGCCTATAATTCTTCAGGGTTTGGCTTGTATTTTTGACTGGAAGAGGCGAAAGGGTTGATGATTGCATGAGGCCCTTTTTTTGGACGAAGGGCATTGTATACTCTTTAGTTCAAAGCATCGAAAGTTGAACCAGCTTCGAGAGGTTAGGAATATTTTTCACAACTGTCAAATGTCAAGGCTCTTTTGATTTATTTGTTCATTGGCGAAAATAAAAAAAACAGGTCGAAAAATTGCTACATTTTCCAATAAAATGGAAAAAAACGTCAGACATCACGTCCGGCAAAAATGTTCCGGCTATCTGCAAAGAAAATACGCAAAAAATGTGTTTTAAAACTGGTCCGGCCAGAGCAGCCAACTGCAAAGTTTTGGGGATTTTCTATATTTCACATTTGAAAACTTAGAAAACAAAGTCTCACAGCCGACTAGAATCACGGTACAAGTGAACATAATATATCTACCTACGACCTACCTACTTGTATTTCGTGATCGTGAACTTTCTATCGATCGCGGGCTTTCCGGCTTTCCGGTACAGCGTGCGCAGTAATATTGTCGTGCGCACAAAAGTGCGCAGTAGTTGTTACAAAATGGTGACAGTTTTGTTGTACCTACATCTAGTATCGATTGTTACGTTTATAATCTATAAATTATCTACACACCTACCTTACATGAGTAGTTTACCTGTAGGCCTACCTAATAAGCGTTGGTGACAGGAGCATCTAATATTCATCAGAACTGCTACTGCTGCCAATCAGAACGGGATCTTATACTTAGGTATGTACCTGCGTAACAAAACGCACTACTTCAGATGTAACTACTGAGAATCCACTGATGATGTTCGCTCCAGGTCGTCGCCGAAGTCGCAGTTATGGAAATGCATCGGTGTCAACAATGTTCATATGAGTTTGAACTCAAGTTCCAACTGGAACACCACGTTCAAAGAGCGCATAGGAACGTTTACGCGGCAGAACTGTTCCATGCCATCGTAGAGCCCGAGCTAGTCTCATGCGATTGCTGCGAAATCAAAGGCTATCACAATTTGGACTTGTACGAACACTGCAAACACAAACATCACTGCAGAATCGATGACTTTATCGACCGAAGCTCGTTTTGTAATTATGCATTACATAAGTTCACTTGCGATCTCTGCCGACTCGGGTGCGATTCCGCTTTGCTTCTGGTGAAACACACGGCCTCCCATCGATTGGCAGTGGATCTTCCAACAGCACCACACGTCAATGCAGTTGACCTACTGGGTGAAGATTCTCCACACGTTAAATGTTTGAACAAATTCAAGCAAACCGACCATGAAGAAATGATATTGTTCCAATGTGCAAAGTGTTCATTTAAAACCAAACACAAGTACTCTTTGAAGTCGCACATGTTGAAACACACCGCCGCTGAAGATATTGTTTGGTTTCGATGTGCACAATGTTCTTACAAATCCAATCAAAAAGGCGCTTTGAAGAAGCACATGTTGAAGCATGCTGCCGCTAAAGACATCGATTGGTTTGAATGCGATAAATGTTCATTAAAAACCAAATACAAGAGCAGTTTGAAAAAACACAAGTTGCAACATACTACCGCTGAAGACCTCGTTTGGTTGCAATGTGCAGAGTGTTGTTATAAATCCAAACGAAAGGGCGATTTAACGAGGCACATGCTGAAACACGCTGCCGCCAAAGACATCGATTGGTTTCAATGCGCAAAGTGCCCATACGAAACTAGATACAAGGACAATTTGAAAAAGCACATGTCGATACATGCTTCCGATGAAAACATTGATTGGTTCCAATGCAGTGGCGGCTTTGGCAGATTTTTATAGGTGGGGCACAATCTCATTGGTGAAGTACCGAGCGTTCATTAATTAAATGGGTCAAGGGTGCCTGTGACTTTGAAAACATCTGTCGGAGCTAGCATCGTTCATTTGATGTCTGTAATTTTTTGGTTATCGTAATTTGTCAAACCAGTCGCAGTTTTCGTTTTCAGAACATTTTAAATGTGGTTTTCATGGCAGGTCACAAAACTTACATGATCGAGGAGAATTTTCGAACTTGAAGTATTCTCGTGCACTTATGGCAGATCAGAGATCAATAATATGGGACGTAACTTGTCAAAGTTTGACAAATTTATTACAAAAAGATTACGCTAGTTTCGACAGACGTTTTTGAATTCACAGGCACCCTTGACCCATTTAATTTATGAACTCTCGGTACAAGGCGACAGCAGAGGGTCCGGGGGGCGCAGCCCCCCTGGAAAGCGCCGCAGACGAAATTTTTTCGAATTTTGGGGGATGCCTTTTGGCCCCTTGACCCCCCTGACAATATGTGTTGCACTGAATAAAACACAAGTGATTGTCAAAATATTTATTGATCAGCTTATCTAATTATTAAACAAAAGTAGGTAACAAAGTAAATGAAACACCAGGAATCACAATACTGGCACAAAATATATTTTGTGTCTATTTCTGAAATGAAATTAATCAAGCCGCGAAATATACCGGGATTTTCTGAATCAGCTGTTTCGTCGTGGCCACGAAGGGCCAGTTCAAAAGCACCACAAAACTTGATAGCATCAATGATTTTTGAAACAATGTATCGATTTTTTTCCACTGCCAAATTATGTTTGATAATTGACTGCCTAAAAGTTTCACTCAGCTGGCATCTTATGTCATTTTTACCCAACAATTGAAATTCCAACACACTATTCAAGTGCTTTTGGGAATTTGCATGAGATTTTATTTTGTCCTGCAAGTGTTTGAGATCAGACGTGCCAGCTTTGGCCCAAGTTGGATCTGCATTTTTATTCACAATGAGGCAGGGAAAGCAAAATTGTTTGTTTGTTGTTTCACAGCCGCATATCCACGAACACTTACCGTAGGGGAATTGCGCCCAAAACGGCATATCTGGGCAAAACGGCATATTGTGGGTTTTGATCCTATCGTACACATTTGGATGTCGGCACTAGTACAAATATACTGTTACGTCACTACCTGCCGGCAGATCTACATGGCTGCACTGTGCGTCGCCGTTGATGGTTGATACATCGACATTGAGGTAAAATCATGTTCACGAAACTGTTTTTTCATCAATTATCAATGTACTCTATGGCAATAAATTCCACTTCTCATTTGAGAGCTTTTATGCGAGTAGGCATACATAGTAGTAGAATGTACTTTTGTGTAGTTTCATCTCTGAATATCTAGCCTATACAATCTTACTAACACAAAAGTCAAACTGATGCAAAACGGGCAAAATAGCATATTCTACGGCTGGCCCAAAATGGCATACCATGGCATCATGGTAATCTTCGACCATAAATACCAATTTCGCTTATGAGCCAATAGATGCATGCCCCAACATAAAATATCATAACCAGAATATTTCTGAATAATAAAGCATCCCATTTAGTTTCACTCCTGGGTGTAGAACAAAACAAAGTGTACGTTATGAGAAAGTTCTATTTTTGTTAGGTAGATACTCTACCAGAGAATTTATTCTTATTTTATAAGAGTTATTTTTGTATTATTGAAGAACAATGGAAACATAAAATTATAAAATGTATATTATAATACGGCAGAAAGCGTAGGTACCTTCTCGTCAGTATGCCATTTTACCCAGGACATCAGGGCAAAATGGACTTTTACATCATATTTCGAAATCTTAAATTACAAATCTATTCATTCATATACAGATGGAAGTTTTTGTCGCAGGTAAGGTAAACAACCATAGATTCTATTGCAGCTTTGGGTCTCATCAAATTGTTATTGGTTTCACCTTACCACGCCTTCAAACAAAAAGTATGCCGTTTTGGGCGCAATTCCCCTAAATATTTCTGTTAAATGTTCTTGTGATGCATGTTCTTTTGCCTCCCCCGCTGCACTTTTGCTCGATTTGCAAATCCGGCATGGGCCGCCCAGCTTCTTTAATGGCAAGTTTTTCCTCGAAATTTACTGAAGACGTGAGCAGCTTCTGTATCGCATTCATGGTTGGTTGCCGATTCAAATTGGAGATCGAGATGAATAAAACGATTTGATTTCACAGGGTCACACCAACACAAACTAATATCGGCATTTACGGCACAGGACTTTGAAAAATAGATATTCTTCACAAACACAAACTTTTCAATATTCATAACTCGCCATCGCACACCGCTGCGCTAACTCGGGCTCGGTTTTTTGAGAACGTAAATCGCCAAAGCGCGGTACGATGGATTCGGGATATATCGGCGCACGAAACAGGGATCTCGCCCATGATCTCGCCCCACAGCCGAAAATCTTGCCTTGGCGTGGTCGTAGCGAGGTGGCGGGCACGTGCCCTGATGGGGCGCGGAGTGACGCTCATACACACTACAATCGCTCTAGTGCGCTCTCCCTCTCTCCTCCAGGCTTTAGACCGGAGCTCGGGCACGTATAGATTGTGCCCGGCGTGCGCTTAAATTTTATTTTTGCTCAAAAAAATTGATCGGTAATGCATGGAAATACAAAATATGAGCATTGTCCTAATATCCGTAAAGGAAAAATTCAAAAGCTATTGTTATGGTCCAAAACATGTGGGGCGCGTGCCCTTGCGCCCTTACCAGAGAGCCGCCACTGTTCCAATGTGAAAAGTGTCCATACAAAGCCAAGTACAAGACCAATTTGAGGATGCACATGTTGGAACACGCCGACGCCCTAGACATCGATTGGTTCCGATGTGCAAAGTGTTCGTATAAAGCCAAACAGAAGGCCCATTTGAAATCGCACATGTTGAAGCATGCCGCCAGCGAAGACATCGTTTGGTTCCGATGTGCGAAATGTTCATATTGTCATTGCGGAGCCTTCAGCTCCCCAATGGTTACCGTTAACCACGGCTGACTTCGGTCCCACAGTCCTTATAATAGAAGGCGACAGGATGTCAAGCGCGTCAGTCAGGGGTGACGTGTGTTCCTTCTGAGCTGCACCAATTTTGCGAATCAATCTTCATTCTCCCTCCGTTCACGAGCTGATCCGTTCTCGATGTTACCGGCAGTGCGTCGGCACGACCCTCACCGACCCTGAGCTAGCCGAGCGGTCCGCGTCCCCGAGTACCGGGCCTTGACAGAGTGGCGTGCCCAACTTGGGGCCATAACTCGTTTTTTCGTTTTTGGAACGGAGAAGCAACGTGGGGGAGCGCCGAGAGTCAAAATTTCACGGGATCACCACCTGGAGCCCTGTGGCGGATTAAAAACGCGACTGGTGTCAAGCCCAGCGGGTTTTAATCGTGCTGCGGGTTTCCCAGCATCAAGGGCGCTGCCTTGTAGCGTCTTAAACCAAGGCGGATTATGGCCTGCTTGGTGGTGCTCGGGACACGGTAAGGCTCTGCCCCTAGCCACCCCCCCAAACACGTTTTCGTCCGCGGGACCAGTACTGCAAAAAAGCGCGACACGTACGGGACCGTGAAAAAATGCGGCGCGCGCGCATTTCGGGCGTAATTCCGGCAAGAACATCTGCGAAGAAGACGCCGACGAAGAATGCGCCCAAGAAGAAAACGACCGAAACGCCTCTCTCTGGTCTAGGAGTCGGAGCAGGGGATGTAGCCGCTGCCGTCTCCGCAGCGTCTCTCCTAGTGGCGCCCCAACCACAACAACAACAACAGCAGCTGCCGACCGCCGAATATGCGCGCATCGCGAGCGTCCTCGAGAGCCTGGAAACGCGTTTCCGCTCCAACGCTCAGCCGGAAATTCCGCCATTCGCGGGGCTGCCACATGAAGATGTAAGAGAGTACCTGAGAGGTGTGGAGGAATCTCTCACCACAGCCGGAACGCCGCGACGAAAATGGTTGCACCTGGTAGCCGACCAGCTCTCCGGAGAAGCCGCTTCCTGGGTGAAGCCGTACCTCCAGGTGGACCTGGCTTGGGAAGAAGTGAAACAGGCTCTTCTCAACCACTTTGATTCGCCGCAACGACGCGGACAAGCCGGTGGAAAGCTCCACACCGAAACGCAGAACGGCGAACCGGTTCTGTTGTTCCTAAGGAAGAAGGTGAAGCTCGCACGGAGAATCGCACCGTACCTTCCTGACGAGGAACTCATCGGCATGCTGATTGCACTCACGGATTACGATATCAAGTACCACCTTACATTAAATCCGGTGAAGACGCTGGCCGAGCTGGTGGATAAGGCACAAAAGGTAGAATCCTTGCGCAAGGAAGCGCCGAAGGTCACGACGGCAACCACACGGCAAGTACCTGCAGGCAGCGCGACGTCGAATCTGCCGCCGCCATGTCGATATTGCCCCGAGCGGCATTATCATCGAAATTGTCCTGTGCTCCAAGCTCGGCGCGAGCCGCCACGTGACGCGTTCCGTCAGTACCAACAGCACCAGGAAAACCCCACCGGGACGAACGACGCGCGGGCGTCGCAACGTCCCCAGCACCAGTAATTTCGCTGTGCGCCACCTCTTCGGACAACGCTCCCCTAATTCTTCTTCGACTCGACCACCATCAAGTGCATGCCTACCTCGACACTGGCTCGACGCTAAACTTAATCGATTACACGCTCGTCAACGACCAGCAGATCGACAAGACCGCCACTTTGTCCGTAGGCCTTTCAAGCACAACAGTTGAGCCCTTGAGAACGGAGGGTACCGTCCGTCTGACGTTTACCGCCGAAGAGGCGCCATACACCGCAGATTTCCACGTGGTGCGTAGTCTAGCACATTCCGTCATTCTCGGCAAGAGTTTCTGCCACCAGTCCGGAGCCGTCATTGATTTCCAGCGGGAGTGCCTCCACCTCGGAAAACAGCAGCGACGTACCGTCTTCTGGAATAAGGACCACGCCTCTCGACAGCGAAGAGGATCACCTTTATCTGTCGACGACGTCCAGCACAATTTCCCGGAGCCTCTCCACGGAGCTTTTCAACAGCTCTTGACCGATTTCGTGCAGACACTTAGCCAGGACCCGCGTCCTACGACGACGCTGACTACCACTCACAAAATCCGGCTCAAAGACGAAACCCCATTTCGAATTCGACCGTACCGGACCACATCCGAAAAGAAAGCCATTATCGAGGAGCAGGTGCATCAGATGTTGAAAGACGGCATTATCGAGCGCTCGAACTCGGAGTTTTCATCGCCGATTGTTATCGTCACGAAGAACGATAAACCAAGATTCTGTCTAGATTACAGAAAACTAAACTCGCAGACAATCACTGAGCCGTCTCCGATTCCGCGAATCCATGAGACGCTCAAAGACCTAGGTGAAGCCAATGTTTTCTCTACTCTAGATTTAAAATCAGGATATTGGCAAGTGCCGCTCGATCCGTCTTGTCGTCGATATACGGCCTTCTCCACCGTGGATGGCGGCCATTGGCAGTTCAAGGTCATGCCCTTCGGCTTGGCCAATGCGCCTACCACCTCCAACGTATGATGGTGCAGGAAGTGTTAAACGGCTACCTTCACGAATTCTGTCTGGTGTACATGGACGACATTATTGTCTACTCGAAGTCGACAGAAGAGCACCTTCATCACCTACGGCTCGTTCTGGAGCGTCTCCTGACCCATCGCCTCCGCTGCGGCATCGAAAAGTGCAAGTTTGCATGCTCGAGCATCGAGTACTTGGGCCACACCGTAAGCGACGCCGGAAATACGCCGCTGCAAAAGCACGTGAGGCTCGTGCACGACGCAAAGCAGCCGACGAATCGAAAACAACTCCAGAGTTTCCTTGGAACCTGTAACTGGTTGCGTGAATACATCCCACGGTTCGCCGAAATCGCGGCTCCGCTGACAGACATGACGTCGCCGAAATGCCGATTCTCCTGGGGAGAGGCACAGCAAGCCGCCTTTGAAGGATTAAAAACCGCCATGGCAACCCCGAGAACGCTAAGCCGTCCCGACGCTGTTTTACCCTTCGTCCTGCAGACCGATGCAAGCAACACCGGCATGGCTGCCGTGTTATACCAAATTAAGCCCAACGGCGAGAGAGCCATCATTTCGTTTGCCAGTGCACGTTTCAACCGTACAGAACGCCGCCTGCACATTAACGAACAAGAGTGCCTTGCCATCTTGTGGGGTGTCAAACAGTATAGACCGTACTTGGAAGACCGACCGTTCACGATTCGAACTGACAGTCAAGCGCTTTTGTGGCTGAATAAGGCAAAAGATTCCAAGGCCAAGCTCACGCGCTGGTCGCTGCTCCTGCAGGAATTCAGCTATTCCGTGGAACACGTACCCGGCCGAGCCAACGAGTTAGCGGACGCTCTCTCACGGAATCCAGAGCCGAATCAGTCGCTAATTTCCGCCGATTGTACCACCAGAATGTTGCCTCCTGAGTTGGCCGACGGCGCGCCACAGACGTCTAGCGTTGACGAACCCGATCGGCGCGAGCACGTGTTCCTGACGGACGTCAGGACATTGTCGGACGAGGTCAAAGAGGCTCAGGTCAACTCCAGGACGGCACAGGAGATAATGCGCATACGGCGCTCTCTTCAGAACGATCCGGATACCGAGGACTGGCATGCCGGCTTCAGGGCAAATTACGAGGTGGAGGACGACGTGCTGTACAGACTAGCGGACGATGGACGTCGACTGCTGTATGTACCTTCCGAACTACAACCCCGAATTTTCTACGAACATCACGACGCTCACTTAGCGGGCCACCCTGGCGAAGAAGAAACGCAGCGATCGATTACCGAGCAGTACCACTGGCCAAGCGTCGACAAGGACTGCCGTGCATACGTCAGATCATGTCTAATATGTTCGCTGGTGAAGGGCCGATCGTCACACATTCCCGCGGAACAGCGTCCCCGTCAACCACGTGAGCCATTCGAGGCCGTTGCCTTGGATCTCATGGGACCGTACGAAACTTCCGAAAAGGGAAATCGCTTCATTCTCGTCATCACCGACCTTTTCACACGTTGGATCGACGCCTGGCCGCTAAGTGAGACTTCGACTAAATCCATCGTTGCCACGCTCGACGAACACTTTTTCCCGTTGCATGGGTACCCGCGTACTATCATTTCGGACAACGGTCCTCAGTTTTCGTCCGCGTACTGGTCCCGCGCCTGCGATAGGTGGCAGAGTCACCACTGGACGACTGCCGTGTACCATCCGCGCGCAAACCCGACTGAGCGTCGCAACCAGGAAATCAAGAAGGGCCTTCGCTGTCGCCTTATTGACCGACCGGCTACCGAGTGGGACGTTCACTTGCCAGCGACTTTATTCAGTCTCCGTCGGCGTCGGAACGCCGCCACCGGACAAAGTCCGGCGGAGCTGTTGATCGGCCGCTCCTTAAGGTTTCCTGGCGAGTGGAAAGCCGCGGAACCCCTGCCTCGAGCATCGGCAGCAGAACGTGCCGAAGCCGCCCACGAACACCAGCGCGAATATGTTGAAGCTCACCACCGAGTTCCAGATCGACCTGTGCCCGACTATTTGCCAGGCGATCTCGTTCTTGTCCGGCATCCTCCGGCTCCAGGAGCATTTCATCCGAAATGGCTCGGTCCTCACTCCATCGTGCGGAACGTCAGTCCCGGCGTCTTCATCGTCAACATCGACGAGCGACTCGTCAAGTACCACGTGGATAAACTTAGAAGAGCTCCAAGACGACCGCGTCGTCGAGTGTAGTGTGCGCCCTACCTCCGTCAGTACGTTGCCTTATGGCAAACAAAGAAAACTTAGTGTCGCGACCCCAGGACATGTCCTTTTGCCACTCGTTGTGACCTTGACACCTTTGTTTAGCCTTTACAAGTGCGCGCCTTGTCCCAAAAATGTTCCCCCTTCTAAAGCGAAAGTTCTCCGCCATGTTAAAAAAAAAAATGTTACTTCAACGTAGTTACCCTCAGGTGTAATACATTAGTTTAAGGTATTTCTACGGTCGTTCATTGTTGTAAAATGAATTTGTTAATTTTGAATAAAGAGTGTGCCCTAAGTCTCAGGGGGGGGCGACTGTCATTGCGGAGCCTTCAGCTCCCCAATGGTTACCGTTAACCACGGCTGACTTCGGTCCCACAGTCTTAATAATAGAAGGCGACAGGATGTCAAGCGCGTCAGTCAGGGGTGACGTGTGTTCCTTCTGAGCTGCACCAATTTTGCGAATCAATCTTCATTCTCCCTCCGTTCACGAGCTGATCCGTTCTCGATGTTACCGGCAGTGCGTCGGCACGACCCTCACCGACCCTGAGCTAGCCGAGCGGTCCGCGTCCCCGAGTACCGGGGCGTTGACAATGGGCGCTTTCCATTTAAAACATTTGCGTCGGTTTGTGTCAGCTTGTGTTAGCTTGTGTCGATGAAACAAAGGAACACAGATCAAATGGAACGCGTTTGTGTCGGTTTGTGTTAACACAAGTCGACTTGTGTCTCTAAATGGAAAGCGCCCACTCTGAATCGAAACAGAAGGCTCATCTGAAATCGCACATGTTGGTACACGCAGCCGCCGAAGACATCGGTTGGTTGCAGTGTGCCAAGTGTTCGTATAAAGCCAAACGGAAGGCTTATTTGAAATCGCACATGTTGAAACATGCCAAAAACTAATCGGCTCGTTGGACTGGGAAACCATGTCTGAATGCCGAATTTCAAATCGATTGAATGAACGGTTTGGCAGTTATCGAGGAATACAGAGAGACACATACGCGCATTCGTGTTCATCTCGAAAAAAAGGCATTCACAATAATTTCCCCATTCATTGATTGGCGGGCCGAAAATGTGAAATAAGCCTTGATCTGTATAAAGCAAAATTTTTCATAAATTTATCTACTATTTAAGCTCACAACTCGATTTTTTTTATATAGGTACCTACCTACCTACCTACAGCGCTGGATCATGCCTAATAGCAATATGCGATATTCAAAGGCACGACTTGCGCTGTAGGTTCGCAAAGCTAGGGGATGGAACTCATGCGTCTGCGCGAGCTAGGAAAAGTCAAAACCTGCAGATTTTCAGCCATCGATTTAACAAAGGAAAATAGATGACAAGAAACTCCTGATTTCCATGCTAGATTATGTGGAATGATGTTGTCCATGTGCATTGCTGTCGAAAAAATTAATTCCGCGCGTATAGTGCTCCGAAAAGAACGAAAAAGTCGTTTTCAGTGTATAACTGGTTGCCTAGGAGGTGATGGTTTTTAGGAACACACATGAAATGGAACTGTAATGTTCTTTTCGTACGGTTTTTGCAGCCAGGTACTCAACAAACTGCCTGTCATTTTTGAAAAAAAAACAGAAAACACAAAACCTCTGATATATTATACATATAACCCGATAAAATTTTAGTTACCATTTGTTTACATGCAGTTTCATGCCATTGACAGACAGGACGGCAACGGTAAGGCAGAGAAGAATACTAGAAGTAGGGCGGTATTTTCAAAAACACACCAACTGATGAACACGTCACCATATTTTCGCTCCTTGTGTATCTAAAACTGATCCATCATTGCTGGTCTTAAACACAATGAAAGATCAAGAAACACTCTTTTTTCCATAGCTTATTTGAAAGTTTCCTTTCCAGCCGTTTCAATTATATACAATGTTGAAATTACGCTTTTTACATGTGTTAGCATACGGCACTATTCTCAAATCCCCTAGCATAGTTGCGCCAGCGCAGAAATAGCACTGAATTTCGCCTATAGCATGGGTAGCGAGACTATCTTATATCGTGCCTCTCCTTCTATCACACACAAAATGTATTCAACTATCTCATCTACAGCTTATTCGTGCTTTTTTGACATTTCATGCCCGTTTGACGTTTCTCGTTTCTGCTGGGTGCTTGGTGTTTGACAGTTGTTGCTTATGGTGTTCTGTTCACAATGGAAACTGATGAAACTGATACTTTTTACGGGCTCTTGCAGCTTGCAGCTCATCAACGGTGAGGATGGTCGAAGTTTTTCATATGGTGGGCAGAGTGCGAAAAGCTTTGTAAACTTGACAAACCGAATTTCGCACATCTGTCATTTATCTCATTATCATTAACAATATAGTAGGTTCACTTGTACTGTGACTCTAGTTGGCTGGTCAAATTTTCTACTTTAGCATTGTAGGCTTGCCGCCTTTTCACCTGGAGTGCGTTCAGAAAAGAATCGTCGGTGTGCACCCGGGGTGGAGTGCGCCCTGGGTAGGGTAATGGGCGAGGTGCACCCGGAGTGCGCCGAGAAGTGAATCGTTTCTGAACGGCTGGTGCGTGTCCACGTGTGGTGTGTGACAGCCATGTTCCAACGGCTCACCCCCACCACACTTTTTACCTTTACCGGAGATGCTTTTACGTGATTTTACCTACTACGCCTGTCGGGCGAAATTTACCCATGCACCCACCAGACATGGGTGAAGAGGGTACGCCCGGTGTGCGCCCTAGTGCACCCTGCCAGCGATTTCTGAACGCCGAAGCGATCCGTCACCGGGTGACAGATTTCATTTCTGAACGGCAAAAAGACGCCCCGGTATAACTCTCGCCCACCCGGGCGCTATTTCTGAACGCACTCCTGGTGTGAAACTGACTTCTCTGGAAGTGAAGTTATAGGTATTTCTTATCAAATTGATATTAAAGTCTTGGAAAACTGACCTGGTCCCTATGTGGAAGTGCGACTAAGGGGACGCAAAGCTGTGTTACCGTCATCGTCATGTAGACACCAAAAGAGCACGGGGCGGCTGCAAATCTAAGTCATCTTGACGGCGGCCCATTCAGGGTCGACAAAAACTCGTCCCGGAAAGCCCCAAAACGAAAGCAAATTGCAAATTGAAGGTACCTACTAACATCAATTTCGGTCCATTACGCAACTTTGAGCGGCTGGGTTTTTTGAAATTTGGTTCAATTTACTTTTTACACGTAAATTCTTTTCCCAATGACAGACTGCACGGCGATTCTTGTATCGCCTATAATTCTTCAGGGTTTGACTTGTATTTTTGACTGGAAGAGGCGAAAGGGTTGATGATTGCATGGGGCCCCTTTTTTGGACGAAGGGCATTGTATACTCTTTAATTTAAAGCATAGAAAGTTGAACCGGCTTCGAGAGGTTAGGAATATTTTTCACAACTGTCAAATGTCAAGGCTTTTTTGATTTATTTGTTCATTGGCGAAAATAAAACAGGTCGAAAAATTGCTACATTTTCCATTAAAATGGAAAAAAGCGTCAGACATCACGTCCCGCAAAAATGTTCCGGCCGAGGGGTAAACCGCAGTGGAAGTCTGGTGTACACTACAGTGGAAGTCCGTGGAAGTCTGTGGAAGTCCGTGGAAGTCCGTGGAAGTCCGTGGAAGTCCGTGGAAGTCTGTGGAAATCACGTGGAAGTCAGTGGAAATCACGTGGAAGTCAATGGAAGTCATGGAAATCAGTGGAAGTCATGGAAGTCTGTGGAATTCAATGGAAATCACGTGGAAGTCATGGAAGTCAGTGGAAGTCTGTGGAAATCCGTGGAATTCAATGGAAATCACGTGGAAGTCAATGGAAGTCTAGGGAAGTCATGGAAATCAGTGGAAGTCTGTAGAAGTCAGTGGAATTCAATGGAAATCACGTGGAATTAGGTGAAAGTCATTGAAAATCTATGGAACTCAGTGAAAGTCAGATGGAAGTCAGATGTTTCAAGTTCCATGACAATCATTCCCCTAATAAGAGATTTCAATATGGCAGCCAAAGAATCAGTGAATTCAGCGTGAGAATAAGAATGATCATTATTACAAGATAGGGGTAAATGTCAAGTTCTATGAAAATCGTTCCATTAATGAGAAATTTTGATATGGCGGCCAAGATAGAAGCGGAATCATGAAACTCAGCTTGGAAATAAGAATTTTCATACGAGACAAAAGTGAGTTCCAAGTTTTATGACAATCGTTTCACTAATAAGAGATTTCCGAGGAGAAATCGATATGGTGGACCAGATGGCGCCGCAACCAATTAATCCGATTTGCTCATTGGTCAGCCTTGAGGACCTAATACCCTTGACAGACTGCACCTTATACCCTTGACAGACTGGAAAACTGAATGATCATTAAGCGTAAATTACGATATAAATGACCAATGTTGCACGTCGTCATTCACTAAATGATCATTTAGAACGTCATTTAGGACCTTAATGGTCATTAACTAGGGGTAGCCATAATCGTCGAATAATCGCCGGTGGTCGTGCATCATCGCCGTGATTTTTGAAAACCATTGGCCAGCTTTTCTGCAATGAATCGCGATGTCTGTCGTTTGTCATCAACTCCCTCATTTCAGTTCGCCATTCAGACACGTATTTCTGGAATCGAGGAACTGGATTTTGTGTCTTGCTTCTTGCAACAACATCTCTTGTACCAAATTATGCCCGTAAGTGTGCACGTATAAGCACGTACAAAAAAATAATAATAATATTCCAAAATAAAATTCCAAAAACATGAGCAAGAACCACACATATTCGCGGAATTTGGATGATACGAACATTGCAAACAGGCAGCAGGGTATAGACTGGCAGCACTTTATTTTTGGACACAAAGTCGAATTTATTGATGAGGACATGGGTTTCCGTAAGTATCCGTGGGACAGGTAGGTATATAATTCTTGTAGCGTGCACGTATAAGCACGTACCTACGAAAAATTGGAAAATCTCCTCGCTTTACATAAGAAATGACCGCCTGCACCTGTTCGCGAAGGTTGGATGATACGAACATTGCGAACTTGTAGCACAGTATCGGTTGGTGGTACTCTAGCCTGGACTCTATCTTCGGCAAAGTCGAATTTATTGATGAGAGAATAGAGGTTTCCAGAACATCCGTCGTGAAAAATGTGAAATTTTGCAAAAGCAAGCGAAATGGAAGGTAGGTACCTACTTATCGCAAAAGCAGTTAAAAAATTGCAAAAAAAAGTTATAATGAATCACACGATGGATACGAACATAATGAACTATAACATGCATCTGTCAGTTGCCTTGCCACTTGCCAGACGCGCACATTAATCAGGGCCGCGCTTAAAAGTTGGTTAGACTATGGGGCTATGCGATTTTGATCAGATTATTGACTAAATCATCAGTCTCTTATTCTTCTTTCCGCCATTTCTTTCGACTCAATACAAATTCAACATACATTTTGGCAACAAATGAAGATAGTATGATGTGGTGTGAACATTGCAAGCAATAATTACTTTGGTTCCGCTTGCAATGTTCACACCGCGCTTTCTTGATTGAATGGAATCTAAGCTAAATATCACCTCACACCTCACCGAAAATATGAAATTAATATTAAAATTATGGATAATAAGGGCGATAATAGCCCAATACTCCGGACCATTCGCCCATTTGACATCGACACTTTAGGGGGGGGGGATCAAATGGATCGCCACGTTTATTCATGCACTACGGCGCAAGCTCATAGGCTCATTACGATTTGCGAATTTTTGTCACCCCCAAATTCGCAATCGTCATTTAACGTTAATGGGGATTACACTTGATGATCATTGAGGTGCAGTCTGTCAGGAGTATTAATGATCATTCAATTGCAAATTTGGAGGTGACACACTGCAAAATCGTAATAAGCCTATGAGCATGCGCCGCAGCGCAGGAATAAACGTGGCGATCAATTTTTGCCCAAAATGTCAATGTCAAATTTTATTGTCGAATGGTCCGAAAGTATTGGGCTATTATTGCCAATAGCATCTATAATTATAATGATAATTTCATGTTTTAGGTAAGATGTGAGGTGGTATTTGGCTTAGATTCCATCCAATCAAGAAAGCGTGGTGTGAACATTGCAAGCAATAACAAAATAATTATTGCTTGCAATGTTCACACCACATCACACTATATTTATTTGTTGTCAAAATCTATGTTGAATTTTTATTGAGTCGGAAGAAATTGAGGAAACGAAGAATAAGAGACTGATGATTCAGTCAACCTGATCAAAATCGCATAGTCCTATAGTCTAACCAACTTTTGAGCGCGGCCCTGGTTCATATGCGCGGCTGGCAAGTGGCAATAAGGCAACTGACAGATGCATGTTATAGTTCATTATGTTTGTACCTATCGTGTGGTTCATCATAACTTTTTTTGCAATTTTTTAACTGCTTTTGCGATACGTACCTTCCATTTCGCTTGCTTTTGCAAAATTTCACATTTTTCACGACAGACGTTTTGGAATATTCCTAATCTAGGCAGCATGTTTAAAAGCTATTACCATAGTTTGAGCCGAGGTTTAAGCTTATTTATGAGATATTTATGGAAATAAACACTTATATAGATACCTACCTATCTCACGGATACTTACGGAAAAACCTCGGGAAAAACCCCTCATCAATAAATTCGACTTTGCCAAAAATAGAGTACTCTGCCAACCGATACTGTGCTACAAGTTCGCAATGTTTGTATCATCCAACTTTCGCGAACGGGCGCAGGCGGTCAGTTTCTTATGTAAAGCGAGGAGATTTATAATTTTCAGGTGGTCATTTCTTATGTAAAGCAAAGATTTTTCAATTTTTCGTGCTTGCTTATACACGTTATGCTTATAATTTGGTACAAAAGATGTTGTTGCAGGAGGCAAGACACAAAATCCAGTTTCTCCATTCCAGAAATACGTGTCTGAATGGCGTACCGGAATGACAGACTCGATGACAAATATCGCGATTCATTGCAGAAAAGCTGGCCAAAGATATTTAAAAATCACGGCGATGATGCACGACCACCGGCGATTATTCGGCGACTATGACGACGTGAAACACTAGTAATTTATGAGCTTTCTAGTCTGTCAAGGGTATAAGAGCTATCCATACATCCTTTTCGTTTTAAGGCCATCTTAGCGCAAGCGTCAGCAGGGTGGTACAAATTCTGACAGACGACAGTTAACGGCGAGACAACAGAGAAATTTGAGCTGTGTTTCGACACATGTTTTTGAAGTTAAGCCATTTCAGAAGCGATTTGCTCAGAAAAGCAGCTTTCTTACTAATTCTGCACTGCAGAAAGACCTTAGGTACATGATAATTTCATGCTCTGATCGTCCTAACAAGCCCAACTGGAAAACAAATTGTCAACACGTCTACTGTTCCAAATGTTCGTATCAATATTTTCGTATGAGTCAAACAGTAATCAAAGTTGAAGCTCGTAATAGAAAATATTGGCAATATTTTTGTACTTTTTAGGAGCGGCACATATCGGCATTTTGCTAGGTAATTGGCAGTTACCGCTAGAGACAACCAGATATACCCAGAGTAGTGCAATCCTTCCATTTACATCTCCAGAGTGTTGTAAGTGTTAATATCATATCGCAGAGAAGGCCATTCGTCATTTGCAAAATCATTGCCTATGTTTATACGTTTTGAGGTCGAATGTGAATAGTAAAATGTGGTGGATGAATATAAATGGAACAAGAAATCGAGGAACTAGCTTTGGTCGAGGTGGTATGAGCATTTCGGACATGCGCATTCACCTCAAGTCGTTTTTAATCACGAAAAAGATACTGTAATTTTGCAATGCCAGCGTTCTTTCCCATATAGAGTACTTTGATAATCCATGATCTATCAAATCAATATCAAAGTTTTGTGCTTAACATCGCTGTCAATCACTTTCGTGTAGGTATGTTCTAGTCGAGTTTGTACCAACTTGTTCGAATATTCAATTACGCGCCGGGAATCTTACCCATTTGACAACCGAACGCAAGCGCACTGTAACTGTAACTGTAACACTGTTAGTAGGAAAATAGTGTATTGGAAAAAGTTCCAGAACTCTAGCTTTATTTCCCTAGGAGGAGTTCAACTTCTTTGAAGTGCACAGGAAATCTTTGTTTTTTTGATAATAATTATGATAACAATGTATGGATGAAAAAATAATGCCTATTGGATACCCTTGGGGATATCAGCTATCCATTGGAAAGTTTTTTGTCACAAAAATACGCTGAAAAGTTTGACGGTTTCAAAAATCAACCCTTTTGTCACTCCTCTCTTTGGCATCCTATCTATAATGTACGAAGTCAGGTATGACATAAGTCGACATAAGCGTCCTGCAGTCAAAGGTAAGCAAGCTCTTTCAGGGGTCATCAACTTTTTCCGAATCGGATATTTGTTCCCACAGATATCCTCACTTGGAATTGGAGCAAATTTTGACATATCCTTGACTTATGACGCTTAGTTTAATTCAACTTGACGCGGTCAAGTTTGAAACTCGACCAGGTCGACTTTGAAAATCGACCAGGTCGACTTTGAAAATCGACTTCATATCCGTAAAAAGATTGGCAGCCTGGCCCTTCTACGCTTCCGTATATTTCCATGGTCAACTTACCAAATGACCAAATTAAGGACGGAGTTGAATTGGTGAAATAAGCGTTGCGGAATCAATCCCTGTGGATTTATTCCTTGATAGAATCTCACCATTCAGGTCTTTTTCGAAAGCTACATACAAGGGTGTACTTTGGTTTGAGCTCATTGGCATTTCCAAAGTCCAAAAATCAAAAAAAAAATTTCGATTATGAAATGCCAATGGGCTCAAACCAATGTACATCCTTGTACCTTTCGAAATAGACCTAAATGGTGGGATTCTGTCAAGGAATAAACCCACAGGGATTGATTGCGCAACGCTTATTATCAGGGCCGGGCCTGGCCTATCTGCCGCCTGCGTGCCAGCGAAAAATTGCCGCCCAGTTCACCGGCAGTGAAGACACTCCCCCCCCCCCAAATGCTGGAATGAGAAGAATCTTTGAAATTCAACTTTATTATTATATTGCCGTCCCTATGACTTGCCGCCTGCGTGCAGGCACGCACTGCACGCCTGCTAGGCCCGGCCCTGCTTATTATTTAACCAATAGAAGGAATAACTCCGTCCTTAAAATACATTCATCACCAGTTCCACCATACAGATAATTTAGGTGACCAAAACTGTATCAAGAGTTGAAAAAGAATTCATTGACTTGTACCTAGATAATCATCATGTGGTACAAAAATTGAATAAAAAAAACACAACGATTTTCTAGGAAAAAAAGTCGTTTTCACGAGGATTCGAACCCACGATCTTCTGCTTGGAAATCTGATGTCTCATCTATTCGACTATCCGAACGTCAAGTATGGTACCTTAAAACTGCTTATATTCTGCCCTCGATTCTGCCTGAAAATTTTTGAAATGGGTGTTGCTCGAAGTGCAGGCTGTGTTTGTTAAGAAAACAAGTTAGGTACGAAGGTACTTAGCCCTCGAATTAGCCGTAATTATTGTTACCAATCTCAGTCTTGCTGTTTGTTGAAGACGAGTTCACAATAATTATCACTCGAATTTACAATTTGATGTGGTCGCAAAGCTGCGGGTTTCTTTGCGGTTGAAGGGAAGTTAAAAACTGAAGACCTCTATAATTTATTTTCTGGAAATCGACTCAGTAACTAGTGGTGAAAAAACATAACATAACAATACAAGGTCCAGTCTTTCATGAGTTATATGCATCCCTATCGATTGAATTTCAGATTCTTGGACCCAGTTTTACCAACAATGTTTTCCTCGAGGTTTTCCTCGATAGGTAGTTTGTGTACCTAGTAGGTTCCCGGGGGAATATTCCCTACAATCGATGAAATTCACGTGGAAGTCATGGAAATCAGTGGAAATCACGTGGAAGTCATGGAAGTCTGTAGAAGTCATGGAAATCAGTGGAAATCACGTGGAAGTCATGGAAGTCTGTAGAAGTCATGGAAATCAGTGGAAATCACGTGGAAGTCATGGAAGTCTGTAGAAGTCATGGAAATCAGTGGAAATCACGTGGAAGTCATGGAAGTCTGTAGAAGTCATGGAAATCAGTGGAAATCACGTGGAAGTCATGGAACTCAGTGGAAATCACGTGGAAGTCTTGGAAATCAGTGGAAGTCAATGGAAATCAGTGGAAGTCAATGGAAATCAGTGGAAGTCAATGGAAATCAGTGGAAGTCAGTGGAAGTCAATGGAAATCAGTGGAAGTCCATGGAAGTCAATGGAAGTCAGATGGAAATCAGTGGAAATCAGTCGATAGTGGAAGTCTAGTGTACAAAATTTTCCTTGCGGTTTACCCCTCGGTTCCGGCTATCTGCAAAGGAAATACGCAAAAAATGTGTTTCAAAACTGGTCGTGGTCAACGTGGTGGTTGAGCGTTGAGCTGAAGCGCTGATGCAGTTCGATGCGAACACTGCGCACAGCTATATTTGTCAAGAAGTTCTGGTGGATCTAGCCTGAATATTACATGTATCAATGATGTTATGGAAAACCGGAGAGCATTAATTTATAACTAACATCTTGTAGAGGTGTTTTATCGGCTTATTACCTTGATTTTTATGCTGCATACAGGAGAATGACAGGACAGACACTTCTCACACCTGACAAGTGACAGTACTGACAGGAGCCAAACATAACCGTTATAATAGCCGCTTTCTTTCGGTCAGGATACTCTGTGGTCAGGATCACGGATCATGATCCGGAAATCCGCTCACGGGGTTGGTTGGCTGTGTCACGTGCAACCAATCCAACCAATCCAGTCAGCGGATTTCCGAATCATGATCCGTGATCCTGACCGAAAGAAAGCAGCTAATGCGTTTAGATGCTCGAAATAAATCATCCGTGGTGTACTTGGTGTCATTTTATACACAGCCAATGCAAAAACTCCTTGAAAACAATTTATTTTCTATCTTTGAGGCGAGATTTTGGATTTTGCATACGGAGCTTCAGCCACCCAAATTGACGTCTCGACGTCTCTGGAAAAACTTCCACCAAGTTGGTGGACTAGACAACGATTAACGATATGAAATAACCCTTGTCTATACAAAGCTTCCTAGCCAGAATTTTTAAAGTGATTTAAAAGCCTGCAACTCGAAAAATATGTTTCTTAATAAATCTTTGGCGTGACTTCAGCCACGCAACCGCTGCGTTTGACACTTGACGCATCTGACGTATATTTTTGACACCTCAAAACAAACTGACGTTTCAAGTGTCAAAGCAAAGTACAGGATCTGGTACAGGAAAGAGAACATTCAACAAGCACTTTTGGTATTCTTTCAAGCTGTTTCAGTGGTTTCAAGTGAATTTAAAGCTCAGCTAGTACAGAAAAATAATCTAAAATGGTGAATGTAATGAAAGGAGTGCTAGTTAAATGGTGAGTCGATACGTTTGCGTACCTAACCTCAAAATTTTATTTCGCGATTTTTCTTTCCGCTCTACGTTTTTGAAATTTTCTTATCAAAGCAGGAGGACAAGTAAAACACAAACTAGGTATTCGTATAAAACAAATGTATTCAAGTTTATATTTTGGATTTCGCGCCGTACTTGTAGAACCCTTCGCCGGACTTCACCCCGAGCTTGCCCTCTTTCACCATCTTGCGCACGGTTTCGCTCGGCTCAAACACCGGGTTGTCGGGGAATTTCTTGTGCCAGTCTTCGATGATGGCCAGGCCCAGGTCGTGCCCGCTGTAGTCGGCCAGTTCCAGCGGTCCCATCGGATACCCGGCCCCCAGCTTCATGGCCGTGTCTATGTCCTCGGCGGTCGCGTCCCCCCGTTCCAGCATGCGCACCGCCTCGCAAGAGTACGGTATCAGCAGCCTGTTGACGATGAAGCCGGGCGTGTCCTTGCAGGTCACCGTCACCTTCCCCATGGCCTTACCCCAGGCCACGAACGCCCGGTAGGTTTCCTCGGACGTTTCCGGGATGCGGATCACCTCCAGCAGCTTCATCACCGGCACCGGATTGAAAAAGTGCAGGCCGCCGAAGCGGTCCTTGCGCTCGCACACCGAGGCTATGTCGCCGATGGACAGCGAGCTGGTGTTGGAGGCGAACATGGTTTTGGCCGGGGCGGCCTGGTCGAGCAGCCTGAAGAGCTTGTGTTTGGTCTCGAGGTTTTCGATGATGGCTTCGACGACCAGGTCGCAGTTTTCCAGGGCCTTGGTCGGATCGGTGACGCCCTTGATGCGGGCCTGGGATTCGGAGATGAATTTCTGGGCCGCTTCGGTGTTGACGTCCTTGTGGAGCTTCTTGGCGACGCGCTGGAGGCTCTTGGCGATGCCAGATTCGGCTTTCTTGAGGGCGCCGTCGTTCACCTCGACCAGCGTCACATTATGGCCAGTTTGCGCTGCTACCTTAAAAAAAAACATAATTTTGATCAAGCCGCCAGATTAGAAATTGTTCATTGTTACTGCACCCTTCCATTGGACATGATGGACAGAAAAGAAACAATAATATTAGTTGACGAGTGTATAATATACGCTATCATTCACGAGTATGTAGTTTGCCGACACGAGCCTCATTATTGAACTAGCTTATAATGTATTCCATTACTAACGAGAAGGCAGTTCGCCGATACAGGCCTTATTATTAAACTAGCGAGTAATGTATTCAATTACTCACGATGATGCAGTTCACTATCACGAGCCTCATTATTGAGCTAGTGTGTAATGTATTTTATTTCGCACAAGGATGAGGTTTGCCAACACGAGCCTTGTTGTTGAACGAGCGTATAATGTATTTCACAGGGTCCACTAGAGTTCTAATTGTTGCTGCAGCGTAAAGAGAAATCTTGAAGAATTTTTCATACATGCATTTGGATGAAATTTCATTACACAGAGTATCTTTTCTGGCGAACCATCTGGCGAACCAAAAGAGATATCGACTCGGGACAAAAAACAACGTATTCCTGGTCGCTAATCTATCACAGGAAGAATAGTTTGCGTCGCCTCCGCCGTCCCCGTACGCCGCCACCGATCAATAAGTCGCGAGTCAAAAATGTCTCAAACACGTGATAAAACCCCTCACATTTCACTTTCTTTCTATCTTAATGAAAAGGTTTCCTTTGCCGCCGCCCCCAAACGCAGCGCCGCCCCCGGTCAATAATTCGAGATTTCTGGCGAACCAAAAAAGAGATCGACACGGAACAAAAACCAACGTATTCCTGGTCGCTGATCTATCACAGGAAAAACAGTTTGCGCCGCCTCCGTACGCCGCCACTGATCAGTAAGTCGCGAATCAAAAATGTCTCAAACACGTGATGAAACCCCTCAAATTTCCCTTTCTTTCTATCTTAATAATAAGGTTTCCTTTGCCGCCGCCCCCAATTGCAGCGCTGCCCCCGGTCAATAATTCGAGATTTCTGGCGAACCAAAGAAGAGATCGACTCGGGACAAAAAACAACGTAGGGTGTTTCATGACTTATACGACATAGCTTAAGGATAGATCCAGTTTTTTAAGGCGGATCCGGATCTGGCTTCGAAATTTTTCTAAGATCCTGCGTTTCAAAGTTACAGGGTGATTTATGTATTTTGGTCAAAACTTTGATAGGTCATAACTTTGGAGCAAATGAATGGAATCGAATGAAATTTGACAGGAAATGTCTCTTACCACGAACAATCACAATGATCAACAAGGCATGAAAAAATCCAGGGCCGGACTAAAAAAAATGGCCCCCATCAATTCTTGGGGCAAAAAAGCCATTTTCGCATCGGATTCCTAAAAAAATGCCATTGTATTTGGAAAGTTGAGAAAAAATGCTACAGAATCAGCTATCCAATACGAACGGCACACCTCAGTAGGTTTAGTAAAAAAATAAAATAAAAAAAAATTGAAAATTTTAATAGCGATATTTCCTGAATGATTTGAGATAGTTCATCGCAATTACTACTTTTCAAACAGGAAACGAGCAACATTTAAAAAAAAATCAAAACTCCTAACAATAGGTGATAAATACATTACATGTTATTAACAAATGGTTTTCAAAGTACCCTCCCCCAACTTCGACACATTTTCCACATCTCGTCACTAAATGTCTAGTGGTTTTTCGAATGGTTGGTGTATTGTTCCGCGTTTCATTAGCAGCTGCAATGATCTCTTCTCTACAATCCTTCCTGATATTTATTTCCGTCTTGTAGACCTCTAGATCTTCCATGCGGCCCCATACATAGTAATCTAGGACTGTGAGATCAGGAATCCAGGAACCCCCAATTCAGCCATGGGGGTATTTTGCGTACAAGTGTTCTCTGACGTTTAATGAAAAATGAGGCGGTGCCCCATTTTGTTGAAAATAGGCAAAACATTTTGGAGGAAGTTTAGATAGCCTTTCCCCGTCAGCCGTTCCTCAAAGAAATGTAGCCCAATTAAAGTGTCGTCAACCACTCCGCACCACAAATTCAGTGAAAACCTCCGCTGAGAGTTCTTTTGTACCGTGGCATAAGGGTTTTCGTGTGCCCATAAGTGGGAATTTTTCAGTTTCAGTTTTGAAGGTTCTCTTCATTTTTTTTGTTTCTCCTCGGTTCCGTTTCGCCACCCGCGTTGTGCGAGGGCGATTTCAGACTTCTCATTATTGTTATTGTGTATCACTCCATTTTTCAACCCACAACCTACCCTACCGTGACGCGCTGGACATCAGCGGACCATGCACAGAGAGCGCTTCCTTCATCTCACGGCGCTGGACGTCACAAGGTAGGTTCTTTTTCATTTTTTACTTTAATACCCAAGACAGTGCATCCCAGCTAAAACATCTCGGCGTGATTTTCTCAGAAACCGTTCAACCAATACAATTCTCCTTTTTTTGTGGAAATAAGCCCTAAATCTAAGCTTCAATTAGAGAGGTGCCGGTGTCTGCAGCTGCTCTACTTCCCAAAATATGGCAATTTGAACAGGCCCCGAAACAACAGGCACATAATTATGGAGATTTATGATTGGGAAGAAGAACAATTCTACATCAGAATGCAATAGGAGCACTGTTTTAATTTTCCATCAAACGCCAAAGAATACTTGGATGCAGAATGCCCCCATCGCTGGATTGGTCGCGGGGGTCCTCATTCCTGGCTCCCAGATCTCCTGATCTCACAGTCCTAGATTACTATGTATGGGGCCGCATGAAAGATTAGAGGTCTACAAGACGGAAATGAATACCAGGAAGGATTGTAGAGAAAAGATCATTGCAGCTGCTAATGAAACGCGGAACAATACACCAACCATTCGAAAAGTCACTAGACATTTAGTGACGAGATGTGGAAAATGCGTCGAAGTTGGGGGAGGGTATTTCGAAAACCATTTGTTAATAACATGTAATGTATTTATTACCTATTGTTAGGAGTTTTGATTTTTTTTTCAAATGTTGCTCGTTTCCTGTTTGAAAAGTAGTAATTGCGATGAATTATCTCAAATCATTCAGGAAATATCGCTATTAAAATTTTCAATTTTTTTTATTTTATTTTTTTTACTAAACCTACTGAGGTGTGCCGTTCGTATTGGATAGCTGATTCTGTAGCATTTTTTCTCAACTTTCCAAATACAATGGCATTTTTTTAGGAATCCGATGCGAAAATGGTTTTTTTGCCCCAAGAATTGATGGGGGCCATTTTTTTTAGTCCGGCCCTGAATTTTTTCATGCCTTGTTGGTCATTGTGATTGTTCGTGGTAAGAGACATTTCCTGTCAAATTTCATTCGATTCCATTAATTTGCTCCAAAGTTATGACCTATGAAAGTTTTGACCAAAATACATAAATCACCCTGTAACTTTGAAACGCAGGATCTTGGAAAAATTTCGAAGCCAGATCCGGATCCGCCTCAAAAAACTGGATCTATCCTTAAGCTATGTCGTATAAGTCATGAAACACCCTGTATACAATACAAATAGAGAAGACACATCTCGTCACGGATTTTTACGGTTGCGTAGGAACCAGGTGAGTCCATCATTCAAAAAAAGGTTGGCTGATTTTTGATGCCCCAATATCCGTGACGACGGTGGTGATAACATATGGTCTTCTCTACCGGGTGTTTATAAACGTTTGTTATCATATCGCCTTTGGAATCTCCTATCACTCTTTCAAATCGTGCCTTTTACTGCGACTTTTGGTCTGACCAAAGCCTGCCGCGATCACAGACGTTTATAAACACCCGGTATTTGTATTGTCTATATATCTGGTTGCTAAGCTAGCACAGGAAAAACAGTTTGCGTCGCCTCCGCCGTACCCGTACGCCGCCACCGATCAATAAGTCGCGAATAAAAAATTTCTCAAACACGTGATAAAACCCCTCACATTCTCCTTTCTTTCTATCTCAATGAAAAGGTTTCCTTTGCCGCCGCCCCCAATCGCAGCGCCGCCCCCGGTCAATAATTCGAGATTTCTGGCGAACCAAAGAAGAGATCGACTCGGGACAAAAAACAACGTATATCTGGTTGCTAAGCTATCACAGGAAAAACAGCTTGCGCCGCCTCCGCCGTCCCCGTACGCCACCCCCGATCATTAAGTCGCGAATCAAAAATGTCTCAAAACACGTGGTGAAACCCCTCACATTCCCCTTTCTTTCTATTCGAAGAAAAAGGTTTCCTTTGCCGCCGCCCCCAATCGCAGCGCCGCTCCCGGTCAATAATTCGAGATTTCTGGCGAACCAAAGAAGAGATCGACACGGGACAAAAACCAACGTATTCCTGGTCGCTAATCTATCACAGAAAAAACAGTTTGCGCCGCCTCCGCCGTCCTCGTACGCCGCCCCCGATCAATAAGTCGCGAATAAAAAATGTCTCAAACACGTCATGAACTCGGATAATTCAAAATGATAAATTTGACGTAGATAACTACAGCGCGAAATCAAGTAGGCGAATTCATAGCATTACTGTTGTATTCATGGCAAATTGCAATTTTGCGACATTTCCAGAGTTATTTTTGATCAAGAATAATTATTGAAGTTGATGTGGAAACTCAAGAAAATGGCTGCAAAAAAATGGGTCTTGAATTAATAATAGAACTGGACAAGAAAATGAAAAGAATGTTTTCATCAAATCGGCTGTGAAAATTCCAAGGCAATTTCGATTGTGACACTTCATCTAGACAGCTTTGGAAATCGTTTAGAACAATACCCCATTGAAGGTAGTATTTGATTAGAGTTAAGAAATGATCAAGCTCCATGGCCATTAGAAATTTTTTTTAGATGTTGATTCTTAAAAGATTACTCTATAGATTACAATTCTAATCGGAAAAACAGTCGAAATCATGCATCGAAATTATTAATTTGAGTTTTAAGCAGCGTCGACTGTGAAAGGCGAGAAGGTTGTGCTAAGATCCAGTTGTCATGGCATGTCAATAATAATTAGAAAACAGTTGAACACCCGGCAATGCACTTTCCGGATGCTTTGGTAAAAATCAAGTTGCTTTTAAACTTGCAATATGCTTTGTGATAAGTTGGCTTTGAAAACTGTATTTTGAGCAGCTTGATTGAATATTTTGACAGCATAGCCGACTTCAGATTGAGTTTTTGTTTCTTGTTTGCATGATTACTGACGTCTAGTGCACAGCCTACCTCAATTGAAAGTTCAATAACAGATCGCACGAAATTTAACCCTGAAAACGTCTTTATTTGCATAAACGATAATAATGAATATAAATAAACAAAAACTTTACTTCGGTAAACAGCTAAATAAGTCGAAAATTGGCTTGGGGATGAGTGAAAGGGTGGGTAACTTTTACAAAAATATGTATCAAAATGAAAAACTCACTTGAGCTATTCCAGAGCCCATGAGCCCGCCACCAATCACAGTTACATTTTTGATGACGCTGGCACTGGATGCAAAGCCCCGTTTAAAAATCACTGGTAGAGCCATACTTTTCGCACACAGCGCTTCTTTATTCAAACCAAAATTAAAATACAAAACTTCGTTTTACTAAAACTAAAATAACCCAATCAAATGGCAACGAAAAACTGAACCGGTGATTTATATGGACTGTAGATTCGTGCACGCAGATCAAAGTCCAAAGTTTGACATTTCCACTTCTCTTGTTGTTTTTACACAAGAGATAAAAATTGTATCGTTACAAAATAATTTTTTTCGAATCATCGCCACTTCAAATAATGGCCTCAACAAAAAATACCGTAAGGCTCGGTAAACAATTGATAAGCGAGCTGCGAGGACATTTGCACCATCAGCTGTTTACCCACTGGATGACGCTGCAAAATGCTGCCGCTCGGCCGCCTTGATTTGCCTCTGCATTTGTTAAATTTTACGGAACGTAATCCAGGTCTTCGGGAATACCGAACTGCTTGTTGAGGGTCTGATCTTCGATGGCGAACTTGCGTTTGCACCAGGACTTCACCTCGAACACGTTGTCCGTCCAGCGGTTGGCCGCTTCCTTGAGCGCTTGCGTTTCGCCCTGCATCTGTTCCAAAATTTTCGGATCGTTGCCTTTGAACGCCTTCAGTTTCACTTCCAGCTCCAGCTTTCTGCGGCTGAGCCGTTCGATTTCCGCGAGCGTTTCCTCGATTTCTTCGGCGTTTTCTCGGTTCGCTTCGGCCTGAGCGACGTTTTCGGAAACGAGCTTCAGTTTTTTCGACGAGGTTTCGTAAGTCGATTCCAGGTTTTCTAACGTGCGCTTCTTCAGGTTCATCGTTTTGCTGCAATCGATGCAATATTGTTATTACTACTTATATCTAGTTGCCTCCGGCGAGCGGCGGCCAAGTCAAGTGTAAATTTAGCTTGGATTGCCTTTGTCGATTGATTTGCTGCTTTATAATAGCATGTGAAACAGCCTTAGCGGTACGTCGACTTCGGCCACTAAGTCGAACCAATCGAGTGTAAATTGAGCTTTAAATCGCCTTTGGCGAATAATTTTTTGCTAGTAAAATCTTGTGGAACAGCCTTGGTAGTGCGTCGTCTTCAATTCAATCTAACACTAGATCGTGGCCTTGTCTGCAACATTCACAACCAGACCGAAATACTGACTTATCGACTGACCCGACCGGACCAGACCGCAAGACTGACTGACCCGACCGGACCAGACCGCAAAATTGACTGACCTTTGACGTTGACATAATTGACAATTACACCATAACAGCGACGCAATCGCCATCTACATGCAACACCCAAAATATACCGTTACACCCTCCCACCTATTTTTCTTCTGCCGCTTACCTGGGAAAAGACCAGAAGAAAACGGAACCGCCAATTTTGTCCGTATCGACGACTCCATCGTCGACCAAGGCCTGCGTGACCTCCTTGATGGAATTGGCGACGATTCCCTTTTCTTTCGGCCCGATTTTTTCCAAATCTTTCAGCTGGAAAAACTCGAGCTTCTCGTGAAACAGCTGCAGCAGCTTGGCTTTCTTGTCCTCGAAACTCAGCGGCGCTTTTCTCGACATTATATTTTTTGGTCAATTCTTGAAAACTGCAAAAAAAAGCGCTTGTCGTGAAATTTGAAAAACTTGAAATTACTGCTTCGTCCTTGAAAGAACTGAAATTACTTGCACATTTATCGGTTAACACCAGATCAATGATTTATTTGGAATCGTCAAACGGTAACTTGCCGTTGAAAGAGACGAAAAAAAGCCACGGACACCAGTGTTTCGACACCACCATGTCTTTTCAGCGTAGCAAAAATCGGAACGCGTCTTTCAACCGCTTGATGGAGCTGACTGTTCTTTTGAAATGTCTTCATAGAACTCGCCCGTGTGAAGCTAAATGTGAAGCCCGGTTTGCAATGGATTAATACAATGAACATCACTTCACTGCCTACTTCTACGCTAATCTCTTGCACAAATTCAAGTGTAAGCGTAGCTTTATAGCTTATTGGTATTTATAAGTGAAGTTCTTTGTATTTCCATAGAGCTCGCCTGTTTAAAGCTAAATGTAAAGCCCAGTTTGCAATGGACGCTTCATTGCCTATTTCTCGGCTTATGTCTTGCACAAATTCAAGTGTAAGCGTAGCTTTATTGCTTATTGATGCTAATAAAAGAAGTTCGTTATGTTTTCATAGAACTCGCCTGTGTAGAGCTAAATGTGAAGCCCAGTTTGCAATGGATTAATACAGTGAACATCGCTTCATTGCCCATTTCTCGGCTAATGTCTTGCACAAATTCAAGTGTAAGCGTAGCTTTATTGCTTATTGGTATTTATAAGAGAAGTTCTTTGTGTTTCAATAGAGATCGCCTGTTTGAAGCTAAATGTAAAGCCCAGTTTGCAATAGACTGACAGAGTGAGCATCGCTTCATTGCCTATTTCTCGGCTAATGTCTTGCACAAATTCAAGTGTAATCGTAGCTTTATTGCTTATTGGTATTTATAAGAGAAGTTCTTTGTGTTTCAATAGAGATCGCCTGTTTAAAGCTGAATGTAAAGCCCAGTTTGCAATAGACTGACAGAGTGAACATCGTTTCATTGCCTGTTTCTCGGCTAATGTCTTGAACAGATTCAAGTGTAAGCGTAGCTTTATTGCTTATTGGTATTCATAAGTGAAGTTCTTTGTGTTTCAATAGAGCTCGCCTGTTTGAAGCTAAATGTAAAGCCCAGTTTGCAATGGATTAACAGAGTGAACATCGCTTCATTGCCTATTTCTCGGCTAATGTCTTGCACAAATTCAAATGTAAGCGTAGCTTTATTGCTTATTGGTATTCATAAGTGAAGTTCTTTGTGTTTCAATAGAGCTCGCCTGTTTAAAGCTAAATGTAAAACCCAGTTTGCAATGGATTGACAGAGTGAACATTGTTTCATTGCCTGTTTCTCGGATAATGTCTTGCACAAATTCAAGTGTAAGCGTAGCTTTATTGCTTATTGGTATTTATAAGTGAAGTTCTTTGTGTTTCGGTAGAGCTCGCCTGTTTAAAGCTAAAAGTAAAGCCCAGCAATGGATTGACAGAGTCAACATCGCTTCATTGCCTATTTCTCGGCTCAGTTTTGCACAAATTCAAGTGTAAGCGCAGCTTTATTGCTCATTGATACTTATAGGTCAAGTTCTTTGTATTCTCATAAAGCTCGCCTGCTAAATGTAAAGCTCAGTTTGCAATGGATTAACAAAGTGAACATCGCTTCATTGCCTATTTCTCGGCTCAGTTTTGCACAAATTCAAGTGTAAGCGTAGCTTTATTGCTTATTGGTATTCATAAGTGAAGTTCGTTGTGTTTCAATAGAGCTCGCCTGTTCAAAGCTGAATGTAAAGCCCAGTTTGCAATGGATTGACAGAGTCAACATCGCTTCATTACCTATTTCTTGGCTAATGTCTTGCAAAAATTCAAGTGTAAGCGTAGCTTTATTGCTTATTGGCATTTATGAGTGAAGTTCTTTGTGTTTCAATAGAGCTCGCCTGTTAAAAGCGAAATGTAAAGCCCAGTTTGCAATGGATTGACAGAGTCAACATCGCTTCGTTGCCTATTTCTCGGCTCAGTTTTGTACAAATTCAAGTGTAATCGTAGCTTTATTGCTTATTGGTATTTATAAGAGAAGTTCTTTGTGTTTCAATAGAGATCGCCTGTTTAAAGCTGAATGTAAAGCCCAGTTTGCAATGGACTGACAGAGTGAACATCGTTTCATTGCCTGTTTCTCGGCTAATGTCTTGCACAAATTCAAGTGTAAGCGTAGCTTTATAGTTTATTGGTATTCATATCATAAGTGAAGTTCTTTGTGTTTCAATGGAGCTCACCTGTTTAAAGCTAAATGTAAAGCCCAGTTTGCAATGGATTAACAGAGTGAACATCGCTTCATTGTCTATTTTTCGGCTAATGTCTTGCACAAATTTAAGTGTAAGCGTAGCTTAATTGCTTATTGGTATTCAAAGGTGAAGTTCTTTGTGTTTTCCAATAGAGCTCTCCTGTTTAAAGCTGAATGTTAAAGCCCAGTTTGCAATGGATTGACAGAGTCAACATCGCTTCATTACCTATTTCTTGGCTAATGTCTTGCAAAAATTCAAGTGTAAGCGTAGCTTTATTGCTTATTGGCATTTATGAGTGAAGTTCTTTGTGTTTCAATAGAGCTCGCCTGTTTAAAGCGAAATGTAAAGCCCAGTTTGCAATGGATTGACAGAGTCAACATCGCTTCGTTGCCTATTTCTCGGCTCAGTTTTGCACAAATTCAAGTGTAAGCGTAGCTTTATTGCTTATTGATGCTTACACGTGAAGTTTTTTTGTTTTCATAGTGCCTGCCTGTGTAAAACTATATGTAAAGCCCAGTTTGTGATGAACAATCTTAGTGAACATAACTTTTTACCTATTTCTTGTCTTATCGTCTCAACTATAGTTTATTCAAAAATTAAAAAACAAAACTAACTAAAAACGCACAAAAAACTAAACAAGACATTGAATTAGTAGAATTATGTAGAAATAGATATAAAATAGAAAAGCTGGATTGGTTAAATTTTAAAAGAAACATTTTTAATTCCAGTGACCAAGCGATGAAGCAGTTTCTCCTCCACCTCGACGAGACGATGAAGCTGGGCAGGAAGTTCATAATCCAGGATCTGGACGAAAACCACCTGTTTATATCGGCCGATATCCTGGAAGTGCTTCAAGCCAAAATCGACGATCTGATGGACCAAATCAGCTTTCCTTTGGCCGACAAAGGAAACTGAGCATCATGACATCACGACCATTGTTATTACCAGAGACTTATTACCATTTCTATTACCACCACAAAGCTATTACCTACATCGTGCTACTATTGCCGCAAGCATGAGTGACGATGTGAATGTCCCCGGGGGCTTTTGTACATACTTTTCTAGGTTTGTAAGAATAAAAAACCGAGCTTTGTCTTATTGGCAATCTTTGAAACCGAGCAGCTGTTTTGAATTTGTGTTTTTGCTTTGTAAAAATCGTTAGTTTGAATTGCTCAGTTTTGGTGGTTATGTTTCCTTCAGTTGAGCTTGAAACTTTGTCGCTTATTAAAAGTAGTGGCTATAACTTACGTTCTGATTGAAGCGTTGGAAAATTCAACTTTTCCTGTGGGTTTCACACCAGAATTTCACTTTTTCCGACTTTTTTTTGATTACCCTTGACTTTGACAGTTTTTTTTGAAGTTGACACTGTTGACAGCTTTGACGCTTGGAACTATTGGAATCGAAACGAACGAGCCGCGAATGGAATTTCGAATTCGCCAGCACGAAGCTTCGATAATTTGCGTTCTCGCTGCGTGTCCGGTTGATTGCGTTCACAGAGCAAGTAAATATTCGCTATTGGCATTGTGCGACGGCGGATAACTGAATAAATACGATCAAATTCCGATTCGGGACACGCAGGCTCACACGTCAGCTGTCAGTGCTGTCACACGCGTCAGACGAAAGTGGGGTTATGTCAGCTGTTGGCAGATCGATTTGCTGGTGCGAAATTTCGAGGGATTAACGTATGGACTGAGCCCATAACCAAACCCCGCAAAGAAAACAGACGAATCTCGAGGAAATGGCGGCCAAAATGGAAACGATCGTGAAAAACCCAGTTCCGGAAACGAATGGGGACGCCGTGCCCCAGCAGAGGGCTACGTCGGGACTCATGAAGCTGTCCAGCTACGTTCTGGCGCTGCGCCCCTGGTCGCTGAGCGCCAGTCTGATGCCGACCCTGCTCGGTTCCACCATAGCGTACAAATGCCCCGGAACCACCGACTTTAATTATGCAACCCTGCTGCTGACCGTCTTCACCGTAGTTTCGGTTCACGGTGCCGGAAACGTCGTCAACACGTATTTCGATTACGTGAAAGGTAACTCTTCCAGACTCCCTGTGCCCTCACTCATTTGTCTATGTTTGCAGGAATCGACAACCGGAAATCTGACGACAGGATTTTAGTAGACCATATCTTGTCGAAAGACGAAGTGGTATCCTTGGGCGCTTTGTTGTACTTCGCCGGCTGCGTCGGCTTCATCTTGCTGGCTGCGCTAAGCCCCGCTAAGATGGAACACTTGGCGCTGGTATACTTCGGCGGGCTGTCGTCCAGTTTTCTTTACACCGGCGGCATCGGCTTCAAGTACATCGCTCTGGGAGACGTGCTGATCCTCGTGCTGTTCGGCCCGATTTCCGTGCTGTTCGCCTTCATGTCGCAAACGGGCCGGGTCGAATGGGCCACAATTTATTACGCCATCCCCCTGGCCCTCAACACCGAAGCCATCCTGCACAGCAACAACACCCGGGACTCTGAATCGGACAAGAAGGTGGGCATAGTGACGCTAGCCATCGTGATCGGGCACACGGCTTCGCACGTGCTCTACGCCTTCCTGCTGTTCACGCCGTACATAATGTTCTTTGTGGCGTCCCTCAAGTTCTCCAAGTGGTTCCTGTTGCCGCTGGTGACGCTGCCGGAAGCCTTCAACATCGAAAAGCAGTTCAGGTCCAACGACATACACAGCGTGCCGAAAAAGACCGCCAAGCTGAACCTGTTCTTTGGCGTTCTGTACGTGCTGGCCTGCAGTCTGGTGCCGTCTTTGCCGTACATAACGAAAAGATAGATGTACGAGATTCTCTTAGTTTTATTCATTTGCACCAAGTTGTTTTTCACAGTGCTGAGAGATTTTATAAGCCGTACCGTTACGTGATCCAACAAGAACGTAGCGTTCTCGTCGGCCCCAAGTACTTATATAATCAAAACTTCGACTGGATTCTTATGTGAAACTGATATTTTATATTATTATTACTACTACTTATTATATAAATATTTATTGATTATTTATTAATTGTCGCGCGCTGCTGATGGTTTAGTTTTTTTTTTATATACCCACCCAAGTATATAAAATACTTAATAATACATAATTATATTCCTCCATAAAACTGTAAACGTTTTTGTATAGTAAACACAAGTAAAAAGGCAAGCTGTGTTTCTTAGTGCTTTGACTGTATAAGCTTTAAACTTAGTGACTTTGAACAATAACGTTTGAGACAATACTTTGATCAATGAAAAAATTTCTATAAACGAAAAGTCTGCGTAACTCATATTTTACGAATAGTACAATAATTAATTTTAAGTGTAGGTACCTACTTGAGCGTGAGCCGCACAATTGAAAACAAATGGCAACCAAACAAATATATCGCCCTTCTTCCACAAAACCCTGGTTAGTGATAAAATAGCACAATCATAGAGTTTTTTAAATATATCATAATTATTATATTATAAAAATCACTAGAGAACGAATATATCTACTTATATCAAGCAGCCGAAACAGTATTTGCATGAATCTAGAGAGCTTAATATGAACATATCTGATCTGGGGAGATATCGTATTTCTTACTGTTACAATAAACGTTTAGAGTATATTGGTTTTCTTCAGTTGGTGCCCTTTCTAGTTTTCACACCCTTCCCAAAAAAGACATGTGGCTGCTTAGAAAACTTCTAGAAGCTATCAACTGCCAAATTTTACGTATAACGTCCGGTAATTTTCACTGAAATTCATACCAACGCCTCCCCGAATCTTATTTAAATCAATTTTTTTAATTCCATATTTTCTTTCCCGACCCCCCACCAACGTGGAAAGGGAAGTATTGTAATCGTGCAGAAAATAACTTACAATATTTCGCCGTATATATCCGTTTTGAGGTCTCCCAAGACGATAAGACCATTTTCAGAATGATGTCTATTTGTGTGTCTGTCTGTCTGTGATCTTCCACGATAACTGCCGAACCGTTGACCCGATCAACTTGAAATTTGGTATGCGGACATGGTTTTTCTCTGGAAAGAGACCATTAGTTTTTGGCTGTCATTTGTCAAACGGAAGTGTCACTGTCAACAAATGTCGGAAGATATATCTCACGGAACCTGACTTGCAATATGTCATCTGAAAGCCCCTAAAAAAACTCTATTCAGAACAGTTGAAGGTATTGCCCTATCTGTCATCTGTCAAATAATGAAAAATGTCAAAGTTCAAAACTTTACCAGTTAATTATTCAAAATCTATCCGATGGATTAGAACCAGACTTGGCAGGAAGCAACACAACAAAAGAGTCTGTTGGCTGTTCTGAGGATGCTGGTTTATAAGGGCCAATAGGCGTCGCTGCCCTTGCGATTAAAATTAAAACTTGCGGCTAAATAAGATGACTGAACGCAACTCTAATCATTGTACCGGGCAGGATAGAAATCAACAAAATTTCAAGCCCGTTTCTTCAATTTCCAGATGAAAATTGAGCGAGAACCAGGTCATTTCTATATATTTCTTCAGGACCGATATCGAGAAGGTTATGAGGCCTGTGGCGGCTCTCATATGGGCATGTGGCAGAGGAACTGTTGTCTCCTCAGTAGCTTAGTGGTAGAGTACTCACCCATCTGGCAAATGGAAGACGCGGGTTCGATTCCCGCTCGGGGCAAGACACTTTTTCTCCGTCACATATCGCGCCATAGGCCCTTCTCATATATTTCCAGGACAGGATAATGAAGACGATTCAATAAAGGCGCCGATTCAAGCCCAGTTTCTCAAATTTAAGTCTATAGTCAAATCAGGTGGAGTATATTTGCAAAGATATCGGGGCAACCCATAAAAGTCGTTGTACCAGGAACCAGGATAAGAACCAAGGAAATTTAGAGCCCTTTTTTTCAATTTCCAGATGGGAAATTAAGCGAGAATCCAGGTTATTTCTATATTTCTTCAGGGCCGGAATCGAGAAGGTTGTGAGGCCCTTTTTAAATTTTTCTAGGACAGGAATCAAGGCGATGTTAAGCCTATAGTTCCTCTAATTTATATCTAGTCAAATCAGGTAAAAAAACCTAGTTTTTTCTAGGGCCGTATTTACAAAGATATCGGGGCTCATAAAAGTCTTTGTACCAGGATAGGATCAAGCAGGAGACTTCAAGCCCGTCTCTTTTATTTTCAGCTGGTAAATTAAGCGAAAATCCAGGTTATTCCTATATTTCTTCAGAGCCGCGGTTTCGAGAAGGTTGTGGGGCCCTCTTTAAATTTTTCCAGGACAGGAGTCAAGGCGATTTCAAGCCCAGTTTCTCGAATTTAGGTCTAGTCAAATTTAAAAAAAAAACAAGTTTTTTCCAGGGCCGTGTTTGCGAAGATATCGGGGCTCATAAAATTCGTTGTACATACTAGGATAAGAATCAAGGGAATTTCGAGCCCGTCTCTTTGATTTTCACGAGGATTTTCAGCTGGAAAATTATGCGAGAACCCAATTCTATATCCTCTATTTCTTCAGGGCCGGATTCGAGAAGGTTTCGGGGCCATTATTCAAAATTTGTGCTCAGGACATGTATCAGGAAGATTTCGAGCCCGTTTCTGTATTATCCTCAGATGGAGACTTGGACAAAAATCATCCTCATTGAATTGTTCTTCAGGGCCGGATTTGTAGAGGTTGCGAAGTCCATTTGATTTATAAATACCTCAAGCTTACACCATTCCATATTTTTGTACCAGAGCACAAATATCAAAGAGGCCTGCTTTTGTATTTTCAACCGTCAAATCAGGCAAGTATTGAAAATTCCAGGGCCGAATTTATAAATTTCGAGGCGCATTCAAGAGAACAGAAACAAATAATCACATCCATAACTAAAATTTCATTACAATTAAATTCATACAAAGTTACATGGATGGGTTATAGATAATTATATCTAATTTATAAATAAAATTATTATAATTACTGTCTAATAATGTATATAATGATCAATTTCACGCCAGTGAAGAAAGTTGTAAAACTGAATATACTACTACATTGACTAAAATAATATAGTTTTTTCACAACGCCTATAAAATATTTAACAAATAATAATTAATTATAGAAGGGGTTGTACGTAACCCAGTGCGCCCTGTTTTGCTCTTTTTCCGACTTGTGAGTCGTAAACAACGATTTATAAACATCCGTGGCTCTCGGATCCTTGGCCACGCTATAATCCGCCTTCATTTTCTTTGCTTCCTTTGCTCCATCGGCTTTAATTAGAGAGCCCAGCCTTTTCTCCGGAAGCACCGCTGGAATTCTACTGGCCTGCAACTTGGAAACTGCAGCTTCGCTTTTAGAAGAGCCACCGGCTGCTGCAGGCTTTGTGGCTGCCAGTTTGGAGACGGTAGCCTCAGGTTTGTTAACAGCACCTTCCGGTTTAGTAATTGTGGCTTCAGGCTTGGAGACTGTCGCCTCAACCTCGCAAGCAGTTTCGCCGTTGGGAACGCCAGCTTCAGGTTCCACCTTGACCTTCACCTTGTTCTTGCGTTTCTTCTTGTGCTCTGTCTGCCGCTTCTCCATCCGCCTCGTCACGACCTCCAGATCCTGCTCGTTGCCGTTCAAGATCACCACGTCGTCTTCCTCGAACGGCTTCTGGCACTTGTGACACGTCTTGGTGGCGATTTCTTTCAGGGCCCGCTCGGAAAAGACGCAGCCGCACGTCCACAGCGCCACGAAACGGAATTTTCCTGACATTTCCAGGCCGATGACCGGGCATATGAAGGGCGCAGCCCTGGTATCGACGCTGCCCTCTTTCTTGTCCGAGTCCTTGAAGATGGGATTGGGGGTGAGCCTGAGGTCTTTGATGTCTTTCAGGTGCTTGATGTGCCTGGAACCCTCGGGCAGCTGGTCGCCGTTGACGAGGGCCTCGATGACGCTGACTTTGTTGTACAGCTTGCCCAGGCCGCACATGACGATGGGGGCCTGCAGAGCCAGCTGCGTTATGGCGCAGCAACGCCACTGGAACGCCAATTCGGAATCTTTGTCCTTCTGCAATTAAAAAAGTGGAAAAGTGAGATTAGGTTTTGCAAAATTTCGGTTGTAATAACTTACGGCTTCAGGACGTTTCTTTACTCGGACCAGCTCGTCGCGGCGGGGGATCGTACCGCCATCACAACCCATTTTTGCTTCGGAAAACTGGAGGAAATCGCGAAAATTGGATGAAAACTAACCAAACTGACACCAGACTGACAACTGACGCTTCAGTCAATAATTAGTTCTGCCAACGGAAACCGCAGTGCTGCCAACATTACAAACGTGTTGGCTCTAGATCTCATTTCGCAACCGCTGCTGAATTGCTGTATAACTGGTTGCATACCTTCACGGCGCCGCAAATCACAAACGATACCAATTTTGTTAAAATACTTTATTCAAAGCAGTTTTGGTTTGAAGTTATTGCCGCGTTTTGCAAAGATCACAGTGAAACAGACCCACATCGGTTGGACTTATAAATTATTACGTGTAAAAGTAAGAAAGTTTGTTTTGTTCAAGGCGAGGCGTATTTGCTCGAAAACTCGTTTCGCTCAGAAGCTACGTTTCGGTTTCCGGTAGCGTCTCCGGCCGGCTCTGGTGTCTTCCAGACAGGGAATCTGCACCAGATTGAAGTAAATGGTCCCCATGATGTGCGCCGTGGGGCTTTCGTTGCTTTTGAGGCAGCTGAAGAGACGATCGTCGCACAGACAGTGCGATTTCGTGTAGAGCGAATCGTTCGTCAGGTTGTACCGGCTGGAGTAGGCCCTGACCTTGACGGGGCACAGGTCGTGCGCCCTGCAGCACTTGTCCACGCTCGGTTCGGCGCCGAGGTCGTAATAGTCCTGGGCTATGTCGCCTGTGCCGCACCATTTCGTGCCTGAAAGCAAAAAAATGAATAAAATTCTGCTATATTTGAAGTTTGAACCATTAGCTCATGGAAACTGGAGAGATACTACCCAGCCCCTTAAAGCTATGCAACCCAGAATACAGTCTAACCCCTTGGATGCAACTCAAAATGCAAGTTACAATCAATCCCCTTGAAACTATGCAACCCAAAATACAGCGTTACAATCGAGCCCCTAGAAACTATGCAACCCAGAATGCAGCATTACAAAAATCTTCACAAGAAATAAAGAATTAATCCATCTTTCCCATGCAAGAAATTTCTTGGGCACATACCTGTGAGCGCAGATACCTGCTGGTACATTCGGCTACTACAGCCGCCAGTTGTATTATCACAGGTATAATATGCGTGATGTTCTCATGGGAAAAATGGATTTCCCAAATGAAAAAATTAAAGGGCCTACGCAATCAGATCTGTATCTGTTAGTTGTGCTTTACTAGACTGATACTGCGAAATTGGACGAGAAAACTCAATGATGATGCAAGTGGCATCGGATCAGAGGATACTGAAGAGTCGAGAGATGATTAAAAGAGGGCGCTAACGATTCAATTTCCACCGTTCACCTAGATTTATTAGAGGTAGCCAGCTCGTCGAATGGAAAATCTATTAGAAGCTGGTTGTCATTGACGACGTGACGTTGAGAAACTTGTATAATAAATTGTTCGGGGGTCTGGTTAGCTTTCAGCTATCTGATACCTATTTAGAGGATACATTGATTATTTCAAAGCCTTTTCGCGTCGGTTCAACGCCGAACATTAATAAGTTTCATCAATGCTTGGTTATCGACTCTGAAGCCGGACAATCTCGCGTATACAGGGCGTGATCAAAAAGTTCTTCACATCAAAGATTTGTATCTCTTGACTTGAGTAATTATTTGGTGTATTACACGATTGGTTCCCAAATTCTTGGAAGGGTAAAATTGAGCTGACATTTCCGCTAAGAAACTTGTACAGTGAATTGTTCGGGTTCTGGTTAGCTCAGCTATGCTGATATCTATTTACAGGATACAATGATTATTTCAAAGCCTTCTCGCGTCGGTTCAACGAATCGTACAATCAATTGTTCGGGCTCTGGTTAGTTCAGCTTTCTGATATTTCTTTATTCATGAGAAGCAATGATCATTTCGAAAACTTTTCGCGTCGGTTCAACAATGAACACTAACAGATTTGATCAATGATCAATGCTTGGTTAGGTATTGATTATCCAAACACGGAAAATCTTGCGTATACGGGGCGTGATTGAAATGTTCTTCACATAAAAGTTTTGTATTGTCTTCGAAGGTCAATAAATTTGTGCTATGTTGAAACTGATCAACGTGTCTTATTGCGTTAAAACTCTTGGTCAAGTCGATCTTAACCCTCTTAGGAGCACTAATTGAACAAGAAAAGAAGCGCAACAAGACGACGCCCTGATACTAGACGATCATATTGGCCATGCGGTTCCAAATGTGGAAAAAGTGATTCAATTAAAATCGGAGATTAAAATACTTTGAATTAAACCGAAGTATAATTGGTTGCCTACCCATCCAGGGGTTCAAGCAGAAAATTCGAGAGAAAACTGGAAGTTTCTTTGATGCCGTGACCAGGGTAGTTTTTCTTGAGCAGACAGATCGTGGACTTTGAGTCTGAATGCAAGTGTTTCAGGTCTGATTGGACTGCTGAATGTTCTTGTTCAAATTGCGATTTTGATTCGATTCGAGGATATAAACAGCAGAGTAGGTAGCGGGAAGTTTCAATAATTATACAAATTTAGATTTTGATATGCCGCATTTGTATCCTGCGAAGAGTGATAAAACTGATAAATTATAGTACAGATAAAAATGCAATTTTACCGGGAATGATGCCGCTGAGGAGCACAAAAGGGTTGTTGGCCAACAGGCCGCGGGCCATCATGGGCGAATGCGTGACGTTTCGCGCCGCAGCGGCTTGCTTTTCAGCTTTCGATTTGTTAGATTCTTCTACTTGCTGGCATTGACTCATCAAGGTCGTCATTTCCTTGAAAGAGATTCCCACTGGCCTGGATATGTGCTGGAAATCGCCCAGGACTTTTATCGCGTCTTCTGGCTCGCTGAAAGCAAAAAAACTATACATTTTCTGGAATGGGCATACATTTAGTTTTTTTTTGTAAAGTTAAAACTTCTAAAATTATAAGAATTTCTCCTTGGGATATCGTCCGAGTTTAACTTCATTAAACTACTTTGAAATAGTAGGTAGGTACTAATTTAGAAAGCGCGCGGTGCGATTTCTGTGTCATACACACCGTTCAAAGAGTGCCAATAATTGTCATCAATTAAAATCCAAAGTCTAGTGCCTACAAGAAAATTTCATTATTGTGTCTCATTTAATTGTTTTTAACGCGTGTTTAAACAAAGCCGCTAATCGTTGGGTTTTATCTGGAACGACGGGTTAATTAGTGAAGGTAATTGTTGGAGAGTTTACGAAATAGCGTGTAAATGATGTAATTTTTTGATTATTAAATTTATTCAAATGCAGGTGGGTAGTTTAATAATGATTCCTCAATAGGTCAAAGCCAGGCGATTTTCGCTTTCGTTGATGGCATTTTCAATATTTCATATCGAATGTAAAATCGATAACATTCCGTCGTTGTCTCTGTAGTGGTAAATTATAAATATACTGAATCGATTAATTGTACTTTTCCTGTACAGCGTCACGCTGAATATGTTATTACCCTTTCTATAATTATTATAGTTATGAATACTTTGGCCTCACATGAAAAAAAATTGAAATATGTAGGAAAGAAAAATAGGTGGGTACTTACAAAAATACTGCAGAAAAGAGTCAAAAAAAAATAGTTATGAACTAATTTATGTAAGAAAAAGAAAAAATACTTCTGAACTAACTTATGTAAAAAAAGAAAAGATACTTACTATACTTCGATAAGTTCGCAATTGAGCAGCATTTTGTCCGGTTCCAGTTCCACAATAGCCACCGTTTGATCGTAGAAATAGATCATGCGGATCGAATCATTTTTCACTCTCTTCCCGCTGTAGTTTTTGATGTCGTGATTGGGCCTGTTGATGCCTCCGCCGCCCGCTCCTCCGCCGCCGAAACCCCGAAAAGGACCGATGGCCGGAAAGTTGAAGGACAACGAAGGCTTTCCCTGGATGCCCAAGACGCTCAGCACCAAAACGATTATTTTCATCACTTCTTTTCGATTTTTCGTGAGGTCTGGCATTTTTTTTCCGTTTTTTCGAGAAAAAAAATTACATTTTCGGGCGATTTCTGTATACTTATGTGAGTCAAAGAACTTTGAACACTCTACTTCTTCACTGGCGCACGCTTTCTAGGTCAAGCGGCTGGTTTATGTAAAGTACTGCCGCGGAATAATCTCACTGCTTGGAACAACTGCTTTCGTATTGTACCGTCCAAGAGCAGACCGCCGACGACGGGACGCATGCTCGTTTCTTTTCCTTTTTCCCTTCTTGTTCCGGTCGCAATCGGGCTTACCGTGAAGGGTTCAGTTCGAGAAAAATTTTGACTTTGAAATTTTGACACTTGCGGCCTGACAATTTTGGGGATTTTTTTTGGTCGCTGCCAGTTGTCGGATTTTTTTTTTGTTGTGGCAAGGAACGTCAATACTTTCGCGACAAACACCCAAGGACGTGGAAAGGAGGGGGATGTACGGGTAATTTTATGGCCACTTCTGATCGTTCGAAGCGTATTCAGAGCAAGTTTAATTGAAGAATTGCGAAGGAAACCACAAGCAAAGTTTTTTTTTATTGCGTCACAAAATCTGGCTTATACACAGACAGATGGACGGACGAACAGCTAGACGGACAGATGGTCAAATAGTGCAAAAAACCTGAAGGCAAGGTAGTTTTGTCGTGTGCAGGCTGGCTTGGAATCTGGCCTATACCCAGAAAAACGGAAGGATAGCCAGTTAGATCGACAGAGACATTTTCTGTATTCTGTATCATCTCTTTTATATCTGCTTGCTGTTTTAGTATAAGCCGGAGTTGGTAGTCAGTGATGAGCATCAGAGCAACCTTTCGGCAGTGGGCATTTTCATTCAATTTTCTTTAGAACCGCCGCGCTTGGCCATAATTTTCTTCAATGACCACTACTACCTAACAGCATTAGACATAAGCGAAAGCACTCGCTTGAAGCAGCTAAACCCGTTTACAATCCAGTTTTATAGCCGTAAACAGAGCTTTAATCGCTCAAAGCGTAGCACCAGCTCTAACGACCAAGCTATTTGAACTGAAACATCACTTGCACTTGAATTTCAATTCAATTTGGGCCTAAAACATTCGTTGAAAAGCAGCACAACTATATTCAACTTGGTTTTATAATGTGAATGGAGCTTTCAAATCTAGTTTTATAATGTAAAAGGAGCATTAGGAGTTCAAACCGTGGCACTGTAGCTGCACCTGATCAAGTTAATTGAACTGAAGCCTGTCTTGCACTTAGATTGCAAACTTTTCAGGCCCAACAGCACTCGCTCAAGCAGCAAAGGGCTTTTACACTCTAGTTGTACTCTAGTGTAAACCAAGCATTAGAAGTTAAAAGCGTAGCACTATAGATGCAAATAAGTTTTTTGAACGGAAGCCAGGCTTGCACTTACATTTTGAACTTGTTTAAGGCAAACAACACTCGTTGAATGCAGCAGAGGACTTTTAAATCTTGTTTTATAACGTAAACGGAGCATTAGACCCTTGTTTTATAGTGTAAATAGGAGGTTCAAAACGTGCCGCTGTAGCTGCAAATTAGCAAATTATTCGAGCTGAAGCCCCGCTTGCACTTAAGCTCCAACTTGTTTGGACCGATAACAGCACTCGCTTGAGCAATACAAGGGTTTTCAACCTTGTTTTATAAAGTGAACGGAGCATTAGATCTTGGTTTTATAGTTAAACGACGCACTAAATATTCAAAGCAGGCAATACAGCTGCAAATAAACGGAGTTATTAAGCTAAAGCTTTGCTTGTATGTACTTTAATGTCAAACTTTCTGGAGTGAACAGTACTCGGTCAAACGACATAGGGCTCTCGCAGCCTAGTTTTATATTTTCTGCAGTTGTAATTTTACTATACTACACTAATTATAGCGTAGTTTTATACTTCTACGGCCTAGTTTCATACTTTCACAGACTTGTTTCATAATTTCACAGTCTAGTTTTATAATGTTAAACAAAGCATTGGATGTTCAAAGCGTGCCACTATCTCTGCCTACGACTAAACTGTATGGACCGAAGCCTCGCTTGCACTTGAATTTCAAATTTTTTGAAGAGCACTCGCAGAAGCACAAGACTTTTACAGCCAAGTTTTAAATTTTTATAAAGTTTTATACTTTTTATAACCAAGTTTTATACTTTTACAGCCTAGTTTTATAGTTTCATAGCCTAATTGTATACTTCCATAGCAAAGTTTCAGACTTTTCAGCCTAAATTTATACCTCCACAGCATAGTTTCAGATTTTTGCAGCGTAGTTTTATACTTTTAAAGCATATTTTTATACTTTCACAGCCCAGTTTTATACTTCCACAGTTTGATACTTCACAGCCTAGTTTTACACTTGTACAGATTAGCTTTATACTTTTACAGCCTAGTTTTATAGTTTCACAACCAATTTTTACCACAGAATAGTTCTCGCTTGCACTTGAATTTCGAACTTTTTGGAGCCAACAGCACTCGGCCCAAAGGCAAGGGGCTTTTTCAACCTTGTTTCATACTCTCACAGCCTACTTTTGCCTTTTCACAGATTAGTTTTATACTTTCACCGCCTAGTTTTATACTTTCACCGCCTAGTTTTATACTTTCACCGCCTAGTTTTATACTTTTGAAGCACAGTTTATACTTTCACAGCTCAGTTTTATGCTTTTCATAGCCCAGTGTTATACTTTTACAGCCTAGTTTTATACTTCCATGGCAAAGTTCAGACTTTTGCAGCCTAAATTGATACTTAAGGTGCGTTCAGTCAGCTTATCTAGCCGCAAGTTTTAATTTTAGTCGTAAGCGCTGCATCGCTAATTGGCTGTTCTGAGGAGGCCAGCTCATAAAAGCCAATGGGCGTCGCTGCGCTTGCGACTAAAATCAAAACTTGCGGCTAAATAAGCTGACTGAACGCACCTTGACACAGCAGTTTTAGATTTTGCAGCGTAGTTTCATACTTTAAAAGTATAGTTTTGTACTTCACAGCTTAGTTTTATACTTTTAAAGCCTAGTTTCAGGGTTTTACAGCATGTTTTTGTTATTCTGCAGCATAGTTTTATACTTTTGCAGCATGGTTTTATACTTTTGCAGCATAGTTTCAAACTCTCACAGACTAGTTTTATACTTCAACAGTTTGGTGTTATCCTTTCACAGCCTAGTCTCATCCACAGCCTAGTTTCATACTTCCATAGTTCGATACTTTTACAGCCTAGTTTTACACTTGTACAGATTAGCTTTACACGTTTACAGCCTAATTTTATGATGTAAACGAAGCTATAGATGTTCGAAGCGCAGCATTAGCTGCCTGTGACCAAACTATCTGAATTTCACAACAATTTTATACTTTTAGAGCAGTTTTGTGTAACATCAGCATTATACTTTTACAGCCTGGTTTCAGCGTTTGAAGCATAGTTTTATACTTTTAAAGCACAGTTTATACTTTTACAGCCTAGTTTGATACTTCCACAGCGAAGTTCCAGACTTATACTATACAGCCTAAATTTGTACTTCCACGGCATAGTTCTAGATCTTTGCAGCGCGGTTTTATACTTTTGGAGCATAGTTTTACACTTTTATACGTGATTGATAATCACGACCAAAAAGGAACGCATCAGATAGGTTTTCTCGAACACAACTGGAAAATATCACGAAATTTTATATTCCACAATACAAAAATATATATACATATAAAAAAAAATCGACCAGGCACTTTTGTAGCATCAATTATGTCCCGAGGCTTGTCTTTTGCAAAACAGGACTGTTTGAAAGCTCTTGGTACCTACCCATGGTGCAGTTAAAATAAAATATCTATATATCAAGTCTCTCATTTCTGCCTGTTCTTGTTCAGAATATCACAAATAGAATCCCAATTTTGCCTGCTCAGGTCTAGATGTGTGCTGAAAAAGTGATCGAACCTCCTTTTGCTTCGACTGGCCGCGGCACGTTTTTTCTCCGACTTGGCTATGGCACACAGACACGCCATGTAATCCAAATTCCTTGCCGCATAGCTGGTGGACGGCCGCACCACTTGGTCCAAGATTTCCATAGATTTTCGCTTAGAACGCCATCTGCAACATCCAATGTTATTTCAGTTTAAAAAAGAAGTGTAAAAAAGAAGTGTAGTAGTTGAATCAATTTTATCCAATACATCCTAGTAAGAGTGCTGTGAGTTTTTGATTGAAAATGATGAAAAACTTGAGATTCGAAAAGCTTGCAGGCTAATTTGAGACTTTGAGCAAGGCGGCCGAGAGTGTAGCGTAACTAGGAATAGTACTAGCATGTACTAGCAATAGTACTAGTAATTGTACGAGCAAAAGTCGTCTCTACTCTGGTGACACTTCGCTAATGCTGTTGAGTAGTGGTGGTCACTGAAGAAAATGGAATGAAAATGCCCACTGCCGAGGCCGTTCAAAAAAAAAAGACGTTGAATTAATTATACAAGCCATTACCCTTCGCTGATTGGATCCAGATCCAAGCGTTCCACCCCGTAATTCTTCAAACCGCATTCGATCAAGCTCCGCGCCAGTTCTTCGTCAAACAGCCGATCGCCGTACGGTTCAAAGTTTTCCTCAAGAACTAAACTGTCTTTGGCATGCCGCAGGGGACGTTCCAGGCTTTCGTGGCTGCGTTTCAGAATGCCGTCGGCCAATATAACCGAATCGTACAGGCTGCACAGCTTGGTCAATTTGGTCTTGTCGTCGTTTTCGCTGCTCGAGGACAACGCGAGGATTTTCGGAAAATTCCAGTAGAGCAATTCCAAATTTTCAACTCGCTTGAAATCGGCTGAATTAGCAGAACCGGCCCGCAGCTGAAGCTGCAGCAAGGTTTGCCGCAGATCGCGCTTGTTGAACGTCAAAAGTTCGCCGAGCGTCGCCACGTCCGCGTGTAAGCCCTCCACGATGCATATAACCTGCAAACACAACCATTACAGTTCTTTTATAATCGTTGTATAATAAAAAGAATCAGTAATTGTTCAAGTTTCTCAACAATATATAGCTTGTCATAGTTACCTGCCAAAATAACCAATAATATATCAAATTTAGTAAAAAAAATATTTACACTAATTACATTACTTACAGCTGAAAGTTAACGAATTCATCAAGTGATAAGCTTGTAGACTAAGCGTGATAAGGAACGGACTAACGAACTCTCGAGTTGACAAACTAACTAGAATTTATGAACTAGTAAGCTAAATGGCGAGCTAACAAAATAACTGACGAAATAACAAGTTATTTGAAGAACTAACGAGCTAAGTGATGAACCGGCGAACTGACGAAACGAACAACTTACTAGTTAACAAGCAGATAAGCATGAAAATGTTCACGATACTCTTTGCGGCTAGTTTGAAACTGCAGGCAAGACGACCGAGAGCAAGAAACTTTGACGGGATACAAAACAAAAACGAACGGATGACATACCTTGAGCCAAATCGACAGAAGTTCAATGGAAGCCGGTTCGAACCGGATCGACTTCCACATCAGTTTCTTGACATTCGGCGAATCTTCGTCCGTCGTCGTCATGACCACCGGCCGTTTGCTGTTGCAGACGATCTCCTTCAGGGCGCCGACGAACCCGTCATCTTGATCGAAAATCACGTCGACGTCTTCCACGAACAGAACGCACATTTTTTGTTGTTTCGCTTTCGTCGCTTCCTTCTGCTCCTTTTCTTGTTTCTTTTTCTTCTTGGGCTTGGCGACGTTGCCGCTGCTCAACCATCCGTTCGCAGCAAGCGTGGCGTTTTGGTCGTTGGCCTTCTTGTTCAGCTGGTGAGACTGGGTGGCCTCTTGAAGCTCGTGCAGCAGCCACTTGCCTGCGAAAATTCAGAAGTGGGATTAGCGAGCAATGCGGCTAAACTATCACGTCATGAGCCTTAACGGACGTGACATGGCGGAGGCGCCGGGTAGCCATCGTGGTGACATCCCCTCGCGACAATATTCAATTTTTTCATCAAAACATCTTGACTTATCTCAAGAATATCTCACCGGTTCTTTTGCTGGAAGCGTTGACCTCCAGCACGTCCAGGCCCAAGTCGGTGCAGATGGCGTACAGGGCGTTGGACTTGCCGCATCCGCTCGGCCCGCTCAGAACGACGGAATTGCCGGTCAGTCCTCCGTTTGCGTCGTCTTCGCCGTCGGAAACGATGAAATCCGATCCGCTGCTGCCGCTCGTCTGCTTTCTGCGTTCGTTGAAGTTCTTCAGCCAGTCGCTGAGCATGCCGATCGAAGTGTAGTTCTTTAACAGATGCTTGACCTTCCTGGCTTGATACTTGTCCGTCCAGATCTGCGTTTCGTCTCCGTTCTTGTGCATCTGCCTGGCGTATTTGTAGAACCTTTCGACCGGTAATTCGGGGTGCGATTCTTTCAAGACGGCAAGTTCCACGTTTCTGTCGATTTTGAGGTCGTTTTCTGCTTGGGCGTTGCTGCTGCTGCTGCTGCTGGTGATTTTGTGTTTCGGAATTTGTTGCTGAAGAAGAAGGCAATTCTTGCATGACGGCACCGAAGGTGTAGTCAGAGGACGAAAAGGTGGCAGGTTCAAATCCGCCTTGGGTAGAGTCGAGACGGCTTGTGGCACGGAAGTTATTTCTGGGTATTCCAGGTGAAACTCGCTGTATCCAGAAGGGTCACTGGAACTGTTTTTATATGTTACAACAGCGCGATGCTGGTTTTATCTTGAAAAGTTTAAAGCAAGATTCTTTCAGTCCTCTTGATTCAGTGAAGCAGAGCATGATGCATAATGAACGATATGCATAATAATGCATAAAAGTGATAATTATGCATGATAAATGCATAATACTCATGCATAATGTATTTGCGGTATTATGCATAATAGACATTAATTATGCATCATTCTAGCAATTATGCATATTGGTATTAGAACGCAGGTTGAGAGTTAAAAGTGGCGATTCTGTATCAAATTCGTTGAAATTTTATTGCTTTTTTTTAAGCTAATCCTGGAGTCAATTTTTGACAAATTCTAGATGACCAGAGCCTTTTAAAATTTTAAGCGACGTTTGAATTTCACACAATTGTCATTTTTATGTAATATTTTGATAAAACAAGACCACCGGAATATTCTGCACGTTATTATTTAGCCAGCATAACATGCATATTGGACAAGATATGCATAATACTGTTCAACAGTAATTATGCCTAATGCATTGACGATGATTATGCATAATGATGCATGGTATGACTCAGAACTTCCATGAATAACATACTAAAACTTTCAAGATCTCTGCTAAAAGCTTGACTTTTGCGAGTAAAAAGGGTTTTCAAGTCCCAGTTTTCAACTTGAACCACTCGAGATCATGCGAAAAAACAAACAAACCTGAGAGGTTTTTCAGCATCCACTTTCTGCTGTATGCAATCTGGCATTCCGCTCAGAAGAAACGCCCGGCGGGCCTCAACGGCTTCCGGATTGGCTTGCTGGGCCCTCTGGAAAACCGGTGCCATCTTTTTCGGTTTTTGTTTGACATTTTTTTGAGTTTTTTCTTTTTTGGGCGACGAGCTCGAATCGAACTCTTCGTCATCGGAAGAACAAGATTCGACGACGATTACCGGTTTGGAACGTCTGGGTCTGAGGACTCTGCCTAAAAAAATGAAAACCGTCAATGTTTTTTTGTACAACTCTGTTTATTAGGTTCTTATACCAGTCGAGCTGTTTTGTGTGGGTTCAGTTGGATTTTCTTGCGAACTTTCGTCTGAAGAAACGATGACGGTAGACTTGGAGCGTCTGGACTTCACAACTTCATCATCTGGAGGCAGAAAAACATTCGTGTATTTCCAGAATATTCTTGGGAAATTCTCAAAAATTACGAAAATACCGATTTTGACATTTCTTGAGAACCACAAGTGGATGTTCAAAAATCGAAGGTGTCATTTGGAAAGAGCTTGGCAAAAGCTTTTCTGAGAGGTGCCGCATGGCATAGTTCACATTGGTTTTATCTCGAGGCCCCGCAGTTAGGCCGTTTAATTTGGGCCTCGGTTTGATTTTCAAAAGCCGCCAAAGTATGGATTGTGAAACCTCCCAGGAAAGCTCTTGACACGCACTTTTCAGATTTTAATGAAACTTTTCAAATATCAACTCGTGGTTCTCAAAAATTGCCGGTTTTTAAATAACTTGGGCCTTTTTTAGCACATTATTGATGGATAAGCAGAGCTAATCGGATGGATAACATGTTTTCATGTGTAGCATTCAGTACTAATGTAGGAATAGATATTGATAACACTGCAAATGGTGTAAAAAGAGTATAAAAAGTTATTTTAGGATTTCTTCGGAGCCACAAGTAGATATTCAAAAATCGAAGGTGTTATTTAAGAAGAGTTTTTCAAGAGCTTTTCTGACAGGTGCCGCATGATATGCTTTGAATTGGTTTCATCTTGAGGCCCCGCAGTTGGGGCGTTTTATTTGGGCCTCGGCTTGTTTTTCACAATCCACCAAAGTGTGTCTTGTGACACGTCTCAGAAAAGCTCTTGACACGCACTTTCCAGATTTGAATGAAACATTTCAAATATCAACTTGTGGTTCTCAAAAAATGCAGTTTTTCAATAGATTGGGCATTTTTACATGGATAACATGTTTTCATGTGTAGAATTCAGTACTAATGTAGAAATAGATATTGATAACACTGCAAATGGCATAAAAAAGAGTAAAAAAGGTTATTTTAGGATTTCTTCGGAACCACAAGTGGATATTCAAGAATCGAAGGTGTTATTTGGAACGAGTTTTGCAAGAGCTTTCCTGAGAGGTGCCGCATGGCATAGTTTACATTGATTTTATCTTGGGGCCCCACAGTTGGGCCATTTAATTTGGACCTCGGCTTGTTTTTCAAAATCCACCAAAGTACGGCTTGTGACACCTCCCAAAAAAGCTCTTGATGCGTACTTTTCAGATTTTAATGAAACATTTCAATTATTAACTCGTGGTTCTCGAAAAATCCTGTTTTCTATCGAATGGATTTTTTTTCGTACACTAGTCAAGTATTTTTTTAAACGTATCTTTTCAACATCTAACATCAAGCATTAGGCCTTTTTTTGGCTTGAAACTCAAGTTTAAGCTAAGCGCTAATTTGTTTCAACCAAACAATTTACCATTTGATTCTGTACCGCTTTCAACTTTCTCCTTGACCTGCTTTGCACTCCCTGAGCTTTCCAAAGTTTCGATTTTCGTTCCACCTTGCTTCATCCTGTCTTCTAATTCTTCCTTCATTAGCTCATCCAATTCTTCCTCCAAACCATTCACTTCTTCAGCAAGACTTTTGTTCTCTGCTTCATCCATATTCTGGGCTTCCTCCTCTTCTCCTTTGTCGCTTTTCTGCAATTCCACATCTTCACATTCAACATTTTTTTGCGCTTCTATTTTGCAATCACTTTTTGGCGCTACTTCCATTTTTTTACGATCTTTTTCTGGCACTTCAACATCTTCACAATCTTCTTTTGGCCCTTCTAGATCTTCGATGCTCTCTTCCAATTCCTCCTTGTCAATTGCTTCTTTCACGCCGGTCTTGGAACACTGGAAATCATCGCCCAATTTGAGCTTGATCCTCATCTTCCAAGATTTCTTCGTGAAACTTGCTCCCAGCTTCTCGCCATCACTGCATTCTTTCTCGCTGTACAAATCTTCTACGTCTTTGTTCTCTGTGCAGTCTTTTGTTTCTTCTTCACAAGAAGCTTCGCTTTGTTCCTGTTCAGTTTTCTTGTTCTTCTCGGATAACCGGCTCGATTTCTTCGATTCAACCGGCTTTTTCTCGACAGGCTTGCTCTTCTTCTTGTTCTTACTCTTGCTGGGCTCTTTACATTCAGCAGGTTTGGAGCTCTGGCCGTTTTTGGGCTTTTTACATTCGACAGGTTTAGAGCTTTGGCCGTTTCTTACATCACCGTTCTCCTCGACTTTTAGCATGGTTTTGAGCCGCTTGGCCCTTTCTTCCAGCTTGATATCGATGACTTCGCCTCTGGCGGCGTACTCGCGTTTCCTTTTCGCCGCTCCTTTCTCATCGGCCCACTTTTTAAGCTTTTCATTTTTCGAGTCTTTTTTAGCGCTCTTCGGTTCGTCCTCGGCTTGGGCTTCCCGAGGCAAAGACTTCTTCCCGTCGCTGTTTGTGCCCAGCGACTTGTTGCGGCCGGACATGAGCAACTGAAACGCGTTCATTTTGGGCGCCTTTGAAACAACGCTTTCCGCAACGGAACCAGCTGAAATTTTTTTTTTTATTCAATTTTAAGGAAAAGGGAAAGCTATGCTTGCTGTTTCGATAAACAAAACAGAACGAAGTGTACTAACCGGCAGTTTCCATTATATGGCAGCTTTTCTTGCGTTTTGAAGCGAAAAATATCCTGTAGTTCTCTAATTTGAGGTTAGAAATTCAGTCACAGTTTTCTCCAAGAAAAACCACGCTTTCAAGCAGCGAATTGTGCTTTTCTGTTGACGAAGCACATGACGGTGCTGGGTAGACACCTAGACATAAAAACGAGAGAATATTTTATTGAAATACGACAAATTTTAAGGTAAAAATAACTTACCGCCGAATTTGGCGCGAAAAAACGTCAACTTGGCGCCAGTGACAAGTGACATTACTGACATTTCTGCATTGACGTAATAATCACCAAATTTCAAAAATATCAGAATTGAAGGTCTGATGAGGGGAATTTACGGATTTCACGCTCCATTCTCATGTGACTATCAAACATTCACGTTTTAAAGTAGATACTGAATGTGATAATTACTTTGAATCGCAGCTTTGTGAAATTTGCCGTCGGAATTTAAGTGTGAGGTTGGCACTACTGCAACTGTCACTTTTGAGTTGAGCCAAAAAAAAGATACAAACAAATTCAAATCAAAATATATTGTATATATTTTGCACCTGATTGCCTCAGCTTCAAGTCCTTTGAAAGCCGTATGAGTATTTCAATTTTAAAACTGGAATTATTTCAAATTTTGATAAATTTTGGTGGGCAGCGACATCTACCAAATTTTACTCAAAGCTTTTTGACAAAACACTGATAATGAGAATTTGAAAATTGGCGTTGTTGTACCAAAGCTGAAGCAGTATTTATTCAAAAAATGAGTCGAAAACGCTGCAATTTATCCCCAAATAACTTTTAATGCGGTTTATTCGCGGTTTCGAAAGAAAAACGAAGCGCCATCGTGCGGCGGTTTGGCAGCAGCTCCAAATAGCCTTTGACGTTTCGAAAAGTTGACATTTACAGTGACGTTTCAGGTGTTTTCCAGGCTTCCACAGAAATTGCACAAAATCCTGCCTGGAATCGGTCCAGAAACCGGCGTTTCTCCTGCAGACTGCTCCTTTTCCATCCAGCAACAATGTCCAGCCACTGATCCCCGCTAAAATCGCACCGTGAGTAACCTTGCGAATCGCCTCCGGCCAGATCGTTACGGGTGCCCCCTTCTTGCAGATTTTCAGAATGGACAGCGAACTCTCCAGCGCGGACATATGCCGCGTGTGTCGCTCCGAAGGGCAGCCGGACCGCCCGCTGTTCCACCCCTGCATCTGCACCGGGAGCATCAAGTGGATCCACCAGGAATGCCTGATGCAGTGGATGCGGTACTCCCGCAAGGAGTACTGCGAGCTGTGCAGCTACCGCTTCAGTTTCACTCCCATTTACTCCCCGGACATGCCCAGACGTCTCCCGATCCGGGACCTGCTGGCCGGACTGCTCGGCTCGATCGGAACTGCCATAAAGTACTGGTTGCACTACACCATCGTCGCCATCGCCTGGCTGGGCGTCGTTCCGATTGCCGCGTGCCGCATCTACCGGGCGCTGTTCAGCGGCAGCTTCGACGCCTTCCTGACGCTGCCTTTCGAGCTGTTTTCCATGGAAAACTTGACTCCAGACATATTCCAAGTTGGTACCTTATTAAAACAAATACAAGTATCATAAATATAGTGACCGTGTCATAAAGGGGACCTGAAGCCACACATTTTATATTAACGTTTCTACCACCATTCTCTTATGCAGCTTTGAGTCGATGTAGATACGGAAGAATGCGATTTACTTACGTCAACTATTTAATTTTGGCACTTGAACATCGCCCACTGACGTTTCATTCACAACTGTCAACGTTTGACAGCTAGCCGACCGCTACGTGCGACATTTCGACATTGTTCATTGCAGGAAAGAAGGAATAAATAAAACACAGAAAAGGGGAAGAAAGTCGCGAAAAATAGGTAGCTGATAGGCAACCAACAATGCAGCTTAAGAACAGCGAGAATGGAGTGGCGACGAGTAAGGAAACTGGGCGATGTTCACGTGCGAAAATTGAATAGTTAACGCAAGTAAATCACATTCTTCCGTACTCAAAATTGCATAAGGAAGGGAATAGTGGTGGAATCGTTACTGTGAAATGTTCGGCATCAGGTCCACTTTATGACACTGTCGCCCATAAATACATTCGTAATTAGACAGGCCGCAACCTCATCAAATTCCGTTATCAGATCAATAACAAGAAGTGGATTTTGCAGGGTTGTTTCGTGGTGACCTGCACGCTGTTCGCTTTCGCCGGGCTGGTGTGGCTGCGCGAGCAGATCCTCCACGGAGGCGGCCCCGACTGGTTGCAGCGCGACAACAATCTCAACGCGGCGGCCCAACCGGACCCTCCGGAAGCCGTTCCGCCCTTCAACAACAACATCCGAGACGACATCATCGAAGAAGACGACGAAAACGTCAACGATGATCCGGGCGGCCCGGCACAGGAAGACGTCCAGGCCGCTCAGGCCGCCGAAGACGGCAACGAGGTCGTGGCGGCTCCGGGGGGCGCCGCCGGCGAGGACGTCATCGGCGGCGAGGACAACAACTGGATACCGATGGAGTGGGACAGGGCGGCCGAAGAGATCACCTGGGAGCGACTGCTGGGGCTCGACGGCTCCCTCATGTTCTTGGAGCACGTCTTCTGGGTAGTGTCTCTGAACACGCTTTTCATTGTGGTTTTCGCTTTCGCACCTTACTACGTCGGGCTGGCGACGCTATATCTGATCGGGATGCACGAAACCGCCTCGGCCAGTCATTTCGAGGGGCTCCTCACCACACTGGTTGGCTACTGTTCTGTTGGGATGTTCCTGCTGTTTTCTCACAGGTAGGTTCCGCTTTTGGCTTGATAAATATGTAGACAAATGAAAAGTCTTCAAATCGATTATTGATTTGCAAAGGGCATTACTAGATTTAAAAAAACGAAGCGTTTTTTGCTAGATTGAGCTCTTCGCAAGGAGGGCTTCACATTGTTATTTTAGAATCTAGCCTCGCCTTCGGCTCGGCGTACCTTTTTTTCCAATTGGCCTGAATAACTAAAACAAGCTTTACACTAGAACCCTGTGTTGCCTTTGGCGAGTGTCAATATCTTGTTCCAGTCTTATGAATACGTAAGGAGGGCTTCACATTATTATTTCAAAATTTAGCCTCGCCTTCGGCTCGGCGTACCCTCTTTTCCAATTGACCTTAATGACTAAAGCACGGTTTACACTAAAGCCCTGTGTTGTCTTTGGCGAGTGCCAATGTCTCGTTCCAGTCTTATGAAAACGTAAGGAGGGCTTCACATTATTAATTCAGAATCTAGCCTCGCCTTTGGCTTGGCGTACCCTTTTTTCCAATTGACCTTAATAACTAAAGCATGGTTTACACTAAAGCCCTGTGTTGCCTTTGGCGAGTACCAATGTCTCGTTCCAGTCTTATGAAAACGTAAGGAGGGCTTCACATTATTATTTTAGAGTCTAGCCTCGCCTTCGGCTCGGCGTACCGGCGTGGTATTTTCCCAATTGGCCTTAATGACCAAAGCATGGTTTACACTAGAGCCCTGTGTTGCCTTTGGCGAGTGCCAATATCTTATTCTAGTCTTATGAAAACGTAAGGAGGGCTTCACATAATTATTTCAAAATTTAGCCTCGCCTTCGGCTCGGCGTATCCTTTTTTCCAAGTAACCTTAATGACTAAAGCATGGTTTACACTAAAGCCCTGTGTTGCCTTTGGCGAGTACCAATGTCTCGTTCCAGTCTTATGAAAACGTAAGGAGGGCTTCACATTATTATTTTAGAGTCTAGCCTCGCCTTCGGCTCGGCGTACCGGCGTGGCATTTTCCCAATTGGCCTTAATGACCAAAGCATGGTTTACACTAGAGCCCTGTGTTGCCTTTGGCGAGTGCCAATATCTTATTCTAGTCTTATGAAAACGTAAGGAGGGCTTCACATAATTATTTCAAAATTTAGCCTCGCCTTCGGCTCGGCGTATCCTTTTTTCCAATTAACCTTAATGACTAAAGCATGGTTTACACTAAAGCCCTGTGTTGCCTTTGGCGAGTGCCAATGTCACGTTCCAGTCTTATGAAAACGTAAGGAGGGCTTCACATTATTATTTTAGAATCTAGCTTCGCCTTCGGCTCGGCGTACCCAATCTTCAACTAGTCTTTATGACTAAAGTATTATTCACACTAGAGCCTTGTGTCGCTTTTGGTGAGTAATTATATCTCGTTCCAGTCGTACGAAAACGTGAGAGGGGCTTCACACAAAACGCTTCTTAATTCTTGATTGACCAAAAATCCCTAGATTTATTATTGTTGAGAAGCAAAAAAGTCCCCAGTTTTTGACGGACAATGTAGGCTTCCTAAAGCTCGCTTTACTTGCGTCGCTACCTGAATTTTGTACTTTTCTAGGGCCGAGTTTAATCTTTTGCTTTCTGTGATCGCCTCAATGCCTAAAGCTCGATTCACACGTCCCGCAGTACACGATTTCCATAGTTTAATGGGTATAAAGCGTGATTTACACGTCGTACATTTTCTCGTTACTAGTTTAAGGTACATAAAGCTCGATTTGGTAGTTTCGTGTTGAATGCCAAGGAATATCTAGCGACCACGTTGTAGAAGTAACTCGGGCTTTAGATTGACGTTGAGTCTCTTTTACTTTTGTGGTATTAGGTATCGTTCGACTCGTCAGTCGTGAATGAAGCTTTATTCAATAAAGGCACGAAACGAATGCAACGCAAAACGTCAACTCCAGGGGCCCTATTTCCGGAACCGGCGAACAGATCATCAGGTGATGTTGCCTAGGTGACAGCCAGTCACAGCCCTGGTTGCCTAGCAACTTTGCATAGGAAGTAGGAACGGATCACACGTCACACGTTTCCTGAAAATAGGGCCCCAGCTGTGGTTTACCACTCGATCGTTTTCAAGCTGTGAATCGAGCTTAAGTTTACATTCAAAACCTCACCTAGTTCACCTTGTTATCTAGTAGGTAAATCGACCTTTATTTCGTCGTTCAAAAACGTTTCTTCATGAATGGCAGTGCAGGGTTCTTTTTTTTTGCCAGATCATCGAGATGTGAATCGAACTTTATTAGTTAATGGATGTAGAAACAAGCATTCGCCATAAAACCATACATTTTTGTCACGAGACGTGAATCAAGCATTATTCTATCAAAATAAGGCTCTAGGGTTAAGCGTAAACTCTGCTTTAGTCATCATAATAAGACTTGACAAGCGGCACAAGAATCGGGCGTTTAATCGAAGCTTTAGTCTGTTCATTCAAGGTGTGAAGCGAGCATTAGTTTTCTATTTGAAAAATCCACTCGTTTGAAGTGAACTTGTACTATTTTAATTTTTTATTCAAGATCGGCCGTATCAGAAGTAAATCAAGCTTTATTTGCGCTTGCTTTTGACATGAAGTAGTGTGAATTCAATGCAAGCGCTGCAAAGACGTGAACGGAGCTTTACTCATACGTTCGTTCAATCGAGCTTATGTACATAGTTTGTATGTACATTCAAGGTATGAATCGAGCAGTAGCTTGTATTTGAAAGGCGCACCTATCTAAAATGACCCAGTAAGCATGCTTGTAATGACACGTGAATCGTTCTTTATTTCTTCGTGCAACAGATTTACGACGAGGGCGACCGAGTGGCCGTGTCAGAAGTGAATCGAGCTTTAGAGTGCCATCCGATCACTTATACACGCTCTTGTGTAAAAGCTGCTTTAATGATTGAGGCTATTTGAAAACGGAACGCCGAGCCGAAGGCGAGGCTAGATTGATAAATTATTCATGTAAGGCTTAGTTTACATTTAAACTAGAGCGAGACTCTGACACCCGCCAAAGGCGACGCAGAGCGGTAGTGTAAACGATGCTTTAGTGAATGAGGCTACCTGAAAATGGAATATGCCGAGCCGAAGGCGAGGCTAGATTATTAAATTATTCGTGTAAAGCTTGCTTTACATTCAGACTTGAGCAAGACTCTGATACTCGCTGAAAGCTACGCAGAGCTCTAGTGTAAACAATGCTTTAGTGGCTGAGGCTACTTGAAAATGGAATATGCCGAGCCGGAGGCGAGGCTAGATTATTGAATAATTTCAATGAAGCTTAGTTTACATCCAAACTAGACCAAGGCTCTGACACTCGCCGAAAGCTACGCAGAGCTCTAGTGTAAACAATGCTTTAGTGGCTGAGGCTACTTGAAAACGGAACACGCCGAGCCGAAGGTGAGGCTCGATTTATAAATTATTCGTGTAAAGCTTACTTTACATTCAGACTTGAGCAAAACTGATACTCGCCGAAAGCTACGTAAAGCTCTAGTGTAAACAATGCTTTAGTGGCTGAGGCTACTTGAAAACGGAACACACCGAGCCGAAGGCGAGACTCGGTTAATGAATTATTCGTGTGAAGCTTAATTTACATTCAGACTAGAGCAAGGCTCTGACATTCGCCGTAGGCGACGCAGAGCTTTAGTGTAAACAATGCTTAAGTGAAAGAGGTTATTTGAAAATGGAAAACGCCGAGCCGAAGGTGAGGCTAGATCAATAAATTATTCGTGTAAAGCTTATTTTACATTCAGACTTGAACAAGACTCTTATACTCGCCGAAAGCTACGCAGAGTTCTAGTGTGAACAATGCTTTAAGGTGCGTTCAGTCAGCTTATTTAGTCGTGTTTTAGTTTTAGTCGTTGTCGTAACAGAGAAGAGCGTTCATACAGCAAGATTTAGTCGTAAGAATTGACCAATAATAGGAGCTCGAATGATACTGCGCGAACCTTCATCTTCATACGGTCCGTGTTCATAATGGGTAGTATTAATATAAAAACTCGTAAAAAAATTAGCATAAATAAGTATTTGCTTACATTTATGAGGAGTACAACTCCTCTGAAATCGAAGCAAATGCTTATGCTATTTTTTTATTGATACATACAACCCATTGCCATCACCATCCATTCTCATACCTTATACCGGTAATTACGCAACCTGCAAGTCGGCATCATACGACAAAGTTCGGAATTCTTACGACTAAAATTAAAACTAAAACTCTGTATGAACGCCGCGCATATGACGCGTGCTTTCTACTTTCAAATTTACGACAACGACTACGACTAAAACTAAAACCAAGCTGACTGAACCCACCTTTAGTGGCTGAGGCTACCTGAAAATGAAATATGCCGAGCCGAAGGCGAGGCTCGATTAATGAATTACTCGTGTAAAGCTTAATTTACATTCAGACTAGAGCAAGGCTCTGACACTCGCCGAAGGCGACGCAGAGCTTTAGTGTAAACAATGCTTTAGTGAGGGAGGTCATTTGAAAACGGAATACGCCGAGCCGAAGGCGAGGCTAGATTAATAAATTATTCGTATAAAGCTTACTTTAGGTTAGGCGATGCGAGGCTAGATTATTGCGGTAGTTATCTAGGAGGATAAGAATAGGGAGGGAATATAACCCAGCTTGTATATATTATGATCTTATATCCTCCTAGGTAGTTATGTAAAGCTTTGTTTACATTCAGCTTAGAGCCAGACTCTGGCACTCGTTGGAGGTGATACAGGGTTCAACGGCTACGTTTTAATACTGCTTTAGTTATTATGAGCAGTTGGCGAAGTCGGGGACGCCGAGCCGGAGGTGAGGCTAGATTTTCGCAGCAGTTATGTAAAGCTTTGTTCACACTCAGATTAGAGCCAGACCCTGATGATACACACTCGTCGGAGGCGACACAGGGCCCTAGGGCTACGTATAAATACTGCTTGAGAGATATTATGGCCAGTTGAAAGGTAGAGTACGCCGAGCCGACGGCGAGGCTAGGCTGTGGAAACAATGATACAAAGGTTTGTAAGCAATAAGGCTGGAACAAGGCTTTGGCAGGTCGAAGACAAAACCCATGGATAAATATTGTAAAGCCGTGTTTGTATTGCATCCCGTCTGCTTCCCTGTTCACAGATTTGCCGGTGCCATAGGCTTCCACCGCACCAAACACATGCTCGGGCTGTGCTACGTCGTCGTCAAGGTTTCCATGCTGTCCGTCTTGGAGATCGGCATTCTGCCGCTGGTGTGCGGCTGGTGGCTGGACATCTGCTCTCTGTCGATGTTCGATGCGACGCTGCGTGAGCGCGAGGCCTCCTTCGCCGCCGCCCCCGGCACCTCCATCTTTCTGCACTGGCTCATCGGCATGGTCTACGTCTACTACTTTGCCTCGTTCGTGCTGCTGCTGCGCGAGATCCTCCGACCCGGCGTGCTGTGGTTCCTGCGCAACTTCAACGACCCCGATTTCAGCCCGATCCAGGAGATGATCCACCTGCCCATCCTGGAACACGTCCGCAAACTCATCATATCCGCCGTCATATTCGGCAGCGTCGTCATGCTGATGCTGTGGCTGCCCATCAAGGCGCTGCGCGCCGCCCTGCCCTCGTTCCTGCCGTACGTCGTTTCGCTCAACAGCGACGCGCAAGTCAACGAATTGTCCCTGGAGCTGCTGTTGCTGCAGGTAATTCCGCTATTGTAGTTGAGCAATTTTAAACATTTCAATTTGGAATATTGTTACAAACTAACCTCCTCGTATAAGCAAAAATCATAAATCACACAAAAATGATGATGCCAATGATAATGAAACTGTTTTCAGGTGATTCTGCCGGCGCTGTTGGAACAAACGCATACCAGACATTGGCTTAAGACTTTGGTGCGCGGATGGTGCAAGGCTGTGGCGTGGGCTTTGGATCTGCATTCGTACTTGTTGGGAAACGACCAGGAGGACGAACAGGGGCACCGGCAGGAAAACGGCGGTGAAGATCCGCAACCGCCCAACGCGCCAGGCATTGGAAATATTCCTGAACCCGGTGCTGGACTGGGAGCTGCCCATCAAGCTCTGCTCATGATGGAACCGCCAGCGGGTAATTTTTTTTTGTGTGTCTCAAAACTTGAACTTGGAATTGGAGCCTAGTGGCACGTCACGCTACTGTCTCAAGAGTAGTACTCGGAGTCTCGGGATCGAATCTCAATTGAAACCATTTATTAAGTTTTCAAGAAAGAATCAGTAGTCGGATTTAGACTTCTTATCGAGTCTCTTGGTGTAACGTCAAGGTCAAGTCGGTGTTTTGACGATTTGTGAAGCGTTGTTCATAGTGTAGACCCAGACCCATACAGACCCATATTTTCATGTTTTGAGCTGCAATTGATGCTTCAGCGTGTCTTTTTATTTTGCATTCTTTTGCGTTCATTATGTTGAGCGTGCGTGGCTTCAAGGGCGTGTGCTGTATGAACACTTCAACCTTTTATCTTTTCAAAAATGTAAATTCCACCTTGATCGACACTTTCCCTTCAGATTAATTCCGATCAACGGATCACTTTAATTCCGATCAAAGCATAGTAGTGGAATGCTTAAGAGTGCTCGCATCACACCACTGTATCATGCGAACACTTCGACTTACTAGAAGAGACGATCGTATTCAAATTTACCATTGCTATTAGGATTGAATTTTGTATCAACCCAGCCCATAATAAATTTTATTAATTCTTGACTATTGCAGGTTTCCAACCGTACGACCGGCCGACGTTCTTCGCCGCCCGCCTGGTGGGCCTGCTGCTTGCGGTGTGCGTTTCCCTTGTGGCCTGTTCGCTGATTTCGCTGACGGTGCCCGTGTGGTTGGGACGACGCGTCATGGCGCTGTGGCTGGTCGGGGCGCCGCCTCCCGGTGGGCCCCAGATCGCGGCCAAGGCCGTGTCCACGGCGGCCGCCGTCACGACCGCGGCTGTGAGCGGCGTCGCCGGGGCGGCTTCGGCCGCCGCCGCCACGACCACCACGACGACCGAGGTTAAAGTCCACGAACTGTACACGGCCGCCTGCGGTTTGTACCTGTGCTGGCTGAGCACCCGCGCCGTCACGTTGCTGATGAGCTGGCTGCCGCAAGGGAGGGCCGCCATGACGCAACGACTGAGGCAGTGGTGCATTCTAGGTCTCAAAACTGTGGTAAGTTCCATACCAGTAACATATTTTGGTTCATTTCCATTCAATTCCGCTCAAATAAGAGATTTCAAATTGAGAAGCAACATGAACGTATCAAATTTAGTACTTGTTTACGTTTGTTCCAGGTCGCCAGCACTATCCTGCTCGGCGTGATACCGCTGCTGTTCGGCATGCTGCTCGAACTGGTGGTCATAGTTCCGCTGCGCGTGCCGATCCACCAGACGCCCATCATGTTCGTCTGGCAGGACTGGGCGCTCGGCGTGCTCTATACCAAAATCGCCTGCGCCCTCACCATGATGGGTCCCGATTGGTTCCTGCGGGCGGCCATCGAACGCGCCTACCGCGACGGCATCCGCGACATGCAGCTGTCGTTCATCTTCACCCAGCTGGCCGCCCCGGTCATCATCTCGTTCGGACTGGCCCTGGCCGTGCCCTACGTCATCGCCCACTCCATCGTCCCCGCCTTCGTCACCAGCCTCCACACCCGCAACCTGATCGCGCGCCGCCTCTATCCCTTCTTGCTGCTCGTCATCGTGGCCGGCGTCGTCGTAGTCCTGCAGGTCAGACAGTTCCGCAAGCTCTACGAGCACATCAAGAACGACAAGTACCTGGTTGGCCAGCGGCTGGTCAACTACGACCATCGCAAGACCAAATCGCAGACGCCGTGATCGGGCGGGCCAGTCTGTTGAATTTTGTCGTCAAAGGTCGTTTATACAAAGTGTTGTAAATATTAAGTTTAGGCGCTTCTCGCGCGACGTGGTTACTTTAAGGTACATTTTTTTAAGTTTTTTTTCTTTTCATATAAGTCTCTCCTATTCAATGTAAATATCCAGCACTAAATTGTAAGAAGCACAATTTTCGTCCCGGTCGTGTAAAAAGAGCAGTCAGGCTGTGAATGGATTAAGGCGTGATTTACACGGTCGGATCTACTATGGTGTTTGTTTATGTCGAAATATAATCAATAAAGACTGTTTCCGTTTATTTTCAAAACTTTGTTTCATTTCTGAATTCACTTGTTGGCTGAGTCTTGCAGTTTGGACCTAGATGGATTGGCAGAAACTCGAAATTGATACATTTGATAAATTGCAATTTGGAATATTCAGTTACAAACAGACCTTTCTGTATAGGTAAAATCTTAATTCGCGCTGCTATTGGCCAGATAATCAAATTCACGGAGTTGATGGGCGTGGTTTGTTGGCTAAATCTAGAATTAAGTCAATTTTAGCATACATAGAAAACATTACGTTGAGACCCTTTTGGTTGCTGGACGCCTAATTGAATTTTATCCTTGAATTTATTCTAAATTTGCGCTCTCATTGGCCAGATAATACAATTCACGAAGTAAATGGGCGTGGCTTGTTGACTGAATCTAGAATTAAGTCCATTTTAGCATCTATAGAAGACATTACGATAAGAGCCTTTCGGTTCCTGGACGCTTAATTGAATTTCATCCTTGAATTTATTCTCAATTCGCGCTGATACTGGCCAGATAATCAAATTCACGAAGTAAATGGGCGTGGCTTGTTGGCTGTGTGGTATTCCTCAAGGAGGGGTATTCCCACTTTGTTTTGTTTATACGCTGGTACCTGAAGTAGAGGTACGGTCGTTGACGTTCGTAGTGTTTGCCGAAGGGAGAGGGAGATGGCGCTGCGCTAGGCGAGCCGGGCGAGCGGCAGCCGCGGGCAGGCAGATAGAAGAGAATCAGCTGTGGTGAAGAACACGTGATTTTCCTGTGCAACTGTGCGTCGGTTTCTCCTAATCTAAGGTCGGTCTTTCTTTGATTATTGTATCGTAATTTTGGCTTTCACCCACTCACCAAATCATGCGTTTCGATACCTATTTTGTCCGCGAAATTATTGTACATAACACGAAATGCTTTGTTCTCTTTGTTCTCAATGGGCTTGCATAACCCGCCGTTTTCCCCTTTGAAATCAAGGTGCTTCGCACTGCTTTGAGTTTTTGTAATTTATCCACACCCAAATGATCTTAATATTGATGTCAAAAGCCGTAAATCTAGTGGGTGTGCTTTTTGCGCACTCATGACGTGACCTCAAGGCCGCGCTATCGCGCGTACTTCGAGGTTTCATCAATTGTTTCTTTTCCACAAGTTACGTCACAAACAGTAAGGCGACAAAAAGAAACTCTGCTACGCCAAAATCAGCCGCTAAGTCACGGATCGCTAAGTAGAGAACAGTACTTTTTATGATTCATTCACATTTCATTGTTCATTGTCGGGTTATACATTCAAGTAAAGGAAGGAAAAGGGACTTGCACGCTTCTCCGTGTCTAGGGGAGGGCCCACCTGCTTGGATGAATCTGGGTCGTTATTGAATCTACTAACATTTTATTATTTGGGGGGAATTATGTAATCTCTTTTTCAAAATGTTTAACGTGATCCTTTGTTGTTCCTACTTATGATGCAATTCTGTAAAGGATAGCATTCTGTAGATACTCTGTTATTTAAAAGAAATCCTGTCGGCTATTGGTTTGCCTTGTGTAACGGAGCGTTTGTGGAGTGTTGTTTTGGGGAATCGCTACATTAGTTTCCCATCCCTTTCGCCGCTGCTTCAGACTTCGGGTTTGTTTCTTTTTACTGCCCTATTTGACGGGCATATTTATTTATAAACATATTCGGTAGTATCACGGAATCTACTCACCAAGAATGCGTACGTTGAATGTTGGAGCTCAAATGAAGTATGAAGGTGGTGTGAGTGCTCAATGATTGTGGTTGCAACTCTCGTTCCTCAATAATATCGACAATGTCCATTCACAAGCTCAACTGTAAATGTCACTTATCTCGCATTCAACGAAAATATGTGTTTACCTTCGGGAACGAATGTAGACACACTCAATTTTGCAGGAGTGTCTCCACTTCTTTTGCTTTTACCCGCTCTGATCAGTACCTTGGGCGGCCTTGTCGGCACTCTCACCGGCAAGCACCTGAGTGGGTTGATCTCACGTGGGGCCTCATCGAACATAGGCTTTTTGAGAGGTCCTTGTCCATCCCATCAGGATTTCACTAAATTACATCTGACTCCAAATTTACCTCTTCGATTCACGTTGGGGTTTCAGTTCCAACTTAAACGACGAAGAGAGGGCCACAGGTTGGCTCGAGTCGACTCCCTTGCATGATTATTGTTTACTAATTTTTTTTCTGTTCTGTATGTATGTATCTGTGGGGTTGGTGATGGGTAACTGCTGGGGAATTTCAGGCGAATGCGTTACAGATACTTCTTTCCCCCAATTGCTTACAAAAAGTATGACCAACTCCAACTTCTCTACTTATTTACCTCTTACCTGTTTCTTGTTCATTTATCTACCTATTTATCTCTCACCTGTTTCTTGTTTATTTATCTACCTATTTATCTCGTATTTGTTTCTTGTTTATTTGTCCACACAATTACCTATCATTTGTTTCTTGCTGATTTATCAACTTGTTTACTCATTATTTGTGTCTTGTGATTTATGTACTTGTTTACCGATCGTTTTTTATTGTTTATTTATCTATCAATTTGACTTTTTCTGTTTGTAAAGTGAAAAATTAATTGCTTAGCGTAAAGTTTCCTTTTGTTGTTACGTAAATAACTTGTAAACGAAACAAACGTTTTAAAGAGGTCCAAGCACCGCTTCGCGCTGACTTGATCAATGCATCACTGGAGTGACTTCTCTGCCATTTCATCATGACTCATTCACACTTGACTTTTATTCAGATCATTTGGGAAGGGATTTTTCAGCAATCAACCAGGCTATACGCATGGGTTTCTTTGACGTGTTCTTCCCATGTGTGCCTGTCAGCGAATACGTCACTTTTCCTTTGCGATCAAATTGACAGTTTGACATGTTAATCTGATTTTGTGTTTATTTAATTGTTGTAAATTCCTGCATTGTCAAATAATTTGTAATGATTTTTCTTGTTTTGTGTGTTGTTGTTCTTCATTCTTGTTGTGTCATTTTATCACTGTCAGTAGGTGTTTTGAGAAAAGAAACAAATTCATCTAAAACTTTGCAACTGATTTCCAATAAAACATTCATTTTGCTTGCATTTCATTCGCGTTTCATTCAAGAATCAAACCTCATCCCCAACGACACATTCTCATCTCGAATAAGAACTCAACACAACGTAGGTAAAATGTAAACGACGTGGGGAAGGGAAGAAGCAACGACGATTGCTGTCAACATCAAAGGGGCCGTGAACTGGGTTACACTACAGAATGGTGCCATGACCAGGATGATACACTACAGCTGAATCTAGGATTAAGTCAGTTTTAGCATCTATAGAAGACATTACGATGAGAGCCTTTCGGTTTCTGGACGCTTAATTGAATTTCATCCTTGAATTTATTCTCACTTCGCGCTGCCATTGGCCAGGTAATCAAATTCACGAAGTAAATGGGCGTGGCTTGTTGGCTGAATCTAGGATTAAGTCAGCTTTAGCATCTATAGAAGACGTTACGACGAGAGCCTTTCGGTTACTGGACGCTTAATTGAATTTCATCCTTGAATTTATTCTAAATTCGCGCTGTCATGGGCCAGATAATCAAATTCACGAAGTAAATGGGTGTGGCTTGTTGGCTTAATCTAGAATTGAGTCAATTTCAGCATCTATAGAAGACATTATGATGAGGGCTTTTCGGTTCCTGGACGCTCAATTGAATTTCAACCTTGAATTTATTCTCACTTCGCGCTGCCATTGGCCAGGTAATCAAATTCACGAAGTAAATGGGCTTGTTGGCTGAATCTAGGATTAAGTCAGCTTTAGCATCTATAGAAGACGTTACGACGAGAGCCTTTCGGTTCCTGGACGCTCAATTGAATTTCAACCTTGAATTTATTCTCACTTCGCGCTGTCATTGGCCAGATAATCAAATTCACGAAATAAATGGGCGTGGCTTGTTGGCTGAATCTAGGATTAAGTCAGTTTTAGCATCTATAGAAAACATTACGATGGGAGTCTTTCGGTTCCTGGACGCTTGATTGAATTTCGTCCCTCAATTTATTCTTTAATCGCGCTGCTATTGACCAAAGTATTAAATTCACGAATCAAATTTTAGTTTGATACCCTGGGTTGCACCAAAAAAATAATACGCAATTAACGCTAATACGAGATTAAATGGATTTCAATCAGGTCAATCCTAGTTGGTTGACCATGGGAAATGTATTGAATCTTCAGCTAATCAATCACTGGATCATTCTCTTTTGTGAAACCAGAATTTTTATCATTCACCAACGAGTACTCACCAAAAGAAATTTCGCTAATGTCGTATTATATTAATTGAGCGTTCGTGCAACCCAGGGTTAGTTGATTCTAGATTTAAATCGAATTTAGCCTCTCTTTCGTTCCTCTATTAAAATGCATGCGTGTATTACTGGTTGCCTATGCACGTGCATTTGACCGAACGCACGTACGCCGCTGGATGCAGGGCTGACACGTGGAGTCCCCAAATAAAACTCCCTAGTTTGACAGTGCGGCATTGATTGACAGACGGGTGATTTAACCTCACTTATCCACATGTGATTTGTTGTTTGAAAATGGTGAAAAGGAAGCACGAAAGCGAACAAAGCCCGTCGCCCAAGAAGAAATTCAACAAGAATGGGTCCCTCAGCGCCGTGGACGAAGTTAAATCGCCAAAGGTCCGAAGGAAATCGACGGGAAAGCTCAAGATTTTACAGAACGTCATCATCAGACCTGCGGGACCAGTTTCCCCCAAAAAGACCCTCAAAAATACCCCTAAAAAGACCCCCAGAAAGGCCCCAAAAGACCCCTCCGCAAGCGAACTCGATAAGACTCAAGTAGATGCCGAAGAGACTGAAGCAGGCGTCGAAAAGACCCGAGGAGACGCTAGGAAGACCGAAGAAGACGCCAAAAAGACACGTTCAAATAGAGGCAAATTCAACATTCCCGAGGATACCGTGAAAAAAGCCGTCAAAGCTTCAATCGCGTCCCTCGAAAACAACTCCAAAGTAACCCGAGACGCTTCCGTGCCGCTTTTCCTCCAAATCAACGCCGTGAAAGCACCCAAAGTCCACCCGAAGATCCTCAGGATACCGCTAGCTAACTCGATGCTGACTCCGGACAGCGAAGTTTGCTTGATTGTGGCTGAAGCCAAAGACATTACCAATAACAAGCACGTGGAGTACTACAAGAGCCTTCTCAGAAGCAACGGTGTCGAAAACGTTAATAAAATCATGACGTTGCACGAGTTCCGGACCGAATACGACACGTCGGAGGCGAAGACCAGGCTGGTGGAGCTGTACGACAGTCTGTTGGTTGACGGCAGGATCGCCAGCAAAGTAGCGAGGAAATGCGGAACGATTTTTTACCAGAAGCGAAAGTTGCCGACTCCGGTCAGTCTGGAAGCCGGAAAACTGAAGGGGAGCTTCGAGAAGGCGTTGCGGAAGACTCAGATGCACGTGCATTCGAAAGGGAACAAGTTCGGAGTGCAGTTCGGCCACGGCAAGATGCGCGTCAGGAGTCTCGTGGAGAACGTGTACTCCGTTCTGGAGGGGCTGGATAAGGAGTTTCCCGGCGGGTGGGAAAATATCCAGAGCGTCAGGATGAAATCCAGGGGCGTGGAGCTGCCGATATACTTGGCTTCAAGTGAGTTTTTTTATAGGCATCCTTTTTTATAAGTAACAATTATTCTTAACAGGCTGATGATGAGCAAAAGTGAGCATGAAGCGGCTCGGCTGTAACGTATCAAAAGTCCCCTAGAATCCCGTGTGAGTTTCACTATATTTCAGAGGTGTTCACATGGTAATATTCCACTTTTAACTCATGTTCATCATACAACTGAACCGTCGTAGTTCAGTCAGAAAGCGTATCTAACAAACAATACACGTAAACCAGCCTCTATTCCGCCTTCTCTGACTAATTTGATCCACTCAAAATCATGTTAAAGAGGCCTTGAAACAGCTTGTGAAAGAGTCCTTATTTAGCGCCGATAAAATGCATGACAGTCAGAACATGCGTGAGCTACCCTTTATTTTTTCTCTTTCCACTTATTACTCAATTCAAAATCGTGTGAAATGAACCTTATTTAGCCGACTGCACGCGTGACCTACCAACAAATCATGCGTAAACTAGCCTTTATTTCGCTTTCTCTGATTACTTGAATTGATCCAAAATCGTAGTGAAAGAGCCCTTATTCAGGGGCAATAAAATGCATGGCTGTCAAAACGTGCGTGAGCTAACCTTTATTTCCTTGTCTTTTCATTCATTAATTGCTTTTTATTTTCTTTTCATTAATTACTTTATTCAAAATTGTGTGAACTGAGTCTTATTTAGCCGACTGCACGCATGACCAACTAATAAATCATGCGTAAACTATCTTTAATACATCTCTTATTGATTTTATTTAAAAATGTATTAGCTAGTCTTTATTACGACCGTCTATAAATGGCACGTATTTTTCTCCTCTCCAGATGCCTACGTGACACTAAAAATGAATTAAAATGTTCCATATTGTTCAATAATTATGGAAAGTAATGAAAAAAGCGACGAAAACAGTCCTAGATTTCTGAAAAAAAAAACGCCAGGAAGAGTATCATTGTGTAAAATTTTGAAACTCTCAAGATTTTCGAAAATAAAAATATTTTTTTTGCAATGTCACTCGCTAGTCAGCCACATTGTAAGGTTCCGTATTTTTTTACATTTCTTGGCGCACAAATAAGCCCACCCAACGAGTCCAAAGTATACGTTTCCATCTCTCTCACTCCACCACTTTATGTATAAATCTGTCTCACATGGTGACGCCTTCCTTAATGTGCGTTATTCCAAGGTCACTTTTACAGCACGTCATGTTTTTTTCATCACCGACTTCGATTGGCTATTATGTGTAATTTATTACTTTCGCTAGGGTTAAATGATTCCTGCTATGACCGATTTGGCTTTCTTTGCAGAAAATCTGATGACAAAGTCCAAAGTGAAACTTCCGAAAACTTGCGCTACTGTTCGAGACGAGGTCAGCACCGCCCGGTTGAACACGGAAGTCGTGGTTCATCCTTCCGTCGATGTGAAAAACAAGAAGGCCGACGTGAGTGAAAAGGACGAAGAACAACAGCTGCAAGATCTGAAGAGGCAGCAAAAAATGAAACTCAAGATTAAGAAAAAGTATAAAAAATCTAAGAAAAATACACGGTAATTTTATTGAATAAATTTTTAAGTTGGATCAGGTTGTCTTTCAGTTTCTTGGCTTAGATTTTGGTCTGCCAAAGCTTGACTTGGGTCCATGACACTTAACGGCTACACGCAAATCGAAACGTAAAAATAGGAAAATCAGTCAGAATGGCGTGTGGGATGATAATGTGAAATAAAATTTGCGGATCATCCAGAAATTTTTGCAAAAGAAAATAAAGACTGAATAACGCGTTCAAAGAACAGTTTCGGTTTCTGAATGTTGTTGTAATGTTGGTTGCCTACATCACTTCAGTGGAAAATTAGAGCAGGTATGAGGTACCTACAGTGTCTCATGACTTACCAACAAAACAATGTTGCGCAATGTTTTGCGTGGGCCTGATATGGGCACCGCATAGAAGAGTAGTACGACGTAAACAATGGGGTGTTTCGCCACTGAAGAAGACGATAGATGGCAGCAGGGGCTAACCCGGGTTTATCACTAGGTTACTGTTGGTTGGTAAGCCTACCTGCTCCATGTTGGTATCTCGTATCTCTTCAGCCCGTTTGTGTGTCTGTCAGGAACTAGGAGGAGTCAGGAATGTGTCTGTGTGTGTGTATCATGGACCTGTAGTGTGTATATATGCGTAACGCTATATTGCCTAGCAGCATCATGCTACACCCAGCACTTTGCCACCTGCCACTGATCACTCGAACAATGAAAATGACAGCAACGACCATATGACTGACATTTGCTGAAAAAAATATTGAACGCGGGGTTGTACTGGTCGGTTTTGGTGATTTTTGAGGGCTGAAAGGGCCCAATGACCGAGCAAATGTTTGCCAGAGGGACCGTCCGGGAGACAGCACTCGAAGAGCAGTTCGCGGGCACGCCGGCCGATTTGAAACCTATTGCAACCTACCTGCCACCGTGCCGTGTGCCCCACTGTCCATGTTCAAGAACACAATCATGCTCTTCTTCAAAAACATCTATAGTAAACACCTCTACTCTGAAAGCCAAGTGTACGTAATTTTTTCCATCTAATTCCTTCCTCACCTCTGACGACACACATTCATACTTGACTTGACATGACAGCCGACCCGGCAGGCAGACACTAAAGTCAAAAGGAAAACCCCCTCCATGTGAGAACCGTTCAAAAAGTAGCGGGAGAATAACCCGGGTTGGCCCCTGCTTCCATCTACTTGACAACTTGACAACTGCAGAGAAAACACCCCATTCAACTGCAAAGAAACTAAACTACGCAACATTGAATACGACACATCGAAAATGTTGCCCTTTTCCAAATTGGGATAACTCCTGATTGTCTTAAACGATTTGGAATCTGTTTGTGCTGTTTCTTAGCCCAATCTTCTGATAATCCATAACTGTGAATAAGAAACTCAATGCAACTTGAGTGAAGATTATACAGGGTGTCATGTAAAGCGGTGCAAAACTGCCAGGCGTTCAACATGCTCCCATTTGAAGAAATTTCCTTTTTTCTGGATTCTTACATTAAAGGCATGGAAGATAACCTCATACCTCGCCACGTTACTCGATTAATTTCCTCAGCCTCTTTATTTACAGGGTGGCATCAAAAAAACAATTTTTTGGTTTTTCGGTGAAATCATTTTTTATTGTTGACCGATTTCCAAAATCCAGGGCTCAGCTTGAAGCTGAAGTCTCAAGTAAGAAGATCCCATAATCAGAATCGACTGAAAATAAACATTGAAAATGTGTGGTTCCCTCAAAAGTGACCTGACGTTTTATCGGTCCCGGAATCTGACTTGGGATGATAATGAACTGATAATCAATCAACCTTGCCCTTGAGCGAAGCATTTATTTCGAACATCTTCCGGTGTTTGAAGCTTGAATGGGAGAAGAACTGTTGATAAAGGGACAAAATTAGAACTGCATGTTATAAAGGCGGATTAATCTTTCTTACTCGTATTAAGTCGCTTGTAACTAACGTTACGAGAATGCATCACTCACCTTCGGCTTTTGTATCCAACGTTACGAAAATTACAACAAACAGAATTTTTTCATACTGATTGTTCTAATTTCCGTAATGTTAGTTAAAAGCGATTTCATACGAGCAAGAAAGATTATTCTTCCTTGATAACATGGAGCTGTGATTTTGTCCCTTTATCAAGGGTTCTTGTTTCATTCAAGCTTTAAACATCTGAATATGTTCAGAATGAAGGCTTTTTTCTCAAAGGCATTCTCATTTCATTATCATCCCAAGCGTTGAATCCCAAGCCAGATCCCGGGACCACGATGAAACGTCGGGTCACTCTTGAGGGAACCATACATTTCTATTGTTCATTTCTATTCGATTCTGATTATGGGATCTTCTTACTTAAGACTTCAGCTTCAAGTTGAGCCCTGCTGGATTTTGAAACTCGGTCAAGAATAAAAAATATCACGGAAAAACCAAAAAACTTGTTTTTTTGATACCACCCTGTAAATAAAGAGGCTGAGGGAATAAATCGAATAACATGGCGAGGTATGGGGTTATCTTTTATGCCTCTAATGTTAGAATTCAGAAAAAAGGAAATTTCCTCGGAAATTTCTTCAAATGGGAGCATGTTGAACACCTGGCAGTTTTGCACCGCTTTACATGTCACCCTGTATAAACTTCACTCAAGTTCCATTGAGCTTCTTATTCACAGTTATGGATTAACAGAGGATTAGGCTAAGCAACGACATGAACAGATTCCAAATCGTCCAAGAGAATCAGGAGTTATCTCAATTTGAAAAGAGGCAAAATTTTTGGTAGGTAAGGGTGAAACTGCATGATGATTGTGTGAAGTGAGTGTGAACAGCTCTGAAAATTGGAATTGCCTGCGACTGATCACATTTCCGCATTGTTTCAACTTTGGAATCGTCTAAATCGTTCAATTTCGAAATTTCCTCTCGGGAGAAGTGATTTGAAAAAAATTTACATGTATAATTGGTTGCCTACCGCAAACAGCTCGTCTAACTAGGGACTTTTGCTTTTCCCCCGACACCCGTCAACCGCCTGACGTACACGTCAGTCAAACGCCGTGACGTTTCTACAAATGTGACGTACCTGTCAAACAATTGTGAAAATGAGCATCATCCTGCGAATCTCGCCTCCGACAGCTCGTGTTTCTAATTGAATCCAATTAAAGCCAACGCCGCGACCGTCTACTATGTCCGTTCCTGGCCCCTCGCGGCCGGAGAACTGTCCCCATGGCGATCTTCAGCAAGTTCCAGCAGCGCGCCTGGTTTAGGCCGCCCCGGCTGCTGAGCAAGGAGCCCCCCGGCGAGATGTGGCTGATCGGCGACATGGGGCCGCCGCTGAGCGCCACCACCATCCTGGGCACGTTCGTCATCTGCTTCCTGAGCTTCTACCTGTTCCGGTGGCTGAGCGGAGACGCCACCATGCAGATCAAGGACTCGTCCAAGAACCACAACTGGACGTCGATCAAGATCACCTCCAAGGTTTGTCCTTGAATCTACGCATTGAACTCGAATGCCATTTTGCCCTGTTCCAGTCCTGGTACTGCTCCATCTGCGAATCGTTCCTCATCAACGGCATCGGGGCCTACTGCGACTGCTGCGGCGTCTGTGCGGACCCGGAGTGCCTGAAGAAGGCCAACGTCAAGCTGCAGTGCAAGGTTATCGCCAGCACCAAGGAACCGCAGATGCACCATTGGGTCAAAGGTAGAAGTCTTGTGGAATTGCATTTTTGTAAAATTGAAATCAATTTTCGTTCAGGTAATCTGCCTTTGGGTGCGATTTGCTACGTGTGCAGCGAAGACTGTTCCATGGAACCGGGCCTGATTGATTTCCAGTGCTGCTGGTGCCAGAGGACCGTCCACACGGAATGTCTGCCGAAACTTCCTCAGGTTTGGCAATTTTTTCTACCAGTTGCTTTTGGAAACAAAGTGTTGAAAAACAAGTCCTAATTTAGAGATTAATTCAAAAATTTTAATAAGTGCTCAAGGCTTGCCTGTTTGCGTAAGCCTCTACTTACACATCAGCATAATTTTAATAACCTATTATTGACTCTTGAATATTAACTGGAGCATAATTAATTGTATTCAAAGATGATGTTGCTTGAAACGAATTGCTGATTGTATTCAAGCGTAATCGTGCCTTTAGTTTGAGTGATATTGCGTCGCTCGCAAAACGTGCTCAAGGCTCGCCTGTGCGACTAAAGCTCTTCTTACACGTCAACTTGAATTCTCCAAGTCACATACCGCCCCTTTAATATTGCCTACAGCATAATTACTAATTGTATTCAAGCGTAATCGTTGCATCGCTTGCTAAATGTACTTAAGGCTCGCCTGTTTGTCTAAAGCTCTGCTTACACGTCAACTTAAATTCTTCAAGTCACATACCGCCTCTTTAATATTTCCTACAGCTTAATTCCTAGTCGTATTCAAGTGTAATCGCACCTTTAGTTCAAGTAATATTGCATCGCTCGCAAAATTTACTCAAGGCTCGCCTGTGTGACTAAAGCTCTGCTCACACGTCATCTAATATTATTTTAGTCACATATTGCCTCTTCAGCACGTATTTAATGAATAGTCATAATTTTTGATTGACAGGAATGCGATTTTGGGCCGTTCAAAAACATGATAGTTCCACCGTGGTGCGTGCAGGTGGCCAGGCGAAAGGGCACCCTCCACAAGCACCTGCTGCTGAGGGGCGTCCGTGACCCCGGTTGGAAGAACTGGACGCCACTGGTGGTCGTAGCCAACAAGAAATCCGGTGAATACTTTTTTCAAATATTCTCCGAAATTAATTTTGTATCAGCCTTTTAGGGTCAATTTGTCTGATTCAGTTCTTGATATGCCATTCGCGATGTCAAAATGTACCATTGTACAAATTTTCAACCCCTTGAAATAGAGGGGTCAGTTCTGAATTTTAGGTCGAATAGAACGAAAAATGTTCCAAGTTTTTTTATTAATTTTTAGCCTCTAAGGATCAGTTCGCATGATTAAGCTTTTGATGTGTAATTCGCCATGTCAAAATGTACCATTACACAAATTTTCAACCCCCTGAAATAGGAGGGTCAGTTCTAAATTTTATGTGGAATAGAAGGAAAAATTCTCCATATTTTTGTTGATTTTTTAGCCCTTAAGAATCAGTTTGCCTGATTCAGCTTTTGATATGTCATTCGCGATGTCAAAATGTACCATTGTACAAATTTTCAGCCCCCTGAAACAAGAGGCTCAGTTCTAAATTTCATTTCGAATAAAAGGAAAAATTTTCAAACATTGTTTTTTTTTCTTGTAAAACATATTTTTGTCATTTCAGGCAACAACGACGGAACCCTTGTGCTCTCCGAGTTCAGAAAGTACCTCAATCCGGTCCAGGTGATCGACCTGAGCGAACGAAAACCGCCGGCGGCGTTGCAGTGGGCCGTGCTGCTGGCACCGAAAGAAATTCGCGTTTTAGTGGGCGGCGGTGACGGAACTGTCGCTTGGGTTCTGACGTCATCGCACAAGCTTGACCTTGACGTGAGTTTTTCAATACACTGTTTCAGTAGGCCCAAACTTTATCGGTGCGTTTTCATGTGTAAACTGTAGAAAGTATTACAATTCAAGCTTCAAAAATCGAATTGTTCAGTTACAAATAGTAATTTTGGGATTTTCTGGGAACTATATGGCAGATTTCTAAAGACTTGGTAGCTATTTGAAAAGTGCTCGACAAGAGCTTTTCTGAGAGGTGACGCATGGCATACTTTGATTGATTTTGTTTTTTGGGGGCCTAAATTGCGCCTTTTTTTGGACATTGCAGAAGTATGCCTTGCGGCACCTCCTCGAGTACCTTTTTTCAATACGAACTCGAATTTTATATCACATTTTGGAAATTCTCCCATTTCAAGATTTTTTACGACTTTGAAGTATTTTATACCAAGATTTACCGTCCTGTTTCGTACTACATATTCAGTTTCAAACTTGTCTTTTTCAAATCTTCAAATTTATGTGTAAGCAATCATAAAACCGCAGATACCATTACAATCAAAGCTTCAAAAATCGAACTGCGACAGTTGCAATCAGCAATTTGGCGTTTTCTGGGAGCTCCGTGATAAATTTACAAAAATCAACTAGCTACCTATTTGAGAAGTGCTCGCCAAGAGCTCTCCTGCAAGGTGCCGCATGGCATACTTCGATTGAATTTTTTTCTAGTGGCCTAACTTTCGCCCTTTTTCAGTAGTTTCAAAAGTATCCGCAAGGCACCTCTTCAAGCAGCTATTTAGACGACCCATTCAAATGTTCGATAAAAACATGAAAACTGTTGCATTCAAGCCTTTTACGGCTCCAAAGCCCCTTAACATTACCAATTAATCCACAGCTTTTTTGTTCTCGGGCTTTTATCGGTATATTTTTTTGTAAACAATAGTGAAATTGTCGAAACGTTGTAGCAATCATGCTGAAGTACAAAACATGCTAAAAAATCAAGTTTAGCGCGTTTTTAGCGAAAAAGTGAGGTTAGGATCACCCATAGTGAAACTTTTTGAAACCTATCGAGCAACACCTCTCAGAGAAGATCTCGACAAGCGCGTTTCGAATCCAGCAATGATTTATAAAAAAAAACTTTTGCCACGGTTGAAAAATTGTTCACTTTGACTTCTTTGACGAAAAAAAAAAAAATTGAGCGAAGCATGCCAAATTTTTCAAATGTGCTTTCGATTTTTCGAATAACTGGTTCTGGAGCGCAACACTTTCGGTTCTGTGTTGTCAGCGACTCTGTTTAGGATGTTTTGTTAATTTTTCTAATTTTATTACAGTTTTTTTTTTTCATGTTTTCAACTTGAGCATTTGCAAATTTTTCTGATGCAATAAATCATGCAGAAAACTGAAAAAAAATATCATATTTTCAGCCGGAACCGCCGCTGGCCATATTGCCGTTGGGAACCGGAAATGATCTGTCCAGAGTTCTGGGCTGGGGCAAAGAGAATCCTTCCGAACTGGACGTCGGTGCCATACTGGAGGAGATCCAGAACGCGAGGGTCTCTCAGCTTGATCGGTAAATTGGTTTTTTTCAATAGAATGAAATAATCACTAGACTGTAAATAATTCTTATAGTTGTAATTTGTTACGAAAATAATTTCCCAAAATTTCAGGTGGAGGGTAGAAGTGACGTCGTCCAGGCATTTAGGGCTCCGCATTCCGAGCAAGACGCATTTCATGTACAACTACATCGGCATCGGGGTCGACGCCCAGGTGGCCTTGAACTTCCACAAAACCAGGGACAGCGCTTTTTACGTTTTCGGCAGCAGGATTTTCAACAAGGTGTGTAAAAATTCGGTTTTCAACAAACTTGCTCTCGGAGCGAATCGGCCGGATGGCTCTCTTTGGTCGACGGATCCTTCACACAGGTTGAATCCGGCCGCACCACACTGTCCTTTTTCACACATTATTTTTGACTATTTACAACGAAACTGAACGATGTTTTTTTTTGTGTGTCAACAGCTTTTGTACTTGTGCTTCGGAACGCACCAAGTCGTGACTTCGGACTGCAAGAATCTGGAGCAAAAACTGGATCTGTACTTGGACGGCAACCTGGTCGAGCTGCCCGAGCTGGAAGGTCTGATCATCCTTAACATCCCGTCGTGGGGCGCAGGTGTCAATTTGTGGAACATGTCCTCGGCGAGTGGCAGTTCTTCCTCTGGAAAATCCACGCAGAGCTTCCACGACGGCATGCTGGAAATTCTGGGCATTTATTCTTCCTTTCACATCGCCCAGATGCAGGTGGGCCTGTCGAATCCTCTGGTTCTGGGCCAGGCCAGAACCGTTGAGGTGAGTTGCATCAGTTTTTACCAGGTGAAAAATTTGGGAGCAGTTGAAAAACGGATATTTTGACTCGTTTTGAGAACCACAAGTGGATATGGAAAAATCGGAGGTGATATTTGGAAAGAGCTTTGTAAGAGCTTTTCTGGGAGGTGCCGCATGGCATGCTTCAGTCGCTCTCATGTTGGGGCCCCGCCGTTGGGCCGTTTTATTTGGGCCCCGGCTTGTTTTTCGAACGCCATCAAAGTGTGGCTTGTGACATCTCTCAGAAAAGACTACCCAGAGAAGATCAGACACTACCTTTTTAGATTTTCATGAAGCTTTTCGAATATCAACTCGTGACTCTCCAAAAATCCAGTTTTCTTTAAATGGAGCCTTTTTTAATTCCCTGTAAAAGTGGCAAGCAACGTCGATCAGCTGGATAACATGTTTTTATGTAGCTTTCAGTTATCAAAGAGAAGTAAATATTGATAACGCTGCAGAAGACATGAAAACTTCCAAAAAACACGAGTTCAAAAATTAAATTTTGACGTTTAGTGAGAACATTAAGTGGATATTAAAAAATCGGAGATGATGTTCGTAAAGAGCCATGCAAGAGCTTTTCTGGGAGGTGCAGCATGGCCAGCTTTATATTAGTTTAATTTTAAAGCCCCGCAGTTGGGCTATTTTGATTGGGCCCCGGCTTATTTTTCAAAAGCCACCAAAGTGCGGCTTGTGACACCTCCCAGAAAAGCTCTTGACACGCTTATTTTAGATTTTCATGAAGCATTCCAATTTACAACTCGTGGTCGTGAAAAAATCCAATTTTCTATGAATTTAGCTCTTTTTAGTAGACACTACTGGCCACGTAGAAATAGCTATTGATAACGAGGCTCTGTTCTAAAAACTAGAATAGCGAAAAGAAGCAGCTGATGAAAAAAAATTGCAGGTCCGGCTGAAGGCAAAGTCGCCGATCCAGATAGACGGCGAGCCCTGGGAGCAGCCTCCCGGTAACCTCAAGGTGACCCTCGTCAACCGCTGTCCGGTTCTGATAAACCAGAGCCGCGCCAGTTAAATTCTACCTGCTTACCTACAGCTCTGAAAAAAAATCATTGCATTTTAACTCAGTATTCTCCAGTGTAATAACCGTGATAATTATTTAATCGAATTTTTTTCGCAATCGTTGTGTTTAGGATGTGCTACTTACTACTTCTTATATACGGTGTAAGTTTTAGAATCTCTTTTTAATTCGTGTCTCATATTGTCACATGCGAATATTCCAGTACAAAGTTTTAATTGAACTTAATTTTAGATTTGTGATGGTGATCTTGATGTATTATTATTATGTTGTTATATTATTTTCGAGAAATAGATTTATTGGTCAAGTTGAATTGTTTGTATTGCTCACTTGTTTTTAGAGACTGTCTACGAATTAAGCGTGTACTGGAAGGTTGATACTGAGTCGTACATTGAGACTAAGGCTAAGGGAGAAACGTGCTGAATATCTGCTCCAGTATCAATAAGTAAATTGATGGCATCAAGGGTGAAACGCGCAGGGTACCTGCTTTGCGTACAGCTCTAAGTACTAGGAGAGTATGATACGGCTTTAAAAAATGCGTCCTACAGTTTAATAGGCCTAGTGTTGTTTGCTCGGTTTGTTGAGTGAACAAAAATAATTCGGAAAGGGTTCTGGATTGCATTATTCGATGGATGAAAAGGTTGAAAGTTTGAAAGAAAAACACGAATAAAAAACAACTTTATTTTTCGTAAATGCGCATCAACAATGACATATTATCATGATAAAAATATGGCCCATGATAATATGTATTATATAAATATTGCCTTAAAAATATTCAACATGGAAGAGAGGACACCTTTACACCGTTTAATTACTCACACGTATACTTGCGAACACCTATTAAAAATTATAGTTTTTTTTTTGTCATTTGGTTCAATTGTACCTAGGTATTGCCCTCGACTTGAATTTTTCGTTTCGAAGTCGACAGAGTCTAGTCTGGAGTGCTCTAATTTTTCGATTTCGGCAAGTCGCCAAAGTTCAACCTGAACTGTTCCAGGAAAACGAACGTCAGAATGGTATGCGGTGCCAGACGTAAAAATGCCGGCACGTAGCCCTTGAAGAAACCCAACGGTCCCTCTCTGGCGGTGAATTTGATGAGATCCAAAAAGTTTTTGAATTCTCCAGGGCGCGCGTTCATGGCCCTAGTTTTCAGTACGTCCAGCGGTTGGGTCAGAGTCGTTGCCACTCCACCCTGCAACATCACTCGTCGTTAATTTGCCGCCAATTTTTCTTCAAATCGCGACCGCCACAAACATAACATTGACGGTGTCTTTGCATGAGTTTTTTCAACGTTCATTGCTCAAAGTGAGTTTGACAACGTGCATCGGTAGCGACCATCGAAACTCGTGCTAAGATCCCGTCATCAAGTCATCAAAAGGGGACAAGTGGAAGGAGTTATAAGTTTATTGCATCAAAAATCTATTTTTTCCAGCTTATATGAGGTGGTGGTGGGGCGGCCGCGGAGGCGGGTCGTTTCCGAATCTCATCCTGAGCTGTTCCAGAAACACAAACATTAGTATCGTGGTCGGAGCGATCCGCAAAAAAGCCGGAAACAGCCCTTTGTAAAAAGCCAAAGGGCTTTCTTTGGCCAGACTCAACACCACGTGCTTGACGCTCGCGTCTTCTCCGGGTTTGGCGTTCATTATTCTGGTTTTCACCGAGTCCACGGGATGCGTCAGGCCAGTCGTTATGATGGCCTGTCGGCAATCAGTCAAAAAATTCTGGGTTAAAATTGAGTTAATTTTTGGGGTCTAGTACCACCGGCTATCTCTGAAAAAAGCAACTTTTCGGAAGGGAGAATATGTGGTGGCGCCCGCGCTACAAACTCACCGCGGCCAGGCTGGCGAGGAAATGCGTCACCAAGTTGTCCTCGAAGTAGGGCGAGGCGAGCAAAAGCTCCTTGACTTGATCGTAAAACGACAGCTGTCCTATCGTCATCAGAGTGGCCCTGGTGCTGGCCGCTCCGGCGCCAGAAAGCAGCTTCGACGCCCCTTCCTCTTTTGCCACCCGGTATAAACCATCGAACACGTGCTTATAACTGCAACACAAAATTGTATAAGCACCAAGTTCTCATTAACTCAAAAAACACGTTTTTAGGCAACCAGTTGTGTTCTCTAGACTCGATTTTTCGATTTTTCCTCACAAGGTGTTCAACTGGTTGCCAGAACTTGGCTGTCGTGGTTCAGCACGTTGAGTGTTATGTAACAAGCGGTGTCACGCCGACGCGATTCTGCTGGTGCCATGTGCCACTTTGCCACGAAGCAAAAAGGGTGTGAGTCCCAGTTTTTTTGAAATGGTTTTACTCGTGCAGAAGAATTTATTGTACTAATATGTCTGGAAATTGACCCACATGACCTTGAAATTTCCCTGGATAACTTACTAAAACTTCGAAAACCTCCGCTACAGCTGGATTTTTTGCGAGTAAAAAAGGTGTAAGCCACAGTTTTCAGGAGTAATTCCAGAAAAAATCAGTGCATCTGGAAGTTAGCTGAAATGATTCCAAAACTAGGGAACATACTAAAATATCTGTATGTATGTAAATTTTTGTATGTTGCTGGGCAAAGTTTTGGTGTTACTTGACCACGCATTTATCGTGAATTTCACCGAGTTTTTCCAAAACTCAGCACTTACACCCTTTTCGCTCGCAGGAGAAATAATCAAACAGATAATAGATATATTATTGGGAGTTTCAGTAGGCAATTTAGTTACACTATCTTGCTGTTATTTGAGCCAACTTTCAGATATGCAGTGTTTTTCCTGGACTTGAGCGATTTTTTTTACCTTAAAACCGTACTTATACTTATTCCCTTTTGCTCGCAGTAATCTATAGAGCGAATGGATGATTTTTCTTGTTGAGTGTTGGTAGCTGCTTGACAACAGTTTTGGTGGTCATTTGATTTTTCAAACAGTTTTTCCTTCCACTTCAGCGATGTTTCTCACCTAAAAACCGTACTTATTCCGTTTCTGCTCGCAAGAAACTATTAAGCAAACGGATGATTTTTTTATGAGTTCTAATATGTTGCGTGGCGAGGTTTTGGTGGTCATTCAAGCCAACTTCCAGACATACGCTTTTTTATTTTACTTCAGTGAGTTTGTCCGCCGAAAAATCGTACTTATTCCCTTTTTGCTCGCAGAAAACTATAAAGCTAACGATTTCTTGTAAGTTCTGGTATGCTGCTTGGCAAAGTTTTAGTGGTCATCTAAGCCAACTTTCAGACATACCTACAGTTTTTTCTTCCACTTCAGTGATTTTGTTTTCACAAAAACCGTACTTATTCCCTTTTTGCTTGTAGGAATCTATGAAGCGGACAAATTATTTCTTTTCACTTGTAGTTTGTTACTTTGCAAAGGTTTTGTAGTCATTCGAGCCAACTTTCAGACATACGCTTTTTTACTGCACTTCAGCGAGTTTGTTTCCCAAAAAATCGTACTTATTCCCTTTTTGTTTGCAGAAAACTTTAAAGCTAACGATTTCTTGTGAGTTTTGGTATGCTGCTTGGCAAAGTTTTGGTGGTGATTTTGACCAACTTCCAGACATACTTACGATTTTTTTACTCTAGCGATTTTTTTTCGCTCAAAAACCGTACTCATCTTCTTTTTTCTCGCAGCAGTTTATGATGCGAACGGATGATTTCTTTCATGTTCTGATATGTTGCTTGGCTAAGGGCATTGGCTTGGTGGTCATTTGAGTCAACTTTCAGACATACGGCTTTTTCTTTCACTTGGGTTATTTTTTTTACCGAAAAACCGTACTTATTCCCTTTTTGCTCACAGGGATCTATAAGGCGGACGATAAATTTTTTGTAGGTTTTGTTGTGCTGCTTTGCAATAATTTGGTAGTCATTTCGTCATTTGAGCCAACTTCCAAACATAGGCTTTTTTCACTTCGATGATTTTTGCCTAAAAACCGTACTTATTCCCTTTTTGCTACAAGAATATAAAGCCGACGGATGATTTTTTGCTGGTTTTGGTATGTTGCTTGGCATAGTTTTGGTAGTCATTCGAGCCATATTTCAGACATACGGTTTTTTCTTTTACTTGTGCGATTTGTTTTTAACTTCGTAAAAAACCGTACTTATTCTCTTTTTTCTCACAGGAATCGATTTAGCAGACAGATGGCTTTTTGGGAGTTTTTGTACGTTATTTAGAAAGTCTTCTTGACCACGTGTTAGAAGAGTCAAGAATGTATGAAGACCCGGTATAAAATGAAGGTACTATTGTGGCCCTATAAATCATAATGGCTTTTAGTGTCAGCGTTGACACTGATACAACTTCGATGAAAACTCATTTGCTTTCTCACCGTTCTCACTGATGCAGGAAATAAGTTAGTTTTCTCTACAACATAGCAGCTTTTTGGTGTGGAAAAATGAACGGTCCACAATGAATTGCACTTACTGCTCATCGCCCCGCTGCGTGCTAATTCTTGCAGCGCCGATGCCTGGCCAAAGAGAACATGAACCATCACGATTTATGAAGCCACGACAGTACGTTCATCATTAAAATAGCGCGAAAGAAGACTGAAGAGAAGGCAACAAAGAAGCTGTAATAAACACTACGTACTTTCGTCGTTTTTCGGGCGGAAGCTTGACGTCGTTCTGCATGCGGACGTTGATGATGTCGGCCGGCGTGCCGACCAGACCGCCGGCGAAACCGGCCGCGCCGGCGACGACCACCTTCTTGCCGAAGCTGCCGTGATCGCCCATGGACTGCTTGACGGCTTCGTAGATTCCGAAACGCGTCGTCGAATACGTCAGTTGACGCGTCACCGACGCCGACAGGCCGTTGTACAGTCCCAAAACGCCTGCGAAACATTCCGATCTCAATACTCGTGGACAAAAAATTGGATCAATCCATGCCAAAATGACACTTAACAACTGTGGCTTCAATTTAACCGAAAGTAGAAGGCTCGATTTCACCCATGCAGGAGGCCCTGTGTATTTCGAAAAGCAGTTGTTCACATGTCGCTAAGCAACTAGAGCTGTGATCAACAGTAGCTTAGTAACTAGAGCTGTGATCAACAGTAGCTTAGCAACTAGAGCTGTGATCAACAGTCTCTAAGCAACTAGAGCTGTGGCTAACAGTCGCTAGGCAACGAGAGCTGTGATTGGCAGTCGCCAGGCAACTGGAGCTGTGATTGGCAGTCGCTATGGCAACACCGCTGCGAACATCCGCTTTCGTTTACAGAAAAAGCTGTTCCGCATAGGAAACCTTGCGTATTTAAATTAATAATCAACTCAAAAATGACAGGTTTTAATATGTTTAGCGCGTTATTATTACGTACACATTAGTCAAAAAAAAAATTGCTGGTTAAGTGTAAGCTGTTAATGGCAAAGTACAACAATTAGTGGGACCATCATAAATCACACTGATCACGATAAAGATATAATTATTTACAAACTTTGGCGGTATAGAGAGGCTGTGATGCTGATACGTGTGTGTTATATCCATATAATAAACGTTGATGCTTGCTCTATGAAAAATCTAACAATAAAAAATCTATAATGAATTTTTATAGACCATACGAAACTACTTGTAGCCGGTGGTTTTTTTTTTAGTTATGAACTGAAGTTGGCCGTGGAAGTGGAAACGTATGTCAGCGAGTCTTCCCGCGTTGCCCGGCCAACGCAACTTGAATCGCCATACGTTTTTGCTTTCACAGCTAACCGCAATTCACAATTTTAAAAAACAACCGGCACCTATCGGAAAAAAGTATACATACCTCGCGCTTTGATGACTTTCTTGAAGGCTCCGATCACTCCCAGCTTGCCCGACTGTTCGGTTTGCAGCAAAACTTTGATCAAATCCAAGGGATGGGTGCAGCAAACGGCACCAGCCGAAGCCAATCCGCCGAAATACCATTTGGATATCCTATCGCGAGGGTTCACCACTGCCATTTTTGTTTATTTTAATTTTCTTTTATTGCGGCTATTCCTTCTATTCGTTGGATTGTCTGGCAATGAAAAAAAAATTTAATTAAAAAATATGTAAATCGTTGCACTTGCACGCAGTTATTTCAATATTTCGCATAAAAGTACATTTGACCGACGATGGATGTTAGGTGACAAATCTAAAAGTAGATTTTGTGCGGAAGTCACAAAAAAATCAAGTTAAATACAGCTTGGCGGCGAATTCTCGCGAGGAAAATCGATCATTGCTGCATAAATATGAGCGAACGCAGGTAAAAGTATAACAATCCGGAGAACCTTGACCGGTAGCTGTTGTCACTCAGTCTAGTTTATAGCTACTACCTTAGGTACACCTATTTTTAGTTGTATTTTTGGAGTATGTGTATGAACAGACAGACGCTTATATAATTATATCTATCTAATAAAATGTTATCTAATAGCGTGGTTCTACGTACAGAGATTAGATAAACATTGACTTAATTTCTAACCATCCTAATCATAATATTGCGTTTGTATACATATGTATACTTAGGCACCTATATACCTAACGTATCCGTTTAGAGCTTGTTAGAATATATTGGAAACTTGTTGAAAATTTGAACAGGGAATTACCGAACAATTCAATGATAAGTAATTTCTAATTTGCGATTCAATCACCGAGTAATGGCGCCAGTATCGTGAATCAGTTTGTTTTGCGGTCAAACAACGGACGCCCCGACACCTCCACAGACGTGCACTGCGTTTCGATTCATTTTGACTATCGATCCAAATTCCTGAAACCATCGGCGGTGTTGGGTCTCCAGACGACGCGACGCTTGCATTTCCCCGCTGCACACGAATCGCATCTCGACGCTTGACACGCTCAATTTTTCATAAAAACAGAAATTTTATGCGTTCCCTTCCTTTTCTCTCGACATCTCTTTGAACTTTGACTTTTTAATTTGAGAACAATAAAGAGACTACAGGGCGTGTCCAAAAGGTACTGTAAAAAATAAAGAGACCACAGGGTGTTTCCAGAAAACATCGAAATTGAATCAAGAGACTACTACGGGGTGTTTCCAGAAGATATTTGAGGCAAATGAAGAGACTTTAGGGTGTTTCCAGAAGACACGGTGAAGACCAAACATTGGGCAAGATTGAAACGACCTCAGGGTGTTTTCGGCAGACACTCAAGAAGACACTGAAGTAGAGAGAGAAACGACATGGTGTTTCAAGAGACATATTGAAAAGAGTGAAAATGCTATAGGTGCTTTCAAAAGATACTGTAGATGTAGAAGGATGAAGAGACCACAGGACGTTTCCAGAAGATATTGGAGTTGAACGAAGCGACTACTACAGGTGTTTCCAAAAGACGTTAGAGGAAAATCTGAATATTTGATGGTGTTTTCAGAAGATATGAAGAAGACCAAACATTGGGTGAAACTGAAACGAACACAGGGTGTTTTCAACAAACATTGGAGATAAACAGAGAGATGATAGCGGTGTATACAAGACACAAAAAGGAAAGGAGTGAAGAAACTGCAGGGTGTTTCCAGAAGACGTTAGGGGAAAATAAAGTAACTATGGGGTATTTTCAAAAGACTGGAGAAGACTAAACATTGAAGACTAAAACGATCTTAGGGTGTTTTCAGGAGACATTGCAAAGGAGTGGAAATGGTGTTTTCAAGAGATACTGGAGAAGAGTAAAGAGATCACAGAGTATTTCCAGAAGACATTAGAGAGAAAACAGACACTTTCTGGTATTTTCAGAAAACATGGAAAAGACTAAACTTTGAATAAGACTACAACCACCCCAGGGTGTTTCAAGCGGATCATAGAGAAGAACAGAGAGACGATAGGGTATTTCTAGGAGACATTGGAAAGGTGTGAAGAAACTACAGGATGTTTATGAAAGATACTGAAGAGACCACAGAGCATTTGCAGAATACATTGGAAAGGAACAAAGTAACTACAGGGTGCTTTCAGGAAGCATTGGAATTTATTGTGCAGTCTACTACAGCGTGTTTTCAGGAGATAGCGGAGAAAAATGAGGCGACTGTAGGGTGTTTTCAGAAGCCATTGGAAAGAAATAAAGTAACTGCGGGGTGTTTCTAGAAAGCACTGGAATTTAATGGAAATACTACTACATGGTGTTTCCAGAAGACATGAGAGGTGAATAAACACACTTCAGGATGTTTTCAGAGGACATGGAGAAGATCAAACATTGAGAAAGACTGAAACGACCTCAGGGTGTTTTCAGCAAAAATTGAAGAAGAACAGAGAGCCAACAAGGTGTTTCTAGAAAAGCGAAGAAATTATAGGGTGTTTCCAAAATACTGAAGAGGGATGAGAAGACCACAGAGTGTTTTCAGAAGACATTGGGGAGGAATGAAGAAACTACACGGTGTTTCCAGAAAACATTGAAATGGAATAAAGCGACTACTACAGGGTGTTTTCAGAAGGCATAGGAGAACCAAGAGACTTCGGGGTGTTTCCAGAAGACGTTGGGAAAGAAAAAAGGAAATTGAACGGCGTTTACAGAAAACATTGGAGAAGAATAAAGAGACTACTACAGGGTGTTTCCAGAATTAGAGAAGACATTAGAGGAGGATAAAGATGCTTTGGGATGTTTTCAGAAGGAGACACTGAAGGAGAATATTTGAACTGCAGCGTGTTTCCAGAAAGCATTAGATTGAATCTACAGGGTGTTTCAAGAAGACATTCAAGAAGGATAGAGACTTCAGAATTTTTTTACCAAACTTTGAGAAAGACTGGAACGGCCTCAGGGTGTTTTCAACAAAAATTGAAGAAGAACAAAAAGACAACAGGGTGCTTCTGGAAGATACTAAAGGAAAATAAAGAGACTTTAGGGTGTTTTCAGAAGTCATCGGAGAAGGACAGAGAGACTAATAATGGGTGTTGAAGAAGACACAAGAAATGAATAAAGAGACTGAACAGAGAGACTACATGGGTGTTTCTAGAAGATATTGGAGAATGTTAACGATACTCCAGAGTGTTTTCAGGAGAAATTCAAGAAGGATAAATAAACTACGAGGTGTTTCCAGAAAACAAAATAATAACGAGACCGGTCGGTGTTTTCAGGAGAGAAAAACATAGGGAATACAGAGATGTTTTTAGAAGACATTGGAAAGGAACGAAGAGGACCACAGAGTGTTTCCAAAAAATACTGAGGGAGAATAAAGAAACTACATAGTGTTTCAAGGAGATATTAGAAGTGAAGAAATAGATTACAGAGTGTTTCGAAAAGATATTGTGAAGGAAAAATTATATTTCAGGGTGTTTCCAGATTACATCGGAAAGGAGTGAAGATACGACAGATGAATAGAGAGATGACAGGTTGTTTCACAAAGACATTGGGGAAGAATACAAAGACTTTGGGGTTCTTTCAGAAACAATTGGAAGGAAAGAAAAGACCAAGCGTACCTTGATCACCCTGTTCCTGCTTCCTGCTAGAAATAAGGCTCCAGATTGTACAATAAGCGATTCTTATTCAAGATTACCGATTTGACGACGAATTTTCGACAAATTTGAATAAATAATGCAAAGATAGGCAACCTGCAGTACAAGTCAAACGAAATGACATCTCGGGCGGCTGTGAAATTTGACGTTTGCGTTAGAAATGCTGTATTTCCGGAGCCGAGGAGCCGTATTCTCTAACTCGCTATGCACTCGAACCAACAGATATCGCTATCGGTAGCTAGGCAAGCACCATTGTGATTGGCTTTTGCCTAACTACCGATAGCGATATCTGTCGGTTCGAGCGCATAGCGAGTTAGAGAATACGGCTCCTGGTAGGTTTTATAAGGTAAACTAACGTCAGTCGTTCACAAATTGATGGAAAGCTTCCATTATGAACTCGATTCAACTTAGAAAACGGTTTAATCTAGCGCAAATGTCAAATCTCGGGCGGATGTCAGCCGCCCGAGATGTCGCATTTCAATTGAATTGTACTTAAGTTGCTGTTTGTCAGCCTTTTTTCCGCTTTTTTTTATAATATATACTCAGCAAAACGTTCGCACCAGAAGCAGTGAACTTAGCAATTCATGTGATTTTTTTTGTTGCCCGCCTTAGAAAGCGACCTGCGTTACGCCACTGGGTTCAAACGTCAAACGGTTGTCAAACTACGAAAAAGTGACATCTCATGCAAATTTCTAGGTTATGTTGCAGGGCATTTTGGATTTTTCGCGTCGTTCACCCGATTTCGTGATCTAAACGGAAAGACTTACCCCGGCGCGAGCTGACGAGGGCGGGTTCCGAGCCCCAGGAGGCAAAAAAACCCCGACGACGAGCCGCCGGACGCGAACGTCAAAGGTCAGACGTCAAAGTGACGTTTCATGCAAATTTCGAGGTTATGTCGCCTCGAAACTTTGGATTCGGACTTTAGGCGTCGTTTCGGGGTTTCTGGAAGCCGCGAACGAAACGGAGGGACTCACCCGGCGAGCAGCAGTCGATTTCAAGCCTCGGACGGTCCCCCAGAACACCAGAGGTGAGTTGTCACGGTCGCTGGTCCTCCTGTGCCTTCCCGGAGTCTTTGGGACTCCTGCAAGACGCCAACAAGTCCGCTCACTCACTAGTTCGCCGCGGACATTGGCATCTCACATGTTGATAAACGTTCGGCCGGGAAAAAACGCCAAGGTTGGACGGGAGATTTGCCGAATTGTCGTGCAAAGTCAAATATAATCTTTGTTGAATGTCATTGATTTCGCCTTGACCTCGTATCGATTGCGTAACAACGCACGGAATAATGGGAGCCTGGTTTTGTTGCAGAAGATGGTGTCGTTGGCCCTCGACAATTTCGGTTTCAGGCTCGAAGACAGGGTGGTGTCGATCAAGGAGAATGGCAACATTGACTCCGGATTCGTCATTCCGTACTTGATCAGGGAGGTGCTGAAACAGGGCCGGTGCGTTTGCCTTATAGCGCTGCACAACAACGCCAGGCACTACCAAGCCGTCGGCAAGATGCTTCGCTACGACCTCGCCAGAAAGATCACCGAAAAGCAAGCGGTAATCCTCGAACCGTTGGATGAACTGATACAAAACGACTTCCAGTTGAACAAGCAGCAGTTTACCGAAACGCTGTTCGCCCAAATCAAATCGGCAATCGTCGAAAACGCTGAGAGAAATCCTAGCAGGAAGTACGTGGTGATCGACGATTTGAGCCACCTCCTCGACTTGGGAATCCCCTTGAAACAAATCCTTTCCTTTACAAATTTCTGCCTCGATCTCTGCCAGACGCACAACTGCAGTCTTATAGTAAACAACCACGTCTCAGGCTGGAAACCGGACGGAATACTGGCCGCGAATCTGGACCACGTATCCGACCTGACCATCGAAGTCTTACCACTGAAAACCGGGCTCAGCCACGAAGTCACCGGCGTCATCAACATCCAGAGGGGCGACACCGCCAGCCACTACCACTACAAGGCTTTCGACGGGGGAATCAAAACCTTCTACAAAGGAGAATCTTTGTACAATCTTTACAAATAGTATTTTTTATTATTAGTTTTTTTAAATTAAAATGTAAGCACTAATATTTAATAAAAACGTACACACAAGACTCTATAGCATAATCTTCACATTACAACATTGTTATGGTTTTGAAAAACAACGCAAACTAATTCTATGGGGGTACAATTTTGAATGGGGGAGGTGCGGAGAAAAAAATTAAAATTCTCTCCTGTGGTACTTGTCCGGGTCGAAGTACGAGGTGACGACCACCCGGTTGCTGAACTTTCGTCCGGTGAGCGTCTGCTGGGCCTTCTGACAATCCAGCACCGAATTGAACTCGACAAACACCTGAAAAACAAGCTCGTTAGCCATTCAACTCGACGGAGCAGCGAGATTAGGGGCCCTATCGCGAAATACTGCGTTAATGACGTCACGTTGCGTGGCAACCGCCTCTCTGATTGGCTGCTGCTAAGCAACGTGACGTCACAAAGGCAGAATACTACACTAGCGACGTCGCGTTGCCTGGCGATGGAGACCGCCTCTATGCTGCTGATAAGCAACGTTACGCCACATGCGGGCTTAGCTTACTAGTGCCGTAAAAGGCGCTTTCTTTTTACCAAAATCTCACTTCGTCTCATCTGAGTTAAAGAGAGAAAAAGCGAGAAATTGCTAAGGAGCGAGTGAGACACAACTACCAACTGAGGTGAGAATATCTGAGATTATTGACAAAAAGAACGCAGCAAATATAGGGCGATTTTTATGCCAAAGTCGGAACTAATTAGGGACAGAATAAAAGAAAGGGTGCCCTCGCTAGTTTTAAGTGGATACATCTATGTATAAGAGGATATTTGGGCAATTGGAAGAACGATACGAATAGACTTTTCCAATTTTATCCGAGCCATTAGTAGCCATTGGGTTTGGGCGATGGCTACATATATTTCCCGTTGGCGCGCATTCAAACGGCTGTCAAATTGTCAACTGAACAGTGATTTAGTCCAGAACATTCGAGATCATCCACAACATTCGAGAATGTTCCGGTATGTTCGAGTATAGTCTGGAACGTTCAGGAACATTCCAGATCAATGTAGAACATCCCCCTCCACGAAGAAGGTTCCCGGTTTTACCTGAAAGATGTGCTTTTGAAAATAGGTTAGGTTAGGTTGAAAGGGTTAGAAGTTTCGCCCGCTAGAAATTTCTAGAACAGTCCAAAACATTCGAGAGTATTAGAGTTTATTCCACAACATTCCAGAATGTTCCGGTATGTTATCGGGAATATTCTGGAACGTTCGGAAACAACCCGGAACATTCCAGATCATTGTGGACCATTCGAGATCATCCACAACATTCCAGAATGTTTCGGTATGCTCTGGAAGGTTCGGGAATAGTTTGGAACGTGCGGAGACATCCACCAGGAACATTCCAGATCATTTTGGAACATTCCAGAACACTCTCGAATATTGTGGAATGTTCTGAAACATTGTGGACGACTCGAAACTTTTTTGGTATGGGCGGGGCACCCACTGGTAGGGGTATATAAACTAAAGCAAGATTCGTCGTTGGGTTCGATCGAACGCCAGTTTCTTATCAGTGACAATGGAGAACCTGAAATTGAAAATGGTCATGAAAAACTTATCGAGTTTGTAACGGATCATTACTTCACCGTTACTCCACATAAAAAATTGGTCATGAAAAACCTATCGAGTTTGTAACGATCATTATTTTTCTACAGACACGTACAACCAACAAAATGTCGGAATCGTCCAACATCCCATACAGCAAAAGCAATGACAAGTCACAAGATGAGACTCTCCTGCAACCCCTTACCTACATACTTCAAGTGCCTGGAAAGAATATTTGGTTGAAGCTGTCGAGAGCGTTCAACTACTGGTTGAACATACCTGAAGAAAAGTTGAGCAAGATTGAAGATATAGTTCAAGTGATGCACAATGCCAGTCTGCTTTTGTATGATATACAAGACAACTCGAGAATCCCAGAGGCTCATTCCATACAAGGCAACTCGAGAATCCCAGAGGCTCATTCCATCTACGGGATTGCTAGCACTGTAAATGCAGCCAACTACGTTCTGTTCATTGCGTTAGAAAGGTTGCTTGATTTACAGCATTCTGATGCAGTTCGGGTATACACAGAACAAGTACTTGAGTCACACAGGGGCCAAGGGATGGAAATCTACTGGAGGGATAGCTTCACTTGCCCCACTGAAGAAGAATACAAGCAGATGACCATTCGGAAAACGGGAGGCCTTTTCATGTTAGCCATCAGATTAATGCAACTATTTAGTGATAACAAAGCTGACTATAGCAGACTGACTGGAATATTGGGGTTATATTTTCAAATTCGTGATGATTACATTAATCTCTGCTCCAAGGATTACATGCTTCATAAAAGTTACTGTGAGGATCTCACCGAAGGCCGGTTCAGTTTTCCTTTAATCCATGCCATAAAAAGCCAAAATGATGATCAAGTAATGCGTGTATTAAAGCAAAGGACGAAAGACAATGAAGTCAAGAAGTACTGTGTTTCTCTCTTAGAGAAGTTTGAAAGTTTTGAATATACAAAGCAAAAGTTGAAAGAGCTCGATCAAGAAGCTAGAGAGGAAGTGAAGAAACTGGGAGAGAATCCGTATATGGAAGAAGTGTTGAACTATGTCTTTAAGCTAGACTGATGTAGCAGTTGGAGTGTTTTCTTCAATTTTTAATAAATTATTTTAATAAACATGCGCCGCGGTTTTTCTTCGTAAACGGTGAGAGAACTGTTTTCGGTTTGTCCCTAACGGTTTGAAAACTGTTCGGTACAAAGTTTTAGGGAATTCAATAATCTACAAAAAAGTCTCCGGGAGCATATGTTCAACTTCTTCAGTTCAGCCGTTATTCGCAAAGTTGCGTTGTCGCGCAACTTCGGACGTGGTTGCCGGCCAAACTACAAGAGCTAATGATTGGCCTCGAAGATTCTCTTGTGGAGCATTCAATTCTCTACAACTTTGTCGGTCACAGTTTTCAGATGTCTCTTGTCGTTCTCGCAGCATTCAAAAAGGAAGGTCACGTGGACAGTTTTTCCAATTTACTAGACCGGCGCGCAACTTTGACGGCAATTAACGGCTGAACTGAAGAAGTTAGACATATTCTACCAGAATTTGTTTTTGTAGATTACTGAATTCCCTACAACTTTGTCCCTGATAGTTTTCACACATCTCTCACCGTTTCAGAAGAAAGACCGCGGCGCATGTTTTTCCATCTTCTCCATTTTTTTTTCCATGGCTCCCGGGATGGCTTGAAATAAAACTTTGGTTTTTCTTATTCAGCTTTTCATTCTCTACATCGCCATGTATTTTTTTATCCCGCCCCTAATTAGTTCCAACTTTGGCATAAAAATCGCCTCATTTCACTGGACTAACCCTCTATTTGCTGGGTTTGATAGTGTTCAGAAGTAAAAATACTGTTTTTTTTTACCTTTCCGCATCCGGGAACTTCCACGCCGTCTATCGGCCGGGGAATCTCGATGCTCCTCACGACTCCGTACTTGTTGCACTCTTCCTTGATGTCTTCGAGGATGTCTTCGTACTCCTCTTCGTCCTTGAGCTCGTCGGGCGTCACCATGTTGAGCAGGCACAGGACCTCTGTGGCGGGTCCGGACGCGCCGACCAGACTGAGACCGGGCACCTGGATCTGCACCGCGGGCAGGACGGTCGTGTTCTTGGCCCCCACGCTGGCTCTCTGCACAATCAGGCGCTTATCGCCAAGCTGCATCCCGTTCAGTCCGGCTATGGCCTGCAATTCGCATCGTTTTTGCGTTGAAGAAGGTGATTTTATAACGATTTTGCCAAATACGGCGATTGATTAGCCTAATAGAACTCTGTTAACAGTAATCTGAGCCTAGGATCGGTCGAGTGAAAATTTGAACGGGATCGTCTCCCGAAAAATAGGTCGAAGTGTTCGCATGACACAATAATAATCAAGCAGATGTGATGCAAACAATCCAAGCATTCCATTCAGAAGCTGATCTGAATCAATTCAAGGTGGAATTTACATGCGATCGTTACCAGAAAGATAAGAGATCCCACTGTTCACGTAACATACGGCAGCGCTTATCAACTGTTCGCAGTAACACCCTTCGCGTCGATGTGATGCGAACACTGATCACTGACTAATTACAAATCTGAATACGTGATCGTGATTTTCAAAATTACGTAAATAAATTGAACTCCACGATAAAATTTAATTGTGCCACCATAGGTAAACTGGATATGCTAAGGCTTGCCCTAAATCGAACGTGAGCATCACGATTCTGATTTTCTTTACATTATCAATAAATCAGTGTGAAATGACTAATAATTGTACTTAAGGACGGCATTTCCCAGTGTTTTTTCTTTAAACGTGAGTTTCATGAGAACCAGTGGAGTAAGAGACTTGAAAAAAAGAAGAGTAATATAAAATCTAGAATGAAAATTAATAAGTATGTATTAAAAAATTTCAAAATTCAAAAAACTCGATTTTTTCCAAAATTTTTATATTTTTTTCAAAAAAAGTCCCTCGTTCTCTTGCCAGCCCAGATTTGAGTAACTTATTTTTTTGTTACATTTTTAGCTGCTCAGATTTGGCAGAAACTCACGCCACAAGAATCTATCTCTTTCTCTTTCGCTCTGCAGCTAATCCGCAGTTTGCTTTAGCAATTTTTTATGCTAGGAAATGCCGTCCTTAATCTGGACTGCTGATCGCTGTACCAGGCTGAACAATAAATATTCCGATATGGACGCTACTATGGTAGATAACATTCCATTAGATTTGCTTGGCTTCGAAAAACGCATTGAAAATATAAGCATATAAATATAAGTGTTTATAATCAATGAATTATCAATATTCTCTTAATTTTATGACTCAATTTGATAACTGTTCATCATCAGCAAGACGGCCAGTATTGACTGTAGAAAATGGAAGTCTCTCAAGTCCGCCTTTTGCTCGGTTCCATAGCAACGTACGCTATCATCAGTCCAGTTTGGGTATAAACAAGTCCATGCGTGCTACTTATTGTACAAAATACATGATTTAAAACTCACCTGATCTGTCATAGTAATGTCGATGTATTCGGCAAAGGCGTAGCCCTTGCTCAGACCGAAAGCCGTGTCCTTGACCAGATTGAAGGCTCTGAGTTGACCAAAGGACATCAATAATTCCTTGACCTAGAGGGACGGACAAGTTAGCGATTTTCTGTCGGGCTTGACAAACATTTCGAAATTGTTGCCACCAAATTCAAGGTTTACAATCAAAATCATACAAACTGTACGCTTATGCACATGAGCTGAAAACTAAAACTTACTAAGTAGTTACCAAAAAAAAAAGACTCGAATTTAATGGCAGCAATTTTTTTTTGGTAATATTGTACTGTTTAAGGGAAAACTTACAAAACTGCGTTTTTTGTCTATCATGTGACTTGGTTCATTTTTTAAATCGAGTGTCATTACAACCGAATCCCGGGCTTAAAAACAGCATTTCATCCTTGTAAAACTGTACAGCAACCGGAGTATGCAACGGAAACGTGAACCCTATTTTGATGGGGAAAAACAAATCCCGATGGGCGGGAAAAATTGGAAAATATTTTGGAGAAAAAATCGAAAACCCCAAGGCCGCGGATTTTTGTGAAGCAAATGACAGGTACAAAATCGTGTGTGGGCAAAGCGGGCTTCCGAAAATCGCGCGCGAGAATTCAAGGAGCGATTCCCGGGGCCCCATCGCGACGAACAGAAGGCCACGTCGGCGTCGCGTGGCAACCACCTTCGTGATGGCTGCTGCTAGGCAACGTGACGTCACGAGCGTAGCAACCGCCTCCTTGATGGGCTGCTGCCAGGCAACGTGACGTCGCAAGCGTAGCAGTCGCCTCCTTGATGGGCTGCTGCCAGGCAACGTGACGTCACAAGCGCAGCAACCGCCTCCTTGATGAGCTGCTGCTAGGCAACGTGACGTTGCATCGCGTAGCAACCAGCTGCGTGATAGGCTGTTGCTAGGCAACGTTGCGCCACAAGCGTAGAGTTTTGCCCGCCGCGATGGGGCGCCCCTGGGGCGTATTTCAAGACAAACGTCGAGTTATTGCCGCGGTGCCGCTCATCGCAGATTTTCATTTCCTCTGAGAATTTGCGATGATGGAACGGAAGCGTTTTGAAACAAAAAGTTGATAGAACGTAACAATGAGGCAGTTACGAGTGCAGATACAGTTGATTGTCAAACCTCTAGTTGATTCTTGTAATTTGACTAATTTTTTGATTCGATCAATTTGTAATTTGACTAAGACTTATTTGTAACTTGTAAATTTGTTATTTTACTTACTTTTCAATTTGAATAACTTGTAATTCAATTAATTTTCAATCTACGTTGTAATCTGACTGATCCGTAACATGACTAATTGGTAATTTGATCAATTTTTAATTTGATTATTTGTAATTCTAGTTGCTTTTCAATTTGAATTATTTGGAATTTGATTATTTTTACTCTAACTAATAACTGTTGAGTTGGCTAATATCTAATTTGACTAATTATCCAGTTTGATTAATTTAAACTTCACTAATCAGTAATTTGACCTACTTTTGATTTGAATATAATAATTTGTAATTGGATTAATTTTCATCTGTTCAATTTAAAAACTGACCAATTGGTAATATGAATATTTTTTCATTTTGAATTATTTGCTAATTGATTGATATCTACTCTAAGTGGTAACTTGACCAATTTTTACTCCGATTATTATTTCGTATTGGATAATTTGTAATTTGACTATTTTTTTTATTTGAATTCCAATTTGTAACTTAATTAATTTGATTAATTTTTCTTCAAATAATTTGTAATTTGAATAATTTTTATTCTGACAATTTTGTAGTCTGATTGATTTGAAATCTGACTGATTGGTCACTTCACTAATTGTAATTGTGTTTGTTTTTTAAATACATTTGTATTATAAACAAAGTAAAGTGGGGCAAAATGTAAAGTAAAACAAATTTAAATTAGACATCATATTCTTAAATTAACAAAATGAAATCAAGAGAATGAATTGATTCAAAATAAAATAAAATAAAAGAAAACATAAACTGTAAAAGCAACAACATGGTCACTTCACTAACTTTCAACTTGATTATTTGTTGTTGCAAATTGTAATAATTTTTCATTTGCTCATTTTTTTTCATTTAATAATGTGTAATTTATATAATTTGCACTTCGATTAATTTATGACCTGACTAATCGTCAATTTGACCAATTTGTGATTTGACAAAGGACCCCGCACGATTCTTATGGAAAATGGCTCCCGGTTAAATTCTCTGAATTTTTGATATGTTGTAGCTCATGAGATACTAATCAAATACCGTGAACCCCAAACTCAAATAATGGACAGTTTTTCACCCACAGGGGGTTGAAGTTGGAGGTTTTGACGGCTTAAAAATGATATTATGACGTTGATAAAAGCTTTTTATTTAGTTTCTCTCCAAGTTGTGTTTCATGCTAAATGTATTTATTTGACAGAAAAATATCAACCCCCTCCTCCACCCCCAACCCCTATCTACCAGCATAAAATTCGAGATTACTCCCAAAAACCCTGCGGATGGCTTCTATGATTTAAATTATGAGTTTTGACATTAAAATTATTTTCCACCCCTAATGTTGGGGTGCCGATTTTCCAATTTTCCTCGGTTAATTTGGCTGAATTTTTGGTATTGTGTATTTCTAATTCTGCTTAACAAAAAGCTCATACCAAAACTTATTCCTATGAACAGTTTTTGTTCTGCAGGGGACTGAAGTTCAATATTTATGCTCCCAAATCTTCAACTTCAGTCCCCTGTAGAACAAGAACTGTCCATAGGAATAAGTTTTGGCATGAAAACTTTTTGTTCAGCAGAATTAGAAGTACACAATACCAAAAATTCAGCCAAATTAACCGAGGAAAATTGGAAAATCGGCACCCCAACATTAGGGGTGGAAAATAATTTGTATGTCAAAATTCATAATTTAAATCACAGAAGCCATCCGCATGGTTTTTGGGAGTAATCTCGAATTTTATGATGGTAGATAGGGGTTGTGGGTGGAGGAGGGGGTTGATATTTTTCTGTCAAATAAATACATTTAGCATGAAACACAACTTGAAGAGAAACCAAATAAAAAGCTTTTATCAACGTCATAATATCATTTTTAAGCCGTCAAAACCTCCAACTTCAACCCCCTGTGGGTGAAAAACTGTCCATTATTTGAGTTTGGGGTTCACGGTATTTGATTAGTATCTCATGAGCTACAACATATCAAAAATTCAGAGAATTTAACCGGGAGCCATTTTCCATAAGAATCGTGCGGGGTCCTTTCTCAATTTGAATCCTAATTTGTGGTTTCATTAATTTCAAATCTAACAATCGGTAACTTGACCAATTTGTAATTTAATAATTTTTCAATTCGAATTACTTGTAATCTGAGGAATTTGTCGTCTGACTATTTGCAATCTGACCAATTAGTAATTTGACTAATTTTTGATCTGACTGATGATCGATAATAACGTGACTAATTTTTATTCTGATTATTATTTCAAACTAAATCATTTGTAATTTGACAAATTACTAACTTGACTAATTTGTGATTTGACTCATTTTTCAATTTGAATCCTAATTTGGGACTAACTTTCAATTTCACTTTTTTTTTGTTCGAATAATTTGTAATTTGTATTGTTTTTGATCTGACAATTTGGTAACTTCACTAATTTGTGATTTGAGTAATTTTTTAATTTGAATTATTTGTAATCTAACAGATTTGTAATTTGACTAATTTGTAACAATTTTTCTACTTGAATAATTTGTAATTTGGTTAATTTTTAATGTACTCGAATCTGTGATGATTAATTTGTATAAATTGGAAAAAATCTTCCAAATGATTAATTTGTAATCTGCCTAATGGGTGACTAGACTAATTTGTAATTCAACTATTTTTTTAATTCGAATTATTTGTAATCTGACCAATTTGTTATTTGACTAATTTTTACTGACTGATGGTGAATAACGTGACTAATATTCAATTTGATCATTATTCAAGACGAATCATTTGTAATTTGACTAATTACTAACTTGACTAATTTGTGATTTGACTCATTTTTCAATTTGAAAATAAATGAAATAAAATGAAAATTTAATTTTTCATTTCATTTTATTTTTATTTATTTTATTTCAATTTGAAATCCAATTTTTTAATTTGAATCCTAATTTGTGACTTTTTTGTGATCAATTTTTAATTTGACTCTTTTTGTTCGAATTATTTGTAATTTGTATCGTTTTTAATCTGATAATTTGATGACTTGACTAATTTGTAATTTGACTTATTTTTTCAATTTGAATTATTTGTAATCTAACAAATTTGTAGTTTGACTAATTTGTAATTTGACTAATTTTAACTTGACTAATTTTAACTTGATTAATCCATAATTTGATTTATTTCTCAATTTTAATTTTCAAAACGATCAATTTGTAATGTGAGTAATTTTTGATTTGATTAATTTGTAATCTGGCTAACTGATGACCTGACAAATTTTCTATTTGAACAATTTTTTTTATTTGAATAATTTTTAATTTGATTTATTTTTGATCTGACAATTTGGTGACTTGACTAATTTGTAATTTGACCTATTTCTTGATTTCAATAATCTATGATGTGATTAATTTGTAATCTGGCTAATGGGTGACTTGACTATTTTTGTAATTTGACCTATTTCTTGATTTCAATAATCTATGATGTGATTAATTTGTAATCTGGCTAATGGGTGACTTGACTAATTTGTAATTTGACTTAATTTTTCAATGTTACTTATTCATTAATTCCAATAATTTTCATTTATTCAATTTTAATAAGATTAATTAGTAACCTGACTAATTTGCAATTGACTTGGTTGGAATAATTTGATTTATTTGCAATTTGACTTACTTTTTGATTTGATTGATTCGTTATCTGGCTAAATTGTAATTCTGACTGATTAGTGAATAGAAAAAGCACGTTGATTGGAATGAAGAAAGAATTACCGAACTAACAGCGAAAAAATATAACAGGTTCCCTAGACCTTCGCTGATCGGACCTCAGTAACTGAGGGTTACCATGGCAACAATCTGCATCAACCAATCAGATGGCCGTATTTGGCCTGCAGCATCGAATGGAGCTGAAGAGTGGTGATTTTTGCACCACCGCCAAATACGGCAATCAAATTGAAATCGGAAGCAGCCTTCACGCTTACGGTCTCACCAACTTTTTTCGTCGATTCTCTTGAACCGCAACCCACAAGATTGCTCCTTTTCATTCTTTTGACCCCCGCGTGTCTAATTTTTGAACAAAACAAAAAACAAAAACAAAACAAAAACACCCTGCGTGTATACAACGAAAAAATGGCCAATAATCGTTCCGTTTTTTTCCCGAGAGTGAGCGAGAGACACTTGCCTGATTGTTCCAACCAAGGCGCGGTTCAAGAGAGTATATTCGTGTGTGTGAGAGATTCGCTCTTTATAGGGACCGACAACATTGTGGAAACCCTAGCTACGGGGCAGACAAAGCAAAAAAAAATGATGAGAAAATGAGTACAAACATTTCGATATTAGGTATTATCACAAAAAAAATATATGTGGGGAGAAAAAGTATAAAACTGAAGTGCCAATCTCTCTTTATCTCTCTCTTCCGCTTTTATTATTTCATCGGCGAAAAGAAAAACACCTGAAAATTTTTTCCAATTTTTTTTTCGTGAAAAATCTGAAAATTCCTGAAATAAAGAACCATTTTTACAGCATAGTTGCCTGCGTGTGTACGTTCCTCTTTTTATTTTCTTTCCTTTCCACTTTTTTGTGCAATCATTTAAAACCTGTAAACCTGAAAATTTGACATTGCCCCTCTTTATTTCTTGTGCTGCTTGTGGTGCAATTTTAGTGCCTGAAAGTTTTTTTTTCAACCTGGAAAAAAGCGACGATTGCTTGGTTGCACACGCACGCGCACAGCTGAAAAACCCTAACAATCGTGCCCTGGCAGTAATTTTTTTTTAGAAACGATCGTGAACGCGTGGTCGAAAAGAAAAAGTCTAAAATTTTGAGTCAACGAGTTTTGGCTTGCTGCTGAAAGAGAAAATGTTACTTCTCTGAAAAATTCCCTATACAGACAAAGAAAGAAATCCGCCCTGAAAATATCGTTCCCTGTGAAAAAGGCTGTAAAGATTGCGCCGTGATTTTTGAAGTGAGAGCGCCCACAGTGTGAGGAACGCTAAAAATTCGCTGCTAAGAAATTGGGAGGAAATCGGGATGGATATAGAGTCACACTTTTGAGGTTTCTTTTTTTGCACTTTCTCTCTCGGATGCAGTTTTGCCAACAGCCCGACAGTGACGGCGATGCGTTGGCAAAACTGAATTGACGAAAAAGAAAAAAGTTTACACCAGTCTCTCTCGCATTCGCACAGGACTAGTCCGGAATCACGTACCTGGTCCTCGTTCAAGTAATTAGGGAGACCCCCTATAAAGATTTTGTGTGGTGAATCTGGAACGACGGTGCTGATGACGCCTGCAGGTACGCTTATGCTGCTCTCCGCCATACCCGGCATGGGCTGGTAATCATGCGGCCGACGAATTTTCAAGCTTTGACCTAAAAAAAAATTGTTACATCAAAATATATCCACTTCATCAAATCTCTATAGTACATTCAGCTAAAGGGTGATTCTAGTTGGCTGGGCAAATTGTCACGTCCAGTCAAAGGTAAAACATGTTGCGTTTAAGCTCAAAAGTCTACGATGTTTCAGCCCGAAAAAAATTCTATCCTGGTCACGGCACCACTGCAACTTCCTAGTTCACTGTTTGAATTCCGGGATAGGTAGGCAACCCACTGAACTTTAGTTTGATTCAACCTATTAGCTGACTGCCACGCTTGGGTGTCATTTTCGTCATTGACCACCGCTCACCTAGCAGCTTAAGTCTCAAAACATTTCGTCTGCGCGTGTTTCGCGTCGTTTTCTTGCTGAATTTTCCTCCAGTTTGAAAAATCTAGCACGGCTATTGAATAACAAGACTTGTTCTCAGTACAAAAACGTGTCATTGACATTTGTTCACGATCACCATGAAACCTGCTCAGCGTGAAAAATCCAAATGAACAGATATTTTCATCGAAATCATCAACATCTTGGAAATTGTGGAGTTGAGGGAAAAAAACTATCTTTTTCACGGCACTTGAGATTTGCAGTTTCGAAAAAAAATACAAAATCCAAACTTTCTTGTCATGGAGTTATTCCTCATCTAGGTAATCCACGTATCATTACCGGCGCAGGTGCAATCGAGCTTTCTTGTATCTAAGTTCTAAGTTAGCCTAGGTTAGTTTGCAGACACTGCCTAACAGTATCTGCAAATCAAGTGACCATTTTTTTAACAGCCCTGTGGTAACTGATGTCAGTGATTGGATTTTAGTGAAACTTGACAGGCAGGTTGACAACTTACAGCGAATTTCATGGAACCGTTCACAAGTTATTGATGAACAAAAAAACGAAAAAAATAAAAATAAAATTGACACCCTGTATTTTTCTTAGTAAGCAACTAAGGGCCATATTGTTATATATTTTCATTTTCTGAATCAGAATGTTGAGAATATCTTGTTGAAATATTCAATGATAAATCTGAAGAACCCTGTATAATAGGTATTTACATTATTTACATTATTCAAAAAAACGGTTATGTCACCCCAAAACTTTCCCGACTAGTATCCAGGAACCTATGTAAATTTTTTTTTCGAAACGTCCCTTCGGGTGGGAAGTTGGAATTACAGAAATTTGAAAAAATTCTTGGAAAATGTTCAAGAACCAGTTACCTCTTGTTAAAAAAAAAAGGTTAAAGTTTGCACTGCGTTTTTTTTTTAAATTCACGGAATGTGCAAATATAATTTCGAAAAGATTACCGTCGAAAAACTGGAGCCGTGTCGATTTTAAAAATAGGCCTACATGACGTCCAATCCAATCTACTTTCGATATCAGTTGGAATTTTCCAAAAAGATTCGATCCCCGAGCAGGAATGAATTTTTGAGTGGAGTCCTGCTACAAAAGCGAGTCGTTCTGGTCAAAATACCGGCGAGAGCCCCTCTCGGGTGGCAACGGCCAGGAGAAATTTCGAAAATCCATTACGCCCGACTGGAGAATAGTGGAAAACTGCAACTGCGGCCTCAATTTGATTCTTTTGTTGTGTTGCTTCCTGTCAAATCTGGTTCCAATCCATCAAATAGATTTTTAATAATTAACTAGTAAAGTTTTGAACTTTGACAATATTTATTATTTGACAGATGACACATAGGGCAATACCTTAAACTGTTCTGAATAGAGTTTTCCAGGGGCTTTCAAATGACATATTGCAAGTCAAGTTCCGTGAGATATATCTTTTGACATGATTCAGGTATTTTCGCCTGACAAATTTCCACCCGACAGAATGTTCGCCCGACAGATTCATCATTGTTAAACGTTTGGTATCACTAAGTGGAAAAGCATTAAAAGTATGTGGCAACAGGGCTTCAGTTGGGCACGTGGCCGTGAATGGGCCGTGGCCCCCTGGTACGTAGTGTTGTGTTGACGGTGTTGGACGAGCCAGCCAACACGGATTTTTGATTTTCCGGGCCAATCAAGAAAGCTGCAGACATTGCATCATGTTCGCCCGACATTACCAATTGCACAAAAATTGGTATATTAAATTCAAGTTCGGTGAGTAGGTACTAAGTAGGGAATCAAATGTTTAAAACCGAAATAAAATGCAAATCCTATTACTTCAAGGAAAGAACATGATGGGAATACAGTATAATAGTTAACATTTATTTGTATACCGAGACAAACTTGGGCTAACACACTTTTCGCTTAGTTCCGGTACAATGTGCTTTACAAGCCAAAATGAAGGCTGTCCCACTGGGTTTTGGTGTCTTGGAGCTATATTTTGTATTCTCATCATCATCCTCCCTTGATCATCCTGAGCATTTATAAGTTCATGAGCCACTTGTAGAAATGCTTGTCATATCTTCAAAGCCGATGCATCAATAAGCCTTTCTTTGTTGCAGGTGACTTAACACTAACATTTTGGAAAACACAGAGCCGACAATGGAGCTATTAGCCAAGATGTGAGAATTCGGCCCGACCCACTTGTTTGCTGAGCCCTCAATCTCTCACATCACCAGGATAATAAGCAGTAATCAACATGCATTGACAACATCTTCGCAATGACATGAGTGGAAACAAAGTGGAAAGGAATGAAGACAACTTGGAACCCCCATCTCTGGCCATCTATCTGGCACAAGCTATACAAATCAAGACCACTGTTGTTGTATAATAAACAACAACAGCTGACAACAACAATAAAAGAAATGTATTGGAACAAACCTGGCCACAACACTTCATCAAGCCAACTTGGGTACCATATATGGATGGAACAACAACATCTGAAGAATCATTCACCAGGTTTCAAGTCCAAATTCAACTCAAACACTACTCGCAAAAAAAACTGTGCAGCGAGAAATTGGAGGTGTGGGTGGGTCCTTTTTAAAAAATCACCTGTATGTGAAGTTTATAAGCGAAAACAAAATAGAAGGTGGTAAAAATGTTGAACCGCATTTTACTTTCGAGAAATTAAGGGTCCGTGTGTAAGAGCTCTTTGAAATTTTGAGAGGGGTCCATGACTAGGAAAAGGTCAAGAAACCCTGCTCTATGATCATGACACCAACATGGCAATATTGGCAAAACACGAGGCACCCCTTGGTCTATTGCCCCTTAGGTATTTAAGTTTGGTTTACTATTCTTAGGTATCATATGCGGGGGTTGTGTGAAATAAAACCCACTGAGCTTTCGAGTGCTTTTGACACTTAAGTCCACCTTGATCTTTTTATCCATCTAAAACCCATAGATGGATAAACGCAAATAAGATTTTTGGGTTTTGGAAACCTGCCCCTGAAACTGGTTTTCCACCGTGGTGTTGGCCTTGGTCACGTGACGGGTATTTTTGCCCGACACATTGCCTTGTTGCCGTCCCTTCAACAAATGCATCCTTCCCGCTGAATTTCGAGTCGAAATGTCACAATGCTGCCAACAGTCTAACATCGACTTTTGTGTCGGGCGAACCTAGTGTCGGGCGAAAATACTGCAACCTTTTGACATTTGTTGACAGTGACACTTCCGCATGACAGATGACAGCCAAAAACTCATGGGCTCTTTCCAGAGAAAAACCATGCCCGCATACCAAATTTCAAGTCGATCCAGTTGCGGTTCAGCAGTTATCGTGGAAGATCACAGACAGACAGATACACACACAGACAGACATCATTCTGAAAATGGTCTTAATCGTCTTGGGGGACCTCAAAACAGATACAGGATGTCCCGAAAATACACCGACAACGTTCTAGGGCAGCTTCCTCTAATCAAAACAAGAAAAAAAGTTCCCATGAACACGGTCCGGAAACGCTTCCTAAGGGAGCTACAGGCCCCTAAATGTTGGACCCTGAAGATGGTCTTCATTTAATATCTCCGAAACCGTTTAAGAGAAATCAATCAAACTTGACACATCCACTAACCTATTTGTGGCCAACAAAATGAAGAAAGATTATTTCTAAAATAATTTACCTGGGGTGGGTCAGAGTGGTCAGACTGGGGTGTGGGGGTAAAAATAACTTCAACTTATTTGAATGTGGATTGTTTTCAAGTTTAACAAGAAATTATGAAATATTGGAGTTTTCTACAAAAAAAGGTACCCCTGTTCAACCTCGATGAACGCACCGTTTACGAGATATTTGAGTTTGAATGTATGAAAACGTGGTCAGTAATGCTGATGTTTAATTACGGTATTCAAGGCGAACGAAAAACTATTTCAAAGCAACTTCATTTTTGTTAGGCATTCAAATTTTGTTAGGCATAAGAAGGTTATTTAATGTGTCCAATTTGATTGATTTCTCTTGAACGGTTTCGGGAATATTAAATAAACACCATCTTCAGGGTCCCACCTTTAGGGGCCTGTAGCTCCCTTAGGAAGCGTTTTCGAACCCATGTTCATGGGAACTTTTTTCTTGTTTTAATAAGAGGAAGCTGCCTTAGAACGTTGTCGGTGTATTTTTGGGACAACCTGTATATCTGGTGAAATCTCAGAACTTTTTTTCTGCACGATTACAATACTTCCCCTTCCATGTTGGTGGGGCGTCGGGAAAGTAAAACTGAATTTGCAAAACTACAGTTGGGCTGAATGATAAAATAGTATTCAATATGAAATGGGCAATGAAGTAATCGATTGAACAGAGCTTGTGAGCAAGACACGAACCTTTAAAGTTGATGCCATCGAAGGCCATGGCCTGCGTCGTCTCGTCGATGGACCTAAATTCAAGGAAGGCAAAGTTCTTGTCCAGATTGATCTGGCAGGCGAGCACCGGATTGCCGGCGGCTTGCGCCAGCCCGCTCAGGTGCATCTGCTGGTTGAAGAACTCCATCATCTCCTCTTCCGTCACGCCGAACGGGATGTTGCCGACGTAGAGCCGCCTCGCCTGACGCGTGATCGTCGAGCCCACCACCGGCACGGCGGCCTGCGGCGTGTCGGCCACTATGTTGGCCGGGATCTGGCCGGCGGCCTGCATGGCCTTGTACTGCAACGGCGTGATGTGCTCGAAGCCGGGCGGAGGCACGTCCCAGTAGAGGGACGGCTTGCGCCTCCGCGAGTGCCCCTTGTGCCTCGGGCCGCCGCCCGGCCCGCTGGCGGCGCCGGGAATGTTCATGCCGGGAGAGCCGGACCGGCTCCTCCGCTGCTGCCGGCCGCCGCCACCGCCACCGCCTCCGCCTCCGCCTCCACCGCCGCGCTCCCTGCTCCTAGAGCGGGAGCGCCGCCTGTGCTCCTTGGAGCGCGAGCGCCGTCTGCGGTCCTTCTCGCCGCCGCGGTCCCTGTCCCTGCTTCGTTCCCGTTCGTTCATCTTCCCGTCTGCAACGCAACAATACCATCAGGATTATGAAACAACAATTAGGCTAAAAATGCCGCCGCAAACGGCGGCCACGTACCTTTGTCTTCTCCCATTTTCATCTGGGAGCTGTCTGCGGCGCCAAATTCGCCCCGAAACTGGATTTTCTGGAAAAAATGCCGCTTCGTGTGGAGTGGATCGAAATCGTCGTATGACAGGTGCACGGCTTGTTGCCAGAAATGGCCGCCGTCAGTGCTGCCAACATCACCCCGCGCTGTCACTTCACCCCACCAAAGTCAACATTAATCGCACGAACTAAAATTATTGAATCCATTCCTCGCTTTCAAAAGTGAACTTGCAAGAAAACTGCGTAGTTTGTGGTCGTAGGCAGTTTTCACTTTCGGTAATAAACGTTGAATTACTTGAATCAATCACGGCGACAAAGTCCCTAACTGGGCATAGTTGGAACCAAAACGTCAACGCCTTGGCAGTGGCGTAGATGCCAACACCTTTTCGCGGGCGAATTTCATGTTTTCGTACACCGAATTGAAAATTAGCACTAGAAAATATTGTAGTGCATCCAAAATTCCACAAATAATTTAGTTGAATGTTTGATACTATTCTGGTCTTCAACGGACATGTTTTATTGGAATTAATGGCGACCGTGTCATAAAGGGGGGCCCGAAACCCCACATTTTAGATTTCACAGTAACGACTTCAGCGTATTATCACAAAAACAATGTCTATCAGTGATTTTTCACGATTTCCCGATATTTCGCCCTTTTCTTTGTTTTATGTCGCGTAATTTTCAGCTTCTCCCCGCCCAACACCCCTATTTTGTTCCCCGGTCCAGTTGGTGTCTTTTGGTAGCGTATTGTTATAGGAACAATGTATTTTAGTGGTTTTTTTCCACGATTTCTTGCGATATTTCCCACTGTTTCTTGTTTCACGACGCGTTATTTTTAGCTTTCCCCCGCTAAACACCCCTATTTTGCTCCCCGTTCCCGTTGGTGTCTTTTGGTAGCGTATTGTTACAAAAACATTAAGCGCTTTCCTTTTACATCTCAGCAAAGATTCTGACCTAACTTACACAAGTAAGAATCTTATCTAATCTGAGCAAATGTGGTAGTCGGTAGTCTAAAAGGAACGCCGAAAAGGCGTCGTGAAACAAGAAACAACGGGAAATATCGCAAGAAATCGTGAAAAAATCACTAAAAGACATTGTTTTTGTAGCAATACGCTACCAAAAGACAGCAACGGGACCAGGGAGCAAAATAGGGGTGTTGGGCGGGAAGAAGCTGAAAATTACGCGTCATAAAACAAAAAACAGGGCGAAATGTCAGGAAATCGTGAAAAATCACTAAAAGACATTGTTTTTGTGACAATACGTCACCAAAAGACACCAACTGGACCGGGGAACAAAATAGGAGTGTTGGGAGGGAAGAAGCTGGAAATTACGCGCCATAAAACAAAGAACAGGGCGAAATATCGCAAGAAATAGCAATGGAATCACTGAAAGACATTGTTTTTTGTGATAATACGCTACCAAAAAAACATCAACGGGACCGGGGAACAAAATAGGGGTGTTGGGCGGAGAAAAGCTAAAAATTACGCGTCATAAAACATAAAACAAGAAACCGGGCAAAATATCACCACAAATATTGAGAAAATTACTGGAAGATATTGTTTTTGTGGCAATATGCTACCAAAAGACACCAACTGGACCATGGAGCAAAATAGGGGTGTTGGGCGGGGAGAAGCTAAAACAAGTGAGTATGCCTTCACGTGCGTGAGTCTCATTTTCTTAAAGAGGCATATGATGAATGTAGAGAAATTTGGTTGAAGGAGAAACATCATTCTTTGTCCACTCTCTTCAGTCGAAACTCATTGTGATTTTTTGTTATCAAAATGGGGTACTTGTCAATGAAACAGATTTGAATGAAAATTCTTTCAATCATCAATATTTTTTTGTTTGGAGGCGTAAGCTGGGAGCAGCCACTAATCAACAGTAGCCTATTCTTTCCCATTTTTAGTCGGCTATCCATATAGCGAAAGAATTAGATCGTTATGTCTTCGGGCTTATGTTTTTCATTCATTTCTTACTTTGAGGGCAGCGTGTGGGGGCGGCAGCATTCGGGAAAATAACTGTTGCACAGTTCCACAGTTTGAATTGGGGGTTTCTAAATGTTTAAGGAAATATGACAATCAGTGAAAATTGTGGAAGTTGTTTTTTTTTTTGTTTGGGAGGCGGCGGTTAATCAAGAGTGGCCTATCTTTTCCCATTTTCAGTAAGCTACCTATATAGCGAAAGAATTAGATTGCTATGTCTTCAGGTTTATGTTTTACATTTATCTCTTGCTTTGGGGGCGGCGTGTAGGAGCGGCAGAGTTTGGCAAAGAAATTCTTGCACAGTTTGAGTTGACAGTTTCTGAATGTTTGAGGTAACATCAACATCTGAATCAGTCTAAATTGTTGAAAGTTGCAATTTTTTTCTTTTGGGGGCGGAAGCTGGAGGCGGCGTTATATCACAAGTAGCCTATCCTTTCTAATTTTTAGTCAGCTATCTATATAGCGAAAGACTTAGATCGTTATGTCTTCGGGTTCATGTTTTTTATTTATCTCTTACTTTGGGGGCGGCGTGTGGGAGCGGCAGCGTTCGGCTAAGCAAATGTTGCACAATACACAATATTGCGTGACCGCTTAGCGCATGCGCTAAAAAACGAGGTGATTCGTTCTAAGTCTTCCATATGTTACGCTGTAAAATAGGTGATTCTCAAACTAAGCTCAATGGATTATGCGTCGTTTTCAAGTAGAAGTGGTTACATAGAAAAATCGATGTAACCCTTGCAACCTATTCATGAAAGCGCATATGTGAGGAATCATTCTCAAATGCCCCAAATTACGAAATAAAAAAACATGGAACACTTCAACCATAACATTCAAATTAACCGCGAAATTGTCTGGGAATATTTCATTTAATCAGTGCTGTATTGTAGTGACTCAGTCCTCTGAGTGGCACACACTTTTTCGTCCGCCGAATATCCATTTTAAATAGGAAGGCTTCCAAGTTGCTGATAAAACTGAACAAAATGTCAACGTCAAACACAGAAATCAATGTCATTGTTGAATTCTGGGCCGCTATTCTTGAATTGTGTGAGAAAAGTCCCTGGGAGTTTTATATAATCCGTACTACACTTCTGTAGCGAAAGTTGCCTAAAAACCACGATTTTAGGCAACATTCGCTACATCAGTGTACTGCGGAATGTATTTTACTCCCAGGAATTTTTCTCACACGATTCAAGAATAGCGGCCCTGAACATGTGCGATGATAACTTGTCACCGTTTTCTTAGTTCGCATGACATCCGTGTCGGAGCGCCACTTCCGCGCAATATTGTGTATTCGGAACGAAACGAGATCGGCCAATGAAGAGCAGCCATTTCGAATGTGCGGATTTTTGAAGTTGACAATTTATGTCTCGCCATTGTCATCAGTCATCACTTCACTTGTGTAGAGTGTTCATACATACCTAGGAGGATATGAGAATGTAAGAGGAGTTCTTCACGCGCTTAGGGAAGCAAATCGGAGAGCAGTGTTGTAAGCAAATAACCCTCTTTTAGACAGATAACAGATAATTCTGGAAAATGTTATCTAGATTATTATTGTGGCGATGACATTTGGGCGGTGACTTATTGCTTGCAATGTTCGCACCTGGTGCTGGCAATAAATGCACATGTTAGTTCATAATGCTCGTGTGTATCTTGCGATTCATCATTTATTGCCAATTTGTTGAGAAAACATCGAGAAAGAGACAAACGAAATGATATAATAAAAATACCCAGATCGATGAAACTTCTCTCACAATAAAATTTTTCGAGCAATTTTTCAACTGTTTTTGCGTTGTGATTGTGGACAATGATGCGAAATGCTGGCGCGCACATTGTATTCCTGGTTGCATATGCTAGCGATGACTGTATTGCTGGTTGCATAACTACCGGCGCTAACAGAGTTGGTGAAAGTCTAGAATGGTTTTGGCAACCCTGTTGTGAATAGCACATTTCGTGGAACTTATGCGCAAGCGTGATATCGAACATTGACGGATAAGCGAGTCTGCCGTCAACTGTCGAATTTTGCGCGAGTTCCGTTTTCTCAGAGACTCTCACCTGAGCCGCTATTCTTGAATTAGAGCTGGAAAACTATCGATAGTGGACGCTATCGATAGTTCGATAGTTTGAGTCTAAAAACTATCGATAGTTTTTCCCTGTCCTGCCCTCCCTCGTATTTGTCTCTATTAACTAGTAAAGTGCTATGCTTGCCATGCTTTTGTCTTGTTAGGGAATCCGAGGGAATTACTTCGGAGATGGCGCTGAGTCGAGTCTAGACTTCGAGAGTCGAGTTTACCAAGACTACCAATTTTAATTTTATGCTTATTCAATTGAATTTGTTGATTGTTGGTAGGTCGATTGCTTTGAAATTCAAAGATTATTCAGCTATCGATATTTTTTATCAACTATCGATAGTCCGATATATCGGAAGTTGATGAAAGACTATCGATATATCGATAGTTACTATCGATAATCTTCCAGCTCTATCTTGAATCGTGTGAGAAAAGTCCCTGGGAGTAAAATACATTCCGCAGTACACTGATGTAGCGAATGTTGCCTAAAAACCACGATTTTAGGCAACATTCGCTACAGAAGTGTAGAACGGATTATATAAAACTCCCAGGGACTTTTCTCACACGATTCAAGAATAGCGGCCCTGCTCTCTGTTTCGTGATGTTTCGAAATGGTACAGACACGCGCCGGCTGTCTGATTTGCAGCTCCCAAAAGTGCACCATTTTGTAGCGCCTTGTTTTAAACGACGCACGGTCATTTCCATGTGAAAATTAGCACGTTGGAATTTCACGGATTGTTGGTTATGTCGGTTTGTTATTGTTATTGACTCGCAGGACTGTCATTTTCTGCCAAAAATCTCGTGCATGCCCTCAGCTTCATGCAAAAAGTGTGACCTTGAAAATTCCATGAAATGACCTATACCATGTAGACGCCATCACGATTCCATTTAGAATATCTATTTGGATTCCGTGGTTTTCATGTGGTGTCATTCGCTTTTATCTGGACGCCTTGATCCACAGCAATAATAGCTTTTATTTGGAACATTCCATATTATACAACCAATGCCAATGGGAAATTCAGGTGGCTATTGGACCTTTTCAGAAAAGAGAGACAGATGCGTGCGCGTTCGTACCGCGCAGTTGGTGGTGTCTAGCTACAACGGCACCTAATATCTCCAAGAAAAACTCCGTTCGTTGTGAACGAACTTTTCACTTTTCAACTTTAAACATAAATAACATAATAACTTTCCAAATATTCTGCGCGTTGGTCCGACAGAGATGTGCACGGCACCACACTGCGGCCATGTGGGGCTGTGACGTAAATCGTGCGAGAGAGACCGCCTTCATTTAAAAGGTCCATTGGCTCTGGAATTAGTTGGTAATCACCTACCAGATTAAAACGTCCTCATATCCTTATTTTATACTTGACTTGAAATGCCGGAAAGTCGCCTCAAACGCAAATTCAGACGAGAATTGTTTCAGCACACGAAAATAGCGGAGCTTTTCGACCTGCGACAATGATTTTCAGTTTCTTGACGTCGCACCGCCGGAGCTAACGCGAGCGTTTTGAATGAAAATAACTCGGAAAACAACGAGGAAAATAACAACAATGACCTCGCGCGCGTAAATACTTGATGCTCTCCGTTATTCGCCTTTCAATGTGTGTGTAGGTATATTGCAAATAAATACCGGGTGATCATTTGGAAACTGGTCCACCTGCAATACATACATGTATTGTATGATACATGAAATTGAACAGAATCGAATTATCCTTTTAAAAAAATATTTTTTTAAATATTTCTTAACCCCACCTCCTTTCTTCCTAAAATTCTCTGAGTGTCCAATTTAATATTCTTGACCTCTCAATTCTCTTCAATGCAGTCAACGTCAACCTGCACAGCATCGAAAGAAAAAAATTTCTCTGGAAAAAGTGGGAGCCAAATTCACCCCTTTGCTTCCCTCATCTCACCTTGAAAATCTTAAATGAGAATATGTACCTACTTTGTGATACATCAAATGGATGGAAATTGAATTCTCTTCCTGAACAAAATTTTTTCGAAATTTTTAAAACCCCCTGTTTCCCTCCTAAAATGCTCCAAATGTCCATTCAATGGGGGAGGTGTTGAAAATTTCAAAAAAATTGTTTCCAGAAAGAGAATTCAATTCCCTTTGATTTGATGGATCACAAAGTAGATGATGTTTTGTTGAATTTTGAAGTTGAGCTGGTGGGGAACAATGTGGTGAATTTGGATGGCACTTTTTCCACCGAAAATGTCTTTCTTTGATGCTATTTAGGATGATGCTGGCTAAACTAAAGAGAATGAGGGGTCTAGAATATTAAATGGGACACTCAGAGAATTTTTAGGAAGAAGAAGGTGGGGTTGAAAATTTTGAAAATATTTTTTTCAGAAAGAGAAATAAATTTTCTTCAATTTGATGTATCGCAAGGTGGATAATGTCGTTTGAAATGTCAAAGTTGGGGCGAGTGGGGGCGAGGAGGCTGAAGATAGAAATTTGCCAATGTATGTTTTAGATGTCCTCTCGATATAAAAATCGACCTGTTTTTGCTCGAAGAAATATTGACTAGGAATCGGGAGTTATTGCAGGTGGACAGTTTTTAAATGATCACCCGGTATAGTGGATCCAGCGCGAGTCTGGCACGGGTTCAAATTGTGCAGCTGAAATGGCAAAAAGTCGCGATTAAAACTGAAATTCATGCTATAGCTGCCTCTGTTCTGTATCGGTATATACTATTCAAGTTCAAATTTAAAATAAACTTTTGCTTACTGCGTCTGTTTTGTTATCAACAAAAGCTTAAAAAGATCTCGAGAAAAATAATAATACAGTAGAACTGTGCAGTGTCTGAAGATCAAGTATTAGTGCTCCACGTGAAGTGAAAACTTGAAATTTTTTGATGGAAAATCTTCAATAGGAACAACAAAAGCAACACAAGACTAATGATAATAACAAATTATACGTAATACACACATTCATGTTGGTACATACTTACTAGTGATAAGAGCGGTTCAATTATTGATACTGGAACCAGAGGTAGGTAGGTGATAAAGATTTACATAAAATTTACGCTTGTTGGAACAAACTAAAAAAAACACTTCTTGCGTTTGCCATATTGAGCTTCTTGTACAATAAGTCCTCCGCCATTAAATTCCCTGGAGCTTTTTTGGCTGAGTTTGTCCACTTCGGAGTTGCTTTGGCTTCATCAGGGATTCTTTGGAGTTACCCAGAATGTTGATGATACATTTCCTCCGCAAAGGCCAAAACAGGCCCAATGGGAATGAAACGAGTAGTGACAATCAGAGGGCGTACGATAGCAACCGATCATTGTCAGCGCATGCCGTTTTTTGCGGCCATCTTGTGGCGAAAGAAATTATTTAAATTCGTGAATGAGATCCTTAAAAATTTCATTTAGTGTTTTAATTTAGCATATCATTGTCATTCAAGAGCTAAAAACAAAACGCACAACGAAGAGATACATAATGGAAGATGGGAATATAGAGAGCTCTCTATCCATCAGTTATTATCTAGGATATTTCCTCATTAACAAAGTCCATATTTATTCACCGCTCTATTACCTCGTGAAAGGACGACATCAAGAAATTAAAAACCCTGTACTTCCGTCGTCTATTCCCGATCTTTTACGATCACATTGATCACAATACTTTCTCTTCCATGTTGGTGCTGGCACCTGCTGGCTTAGTCCTGATAGCCAGCAAATTTCATGCACACGTGTATTTTGGGTTGCAAACTTTTTTTCCAAGTTTGAAAGAATTATTTTTGGATCTTGGAAATGCCAATGGGCCCAAACCAAAGTACATTCTTGTAGCTTTCCAAATAGACCCGAATGATGAATTTCTGTCAAGGAATAAGCCCCGTAGCACTTGATTTCGCAACGGCTGATTTCACCAATTTAATTCTATCCTTAAACGACTCAAAACTATGAGGTTTTTTTTTCCATTTTTCGACTTCATTTTAATTGGGGACTGATCAGGGGACACCTCGGGGGACACCTTGCCTCTGGTTGTTATGCAACCAATAATACACCTTTCGCAATAACGCAACAAATCAAAGGGGCACTTACAAAATTCACCACTAGGTGGCTACCGGCCTGTTATCGTCCCCAGTGAGTAGTGCAAAGAAGGTGCAAAGTGCAACAAACAATACTTTCTTTGTATCGACCTTATCGATCAGCAAATTTTTGTTGAGCATTGCTCATTTGTTGACAATAGCTGAATTTTGCTGACACTTGCCAAATTTTGATTGAAATCTGCTGAATTTTGCTGAAACTTGCTATACCTTTACAACTTCAAATTGGGACGAAACACATTCAAATTGAGAATAAACACGTTCAAATTGGCACTAGAAAGTTTTGCAACGATTAAACACATTCAAATTGGAAATAATCAATTTCAAATTGAGATTAGTCATTTTCAAATTGGAAACAATCAATTTCAAATTGGGAATCAATATTGTGGAATCTTTTCAACCGAGGGGTCGACCACGACCAAAAATCTGGTACAAAAAACCTCCAAATAGAATGAAACCTCCAATATCTCCACCATACCTCCACATATCTCCACGGATCCCCACGGATCCCCACGGATCCCCACGGATCCCCACGGATCTCCACGGATCCCCACGGATCTCCAAAAGACCTCCACGGATCTCCACGAAACCTCCATGGATCTCCACAGTCTAGCGCATGCGCAGTGTTCACGTACATACGTACACACATACTGCATAGGGTTATCTCAAGTGGGGATCAAAATCAATTATTGTCTTCTGATGAAGTGACCAATTGTCTTGTGACCGTGTCATAAAGGGGATCCCGATCCCGATTTCGATCTGTCCAAAAGTAGGAATAGACTACAAACGGTGGCCCAGAAGGTTTTTTAAAGAAATTTTGCGGAAGATATACAGATTTTCGAGAAAAAAAATGAAAGGAAGGAAACTACGCAGTGTATTTTTGCGCCGGGCGGAATAACGCGTCGTAAAACGAAACAGGGCAGAAAATGGCAAGAAATCGGGAGAAAACCAGGAAGACATTGTTTTTGTTACAATATGCTACCAAAAGACACAAACGGGACCATGGAGCAAAATAGGAGTGTTGGGCGAGGAGAAGCTGGGAAGAACGTATCATAAAACTATAAGAACGGGGTGAAAAATCGCAAGTAATTGTAAGAAAATCAGTGAAAGACATTAGTTTTGTGGCAATACGCTACCAAAAGACACCAACGGGACCAAGGGGTGAAATTGGACTGTTGGGCGGAAAGAGACTAAAAAGAACGCGTCATAAAACAAGAAACAGGGCTAAAAATCGCTAACAATCGTAAAAGAAAACATTGACAAGTAAGAATAAATCACACGAAACGGGAAGAAAGTCGCAAGATAAGGCAGTCGACGCGTGTAAGGAAGGAATGGAGTGCAAGGAAAAAACGGAAGAGCCCAAAAAAGGATAACAACGCATGGAAAGTATATCCCGCAAAAGCATAAAAAGTACGTTTAAAAAGAAGGAATAAAACACGAAAAACGGGAAAAAAAAGTCGCGAAAAATAGGTACCCACTCAGCAAGAAAACATCTCTGTGACATCACTTATTTCATTTCATTTATTTATAGTGCCATCGAGAGACCTCGTCGGAGGTAGTTTATATCTCGACACTGTCAACAATTACAATAATTAATTTGTCAGATATAATGTCACAGCTCCAAAATCTCTTCAGACCATCTTCTCCGCCTGCCAACCATCGTTCTCTCCATTAAACCCATCAAATCCATTCTTTTCGTTCTCCTACACCCTCTTCCATTCCATCTTCTATCCGCAAACCCCAAACTTAGATGTTCAAGCACAACTGCGATGTTAACAAAAAAGTCTCTGCGATGTTAAGTGGACATCTCTGTTACTTCTCATGTCCGGGTAATTAGAACATGAATGAGATATCTCAAAGATGTCCAAATGTGACATACTATCTACATCGCTATTCCACATCTCGTAGATATCACTTTTTGATGTACATGATACGTCGCATTTTGAATGTGTATTTTTAGATAAAAATTAATTTTTCACCACTTTTCAACATAGTTTCATGTCACAGGAGGTTCCGCACCTATTTTTATTAATTTTTACAATCTATACAGCACGTTTTTTCCCTAAGAAAAGTTCTTCTTCTATGGCGTCCTCCGCAGGATTCGAACCTGGATCCCCACAGGTGATGGTTAGAGGCACTGCTGCCGATTCGTCTAAGCTACCAACTTGTCTACTACAGTATATTTAAACAGCGCACTTGATGTTCAGGGATGTTTCTCGGAATATTTCATTAGGACTCCAAACGATACACCGAGCCCAAAAAGCCTCGCTGGGGCTTGAAACGTTACAGCAAGGCACAAGGGACTCCGTTGGGGCCCCGGACATTACAATAGGTAAGACATGAACGGGAGTCATCAAAGTATTCGAAAGCACAATAAAACAAAAAGGGGCCCATTTTGGGGTTCCGAATAACGCAAAAGCAGACACAAGGGTTCACTAAAGGTGCGAAAGTCACGACAAAATGCAAGAAGGCCCAGTAGGCTTTCGAAGATCACAAGGAGACACAAATGGGGCACACTAGTTCCGAAAGTCACAAGCACAAGAAGAGACAAAAGTTGTTCCAAACGACACTTGAAGACATAAGAGGGCCCGCAGGGCCTCACACTAAACATGAAGACATAAGGCTGTTCTGGCATCACACACATGGAATAGAGGACAAAACTATTTATTAAATATTTTTCGACACACAGAGCTTAACGATGACAGCCCGCGAAATTTGAAAAATCTCTCAGTGACTACATCTCATTGACGTCAGTGAGATGTTACACTTCGACAAGTTGAAAGCAGTAACAATGTGATGTCCGGTAGATGTCTCATGTGTGATGTTCAATTTAAGTTTATTTCGAAACATCTCTCAGACATTACATCGTATAACATCGCGGATGAACATCACAGAGATGTGGAAGTAACGTTCATTGTGATGTTATTTTGTGACATGATTGAGATCATCTCATTTATGAAACATGACATGCTATGCTGAGTGGGTAGTTGACGCGTGTAATTTCTCTATTTGCCTTTCAAATCATATTGCTGTTTTTATTAATGCCAATAACATACTGCGCTATGTGAAGCACATGCATCTTCACATTTTTCGCATAGCTCCTTGAAACGTCGATGGTCAGAAAAGAACAGCGAGAAGAGAGTGTGGTTACCTGGCGACCAGCAAGGAAAGTGGACATTGTTCAAGAGCAAAAATTGAATAGTTCACGTTAGTAAATCGCATTCTTCCGTACCTAGATCTACTCAAAATTATTGCATGAGGAAGGGAATAATGGTAAAATTGTTACTGTGAAATGTACGGCTTCGGGTCCCCTTTATGACACGGTCAACTACTTTCTACTTGGTATAACCTCCTGGGTTAAACTTTCGCCGGCGTGCAGTTTACTCCAGGATCTATTCCCGAAAAGTGCTATTTCGCTTTCGTCAAACTGGCCTTCAGTCGAGCACTCACCCTGATTTTCTCATTCGCAACGATTCGCAAAACAAGAAAGGGAAAACAGGGATGACATCCATTACAGGTCGTCTTGAATGGGATAATACAGAATTCTGCTTTAACGATATCAAAAATTTGCCGATCTATCAATACGAAGTATTTCCTTACTATTTTCAACTAGAGCTGGCCAACAAATCAAGCTTAGATATTAAAACATTGATCCAAAGACATCATATATGACTTCAAATATCAGAAAAGTGTCCAAATTGAGAAGAAATCTCCACAAAATCTCCACGGATCTCCATAAAACCTCCACGGATCTCCACGGATCCCCACGGATCCCCACGGATCTCCACCAAACCTCCACGGATCCCCACGGATCCCCACGGATCTCCACCAAACCTCCACGGATCTCCACGGATCCCCACGGATCCCCACGGATCTCCACCAAACCTCCACGGATCTCCAAGGCAAGGGACAGAAAACCTCCACAGTGGTTAACCCCTCGTTTTCAACACATTCAAATTGAGATAAAAAAAATCAGGTTGAGAATAATCACTTTCAAAATGAGAATAATCAATTTCAAATTGAGAATAAATCCAGTTTATTAGGTCAAACAATAATTCAACAAAAAAGTTCTTTGTACATACGTACCTACCTACGTACATGTGAAATCAAATTAATTTCAAGGTAACATAACTTATACTACCATATTGACTAAATTTAACGCATCCGGAATAAACCTTTGGATATGGGCTACATATCTCGCACAGCTATTAACATTTATCATGATGGTCTTCTTCGAATTTTCTTTTTGTCTTCAATATACCGAGTGATCAAAGCGTGGTGTTCTTCGCCAATCTTTGTCTCCGTTTTCCTCCACGTTGCAGTAGAATAGCGTCTTGAGTTTCCACACATCGGGATGCCGTACTTTCTGTCACCCCCAGTGTATTGGCTAGTCCCCTCCAATCCCCGTTATCGTTGAAGACGACACAAATTTGCTTCTTAGGCCCAGTATTATAATGTCCGGTTGACCGCCGGTTGGGTTTCAACCGGAGGTTAAAAGGTGTCCGAACCAATGGCAAAGCTCAAATTTGGTCTTAAGCGGAGGTTGAATATCAACCGGAGGTTCAAATCCGTTATAATACTGGGCCTTAATGTTGTCGGCTTCGGCTTTACCCTACTCTACGAGAATGCCCACTTATTTTTCCAATTTGAAGCTGTTAATTCTCAATTCGAAATTGATTATTCCCAATTTGAATGCGTTTAAGCGCTACAAAACTTTATGGTTCCAATTTGAATATGTTAATTCCCAATTTGAAAGTGATTATTCCCAATTTGAAATTTATTATTCCCAATTTGACTGTGTTTAATCATTGTAGCACTTTTTAGTGCCAATTTGAATGTGTTTATTCTTAATTTGAAAGTGATTCGTCTCAATTTGAAGTTGTAAAGGTATAGAATCTTGTTGAACATTGCTAAATTTCAGTTGAAGCTTGCTGATTTTTTGCAGAAACTTGCTGAATTTCTCTGAAACTTGCTGAATTCTAGCTGAAGATTGCTAAAATGTGTGTTCAAAATTACATATTGTTGCTAAACATTGCCAAGGTTTTGCTAAAACTTGCTGAATTGTTGCTAAAACACCCTTGAGTTTTGCTTAATTTGCTTGCCATGTAAAACAATTTTGTCGAAAATTACTCAGTCAGAGTTGCTAACGTCGCTTAATCGCTATTACTGAAAATTGCTACATCCAAGTTGAACGCCAATTGCTGAGTTTGGTAAAAAATGCATTATCTTTTAGAAAATGGCTAAATATGGTTGCTGAAAGTTCCTGGAAATTGCTGAGATTTGCTCGAATTCGCTGAATTTTGATTGGAAATTGTTGAAATTTTCCTAAAAATTGCTTAGTTTTGCTAAAACTGGCTGAAGTATCTCTAAAACTTGCTAAATTTTTGTTAGAAATCGCCAAATATTTACTCTACCTTGCAAATAAATTGATAATAATGCTAAATTCCAATTCAGATATCAAAATTTTTGTTAGAATTGCTAGATTTTTTCGAACATTTGCTGAATTGTTGCTAAAACTTTCTAAACGTTTGTTCAAAATTACTGAATTGTTCCTAAAAATTGCTAATGTTTTGCTAAAACTTGCCAAACTCATGTTGGAAATAGCTACATTGTGCTGAAACTTGGTGAACTTTTGCTAAAACTTGCTACATTTTGTATTTAAAATAATTGTTTAATTTGTTAAGTGTTACCACAAACTTAACAAATTCATGTCCGCTGCCTTTGATGCATTGTCCTGAAAATTCTCAATTGTTTGCTGAATCCTGCAAAACTAAAACTTATTGCTACATTTGTGCATAATAATAGTAACAATTGCCAAATTTCTGTTGAAAATTGTTTGAAACTGATCATTCGTTGCTGAAAATTATCAAATATTTGCTGAAACTTGCTACCTCGTGATTAAAAATTGCCAATTTGTTGCTAGAATTTAATTAATTTTGTCGAAACTTGGTGAATCGTTACTAAAAATTGCTGGATTTTGCTAAAACTTGCTGAATTGTTAGTTGAAAATTGCTGCAAAATGCTGAATTTTATCAAAAGTCTGCTAAAGGTCGATAGAATGCTCCTGGTCAATTGTTGCTAATTTTGTTGAAACTTGCTAAATCTGGGTTGAAAATTGCGGAACTATTGCTACAACTTTCTAAATTTCGCTAAAATTTTATAATTTTGATTAAAAAATACCGAACTGTTGCTAGAAATTGCTGAATTTTCATATAGAATTGCTAATTTGTAGCTAAAAATTGCTGAAACGTTCCAAAGTTTTCTCGACAATTTATTGGTAAATTGTTGCTGAGAATAAGTGTTGAATCGAGTGTTGAATCATTGCTGAAAAGTAGAAAATGTTGACAAAACTTTCTGGATTGTGGCAGAAAATTGCTAAATTGCGGCTGTAAATTGCTGAGTCCGGTCCCTGTCCGCACTTACTATATTATATTGTTAAACGTTTGAATGGTTTATTCAAGAGCGATAACAAAGGCATGCTTTATTCATCTCCAGTACTACCTATACGGTATAGCAGGCCAAGCAAATAGTCGTCTTTGCTATTTATCAAGTGGGCGTTATTTTCGCTGCCGAGTGTACAAATACCAGCAAAAGGAACATGTTTCATTAGTTGATACACCTAGATGGAAAGCACCTTGAATTTCAATCACACATGGAGAATAGTCGACTTCGAGGGAGCTAGGAGGAAAGCAATCATTGTAACTGTACCATAAAATAGGTACCTATACGGTAGTACCAAAGAAGTCCGGGTAGGTAGTACTCAAGATTCTGAAGAAATTGGCCTTTCGCACAAATTTGTCCCCAGTGCTCATATCACCAATAAAATGACCATCTATTTCCGGTATGCCAGCGTATATTCAGTGACGTCACGGTTAGAAATTCCTATTAAAAACGTCTATTGTTAGGCAGGTAGTTGGAACGTGCGACAGTGCGACATTCCGACATTGCTCGTTGCAGGAAAGAAGGGATAAAACACAGAAAAGGGGAAGAAAGTCGCGAAAAATAGGTACTTAGTTGATAGGCAACCAACAATACGTATAGCTCAAGAACAACGAGCGCATTCTTCCGTACCTACATCGACTCAAACTTGCATAAGGAAGGGAATGGTGGCGGAATCGTTACTGTGAAATGTGCGGTTTCAGCTCGGGTTTCAGGTCCCCTTTTATTATGACACTGTCGCCTAAAGCGTTTTCAAAGTTGAATCGAGTTCACGATGAAAACTTTTCATAAATTTGTGAATGTTTGATAATCAGATGTTCACAAATTTGATAAAAATTCACCATATCAAACCCACCCGGAGTCCAGAAACGCATCATTTCTAAAGCGAATGTCAAATTTCACAGCCGCGCGAAATATTTCATTTGAAATAATAATTTGAAAATATGGAAACATGATTTGAACCCTCTCTACTTGGTCTTCCGCCGCATAAAACACAGTGAGGTGGAAGGCTCTGACACGGAATAGCGCTGGTCAAAATAGCGTCAGGAACACGTCAGGAATAGCGTCAGGAATCAGGAACACGGTATTAACACCTGCAAAATCGGTTATTATTGCCTCTTTTCCGTGTTCCTTCAGCTGGATTCCCAACAGATGCGAATATTTGGACAGAAAATGCGAAATTTCATGTCAAACATCCTCATATTGGCCAATCAAAGCCCTCGAATTCAAAATTTGACATACAAAATCACATTTTTCTGTCCGAATATTTGCATCTGGGAATCCAGCTTTACGCATGACGTCACGCAGAGACAACGAAAAATTGAAAACCCCAATAGGCGAAATTCAGTGCCATTTCTGCGCATGCGCAACCATGCTAGGGGATTTGAGAATAGTGCCGTATGCTAACACATGTAAAAAGCGTAATTTCAACATTGTATATTATTGAAACGGCTGGAAATGAAACTTTCAAAGAAGCTATGTAAAAAAAAACGTTTCTTGATCTTTCATTGTGTTCAAGAAATGATGAATTAGTTTTAGATACACAATGAGCGAAAATATGGTAACGTGTTTATCAGCTGGTGTTTTTTGAAAATACCGCCCTACTTCTAGTATTCTTCTCTGTCTTACAGTTGCCGTCCTGTCTGTCAATGGCATGAAACTGCAAGTAAACAAGGGTAGAATGGTAAATTAAATTTTATCGGGTTATATAATATATGTACGGTTGCGGCCAAAATAAAGTGGACGACAATGTCAACGAGTTGGCGTGCTGTCATGCGACGTTCAGGCCAGAATCCTGAGAAATCTGTCAACTGTCGTCCACTTTAAAAAGGCCGCAATAGTACTTACCAGAAGTTTTCTGTTTTGTTTTTTTTTCTTCAAAAATCGTACGAAAAGAACATTACAGTTACATTCCATGTGTGTTCCAAAAAAACATCACAATCTAGGCAACCTGTTATACACTGAAAATGACTTTTTCGTTCTTTTCGGAACACTACGCGCGGAATTCATTTTTTCGACAGCAATGCTCATGGACAACATCATTTCGCATAATCTAGCATGGAAATCAGAAGTTTCTTGTCATCTATTCTCCTTTGTTAAATCGGTCGCTGAAAATCTGCAGGTTTTGACCTTTCCTAGCTCGCGCAGACCAATGAGTTCAATCCCCCAGCTTTGCGAACCTACAGCGCAGGTCGTGCCGCTGAATATTGCATATTATTGCCACTCGAGAGCTAAAAATGCACAATGAAAAATGTACAATGTGTCCCATCGACAAAGATCATATTTATGCTTCATCACCTTTTGAAATGACATTAAAAAATTGAACACCTTGTATATTGTGTTCCAGATCTTATTACGACCACATTGATCACAATACTTTCCGTTCCTGGTTACATGGTTGGTGCCGGCTAGGCTTTGATAGCCCGCAAATTTCGTGCACGCGTGTATTTTGGGTTGCATACATTCAGGCGCGGTCGCACACCATCAGCAGCTTTGAATTTTGTTTTGTTTCATTATCCTTACATCCCTGATTACAAGAGCATTTAGCTATCTAAAACGAATTCAAGCTTAATTTAATAAGATAATTTCCAATACTGATTGTGGTTGATTATTATTTAGACTTGTGTAAATTTCCACAGCGGGGTGAAGGTGGTGCCGTTGACCGCACGCCACTGCTCGCCCCCCGCCCCCTTTTCGCTGCCGCGGACTTCCGAAAGCTCGAAAATAAACACGCCAAAAACCGAAAATAGCGCAGCAACAAAACGCACACACACAAAGAGCATTTTGACGGCCAAGTTCGTATTTCCCGTTTTCCTCGATTTCCGAAAATACGGGCTGCGTGCGCCGCGAACTTCACCACCTCCGGCTGACAGACGGAGACGGCGCCATGGCGACGGGCCGTACGCCAGACCGAGACAGCGCGAGGCCATCCGAACGGTATCGAGCTTCCGCTTAGACTGTGATCGCGTGCGCAGCCGAGCCCGCGTTCGGCCTGTGCGATTCGACGCGAGCGTCACATTCATAGCGAGCCTGTTCTCTCAGCTGTTGTCTGTGTGTGTGTGGAAGAGGGTGATTGACTTTTCTCTGACTTGTGAGACAGCCAGCAGTCACAAATTGTACCTTGTCATCGTCTGGGTGTTGTTTGGCGAAGAAAACTCACTGGAAGCGCTAGAAAAGGGCCACCGAAGGACGAGGAGAAGCGAACGCGTGCGAAATGAGCGAGCTGAGTCAAGAGGAGGTGAGTTTTTTTTTTGTTTGTTTCTGCACTAAACTGGTGGTGTTACATGACAAAGGTGGACGTGTGTTGTTGATTGTGAAGGCCTTTTGCCTCGTGTGGGACCAGTTTGGATATGAAGGGCACCTTGGCTCGGGAATGCCCTTCGTCGGGGGGCAAAAGGAGCGCCCCCTTTGAGCCAGCTGGAGCCCCAGAAAATCGCTGGGAACTCCGCGAAATCAAAGCATTGTTCGTCAGAGTCTTGTTTTCTATCCTGCGACTTCAAGGTTGAACAAACTATTTAGCAGCGATGTGTTTACTTTGAGTAGATAGAAACGAGCACGGAAACGAATAGGGGGCACTTTCTACAAGCCACCGCATTCTAAAAAGTAGAGCTTGAGCCCTGTTCACAATCACGTGCTAAGCCAAAGAGCCCCCCTACTCATAGCCACGTGTTGAGCCTAAGGCCCTTTTTGTAACCACGTATAAAGCGTAAGGGCCGTTTTCACAGCCACGTGCTAATAAGGGCCGTACTCACAGCCAGGCCTCAAGGCTAAGGTATCAAGCATTTGCACGGCTGTATATACAACTAAGTACATACATGCTTGAATTTTAGTCTTGAAACCTGCTGTGAGTACTACTTCAATTAGAGCCGTGAATGTTCAGGAAAGGCCTCCGCTAAAAGGAACTTTAAGGAACTGCTAAAAAGAGCTTGAAGGAACCGTCTTAAAAAACGCTGCGTTTCGTTTCAGATGCGTCGACGGCGTCTGGCCCGTCTGGCGGCGATGGACGGCGGTTCGCCGAGCAGCTCGGTATCTCCGCCGGTCACCCCCATTTCCCAGTCGCCGAACGTGATCATGACGAGCGCCCCCCAGCAGCAAAGGGGGCAGAGCCCCCCGAATTTCGAGGCGGCCCCTCCGCTGGCGCCGTCCGCGGACTTTGACAAATTCGCCGCCGAAAAGGCGGCCTCGGCGATGATGGACGCCAGCAATGATGGCGGAAACGGGGCGTCCGCGCAGGCCGAGCAGGAAGGCGGCAGATACGACGGAGTTTTCCAGGTATGTACTTGCGTTATTCATAACCAAAAGGTACTAATTAGGTCGATTAATTAAACTTACATTTAAATAAGCCATTTTTATTGGGCCAGAATACTCGTCAAAATGAGTAAAATAGTAAAAACTGTAACTAAGAACAAGCCTATTCTGTATGTGCATGTTGAGGCAGATAGACTAAAGAGGGAGTTGTAGGAAATTCTGATACAGACAAAGCAAGCATGGAGACTCCGTGTAACTTCATGTGTGTAGTTTGGAGCCCTGATGAGCCCCCTTGTACAGGGTGTTCACGTTAAGATTGAGCCCCCTCCCCCTTCTAGCCGACTTATCCCTGAACCAGTTAAAAAAACTAATTCTTCAAGGATATTTGAGCCCCTTTGTACCTTCTTGAAGCTTATGTTACTCTAGAAAGCTCCCTTGTACCATTATTGGTTTATTAGAACCTCATCAGCTTCCCTTGTCTCTTTTTATGTCATTTTCAGCCCTGCTGAGCCCCTTTTTATCGCTCTTTAGCTTTTAGAGGTCTAGGAAGTTCCCTGGCGTCTTTAAGTGTTGTTTGGAGCCCTGATAAGCCCCATTGTGCCTTCTTGAAGCTTTTTGAACTCTAGAAAGTTCCCTTGTACCATTTTTCGTCAGTTAGAACCTCATCAGCTCCCCTTGTATCTTCATGTCATTTTCAGCCCTGCTGAGCCCTCTTTTATCGCTTTTCAGCTTTCAGAGGTCTGGGAAGTTCCCTGGTGTCTTCAAGTGTTGTTTAGAGCCCTGACGAGCCCCCTTGTGCCTTCTTGAAGCTTTTGGAACTCAAAAATGCTCCCTTGTATCATTTTAGGTTTATCAGAACCCCATTAGCTTCCCTTGTCTATTTGTATGTCATGTTAAGCCCTGTCGAGCCCCTTTTTATCACGTTTTAGCGTTCGGAGCGCCGGAAAGTTCCCTGGTGTCTTCAAGTGTCGTTTGGAGCCCGATGAGCCCCCCTATGCCTCATTGAAGTTTCTGGAACTTTAGAAAGCTCTCTTGTACTATCATGGACTTCTCAGAGCCTCATTAGCTCTCCTTGTGTCTTCGTTTGTCATTTTTAGCCCTGCTGAGCTCCCTTGTGTCTCCAAAAGACGTTTTTAATCCTGATGAGCCCCCTTATTGTGTTCTCTCGAAGTTCACGAAACCCCAGTAAACTCAACTTCCTTGTGTCTCGTCCCTTCGGATCACGCTACACAGGGGTCCTATCACAATGGGTAGAGCTTACGCTTATGACGTCACGTTGTCCAGCAGCAGCCAATCAGAGAGGTGGTTGCTACGCAGCGTGACGTCACCAAGCTAACGTAGCATTCCGCTTCTCCTGATAGGGCCCCTGCAGAGCTTCAATTGAAGCGGTCCCGCAGGACCAACTCTTTGTGTGTAAACTAAGCTCAATTATTACTAATGGAGGTTCACTCAAGTGCAGTTGTAAGTAGTAAACTAAGCTTCACTTGCTCATAAAACTGCAATAAATCACACTACTCTGTGAATCACACCCAATCGGGCTCTAATAAAAGCTTACCAGCAAAGTAAACCAAGCTTTACTTGAACAAAAGCTCCAAAAACGCGAGCGTGTGACGTATGCTATTACTCAAGAATCAGATAACAAAAAAAAAAGATTGGGCCCTTATTATATGGGCAAATGATAGATTTTCATACAATAAGTGAATAAGGACTATGTTTTTCCTCTATACGAGTCTGGGAGGCGAGTGGATTAATTTTCATCTCTCTATGAACATATTCTATGCAATATTCAATTCAATATTTCATTCAATTGTTGACGTGGTATTTCTAGAGTAGAATAAAAATGAGTCACTAGTGAAATAATAGTTTATTTTTCAACGAGCTTGTAACTTATGCTATTACTCAAAAATCAATTAATTATTAATTAATTAGAAAACAGATGGGGCCCTTATCAAGTGGGCAGATAATAGATTTTTATACAATAAGCGAATAACGACTATGTTTATTCACTATACGAGCCTGGAAGGCGAGTGGACTAATTTTAATCTCTCTATAAACATATTTTATTGTACAACATTAAATTTAATATTTCATTCAATTGTTGACGTGATATTTCTGGAGTGAAATAATAAGAGATGAGTCACTAGTGAAATAATAGTGTATTTTCCAACAAGCTTGTAACGTATGCTATCACTCAAGAATCATATAATAGAAAAGAAAACAGATTGGGGCCTTATTGAGTGTTCAAATGATAGATTTTTATACAATAAGTTAACAAGGACTATGTTAATTCACTATACGAGCCTGGGAGGCGAGTGGATTAATTCTAATCTCTCTATAAACATACTCTATGCAATAGTCAATTAAACTTTTTCATTCAATTGTTGACGTGATATTTCTGGAGTGAAATAAAAAATAAGTCACTAGTGAAATAATAATGTATTTTCGACGAGCTTGTAACGTATGCTATTACTCAAGAATCAATTAACAAAAAACAGATTGAGGCCTTACTAAGGCCCAGTATTATAACGGATTTGAACCTCTGGCTGATAGTCAACCTCGGGTTAAGGGCACATTTGAGCGCTGTCATTGGTTCGGACATCCTTTAACCTCCGGTTGAAATCCAACCGGCGGTCAACCAGACATTATAATACTGGGCCTTAGTGGGCAGATCATGGATTTTTTATACAATAAGCGAATAAGGACTATGTTTATTCACGAAAAGAAGGTTGTTCACTATACGAGCCTGGAAGACGAGTGGAATAATTCTAATCTTTCTATAAACCTATTTTATACAATATTCAATTCAATATTTTATTCAATTGTTGACGTGATATTTTTGGAGTGAGATAATAAGAAATAAGTCACTAGTGAAATAATAGTATATTTTTCAACGAGCTTGTAACGTATGCTATTACTCAAGAATCAAATAATAAAAAACAGATTAGAACCCTATCAAGTTGGCAGATGATTATACACTAAGCGAATAACGACTATGTTTATTCACGAAAAGAAGGTTGTTCACTATACGTATGTATATATTTATTGCCATAATTATAATAACATCAATAATAATCATAAAAAGTGTAAATAATATAAGTATATAATTATTTCAACCCCAGCAATAAGGCTGCACCATCATCGAAACCTAAAAGGTCTTCGCAGCATCTCCATCTTTGCCTGGTACCACGAATGCAGTGGCTTGAGGCACGTAATATGGCGAAGGCTATTCGTACTCTAAGCCAGGTCTTTATTGCACTTTGTGGTTTTCTCCAGTGATCAGCCAATCTTTCTGCAAGTACCGCACTAAAGGTGGGTTCAGTCAGCTTGGTTTTAGTTTTAGTCGTAGTCGTTGTCGTAAATTTGAAAGTAGAAAGCACGCGTCATATGCGCGGCGTTCATACAGAGTTTTAGTTTTAATTTTAGTCGTAAGAATTCCGAACTTTGTCGTAAGATGCCGACTTGCAGGTTGCGTAATTACCGGTGTAAGGTATGAGCATGGATGGTGATGGTAATGGGTTGTATGTATTAATCAAAAAAATAGCATAAGCATTTGCTTCGATTTCAGAGGAGTTGTACTCCTCATAAATGTAAGCAAATACTTATTTATGCTTATTTTTTTACGAGTTTTCATATTAATACTACCCATTATGAACACGGACCGTATGAAGATGAACGTTCGCGCAGTATCATTCGAGCTCCTATTGGTCAATTCTTACGACTAAATCTTGCTGTATGAACGCTCTTCTCTGTTACGACAACGACTAAAACTAAAACAGCGACTAAATAAGCTGACTGAACCCACCTAAAAACTTCTCATCTGTGGCCCAAACACTGCGTCGACTGAGCATACCAATGGTGTAAAAGACACATAGTTTAATAACACATTTCGTTCACTATACGAGTCCGGAAGGCGAGTAGATTGATTCTAATCTCTCTATTGACGTTTTTTATGCAATATCCAATCCAATTTTTTTTCAACTCTCGCCGTTATATTTCTGGAGTGGAATAATAAAAAATGAATCACTAGTGAAATAATAGTATATTATTGGTCAACGAGCTTGTAACAGATGCTATCACTCAAGAGATTGCAGTTTTCTGACACGAAGCTCGGCGACTATCGTAAAATATCCTAATGAGTAATGGCGACTACGTCAGAGTAGAATAATACTGTGCTCTATTAACTGTGATTGAGTATGTATTGTAAAATGTTTTAAAACACCGAAAATTTCGAAATAGCTTTATTTCACTGGTGATCTAATTTAGTTCTGAGAATGAAATACAAATCCTGCTTACGATAATTATTATACAGGGTGTCTCAGAAGTAATCAAAATGGAAGTATCTACTTCCAAGTCTAATTTCACTCAAATCCAGCCAGCAGTTTCGAAGTTGGGGGGAAGAGGCTGCGGAATCGTAAAAAATGTCGGATTTTTCGAAACACTTCATAATGGTTCATGATCTGAGTTGCGACGGGTTTTTCCTTCAATTATTTCCGGGACACGCTGTATTTCTCGATATAAATCAAGTACATTTTTCACTATTTTGTTTCACTTTTTTTTTTCACAAAATAATCAAAATGTAATGTTGCAGGTTCCCAGCAAACCGATAGACATAAACATGCCGTCGAGTTCGAAAGGAAGGAGCAGGGCTCCGCCGCAAAGGAGCGATTCCGAAACCAGTTCCATACACATGGAGGTGGACGAGGCGTCCGGCTGTGCGGACAAGACCGGAGGGAACACCGACATCGATTCCGGCTTTGAAAATATGGAAGTGAGTAAAAAGCCGCGCCGTCACACTCTCCCCCCTTCCGCATTGCTCTTTTTCTCGTTCAAACGGTATTTTGACGAAGGGTGCTAAACTGCTTCTAAAATCGCGATAAAAATGAAATAAATATAGACGACCTTGACATCCTGCCAGTAATAAAATTCATCTTTTACACCGTGCTTTCTGTTTTAACGTAAAGTAAGCGTAAAGTTTTTGTTGGTAATTATTGTTATACCTAAGCAAATTAATGTCGTTTCACGCTTGGTCCAACAACCGAAAGGGAATTGTATCTATTAATTAAATAATGATTATTTTAATATTATTGGCGGTGGGTACTGGGTAGAACGAAAGGCAAGTTAGTGAAATTTTGCTGAGCTAGTAGTAGTGGTAATAGTTCAATATACGTGGTCGAGGACGATGCGGAATTTTTTCTTTAAACCTTTTTGGGTAAGTTTTCAGTTCAATTTGTTACAAAGTTACTTGATGATTTTTCTATCTGTCCCAGTATCCTTGTAAAGTTTCCATCACTTGTCAGTTTCAGGCTGGGAAAGTCTCACTTCCCTGCCTCAAAAGACACCTGTAAAGTACCCATTACCTATCAGTTTCGGGCAATAGTACATTATTCAACAAGCGTGTAATGATTGCTATTGCTCAAGGGGGCGGATGCATTTTGCTCAGGCTTGGCGAGTGTCGTAAAAAATCCGGATGGGTAATGGTCATTACACGGGAGCAGAATGTTTTATTCGACTGGTGCAGAATTGTAAAATGTACACAGTAGAGTTACGAGGACATTATTCGACAGGAGTAATTACATTTTCTGTGTTTTCAGGTGGACGAGGCCGAAGGGCAACAGCAGAAAAAGGAAGTGCCCAGCAGACAACGAACGTCGTCTTCCCTGACCGAAATCACCGAGGAACAGCTGTGCTCCGCAGTGCTGCGCATCCTGAACATAACGCTCGACAAACCGTCCGAAACCCGCCTGCACCTGTCCAACACCACCGAATGGTTCAGGCAGTACTCGAACGGATCGATGAGGGATCTGATTTCGCACTCGCTGATGGAGATTCTGACGTGCTTTGCCAACGGAGGCAGCCCATTCAAGGTAATGCATATCATACGTACGCATGTGTTCTATTGTGTTGATACGTATGGTATCATGCTAACTTGATGCTAACGTTTTGATAGATGTGCTATGTATAATGTGACAGTTGTCATCCGCGACGTAATGTACTCGCAAGTGAAAATGTGGCTCTTCGCTAATGCTGTTAGGTAGCAGTAGCCACTGGGGGAAAAAAAATGCCCGAGCGCGGCGGTGCTAAAGAAAATGGTATAGCAATGCCCTGAGACCCCATCTCTGGGCTCATCACTGAGTAGTGGGTACTACAACTCTAGCGTATACTAAAAAAATGTTACATTATGCATACTCAGCAAATGCAGACCACCAGCCGCCAGGATTTGAGCATCAAGTTAGCATCGTACTATTCGAATCAATACAACACAGTTTTTTTAATCAATAACGAACGGTGTGGATAGCGACACCATTATTACTCTAATGCAGGGATAAAAACTCCAAATTATTAGTTTTGAAGGTCTAAAATGGGAGTTCTAGAGTAAACTGGCAATTTTAGAGTCGTAAGGAGACAAATCTGGAATCGAAAGCGGCAATTCTAGAGAGAATGATAGTTCTAATGTCTAAACTGATCATTTCAAAGTAAAGTGACAACTTTGAAGTCGAGAATAAGTCAAAATTGATGATTATTGAGCTTCAAGTGACAATTCTAGAGTCAAAAGTGATAATTCTAGAATCCAAAGTAGTCATTTTTGAGTTCTAGAGACCAAAGTGACAATTTTAGGGCTGAATGACAATTTTATTGTCTAAAGTGATGACATTCTTACAAGTGAAAAACAGTTCTACTCCAAAGACTCTAGACCCCGAATATATTCATGACTCTTAAAGTGACAATTATTGACTCTAACGTGATAATTCTAGAGGTGAACTGATCATTTGAAAGTAAAGTGACAATTTTAAAGTCAAGAGTGAGTCAAAATTGATATTTATTGAGCCTAAAGTGACAATTCTAGAGACAAAAGTAATAATTCTAGAATCTAAAGTAGTCATTCTTGAGTTCTAGAGACCAAAGTGACGATTCTAGAGCTAAATGACAATTTTGGAATCTAAAGTGATGATATTTCTACAGGTGAAATACGATTCTACTCTGAAATATCTAAACTCTAAATATATTTTTGACTCTAAATTGACAATGCTTGACTCTAACGTGATAATGCTAAAGTCTAAACGACAAAGTGAGTACAGTGACAATTTTTAAGGTTGAGAGTGAGTCAAAATTGATAATTATTGAGCCTAAATTGACAATTCTTGAGTCAAAAGTGATAATTCTAAAGTTCTTCTAAGTTAAATGACAATTTCAAAGTCTGAAGTGAATATTCTAGAGTACAAAGTGACAATTCCAAAGTTAAATGAAGTTTAGAGTCTGAAGTAAATAATTTAGAGGCCAAACTCCGAAGTGATGACTCTAGAACTCGAAGTAAATTGTTTCAAAGTCCAATCAGACGATTAGTCTAGAGTTGAATGACATTTTAGAGTCAACAAGGGCCTTTCCAGAGTCCGAAGTGACGATTCCGGAGTTGAGTGACAGTTTAGAGACCAAAGTGACAGTTTTACACACTCGAGCGACGGCTTGATATTTGAATGACAGTTGTAGACAGACATGTTGGGATTTAGACCGCCGCCGTAACTAAGGATCACCACGGTAACGGGGCATGACGAGCTGCATCAACCAATCGGACCGCTGTGTATCGCTAGATGATCGCTTGGATTGCAAACAAAAAACTTCAAGCGAACCAACTGGTTTGTAATCAGTCTGATTGAACTATTTTTTTTTTCAAGGATCTGGCGAGCAGCTCATCACAACAGTCGACTTCGGCGGCGGCGACGGCGGCCGATGCGGCGGACACTGCCAGCATAAATTCCCTGAGTCCTTCGCCCAGTCCGAGCCACGGCTGTCCCATCCCTTCGCTGCCCCTGAAACGTCTCGAACTGTCCACGACCGCGTCGCCATCCAACGAAACGCCCCACAGCCTGGCCTTGAGCTACCTGTTCGAAGCCTACAACCGGGTCAGCGTCGAAGAACGAAACCACCCGAAGCGATCCAGCATTCCGCCGCTGAGCGACGTCCTGCTCGAAGTCAGGGCGCAGCTCGTCCGGTACACGACTCTGCTATTGAAGGTTTGTTTTTGTGCACTGCTTGAACGTTTTTCTTTGAACAGGCTCAGCAGAAACATTATTACCCTCTGCCCTTCCGGTTTAACGCCGGCATGGCAAAAAGCCCTACAAAATTTAAGCCGTGCTGTCATGGGCGTCTTCTTCAGGGCTGTACTGGGAATGCGGAAGGTAGAGGGAGTCAAACAAGACTTGTTTAGGCAGATCGGGGTGTATTCAGGTAGCCAGGAAACAATCTAATTCTAGGACTGCAACCTAGCTACAAATAAACAAAGTGCACGTCACCGAGGTCCTTTTGAGATGGATCATCTGCTAGGTGTGGCTGCTGTGTTCCTCCAGGATCGCCGGCGGCCGGCTCCCGCCCCTGTCATAGCGAAGTGGCATCCAGATGACCCCAAAATTGTTCTGACCAGCCCACTTTTGCCGTAGAGACGCCACAGCGGGAGAGGGCTGGTGTTGCATCTGGTGACTTAATGCTGTGCAGCGGCCACTGGAGTTAAGAAGGCAGGAGAGGGCGCCTCCAACCGACGTCCTGGAACAACACAACACACCGACAGATTATTGGGCCTCGACAAAAATGTAAAATAGAAATAACAATAAATTTACTTCGAGGTCAAGCGACCTCGATCAGCTGTGAGCACACAGACGTAGATAACTCTAGCGGCAGACACCGCCAAGATAAAATGCTGAGGGCACAGAATATAAACAAAAACTAACTGGAGGCAGACGGCCGTCCGGATAGGGTTAAGACAACGGGGATTTTACGATTTTAGCAAAATAAGTAAATTACAAGAATAACGGAAGAATATAGGTGAGGCCGACTGCGACGCGCAAGGTACACTGGAGGTAATCACACAAATTTATACGGCGCTCTCGTGGAAAATGTAGGATCGCCACTGCCGAAGGCCTGACCGCCGCAACTCGACGTCGCAAGCTGGTGGGGTCCACGGCCTGTAGCGCACGATGGCGCACTGGACTAGCAGGCCTGCCGGGGCTCGAAGCTGGAAGGGGCGCTACGCCCCAAGGGTGCACGGTGCGTGTGGCGGATTCCTCGAGCGAGACGGGGCTCTCAAGAGCCGAAATAAAAACGGCCGGCGTGCTCTCGGTGTCATGGCATCGCCACCGTTTTGTTCGACAAAACGTGCGGTACGGATTCATCGGGGCCGGCTGCACGGGCCGCAAATTCTGCCCGCCCCCATTCTAGCGGCCTGGAATTGCTGGTACTGGGGCCGCGAGTAGCCGCAAATATAACTACGCATTGCTGGCTGCAACATTTCTCGGCGACTCTCAGTTGGTGACGTATGCCAGAGCTGCCACTACCAACAAACCAAAGAACCTGTTTGGCGAACTCGGTGCGAGCAGGGCCGAGCTGGCCTCGCTAAAATTTTGAGCCGTCGCAACATTTTTGTCTAACTGAACCGTTTCTTTCCTTCAGGGCTGCATCATACCGTGCGAGGAGCTGGGCAAGTTCGGTCGCTCGCCGCTGCTGGAGCCGGTGCTGCAGCAGTCGCTGCCCAGGGGCTTCCTGACGGAGCTGGTCACCAGGACGCACACCGACGAGGCGCTCTTCGCCTCCGTGTTCAATCCGCTGCTGCAGGGTCTGTTTCGCATGATGCAGAACGCCAGCATAGTGGGCGAGGAGCACCGCATGCCCATACAGACGCTGTTCGACCTGGCGGACATCAGGTGCGGCTCCAGGCCGATCTGCACGCTCATCACCAAACAGATCCAGTTCATGCCAGAACCTTGCACCCCAGCGCAGGTAATTGTCTTTTCGTTGCATTCATGTCATCTCTATCAAAAGAGTTGTCTTAACATGCTCAGACAGGTTATACCGTAGCTTGAATAATAAATCGTTCAATTCATGCAGGGGGATTTGAACTCGACACCTCCAGATATTTAGATCGGAGAAGATTGCACATTGGGAACAAAAAAAATGAACGTTGTAGCAATCAAGGTGGTGTCGCACCTCACAGGCATTTCTTGGGACCTGAAATACCTGATTATTGTACGACTGACTTTTCCATTCCAGGGTAGAGAAATAGTGCGCACGTCGTTCCTGGGTCCTTTCCTGTCCGTGTCGGTGTTTGCCGAGGACGAACCGAAAGTGGCCGAAAAATTCTTCTCCGGTAACTCGACCAGCGACAAGAGTCTCAATCACACGCTCCAGCTCGAACTGGAAAACACCCGCAACATCCAGCACCGCGTTTTCCACTACCTCCTGGCCAACCTCGAAAGTCGAGATGTCTGCCTCAACTACCTCGCCACGGTATTTATTTTTATTACTCATTCATTTTTCGTATTCTTCCGTCCTCAAGTTTCCACGTTACTTCACTAGTCACGTCACGTTGCCTAGTAACGTTACGTTGCCTAGCAACGCTACCCTGTGTGAGCACAACGTTGCTTAGTAACCATCACTTAGTAGCGCCACGTTGCCCGGTAACGTACCCTCTGGGAGGCTGCTGCCAGGCAACCTGAGTAACATGACGTCACTGATGTAGTGATCTTGGGTTGCCGGTGCTCGCTCAGAGCTGATAACGATAATTCCAACGAACTTATCGAAACGTGTCTCCGCAGGTATTGCAGTACAACGAAAAACGCAGCCAGCTGCAGATGGAAGAGCGCTCGCTGGCCGGCGACGGTTTCATGCTGAACCTGCTGAGCGTCCTGCAGATGCTCTCCTACAAGATAAAACTCGACAAGGTCGATTTCATGTACCCCTTCCATCCGGACGCGATGGTCTCCATCAAGAACGACACCAGACTGAAGTACACCTCGCAGGACGTCGTCCAGTGGCTGGAGGGCGCCAACGCCGCCTCGGCCCAACAGCCGCCGAACTTCTCCACCATCTGCTGGTTCCTGACGTTGCACTGCCACCACCTGGCGCTGCTGCCGGCCCTGCAGAAGTACCAGAGACGCATCCGCGCCATCCGCGACCTGCAGAAGCTGCTGGACGAGACGGTGGCCGCGGAGGCGCAGTGGAGGAGCACGCCGTACGCCCACCGGAACAAGGCGTTCATCAAGCGCTGGCGGCAGCAGCTGAAGAAGCTGAACAAGAGCAAGGCGTGCGCCGACGCCGGTCTGCTGGACAAGAACCTGGTGCGCAGGGCGCTGGTGTATTACACGTCGGTGGCGCAGTTTCTGCTCAGCTTGATGACGAAGACGCCGCCCGGGCAGGCCGTCCAGCTTCCGCTGCCGTCGGCGATGACGCCAGAGGCTTTTTACGCCATGCCCGAGTGGTACGTGGAGGACATCGCCGAGTTCCTGCTGTTCGCCTTGCCGTGAGTATTCCGGTTTTTTTTTCGGTTCATGTCTAAAATCTAAAAAAATTATTAGTGATTTAAAACGATGCTTGAACAAGCAAAAATATATATTCACAAAAAGTAAACTGACATTTGAGAAATGCTTGCGAAGAGCTTTTCTGGGAGGTGTCACATGACATAGTTTGAATAAAAACTTCCGATAAACCCCCCGTGGAGCACCTAATAATACTTTCCAAAAGTGTGGCTTGTGGCACCTTCCAAATCAGCTTTCTTGAAGATAATACGAGATATTAGTTCAGATTCCAAGAATAGTTCAATTTTAGCCTGTTTTCTGCGTTTTCCAAGGTTCAGTTTTAATTCTGTTGCATCTTAGCCTTACTAAGTACAGTTTTTCATCAATTTCGTTATTACTGTTCGATATTTGCAATAGTTCTGCTCCCAAAATGGTTTGCGTCTATAAAATGAAGATTATTAGTTATTTAAACGACGCTTTGCTGATTTTTTTTTGGAGCAAAAATATATATTTACAAAAAGTAAACAAACATTTGAATAGTGGTTGTGAAGAGCTTTTCTGGGAGGTGTCACATGACATAGTTTGATTAAAAATCTTCGATAAGTCCCTCGTGGGGCACCTCAATACTTTTCAAAAGTATGACTTGTGGCACCTTCTGAATCCGCTTTTTTGAAGATGATTTGAGATATTTGTTCAGAATCCAAAAATGGTTCAATTTTAGCCCGTTTTCTTTGTTTTCTAAGGTTCAGTTTTGATTCTGTTGCACATTAGCCTTTCTAATTACAACCTAGGCCTTTCTAAATACATTTTCGCATCCATTTTTCCATTACTGTTTGATATTTAGAATAGTTTTGCTTCCAAAATGGTTTGCGTTTATAGAATACACCCAAAAAACTGTGACACCGTATTTTTTTTTAATTTTTAGTGAACAGTAAATCAAATTTTCATCAAAGTAAACTAAAATAAGAAACGCGGTTGCGAAGAGCTTTCCTGGGAGGTGTTACATGACATGGTTCGATTAAAAATTTTCGATAAGCCTCCCGCGGGGCCTTCGAAAATAATTTTCAGAAGTATAGCTTGTGGCACCTTCCAAATCAGCTTTTTTGAAGGTGATTCTAGATATTTGTTCAGATTCTAAGAATGATTCAATTTTAGCCTGTTTCCTTTTGTTTTCAAAGGTTCAGCTTTGATTCTGTTGCATATTAGCCTTTCCAATTACAACCTAGGCCTTTCTACATACATTTTTGCATCAATTTCGCCATTACTGTTCGATATTTAGAATAGTTTTGCTTCCAAAATGGTTTGCGTTTATAAAATTTACCCAAAAAGCTTTGAAACCGTATTTTTTTTGGATTTTCAATGAACAGCTATTCGGATTTTTAAAAAGTGAACAAAAATCTGAAAAGCGGTTGCGAAGAGCTTTTTTGGGAGGTGTCACATGGCATAGTTTCATTAAAAAAAAAATCGATAAGCGCCCCATGGGGTCTTAAGAATAATTTTCTGAAGTATGGCTTGTGACACCTTCCCAAACAGCTTTTTTGAAGATGATTTCAGATATTTGATCATATTTAAAAAATTATCCTATTTTAGCCAGTTTTCTGGTTTTCAAAAGGGTCAATTCAGGTTTTCAATTTCCTGTTGCTTTTCCACAGATACTTCCCGACCGTCATCACGGAAAACATGGAAGATTCTCTCATCACCTGGCTGCTGGTCACCATATGTTCCTCCAACCTCGTCAAGAACCCCTACCTGGTAGCGAAGCTCGTCGAGGTCGTCTTCATCATAATCCCTTCGTTCCAGCCGCGCTGCGAGATGCTCTACAACCGCCTGATGGCCCACGAACTGAGCCACACCGTCCTGCCGAGCGCCCTCATGCTGTTCTACACCGACGTCGAGACGACCGGCAGCAGTTCGGAATTTTACGACAAGTTTTCGATACGCTACCACATCAGCCTCATAATCAAGGGCATGTGGAACTCGCCCGTCCACCGCCAGGCCCTGATCAACGAATCCAAGGAGGGCAAGCAGTTCGTCAAGTTCGTCAACATGCTCATGAACGACACGACGTTTTTGCTGGACGAATCGCTGGAGAGCCTCAAGCGCATCCACGAGGTCCAGGAGCTGATCAGCGACGACAGCAAGTGGTCCAAGCTGAGCTCGGAGCAGCAACAGAGCAGGATGCGGCAGCTGGGGGCCGACGAGCGTCAGTGCCGTTCCTACCTGACGCTGGCCAGGGAAACGGTCGACATGTTCCACTATCTGACGGTCGACATCCGCGAGCCGTTCCTGCGACCGGAACTGGTCGACAGGCTGGCGTCCATGCTGAATTTCAACTTGCAACAGCTGTGCGGGCCTAAATGCAAGAATCTCAAGGTCAGGAACCCGGAAAAGTACGGATGGGAACCGAGGAGGCTGCTCAGCCAGCTGGTGGACATCTACCTGCATTTGGACTGCGACCAGTTCGCGGCCGCCTTAGCCGGAGACGAGGTGAGTTTCTTCGATGGTCGAAAAAGAAATCCAAATTTATGTGCGACTGCGCCGCTTTTTCGCTGCGAAAGGCAAAAAGATGCGCGCTTCCATTGCGACACATTTTTACGGCATCGGGTTTTCACGAGCGTCGAGTAACAAAGCGTTCGTTTGTTTTTCGCAGAGATCGTTCAACAAGGAGCTCTTTGACGACGCCGCGGTCCGCCTGGAACGCATCCTGATCAAGACGCCGGTGGAGGTCGAACATTTCCGGGCGCTGTCGGCCAAAGCCTACCAGATCAAGTTGAACAATCAAAAGACGGACGACTGGATGTCGGACGCCCCCGACGAGTTCAAGGACCCCCTGATGGACACCCTGATGACCGATCCGGTCCTGCTGCCCAGCGGTCAGGTCATGGACCGTCCGATCATCATGCGACATTTGCTCAACAGCAGCACCGATCCGTTCAACAGGCAGCCGCTGACCGAAGACATGTTGCTGCCAGGTAATTTCCAATTTTTTCTTTCAAATTTTTCACTAGAATCAATTTTTCACTAGAAAAAATTTTGGACTCTTGATTTAATTTTGTACTGTAATAAATATATGTAGATAGTACTGAAATGTGCACTGCTGAAAAGGTACCGAAAAAAGCTTTCCGGCAATACCAAACACGCCCTATTTGCGTCGAAATTAGTATTCGGCACAGTTAGTTGCCAAGTGTCCCGCCACATCGCAATTGTAGCATGAAAAACAATTCAATTTGCAGCTTGAAATTGAATTTGAATTTCAAACGATATGAGCGTGACTTTCAACTGAAGGCAAAGTAATTTAACCAGAAATTTACTCTGAAACTAATTTTTGTTTTTTTTTTACAGTCAATGATTTGAAGGAGAGGATAAGAATATGGAAGTCGGAAAAAACGCGCTCGACAAACTGAATATTGTGGCAAAATTCAATAACTCTTATTGTTGTATAATAAATTTGTATTAGCATGATTCTAAAATCGTTTTGTTAAATAAGTAAAAATTGAAAAACGAATATGTGTCTGACGCGCCGAGCATCGTGTTGAACTACACTTTAGGAAAAAGGCTGATGACTTTTTTTTTCATCGTTGTTACTGTAGACTGTACTACAAAACACTTATATTGGATCTCATACTATACAATATTATTGAATTTTTTACCTTGTTGCATTTTTGTCTCTTCTCTCGATTTGATGTCTTGACTCTGCCTCCTCCTGGCCCTCCACCAGGGGCTGCCGATATATATATTTTGTTTTGTCGCCTTTGTACATAAACTAGACAGCTCTAGACTTATATCTTGATTATAATATGAAATTTTTTAAATGTATAAGTGATGCAAAGTGAGATGTATAAATTAATCAAGTTATTTTATATTATGTAGTATTAAACACAAGAACTAATTATTAAAAAGTGATTGTTTATTGATTATTGAAGAAAAAATGAGATGAGTTCAAGATCAAGCTGCAAACAAGTTTGATTGTACCACTGACAAACGTTCAAATTTGTTTGCATGTTTTTCCGCACATATGGGAAAAATAACAAGATTTTTATATGAAACTTTAGGATAACGATAGTTTATATTATGTAATATGGGTCAATAAATAAACTTTATAAGAAAAACCTACGTGCTGTTTTCAATAAAAGCAAATGAATTACTCTCAATGTGAAGCTTGATGGTTTTGACTTGTTCATACACGTTTCAGAACGAACACATCTTCCATTGATATAAAAATATCCTTGTTTAAAATGCACACTACTGAATTCCTTGCTACTGAAAACGTACAGAAAAGCTTTCCCGCAATACCAAACACGCCCTGTTTGCGTTGAAATTGGTATTTGGTACAGTTAGTTGCCTAGTGTCCCGCTACATCGCAATTGTAGCATGAAAAACAGTTCAATTCGTAGCTCTTGTTTCAAAAGACATGAACGTGATTTTTCACTGAAGGCAAAGGAATTGAACGCTTAATTGAAGTTTGATTGTTTCCACGTGCGTCTACACGTTTCGAAAGAGAATCATCTTCAGGATCATATGATAATTTATTCGAAACGTATTTTGCAGAACTTTTCCATGTTTCTAAGAAGTTGAGACTACTTTCACGTTATTTGTTGTAGGTATCCTTTATTATAGTTCTCCCACAAAGCATAAAACGTACCTACCCTGGAAATTACGTCCCCAGGAAGATAACATTCCAGGAAAAAAAGCCAAGCGTATCAAAGCTGACGTCATTGCGTACCTACGCTCAATGCAAAAAGAGCGATGCCGGACCTGCGAATTTTCACATGAAAACAGATAATCTTTGGATGACGACCTTGTAAATATTGAGCTTTTTTCTGGCGTGTTGCTCAGATATCCGTCCAAATTGAACAGCTGATGCGTAGGTAAGAAAACATTTATTACCCGCGTATTATTTTGTAAATAGAACGAAGCTTATTGTTCTTCTGGAAGAAGCTTCGAGATTGCAGAATGGCTTCCGTATTCATCAGTCAATTCCGCAACTTATCTGGTTCGACTTTGGGCGAAAAGAAGCGAAACTTGAATGCTCTTTTTAGTGCCAGTGCCGGCATCAGCCCGACTGTTTTGGCGCAGATAGCTGAAGAACTCGAACCAAAAACGGCATTGGAGAAGCTGTTTTTTACAGAATTTCTGCTTCATTTCCAAGTATTTCCTCAACTGTACCGGCAGTTTCTGGCTTGCGATGAACTGACCTTGGCAAAAGTTGCGAAAAAGCCTTGGTTTTTCCAGCGAGTTTTCGAACAAGCCGGACCTGAATTCGTCACAGAGCTGTTTCCGAAAATCGGCCGAAGGTTGAAGCTGAAGTTTTTGAACAAAATCGAGCTGAACGAAGCTCAAGCTGACGCAATCTACGACGTGATTTCTACCAAGTACGGCGAAGGTCTCGCTTTACAAGTCCTGACTAAATGCAGCCCGGCAAAAATCGAAGCGCTAATTCAGAAGCACTATTTGAAACTCTGGCCTGCACATTTGAAATTGCTCTACAAGAAAAACCCACAGTTGATCTACGTTTATTTGAACGAAATCGTGAAGAACGAAGGCGAAAAACAATTCAGCTACTACTTCTTTGACCGAACAGTTGTTAAAGTTATTGCCAAGAACGATATAAAAATGTTGCTGGACTTGAAAGAAAAATACAAACTCCACGGCCACTTGTTTGGGAAACGAACAGTGAAACGAATGGTGGATGCGGAAAGGGACAACATCGTGAGCAACCCTGAAAAGTACTTGAACCTTTCAATGAACAAAGGCAAGTTTTTCAGGAGACTGGGAAAAGATTCTCGCACGGTTTACGCGAAAGCTTTTCCCAAGAAACTATATGAAGTTGCTCGTGGCTCAGTTTACCTGAAGTACTACCCGAAAACCATGCGCAGCCAACTTTTCACTGAATCGTTCCAAGAAGCGTTTCAAAACCTCAAGCCCGAGTCGATTACCGAAGATTTGCTCAGAGCCATACCAGATGCTGACTTGCGAGCATCATTAGCCAGAGCTAAAGCAGAAAGCGCTCAAACCGAATCGGATGAACACTTCATTCAGTTCTACGACGCACGTGACTGCATAGAAACCATCAAGAATCGCTGGAATTTCGCGCGTTCGACCACGCAAAGACAAGAATACATCGAAATTCTGATCGAAACTTGCATTCTGCACGAAGATTACGAATCTCTGGCCGGAGTCCTCGAGTTTTTGCTGCTGCGCACCAAGAACGATTTCGTCTTCGTGAGGCAGACGATTCTGCGAACGCTCGCTTCGAAGCGTTGCGACTATTCGAAACTCGATGGGCGCCATTGGAAAAGCCTCTTGGATTTGATTTCGGCGAGCGATTTGAAACAGTACTACAAGTACGACGTCGACGGCGTCTTTTTCAAATACATTTGGTACGAGCAGCCGGAGAACATGTGCGAGCAGTGCAGTAAGTTTTTCGGAAAAGACTCCACTGCTGCGTTCAACTACACAAACCACGTGTTCGTGTACCGTGGCGCTGTGAATCAAGAACGGGACATGCTGACGTGTTTTGCCAAAAACCGTCCTGAAGAAGCAGCTTACAGCAAGAGCTTGATCTTGGCTTGTGTTTGCTACAACAGTCGGTGCAAAGCAATGAGAAGTGATCCGATTGATTTCTCGCAAGAGCCTTTCTTGAGTTTGGTCTCGACGTTGGAGGTAGATTTTGATGTTTCAGCAGTGTTCGACAGTCTGATGCGCAGTGAAGTTCCTGAAAGTTTGGCCAAAGTGTTTTGGGCTAACTTAGAGCACACTGCTTCCGTCAAGAACATCACTTGGTTTTTGAATCACAAACCTGACGAGTTAATGCAGAATTTCGAAACTTTACTTGAATCAGTCAAGAAGGCAATCAACCTGAACGTTTGGCGGCTTTGGAAAGATTTCAGCTACTTCTTGGAGTTGACGCAGAGAACTGTACAGTTTTGTAGCGCTAAGCTACACGATTCTGCTGAAGATAAAGCTTGGTTAGCTTTACCGCTTTCGATTCTGGCAGATGATTACTTGAATTTGATGCAACCGTTCAAACCTGTTTCGGACAAAAACGACAATCAAGACGAACTGAACTTTCAAAAGGCTTTGATCAAGCACCTGAAGAACACTTCTGCTTCAGTTCCAGCAATTTTGGAGTTCTGCCGCGGCGATTACTTGGCCGAAGCTCTGGTTCCGCTTTGCAGTGCTTTGTACAAGTTACCAGAAGACGAAGCGAAGCCTCATTTGGAAGCGTTGCAAAAAATGGGAGCCGTTTCAGTGAAGAAGCACGGTTTGTTCTTGTCTTGCGCGCTTCTGGATCAAGCTCCGGCGATCAGTGCGATCAAATCCAGCAAACTGCAGCCTCAATCGCTCACTTCGGCGCTGAAGTACTTCCAGAGGAACCCGACAGAAGCTGCTTTTGAAGTTGTGAAGATGAAACTGCCGAAAGTCAACAAAAACGACAAGTTTACCAACAAGTTGATCGTGGACGTGGTGGCGTCAAGTGATTACAGAGGAAGATATTTCGATTCAGCTTGGAGCGTTTTGAATGAAACTGGAAATATCCAGTGGAAAAAGGTGCTGTTGACCAAAGCGAAGGAGGGTACTTTGACTCGGTTGAGTGCAGAAACTTTGGCTAAGGTTATCGAAAGCGATTTTATGAAAGCACCGAAAATGGATGAGTTCACCACGAACGTTTTGTTTTACTCTTCTAACCACGAACCGGTTTACCAAGCTCTGGAGCGTTTCAAAAGAACCGAATGGGAAAGCGATTTTCAAAGCCGCAAGAAGCTGTCGCAGTTCATCGAAACGTTCTCCTACGCTTACATGACTCGGAGCCAAAGCAATTCGGAGCTAATCGAAAGCTTCGCTGGACGTTTACAAGCTATCTTCGAACCGTTCGAAGCTTACGAAGAGCTAGCGATAGCGAATTTGATGAAGTACAAAGGAAAATCTCTGGACAGTTTGGCAGCGTTCATCGTCGAATTGAACAGCGATTTGATTGCGCAGTACGGGCAGGCGTCGTTGAACATTTTCGCTGACTGCTTGAAGAAGTTCTTGGTGGACAAGTGGGGAAGGCCGATTTACCCCGAAAGTGAAAAGGAAAAGCTGGAGTTGTTGCGAAAAATTTTGGAAGCTCGAAAATCGCTGGACGATGCTTTGCTCGTGGTGAAGCTGTTGCCGGAGGCCGAATCTGAAGACCTGAGCGCTGCTGCAGTGTACGGCGACTTGATGGCGGCGTTGGAAAGCATCCAGGCGGATTCGCTGAAGCTCCATTTGAATTTGTACTTCAAATCCAGCGAATACAAAGGAGCCGAAACGAAGAGGCAGGGTCCAGAACCTGGCGCGCTTTAAATGATATAGTTATTTACGATTCAAATTCATCTTTCCCACAAGATTTTTGTAACGAAACAGTGTGCTATTAAAATAATATAAATAATATAGAAATTCCATACAAATCTTCAGAAATCCTCAGAAATCCCATAGAAATCTTGAGGAGTCCGTAAAAATCCCGTAGAGATTTTTGGAAATCGCTTGAATTCTCGTGAAAATCATTAAAAGTTTCAAAAAATTCTTGTGCGATTATTGTAATCTTCAAAATATTTTCCTTGGAATTATCATAGAGATCCCTAAAAATCACAAACCCCATACAAATCTCTGGAAATACCTGAAAACTCCTGCAAATTGTTGGAGATCTCGGAGAAATCTCTGGGAATCTCAAAACAATTTCGTAGAAATATCAACAAATTCCTAAAAATCCTACAGAAATCTTTAGAACTCTCCATAAATTCTCAAAAATACTTATCAATTCTCAAAAACTTCGAGAAATCCTTGGAAATCCGCAAAAATCTCGTCGAAATAATCCTGGAAAAATTTCCAGAAATCACTAGGGATCGATCTTGTAGAAAACTTTCGGAAGCCTTCTGAATTTTCAGAAATCTCCGCGCATGCTTCTCTCTAGGTACAGACATTTTACTTCGAGCGGTTTCCGTTAGATGACGCCCCTGATCAAAACTGATTAACCGAAGTACCTCAAAGGTGCCCGCGGAGCTTTGGCTTGGTTTCAACTATTTTATCAGATGGCTAAGCTTTTTTTTGCGAACAACAAGAGGAGCTTGTGGTGTGGTAGTTAGCGCGTTCGACTGCCACTCCAGAGGTCGCGGGTTCGATCTCCGCCGGGACGGATTTTCGGCCTCAAAAACAAGCTTCTTGGTTTAGTTGAAATGCTTGCTAAATGCAAGACGCGCCGTGTGTCGCATAGCACGTAAAATACGAACGATGGTGCCGACCCCATGCAATGTTGGTGGTCGTTAAAAATCCCTATCCTGTGTTGGAACACACAGGGATTCGGCAAAATTTCCGGTATAGTGGAGGAAAGCATTCACCGGCGTCGGTGTTAGGCCTCGTAGCGGAAATAGGCCGACGGTTAATAAATGAATAAAAAAAAACAAGAAAAATCGATAGAAAAATAAATAAGATAATTTTGGCGCCCCTTGCATTTAGGCGCCTTCGTGCGAGGCACGAAATTGCCACCCGCTAGGCGCGGCCCTAGTTGGAGAAATTGAGGCCTCTAGCAAGGCGGGCAGAGCCGGTCCTGTCGAAGCACACCTGTCAACGACAAGTTGTCGCGTTGACAGCTGTCAACTTTTGAGGTTAGGTTAGCCACCAAAAGGGAAAATTGCCCGAAAATGTTGAACAAATTGCTGCGAATTTCACAAAGCATCACCAAAATGACGCTTCCGAAAGCGCCCGGCGGGCTGCTGCTGCAGAAGTTCATGAAAAACGAACTCGTCCCCGTACGAACAAGCACCTACAGCAATTTCGGACACAAACCGGAAAAAGGTGCCCCTTTCACCAAAATATGGTACGGCTTCCTGCTGGTCACGTTCATCGTGTGCGCCTTGGATTACAGATGGTAATTGTCTCCTTTATTGTTGGAAATCATTGTAATCATCACTAGAATCTTTCCAGGCTGAGAAGAATCTTCAAGAAACCAGTCAAGGAACTTGGACCAGATGGAACGCTTGTTGTTATTGAGAAGTGAAATTGTACTTAGACATAGAATCGCTGTACATATTAGCATAATAAATCGGTTTTAAATAATAATAATGGATGTTTTTGACGCGTTTCGTAGAATTACAGGTTCCTGTTTGGCATTGGGCACAGCGCCGCAAGGTGGCGCGAAGCAAATCGGCGCGTCGCAGGTTTTTCCAGTAAAAAAGAGGAAGGGTCAAATGACGTCATTTGAAAACTGGCGTGAAAGGAATGACTCATCCTCTTATTACGATTCGATCGCTGGCATTCCGAGAACAACACCCAGAAATCTCCAACATCAAAACCGCGGCCAGCAAGAAACTGTCGTCAGTTTGGATCTAGTGAGTCACCAAAACAAAAGTGCATCGGGAGCTGCTGTCAGCAAGTAGGTAGGTTAAAAATAGTTCTGCAACAACTTTGAGCTTTCATTGTCGCAAATTCGGACAAGGCCACACGCGCTGCTTATCAAAACGCGTCAATCCAACACGTTTTCTTTGTTTCGCCTGGCTTTCCGGGCATTTTCCGGAATGTTCTGGAAAATTTTGATTCCGTTCGACACTGACAGGCCTGACAGGTGTCAATGTCACACACACGGACCCTAACCCAAATTTTGATTTTTGCAGAATTTTATGGAAATTGATTCGACAACGTACTACGTACTGTTGCTGCTCGTGATCCTGCCAGTGAATCTGTTCTTCAACCTCTGGTCTTGGCTCGGCTGGGAACTGTACAAGAACAACTGAACATGAGCGGTTTTGACAAGATGCACAACATGAAGAAGAACCTAACACTGGACTTCAACTCGGCGAAGATGAACATGAACCTGCCCCTGTCGGTGCTGTCGTCGCCGGAACTGGGCATGCTGAAGGTCGACACGCCCGACATGCTCAAAGTCGACACCCCGACCATCGAAAGCATTATCCTCAACAACGGCCTGCCGAACACGCCCTCGCCCTCGATGCTCTTCTCCAGGAACGTGACGCAAGAACAGGAAGTGTTCGCCGGCGGTTTCGTCGAGGCGCTCAACAACCTGCACAATGGCAACTCGCAGCAGGGCTCCGACAGCAACGCCAGCACCGTCTTCAACGACCAAAACGGCTTCCTGCCGGTCATCAAGGAGGAACCGCAGACGGTGCCCAATGTCAGCACGACGCCGCCCATGTCGCCGGTCGACATGGAGTACCAAGAGCGGATGAAGCTGGAGAGGAAACGGCAGCGGAACCGGCTGGCCGCTTCCAAGTGCCGGTCGAGGAAGCTCGAGAGGATCTCCAAGCTCGAGGACAAGGTCAAGCTGCTGAAGAACGAGAACGCCGATCTGGGTTCCATGGTCAATCAGCTCAAGGAAGTCGTGGGGCTGTTGAAAGTTGAAGTGATGGATCACGTCCATGCCGGCTGTCCGATCATGAACCAGTTCTAAGTGCTGTGTGCCCAGTATTGAACGGCATTGTAGTTACATGCTGCTGTTTTATTTAAATATAGAGATATTTTTATACTTCCTAGTGAGAACGAATTCTAATATGTATAGTGTAGATTTTACGATTTATATTTATTGTACCGTACCACAGGTGCAAATAAGTGCTATAAGATTATATTTTTTGATCATTTGCTGTGTTTATTCAGTAATGTGAGCAATAATAACATTTTGTATTATAATAATAATAAGATTATCAAAAGAGGATTTGCCATAATTAGAAATAAATTTGTATTTATTAAAAAAATAATAGGTTAATGTTTTATTCCTAATGGTATTTTCTGGTCAACTTTCCAAAGGGAAGCTCGAAGCTGGCACAGCAATGGTTGTGGTAACAATGGTTTCTGCAGCAATTGAACCTTAGGGCAGAGTTAGCCTAGAGTGGAAATGCTGGGTGGCTTATATCTTATATCTAATATCTATTTGCGTATCATTACAGAATGGTGCCGTGACCAGGATTTTTCAAGATAGGGGATGTAAAGTACTCAACAAAATTAAAGTCACCTTACAAAATTTGCCCCAACTTTGAACCTAGACAACTTTGGAATGCTACAAGCGATTCAATCAATTTTTAGGCTGTTCGCTAGCCCAGTCTCTCAGCTATTGCCTTGTAACTTTCAAATACATGAAATATTCTGCATAATATTTCTACAGGGTGTTACTAGGCTACTAGGTTACTAGACTGGTGCAAAATTACTGAAAATTTTGCATACTCCGTCTTGAGCGAAAAAGTTTTTTCTTGGATTTCAACATATCGACAAAAAGGTGGAACTCATAATATTATCTCGGGACGGCTCTTCAAGTTCTGGATTATCTCTTCAATTTACAGATTGATCTCAAAAAGTCAACTTTTTGGTGCTACAGTTGTATTTTTTTCAAGTAGCTAACCGATTTTCGTGATTTCAGGCTCATTTTGAAGCTAGAGTTTGAGGCAGGATCATAGGATCAAAATCAATTACTCAAGACAAACAATCAAAATACAGGGTTGCATAAAAAGTGACCAAAACCGGAACTGCTCTTGGAATATGAATTGGGAAAAGAATCGGATGAAAATCAACTTACCTTCGAAAGAATCATCCATTCTGAACACTTCAAGGTATCCTCTTCTTGCATGAGACCTGAATTGTAAGTGAAAGGAACCAAATTACAACCGCATGTTTTGAAGGAGAATCGGGGGGCTTGCTCACATGAAGCTGCTCGTGACCAACGCTACAAAAATCGGAATAATCACCCACTTGTCGATCACTGTTTGTTAGTGATTACTAGGCTTTTGTTACTTTGGTTCCTGAACATTTTCAGGTGCACAAGGGAAGGGCGATATTTCTCGTTAAAAAGCAAACAGTTCAAATGTGGCCTGTTAACCAGCAATTCTAGTCCCATAGAAGAAAAAAGCACCTTGAAGTGTTCAGAATGAATGGTACTTCAGAAGGTGAGTTGATTTTCATTCGATTCCCCTCTCAACCTAGATTCCGAGAAAAGTTCAGGTTTGGGTCACTTTTCATGCATTCCTGTATCTTGAATGTCTGTCTTGAGTTGATTTTGATCCCTTATTGATATTCCTACCTGAAGATTCAGTTTCAAAATGAGCCGAAATTTTGAAAATCGAGTAACGAGGAAAAGAGTTGATGATGCATTACAAAAAAGTCAACTTTTTGAGGTCGCCATGTAAATAAAAGAGTTTAAGAGGAGCATGTCAAACTTTCAGAAATTTTGCACCAGTCTAATGAACACCCTGTAGAAATATTATATTAAATACTTCATGTATTTGAAAAATACAGACTAATAGCTCAAGGATTGGGCTAGCGAACGGTCTGAAAATTGATTGAATCGCTTGTGGCATTTCAAAATTGTCTATTTTCAAAGTTAGGTCAAATTTTGCAGGGTGACAATTATTTTGTTGAGTACTTTATATGATGTCAAGCAGTGGTCTAAAAGCGCATAAGTGACGTCACGTTGTCTAACAGCAGTTGGTGTCGCCATCTCTGGGAATAACATTGCTAAAATCGAGAGTGGTTGTCGAGGGGAGCAGTTGAGGGGATTTTCATTGGAATAGTCCAGGTTATTCAGGAGACAATAACAACAACAAGACACAAACACTGACGAGTATAATTAATCAGTGCAAATCTCAAAACAACTTATGTTTCGTCCTACGACTACGAATTAATTAATCCTTTTGGCGCATATGACATACGTATAATTTCATGTTACTTTATCGCTGGACGTTTCGTGTTTTTTTCTCAAAGGAAACTGAGCAGTGGCATCATTTTAGGCGATATAGTACGCTGTGGAGGAGATCCAGATTTCGCTGCATCTGTAGAAGTTTGTTCCACAGACAAAGCAGTGTTGGAGCCAACAGATTCCCTTGAAAAAGAATTCGGTACAGAAAAATGTTTCTGTTTGAAAAATTATGATTTTGAAGAGATGTAGGATAAATGTGAGATAAATTAGAATAAATGTAGGATAAATGTGAGATAATTTAGAATAAATATGAATAGAATAATAATGTAAAGACAAACTTCTGTTGCCCCAAATAGGACACGTGCTCGTCCATGTTTTTCTTGAAGTTATGGACCGAATATCTGTTGTACATGCCCCAGATGGAATTCATGTACTTGCCAGAGTACTTGGCCAGGGACAGGTTGGCATTGCAGTCGTCCCGTTCGTACTTTTTTTTCAGCTCTTCGTTTTTTCGAATTTTGCACACGGCAAAAGCTGCTTGTGGAACTGACATGTTTTTACCTAAAAAAAAAAGCATTTATTCATATCGATAGGTACAATATAAACCCTCAATGTGTCATAAAATTGCTTCATTCCAAATCCAGAGGGACAATAACAATTTCTCACACTAAATCGTAGGCAATCCCGGGCGGAAAATTGGCGCCGCCGTTCGAATTATCCAACATCTAGGGCTAGTACCGCAAAATTTGAATAGTGAACAACGGATGACGGGCTACAAATATACAAAACTAGTCCAAAAGGCTGCCAGAAATGCGTATCTCGGTTGTGGCACCTTTGACTTCAAAACAAACAGTGAATTTGCGTTCCTCGTGGTCGATTTACTTGGAAAGAACATGCGACTCGATATACTTTCTTGCGATATCAATCAACACTTGCTGTCAGAAACTCGTATTCCGGTTGAGAAGCTTCCGATTTCAAAACTGGCGCCTCCAACTGCAAAACCGACGATGAATTCGCGTTCCTCGCAGTCGACTAAAAACAATATAGCCTGTTTATCCAATATTTTCACCCGGTCAAGGAAAAAAGTGTAAAAATGACTGACTTTGACAGGCAGATACCAGACTTGTTATAAAATTTCAATCTAAAGTCGATAATCTACAAGAAAGCTCGGAGAATTCTTGAGAAAATCCCCGACAAAAGCACAACAATTCACGAATTCAAGCGATTTCAAAATAAAGTGAGGTTAAGAGCACCCGTAGTGACTTCGTCCAAACCCTATCGAGTGACACCTCCGAGAAAAGCATTTTACACGTACAATGGGGAACTACAGGCAAAACGGATTGTAGAGGGCGACGTGTTCCATGCACCCATATTGACACTCTTGACAGTTATCGTACATAACCTCCCTCAAAGAAATGTACTGAAAGGGGAAAAGTGCTAATGCTCAAAGAAGAGTCGAGGCGGAAAAAAGCCCCACTGAGAGGAGAAAAAGAGCTGGTGCAAAGGTGCAGCCTGGTACTTAACACGGCACTACCTTTTTTTCACCGCTATTTTTTCTTTGTCGACTTTTCGACTTTCCTCTGCTTTTTAATTCACGAAGTGACGCAAACCGCTGGTTATATGCTGAGTGATGACAAATAAAAATGAAATAACACTTCCATAGTTGAGGTTATGTACGCTTAAAATGACACTAATGACAGCTGGGGTGCATGGAACACGAGCGCCATTACTTCAGGCGTTTGCCACTATAGTTCCCCATTCATAATTTACATTTTTTGTAATTTCCAGACTTGGATTTACCAAACCAATTCAACACTTTCTCGATTTAGTTGAATTTTTGTGGTCAAAAGTCGCTAAAAGTGGCCAATAGTGTTTGCCGGAGGCCTCCTATGAAAAATTGCCGGCAAAATTTGAAAACTGCGCTAGTTTCTGTTGAGAATGCTCTGCAATCGTGGCAAGCTATGGAAAAAGTTAGACTAACACTGTCCATATCTCGGCTATTTTCAACGATATCCATGTCAAGTTTGGGTTCTAACTTGACAGAATTTTACTCTGAATTCAAGTTGATTTAGAAATATCCAGTTTGAGTATTTTCGAAGTTTATATGACATATTTTTCCAGTGTTGTACTTCAAAAAATGAAGTTTTTTGTGTCGAGTATTTTTTTTGTATTCCATTTTTATGTGTTATAGCCTTAGCCCATTTAGCGTTACTTTGGCATATTTTAAGCCCCGTTATCAATTTGTTCATGCTCAACCAAAATATCACTTGACCCCCGTATCTCCAAAAATTAAATCTTGATATTTATGAACATTTTTCTTCTTTGACTGCAACATGCTGCAACATGCTGCAACATTCCCTAGATGCAACATTTCACTAGATGTACGATTTCTGTAGATCATAGCACATTCCTACGAAAATCTGGATTTGCAACTGAGCAATTTTGTGGCATCTCGTATTAATGGCGCCAATGAGATATCCACAAACGGCAAGGTTAGCGCACGAGGCGTAGCCGAGTGCAGTGGCTGACGATAATCGACAGTTTTCGCTCTGATCTACAATTACGCCCGTGCTGTATACCTTTGCACCTCTGTAGGTAACACATGATTCAGCCATCAGCTTGATTGTAAGAAAGTCGTTTATTTGTACTGGTAGCGGACTCACCTTTCAGTCCTTTCAGTTTATAAATGAACACAGTTTTTCGAGATCTCAGTACCGCCAACATACAGGTAACGTCCCTTATTAACGACAGCATAAAGTGTTCAGGAGACAGTATACTAGAGAATCGTCCAGAAAGCACAGGCAGGCACTCAAAGTATTGAGTTGAGCACACGCACACACAGAGAAAGAGATTACGTTCTACCAGGAATTCCTAAATCGAACTGTTTTAATCAACAAGAGTTAATAGAGTTTAATCGTCGAAAGACGCACCAGAGATAAATGGGTAATGTTTATTCGGGTCGTTGAGAGGGGAGCTCGGGGGAGGAACACGTGATGGGGCGATTAAAGGTTGCAGGGGCTATCGCGGCAGAGTATTTTTATTGTAAAATTTAGAGATAACGGAGCCGAGTTGCGATAATTTATGAAACCGATTTTGGTACCTAGCGGTGGACGAGCAGATTTAATAATTAGTTCTTGCAAGGTTATGTGGGTGAAAAGAACCTTCAAGTGGCTTGCTACGGCTACCTACAAGGCTCCAGGCTTGCTAGTTGCGACTACCACCTGTCTTTTATAAAACCAATTTTAATTGGACGATGTCACTTGATTAAAAGTTTCATATCCGCGTCGCAGTCAAAACAAAGGTGCTATCGCTCAATTACCGCAATCATTTTTGATGATGCTCTTTCGTAAAAGTCATCAAATTTTGATTTTTGACCAACGACTGATTCCTGAATTCCTGCCAATGACATCAATCTTTTTTTCTCCAGAAGCTGCCCAAGGTTACCAGATATAAAGCTACATTACCGGACAAAAAGAACAGGGAATCAAGCAAAAAACCACCAACTTGTTTACATTATCATTTTAATGTCATATACTTAAATACTTCCACAACTCCAACTTATTTACATGTGGAACAAAAAAACTCAGGAACTGTCTCCTTAGTTCAGGACAAAATAAATTACTTAGCATGTAAAAATCTATACATCCTATTTGTGTTTGATGTAAAATACTTGTGTGTATGTGTTATTTTCATCATCTCCTCATTTTTCCAATTTCATACTCCTTTCGTATAAATTTCAATTTGAATAATTGGTTCTTGATAATGAATTTAGTAAGACCTAATGGCGGGAGGAACGGTGGCACACTCGTTCTTGTCGAGCGTATCGTCGATCACGGGCCGGTAAGTGATGGCGACTTTGCCGGTGTTTTCGTCGATGGTGGTCAGAGTGTGCTTGCGCCAGTGCTCTTCGATCGGCTTCTTCTTTTGACCCTCCAGCGGCTTGCTGTAGTCGTATTCGTCCATGCGGTCCTTGAAGTCCTCCCTGGCGTGAGCCCCGCGGGATTCCTTGCGATTTTCGGCTGCGACTATCGCCTGCAGGGCGTTGAGCATCAGGTTTTGCAGCTCCAAAGTTTCGACCAAGTCGCTGTTCCAAATCAGACTGTTGTCCGAGACCTGAATTTCAAGTTTTTTTTTTCAAAATTTTCGAACCATGCACAAAAGAACCCAAAAGCGACATGTAAAAGCCAACGAAACACCACAATTATTACAAAATTTCACACGCAATGTTTAAACAATAAACAAGGCCGCAGATAATTTTGTTTAAACTACAAGAGTCCATGGATTAACAAAAATCAATCGAGGAAGTATAGCATACAAGTCTATATTTGTATTTATTTATTTATTTTTATTTTAATATGTTGCTAGGGGGTGTTAACTCGACTTTGAACAAAAGACAACATTTACGTGGGAAAAAAGAAAGACAATTTTTGTTACATAATCTGACTAAATTTGGTCGCATAAATATGGAGATACTTGGTGTTTATCCCCTCATTCCAGGCGCTATTATCAACTCACACTCGTTTCATAATATGTTTATTGTTGATACATTGTGTTGATTCGCTGGGTGGCAAAGAGGATATTAATCCCTGACAACACGTAATATCAACATCGAGTTGGACAATACTAGAATTTCGAGGCAACAACGGTGGAACCAGTGGTGGAACCACGAGCACCCGACTGTTGTCGATCTCGACAATTTCCCCTTTTCTAAAGGGTGAAGGGTGTAGAGGGAAAAGGGGAAATTAGGGTGAAGGGTGTAGAGAGGAAAGGGGAAATTGTCGAGATCGACAACTGTCGAGTGCTCGTGTTTCCACTACAGAAGTAGTTACAGGCAAAGGAAGTGGAACCAGAAGTAGTTACGGGCAATAAACTCTACTGTCTACAACCTCACTTTTCAAATTTTTCGTCGAAACTTTTGACCGACTCGAACCCAGAGAGAACATTCTTAATATTTGTACTTATTGGCTCTTTTGGAAAATTAAATTGTGTACCATATTATGATAGGAATGAGAACATTACTGTGCTTATAAGTGTTGATAAAACAGAGGAGTCCCTAGATTACATTTTTGGAACTCAAAAAAACTTCCTAGTTTTTGACAGGCAATAGAGAATTTTGCGCGAAATTTATTCGGCGAGAACGAAAGGAACACCTTGAAATTTGAAACAAAAGAAAGAAGTCCTTAGATTCGTTGTCAAGAAACAAAGAAGTCCCCAGTTCTTGACAGGCAGTAGATAATTTTTCGCTAGATTTATTTGGCGAGAACGAAGATAACACTCGAAATTTGAGTTAATAAAAAGAAGTCCCTAGATTCGTTGTCAGGAAGCGAAGAAGTCCCTGGCTTTTGGCAGGCAATAGAGATTTTTACACTAAATTTATCTGGTGAGAACGAAGGAAACACCTTGGAATTTGAGACAAAAGGAAGAATTCTCTAGATTTGTTGTTAGGGAGCAAAGTCCCTAGTTTCTGGCATACAGTAGAGATTTTTTTCCCACATTTATATGGCGAGAACAAAGAAAATACGTTACATTTTTCAACAAAAGAAGGAAGCCCCTAGATTTGTTGTCAGGAAGCAAAGAAGTCTCTAGTTTTTGGCTGACACTGGAGATTTTTTCCCTACATTTATATGGCGAGAACAAAGAAGATACCTTACATTTTTAAACAAAAAAAAGGAAGTCCCTAGATCTGTTGTCAGGAAGCAAATAAGTCCCTAGTTTTTGGCAGACACTAGAGAATTTTTCGCTAGATTTATATGGCGAATGCAAAGGAAATACCTTACATCTGAGTCAAAATAAAAAAAGTTCTTGTATTCATTGTTGGAAAGCAAACAAAATTCCTAGTTTTTCAATGACAACAATGAATTTTTATCTGAATTGATTTGGCGATAATCGAGGAAATTCAGGGAGTACACACTGCGACTACACATCGAAAAACACAAAGGAAGTCGAACCAGACCCTGGCCCACCAAAAGAAAGAGTAATAAAAGCAAGCTCGTATTGCACAGCTCCACGACTCACGCACATTATCGACGCTATTTCTGTTGATGGGCCACGCAAAACACATGCAAAAAACGTACCTTCAAATCTCTCAAGCTCGGGTACATCTTCTCCATGAGTCGGCAACCTTCCTGCAGAGTTTCTGCCGTGCGGAACACCGCCGCGTGGGTCTGCATGGTCTTTTGCATGTCCAACCTCAGCTTGGCCGTGGGAATCGCACCGTTGGCGTACCGGCACGCGTCCAAATTCGCTACCGAAGCTTCTCCGGCATTCTATAATAATACAGTTTCATTGATAGAACATTATAATCAATAATTTTATCGGCAATATTAATTAAAATTTAAAAAAATCTTGTTACTTATCAATAAAAAAATATTGCTTTAAGCAAGCAACTTACAGCAGATAGTTCTCCAATCTTTTCTCCAGGCTTGTTTTCTTCGGCTATTGTGTTGGCGCAGGCGCGTCCGAAAACGACGAGATCGAGCAGGGAGTTGGCTCCAAGACGGTTGGCGCCATGGACTGAAGAAGAAGCGGCTTCGCCGCATGCGTAGAGTCCCTTTACGATTTTGTCTTGTCCGGTGGCATCCGACGTTATGACCTGAAATTGAAAAAAAAATCGTGTGAATTTTGCTTGCCTTCCAAAATCAAAACAGCTAAAAAACCTTGTATTTATTTTGTTTGCCTCGAGCTAGTAAAAACATTGGAAAACGCAGTTGAAATTTCGAACGGCGATTTTGCCTTACTTTAGCACCCAAACGTGCATGTTCAACTTAAAACTGAATGGAAATCAAATAGAATCGGTCCGAAAAGTGGGCTCTGAGTAAGGGCCAAAAGCTAGGATTTTTTCAATTTACTGAACGAATTTCAGCTAAGTGGTGTTGAATCAGAGTTGATTGTCATTTCAGTTGATTTCTGTTACGTTGGTGCTCTACTTCTTCTAATTTTGGTTGCTTCTTATTTATGTGAAGTTGGTACAACTGCTTTTTCCCCGAAATTATAGACAAGATACAAGAATGTGACCAGTACTAGTTCGGCATGAAACTGAATCGAAATCAGGCCAGAAAAGCTGTTTGATAGCGAATTTGGATAGAATCGGCCCGGAAAGTGAGCTCTGGGTAAGGGCCGAAAGCTAAGTTTCATGCGGTTAGGCTACGTCAGGTACAGTTCAACTTGATCTTAGTTTTATCCTGGTTTCAAAACCCGATTGATAACCGTACCTGTCCTTTGTAGTTGGTCGGCACGCCGCCCATGTTGTAATGTACAGTCGGCAACACTGGAATGGGTTCCCGTGTCACGTCGACGCCGGCGAAAATCATGGCCGTCTCCGAAATACCAGGCAATCTCTGGTGCAGCTGTTCGGCGGGCAGATGATGCAGCTGCAGGTAGACGTGATCTTTTTCCGGTCCGCATCCCCGTCCTGTCCAGAATAATCATTTTATTGCACGGCCACGAAGACAACTAAGTACTGTGGCTGTTGCCGGCTCAAATTAACAGATAGCAGGGTGGTTGGTGTCGTTAGCTCGGCGTTAGCCGACAATCAGAAGATGCGGATTCGATTCCCACTCAACAACTTGACACTTTTCTCTCTGCTATCCGCTTCGGGTGGTAGCTCTACAAGGGGAAATGAAGCGACTTACCTTCGCGAATTTCAATGGTCATGCTCCTGGAGACGACGTCTCTGGAGGCCAGATCCTTGGCCACGGGGGCGTAGCGTTCCATGAAGCGTTCGCCTTGAGAATTGATCAGGTAGCCGCCTTCGCCGCGGCAACCTTCGGTTATCAGACATCCGGCGCCGTAGATCCCGGTCGGGTGGAACTGGATGAACTCCAGATCTTGGGAGGGCAGGCCGGCCCTGGCCACCATGGCGGTGCCGTCGCCGGTGCAGGTGTGGGCGGACGTGCACGAGAAGAACGCCCTGCCGTATCCTCCGGTGGCCAGCACCTGAAACGCAAGAATCCACGTAATTTTCTACGTCAATTTCTACGTCGATTTCCGGTTTTGGCAAAGGCAATCAAATGCTACAAATGTCAACAAACGGGACACGGCGCCGCTGAATATCGATCGACGAACTCTTTGGCAACATTTAGGAAGTGTCTCGGTAGCCGGCCCCGGCTTCATGTATTGTAGCCGTAGCCGGCTATTTTGTAAGGTAGCCGGCAGCAAGCGACAGAAATCTGCATCAGATCATAAGACGGCTCCCGAGTTCCGGCTGAACTGAATTCCGCTGAAGTTCTGCGAAACATTTTCAAATTTTTGTTAAATTATGCTGAATTGTTGCCAAAAAGAATATTTTGCTCAAATTTGTTTCATTTGGGTTGGAAATGGCTAAGTTGTCGCCGAAAATTGATGAAACATCAAAAATATCAGTTGAAATTGTTTGCTGGAAAGTAGAAATTGCAAAATTTTGGTAGAACTTCCCGAATTGTGATAGAAAATGGCTAAATTGTGACTGGAAATTGCTGAGTTCGGTCTCTGTCGGCACTCACCATTGTTAAACGTTTGGATGGTTTATTGAAGGGCAATATAATGGTAACAAGGGCAGCACTGCTTTATTCATCTCCAGTTCTACTACTACCTACTACGGTACAGCAGGCCAGAGACAAATAGTCATCTTTGTCATATTTCAAGTGGGCTCTATTTTTGCTGTCGAGTGTACATCCTGCGTCTATTTTGTATTTCAAAGGGTGAAATCAAGTGGAACAGCCAAAAAGATTGGTCAAATTGAAATTGCTGTATCACCTGGAAGAAATCACTTCCATGAATTTTTGTTTTTGACGATGCTGATTTCTTGCGGCTCAATATCAAACTGGAGGCGCAATTCCCAAAATTTATACGAATCGGAGAGGCTGGAACGACTAAATTGACGAGCCAACTTCGAATACAACATTTTGCGTAGCTGTTATACAGGGTGTTTCAGTTCTGACCGATCAAACTCTTCCTCTAACTAAAGTACTCACGGTGTTCTTGGCTCTGATCCTGTGGATGGAACCGTCCTCCAGACAGAGCGCGATGACGCCGCGACATTCGCCGTCTTCCATCAGCAGGTCCAGCGCGAAATACTCGATGAAATAGTTGCAGTCGTAGCGCAGGCTCTGACCGTACAGGGTGTGCAGCAGGCTGTGCCCCGTGCGATCGGCCACGCAGCAGCACCTGTGGGCCTGGCCGCCCTTGCCGAACTTGAGCGACTGTCCGCCGAACGCCCTCTGGTAGATCTTGCCCTCCTGCGTGCGGCTGAACGGCATGCCGTAGTTTTCCAGTTCGATGACGGCCTTGGGAGCCTCACGCGTCATGTAATGGATGGCGTCCTGGTCGCCCAGCCAATCGGAACCCTTGACGGTGTCGTACATGTGCCACTGCCAGTTGTCGTCCTCCATGTTGCCTGCAAATTCGATACTACCATAAATACACGGCAATTATTACTTGCGCTTGGATAAATCGCTTTGAATAACTTCGCCTTTCGCTAGTTGTCACTTGGGATTTGAAACTGTTCTGTCGGTCTGCCCATCGGGGCTTATATACTCCGACTGTAATTATGGAACTTTCCACCGGTTCTCTAGCAAACACACTGACTGTCACTACTATATTCGCGGTGATTATCGTACAGTTCAACACTTTCGGCTGTATAACGCCCTGTCAGTGAACCAATGGCTTCGATACGTCAGAATTTGAGCTGCAAGCCAGGCTTTACTACGAACAATATCTGCGCTATTCCATTTGGACATTTTGAATCACTAAACCTTAGTCTACACGACAAAATTTATAATTAGGAGGGGGGGGGGGCGTGTAACGTTTTAGGTACATGCGAGGGTACATGTCAGTTTGAAAAAGATCGAAAGTGACGTGTAAGTGGAGCTTTAGATCAAATTAGTTGAGGTGGGTTTAGTCAGTTTTATTTAGCCGTAGTTTTAGTTGTAAGCGCAACTTCGCTTATTGGTTCTTGTGCGTATAAGAGCCAATGAGCGATACTACGCTTACGGCTAAAGCTAAAACTAAATAAGGTTGACTAAACCCACCTTCAGTCGCGTTTCAAACCAAACATTTCGAATTACAATGAAGTTCAGTTTACACGACGAATTATCGTGACTGTGAGCGCCCTGTCTGTAAACCAGCTGCATTGATAGGTTTAAATTCAAGTACAAACAACTTCGGCTTTCTCAAAACATCTTCAGCCACTAACGCTAAGTTCACACGACAAAATAAATGATTAACAAAGGCCTTGTAACGTTATTGGCGAATGTCAGTTTGTTCGAAAAAAGTTCGGAATTGGTGTGTGAGCGGAGCTTTACATCAAATTTCTTGGTTGTGTTCCAAACCGAACATTTCGAATTATAATGAAACTCAGTTCACACCTCGGTTTACACGATAAATTACCGTCATTTTTAACGTCCTAGTCTGGGAGCCGGCTGCTTTATAGGTTCAAATTTGAGCTGCAAGCCAGGCTTTAGTACAAAAACTACAAACAACTTCTGCTTTTTCGAAGCATTTTCAGCCAGTAAAGCTTAGTTCACACGACAAAATAAATTAATAGTGAAGGCCTTGTAACGTTTTAGACGAATGTCCTCGCGAATGTCAGTTTGAATAAGATCGAAATTGATGTGTGAACTGAGTTTTAAATCAAATTTCTAACGAACATTTCGAATTATAACGAAGCTCAGTTTACACGATAAATTACCGTCATTTCAAACGTCTTAGTCTGGAAATGGGCTGCTTTATAGGTTCAAATTTGAGCTGCAAGCCAGGCTTCAGTACGAACAACTTCTGCCTTTTCAAAGCATTTTGAGCCACTAAAGCTCAGTTCACACGACTAAATACATTATTAACAAAGGCTTGGTAACGTTTTTGGCGAATGTCAGTTTGTTAAAGATCGAAAGTGACGTGTGAGTGGAGCTTTAGATCAAATTTCTTGGTAGTGTTCCAAACCGAACGTTTCGAATTATAATGAAGCTCAGTTTACACGATTGACTACCGGCATTTCAAACGTCCTAGTCTAGGAGCCGGTTGCTTTCTAGGTTCAAATTTGAGCTCAAGCCAGGCTTTAGTATAAACAACTTTTACTTTTTTGAAGTGGTCGATCCACTAAAGCTCAATTTACATGACAAAATCTATAATGAAGATCATGTAACGTTTTTGACGAATGCCAGTTCGAATAAGATCGTAATAGACCATATTAATTATTCTCACTTTCCCCTTCCACTAGTCATTTGTAAGTTAGGTATGTGCCTGTGACCATGCGCACTGCAGTAGAAGATCTCGCGCGCCACAGCATGCATAGAAAACGGAACTTTACTGTTGCTGTCAGAATTTACGATTTCAAGGTGTTTTCTTGATTCTTGGGACGTTTTAACATTTTTAACCATACTATTACGTGACGGCTGACGCTCGGTTCGCTTTCAAGCGCTGTCAAAATTCTCGTTAGCGGAAGTTGTGCAATAAAATATGGCGGGTAATTTGAAATTGTTTTGGATTCAAAAACCCCATTCTAAATTGCTTCGCATAAACTTCACAGCAAGATTTTCCATTTCATTATGGTGAAAAGTAGATCAGGTGTTTCTTTTTACACACTTGCTATGTTATACATTCGTTGAAATTGTCAATTTGCACCTTGAATTGATCATTTTACAAAGTCATTCAACATGCATATTCTTATGGGAGTTTCAACCCAGCACATGTGGTTGTCTCTCTCCCCGATCTGCGACTGCGCTCTGAATAAATAATATGGTCAATTGATGTGTGAGAGTAGCTTTCGATCAAATTACTCATCACGTTTCAAACCAAACATTTCGAGTTACAATAAAGCTCAGTTTACACGACAAATTATCGTGACTTTGAGCGCCCTGTCTGTAAACCAGCTGCTTTGATAGGTTTGAATTGAGCTGGAAGCCAGGCTTTAGTTCAGACAACTTGTGCCTTTTCAAACATTTTGAGCCACCGAAGCTCAGTTTACATCAAAATACAGGGTGTTAATTTCAAAAGTATCCACCTTGAATAACTTTGACATGAAATGAATTTTTGTTGAGCAAGAAAAAAAGGGCGATTGAGATATCGTTGGGAATATTAAAACCTGTGTATCAAACTGTCACCATCAACCCCGCCCTCACCCCCTCCAGCTTCAAAATTTCAATGGAACGGCCTACTCAAAAAAGTAGGTGCTTCCATTGCGAACACTTTTTTTGAGCGACGACATCAAGTTTTGTAGATACGAGCGTCGGAAAGTTGGCGTCACTCAAGATGTTAGATTCGCTTTTCGCAAACAGAACTGTCAGTTAGATCAATTTTTCGCTAACAGAACTGTCAGTTGGATTAATTTTTCGTGAAATGCCAATGTCAAAGCTTACTTCGATCCGTTCGCATATTGACGGAACAAGACAGGCGGGAAAATTACGCCACTTGCCAGAAAAATGGAGAAGAGCGTCAGACATCACGTCTGGCAACAATTTTCCGTCCATCCATAGCAGAAATGTGCAAAAAATGCATATACAAAATGGCCCGGACGAATACGCGTGTCGTCGTTAATCATCGTGCTCAATAAGACCAGTGCAACCAACTGCAAAAATTTAGGGATTTTCTATACTTCATATTTTTTGAAAACTTCAAGCTACATAGTGAGGAAAACTTATAAAGGAAACCTTACAGATCACTTGAATTACATTTCTGCTAGACGTAGTGTACTTGATTTATTCGTGGTAGGTACGTAGGCAGTAAGTTTCCACTGGCAATAACCCAAATAAAAAATTACATAAAAAAATGAGTCGAATTGAAGCCAATTTTCATAATCTATTGTTTAATTAGTGAATTAGAGCCAGGTGCAAAGATAACAAGTAACAATGAGGATGATAATTCTGCTGTTGACTATGTCGTCAAATACACGCGCAAATAAAAGTTTATCAACAAATAAAACTAGAATTTAGCACCTTCCAACTGATTATTCAAAACCCAATTTTACGCCTGTGTGCCACAACTTTGCACCTAACTTTTGTTTGTCACCACCTGGATTGCCAAATAAAACTGCGTTCAAAATTGCTCTTTTAAAAAACAAAGCACAATAAATTGATGGTAATTGTAGTCAAAACGAAAGGCGCCTTATCTAAATGCGAATCGATTGACTTGTGGGGTCAACAGTTGATTACGAATGCGGACAAAGTCCAGGATTCTCCAACACAACACGGTATTTTCCAAAACAATTTCTTTCGATTTTTTCTTATCAAGGGGGGGTTCGTTATGGCTCACCTAGAGCGGCGTTGATGCCCCCTTGGGCGGCCACGGTGTGGCTCCTGGTCGGAAACAATTTCGTGACGCAGGCCGTCTTGAACCCTTCGGCCACGAGACCGAACGCTGCCCTCAGCCCGGCGCCTCCGGCCCCCACGACGACCGCGTCGTAAGTGTGATCGATGATCGGATAGGTCTTCGAGTCGGTGTTGACTTTGGCATTGTTCCGGTCGACGCCGATGTGAACGCCTCTTTGAATGCCGGCCTGGAAATAAATTTTTCAATCATTAATAAGCAATTTAAAATGCCGATTGTCGTCTGATAATTGCAACAGTCACGCAAAGGCAAAGCAAAAATATTTGCGTTACATAATGGGTATACAGGGGGTAATTATGATGTACCTTTGACACGTGTCCTTTGAGGAGATTCCTAGCCACCGGGCTCAGTTTCAGTATCCCGCTCATTCTTCCAGGGAATTTTCAAAATTTCCAACTCGAAAACACTTGAAAATGTATGGAAAATAACGCGGCTCTCGCACCACTGGAGGTTAGAGAACTGTCACTCTGCTGTCAGTGTCAGAACTGTCAGGGCTGAGCGCGCTGTGATTGGCCGGCGGCGGCCAATCACAGCCGGCGCGACATTTTGAATTTTGCTTCGCCAGCGCCCGCTTGGATTCCATTTTTTGCCACATTGCATGGATTTTTGCGAGCTTCAACGGGGTAAAAACAAGTTTAGCTTCCTTTTCCAGCCGGTTTTAATCGGCGTTTTCATCCGTAGAGGTTAAAAGTTTGTTGTTGGCAAAACACGAAGACAAGTCGTGCCGGTTCAAAGTCCATGCAAACAATCGGTACTTTTACTGAATTTTCGGGCAATTCCAAGCGCTTTTCAGGCGTGAGATTGGTTTGGAAGGAAGGTTTAACTTGCTGGTTTTCGCTGTCGAAGCCACTTTAGCACTTTGCACTGGTTTATGCAGAAAAACACCGAAGAAAATTCTTTTTTTGAGGTCGCTCACTGCGACATTCGTTTTGACTTTGACGTTTTGGTTGGCTCGATGACGTTTGTCACGTTGGCAGTTCTGATTGGTAGCACTGATTTGTTTGAGTTTTGGCGGCATGCAGCTCTTCACAAAATCTGGTCTAAGCTAAGCCTTGCAGCTCAAATTTGAACCTATAAAGCAGCCAACTTCCAGACTAGGACGTTTGAAATGACGGTAATTTATCGTATAGAATAAGCTTCATCATAATTCGAAATGTTCGGTTTGGAACACACGGGAGGAAATTTGATGTAAAGCTCCGATCACACGTTACTGTCGATCTTCAACAAACTAGCATTAGCAAAAAAAACTCTAAAGAAACGTTACATGGCCTTTGTTATCCATTTATTTTGTCGTTTGAACTGAGCTTTAGTGGCTCAAAATGTTCTGAAAGAGCCAAAGAGCAGAAGATGTTTGTACTAAAGCCTGGCTTGCAGCTCAAATTTGAACCCATAAAGCACAACCAAGCATCTATGAACCAAGCTAAAACTAAAGCCCTCAAAAAAACATTCACGATTTCAATACTTTAATAATTCATAATTTATTGATATTCACTTGTGTTGTCAAACACTTGTTATCATCTAACGGTTTTTGTTATCTTCAAATACATTGCATAGATTATTATATACATCTACTATAAACAATAATAATAATAATAATAATAATAATAATAATAATAATAATAATAATAATAATGTTAAAATAGGCATAATAATTAAACGACATAACTATATTATACAAGAGGTTTTTCTAAAAACACAAATCTTTGTTTAGAAGAGACAATCAGTATTCACAACACAATGGTTTCATAAGAGAGAAGATGAATTTGTACGATCCGGCTAAACACCCTATTTTACAACAATACATAACAAACACAAAGGTACTAATATGGCAATAATAATAATAATAATCATGATAATTTTACTAAACACACAGGGTTGCTTACCCTGCACAGACAACAAATATAATATCTTTTTCTTCTTCTTCTTCATTAATATTGCAACAAAAAATGAGTGGGTTCAAAATATAGTAGAGTTCAAGTCTCATTGATGATTTTGATTAGGAATTCGATGAACAAATAAAAAAACACCAAAAGTACGGCCGTAAATCAAGAAACCATGGCGGAAATCATCAGGTAGAGGATCATGAGGACGAGCGGCGCCACATAAAAATAGAGCTTGTCATACGAGGAGTTGCACAGCTTGTCGTATTTCAAGCGCAAATCTTTCAGCTCGTGCTGCAGCTTCAGCTTTTCCTCGTTGATTTGCGAGTGACGCTGTTTCAACACCACCAGCTCTTCCTCGAGGCCCACCAGCTGGTCGTAAGATACGAGATTGCAAGATATGGTTTTGGTCGATTGGTCCAGGGTCTCGACGCGTTCCTTCAACAGCCGGGCCTCGTCGCAGCTCTCCTTCCACTTTTGCCGGAAGAGCTGGAGCTCTTCGCTCAGCTTCTCGTTTCGTTCCGTGGCTTCGGCCGTCGTTTCTTTCTCGACGGCCAGCGACTTTTCCAGATCGGCGAATTTCAGCCTGTTCGTTTCCAGGATCGACTCGAGTATTTCGATTTTCTTCTTCAATTCGTTCTGGGCCGATTGGTACTTGTACTTGAGCGTTTTGGAGTCGACGTTGTCTTCGAAATCGTCCTTTCCTTCGCGGCCGGAGGCTTCGGTTCTGGTCGGGCTGGCGGTGGCCTCGTCGGGCAGGTTGAACGTGACGCGCTTTTCGTGGTGGACTTCTTCTTCTTCTTCTCTTACTCCTTCTTCATCGTCGTTTTCTTCCTGGGCGTCTTCGGAAGTTACCGTGTCTTGTCGCGCCAGTTTTTCGTCAGTTTGTTCTTTTTCTCCATCTTCGCCTTTTTCGTTTTCATCCTCGGCAACGGGACAAACCTGTTGAAAACCATTTTTATCAAGATCGACAAAAGCGGAAAAAATGTCAAAATTACCGTGAGCCTGATGTGGTTTTCTTCGTCGTCGGTGCCGTTTGACCAAATCTTCCAGTTGTCCGGGTCGGTTTCGAGCATTTCTTCTTTCGTTTTCAGATCGTAAATGATCGGTTTCTGTGGAAAGCATAACCACATCAAGCAAAATCAAGTCGAATTGTCAGTAGCGTGTGCCCCACCCCGAGCAACAATAAATCGCAATGTAAAATGAAGCGCAAATGAGCAAGGGAACTAGCCGATCGGAAGTGAAGACTGGCAAGATGACGAGATATTGTTCATCTTACAGTAGTGTATAATGACTCCAGTATACATTCGTCTTGAGTGAATAAAGTGACATTTATACACGGTGAATAAAGTGACCTATTATACACGGTGAATAAAGTGAGGTATTATCCACAAGTGAATAAGTGACCTATTATCCACAAGACTAAAATGAGTAATTATAAACGCCTTTCACAATATTCCATCAGATTAACTTCTGCTTGATTTACTTAGGGTTTCTTTTCAATTCTTTGTTCCTAGCTTGAACCACTGCTCTAAGATAAAACGTCGTATGTCACACGCGAGTGAAATGCCATTATAACCAAGTGAGAATATACCACAGGCGCAGGCCAAAATGTACCAAACATTTCTCTTGCTTATAATGGCTTATTTTTACAAATAATATAACGTACTATTATTGCTCTCGAGTTGAAAGAAAGTTTGAAGCCTGTCATAATGTGAGTAAATGAATGAATAATAAACAAAACAAACCAAATAACTGTACACACAACAGTATCAGAAACGAGAACAGATCAAATAAAAGAACAGCGAATTAAAGCCACGCTTGCAGGCTTGCATCATATTATTATTCTGTAGACTTTGTCATTGGTATTTGCGCGACACACTACTAAAGTAATTAAATTTTCGAGTGAAAACTAGGCTAAAGGTGCGTTCAGTCAGCTTATTTAGCCTCAAGTTTTAATTTTAGTCGTAAGCGCAGCATCGCTTATTGGCTGATCTGAGGAGGCTGGTTCATGACAGCCAATTAGCATCGCTGCGCTTACGACTAAAATTAAAACTTGAGGCTAAATAAGCTGACTGAACGCACCTTTAGTTAATCGTGTCTGCCATATAGACAATTAAATATATCAAAGTCAAAGCAATAAAGCCACGCTTGCACTATAATTTAATTTTTTAGGCTCTGCCATCAGCCTTCAAGACAAAAAACACGCAAATATAAATATTGCGCCTCACGCCTTGAGTAATAAAATTTCACACGTACAGACTGGACTTTAGACGAGCGGATTTTCTGTGCATACTTGAACGTAACAAGGCCAATGCAATGAAGCCACGCTCAACTTACTGAACTTATAACTATTTAGACTCAGCCATTGGCCCTCGTGCAGCACTTTATGACAATATTCAATAAAATTTTTGCGTGTGCAGACTGGGCTTTGGATGAGCAAGTTTTCAGACACTCGCATGTAACAAGGCCAGGGCAATAAAGCCACGCTTCCACTATGAATTATATAATTCAGTCTCCACCATTGGCCGTCGCGCGGCACATTACGAAAATACCTAATCAAATTTTTGCGTGCAGACTAGGCTTTACATGAACGAGTTTTCTATACAGACACTAGCACGTAACAAGGCCAGTGCCACAAAGCCACGCTTGCAAAATGAACCTTACAATTCACTGCCACTGGCCCTTGCGCAGCGCTTTACGATAATACTTGATCAAATTTTTGCGTGCAGACTAGGCTATAGATAAGCCAGCTTGCCATAGAGACACTCGCACGTAACAAGGCCGATAAAGCGACGCTCACTGAACTCACATCCAAATTTCCATCGGGATTTTCGTCCTTGTTCGTTTGTCCTTCTCCTCCTCCTTCTCCATTTCCATTTCCGTTTTCATTTTCATTTTCGTTCTCGTTTCCGTTTCCATTGCCGCTATCGTTTTGCTCTTTCTCGGCAATTTTCGCCTCGAGCTTCTCGACCATCTCCGTCTCGTTCTGGAGGCGGGTCTGGAGCTCCCAGTGCTCCAGCTCTCGTCGGGCGCGTTCTTCCGCGGCCCTTTCCTGTTCTTCCGTCAATTTCTGCGCCAGTTCCTGCAAAAACGACAATTGTATCAGCAAAATCAACACGGCAGAACATCTGGTGTTCAGCACGTAGAGCAGAACTGTGATTCGAGTGACCTGCAACATTTTATTTTTGAAGTTTTTGAATCTAAAAATAGTTGAAACTTTGCGGCTGACCTGATGCCGTCGCGTCAAAACAAAAAGGTGTCGCAATGGAAGCACCGTACTTTTAGCCTGTTGCAGCCAAAAAGCCGCACGAAGCCTTGCTAAGACGATGAGTTGTGCCCCTGCATATTTGCAGTCGCACCTTGATACTTCGATTTGGCGTCTCAACGGCGGTAGTACGTCTCTGCGGCACTCGAGTCGCATTTCCACGCATGACACGGCAAATTTTTCAAAGATGTCAGTTTGACAAGTAAGCTAATTTTTCAACACGTCAGTTTCACACTACTTCGCCTACTATGCTAAGCTAGAAAAATTAGCCCAGGTCACTTGAATATTGTTACAATCCAACTCTACAATGGAAAAAAAAAGAAAACGGGTTATCCAGTTGAAAATCTAACATAATCACGGCAAGACATTCATGTTAGTACCTCAAGTTCTTGTTGGGCCTGTACCAGCTGCTCTTTAGCCAGGATCACCTCCTGTTCGGCGCTAATCCTCGATCGTTCCTGTTCAGTGGCGGTGCTCAAAGCTTGCAGGTGATCATCGTGCAGTTTTTCTAGCGCCTTTTTGGCTTCTGTCTGGTATGCGGCGTTGCTTTCCTGCAAAAATTTAGAAAACATTATTTAGATTCAAATTGCACGTCGCTTTCATAGACTAAATTCAAGCTTGTGACGCTTAGTTTTACTAAAAATCACATCAACCACTATGGAAAGACCAAAAAGAAATGTAGCAATGGAGAGATTGCTATTAATTTGTACCGTTTCTGAACCAGGCACAAGTTCTATGGACTTGTTCTTCTAGGTGAGCCTTTTTATACCAGCGATTAGCATTCACCGTTTTGGTTTCATTCAAATCGCACGATTACTTCTCGAGTTATGGCTTTTAGACAAGCAGCCGCCATGTGCCCCGGTGCGCTGCTATAACAGCTTTTCAAATGTCACACAGACAAACGAAGCCAAGTGAAAATGGAACTTCAATGAGAAGAGTCGAGCAGGGAAGAACCCTCGGAAGAAACGCCAGGTTCAAAGCATTCACCTGCAGCTTGAGGATTTCCTCCCTGTACTTGTCCTCGTCCCAGTTCTTGGACGCCCTCTGCAGCTGACTTTCCAGCGTCGACACTCTCGACAGCAGCCTCTCTTCGCCGACGTAAGCCTGCCACGATTCGTCGACCGATTTCTTGGCTTCTTTCACGACCGCCTGCAGCGCCATCAGCTTCGCCTCGAGGCACTGCTCACGCTGCGTCGCCTCCTGGATGATCTGGTGCAGTTTGTACAGCTCGTCCAAAGGCACAACTGCAAAACAATCGAGTGCTAATAGTGCGATTCTGTAAAAAATGACATTCCAGAAACGCTCTGTTATGTAAAAAATCCTGTCTGCCATTGGCTGTTGCCTAGGTAATAACAGCGTAATAGAGCCTTTATGGAATGTAATTTTTTAGAGAATCGCACTATTGATATACCAGCTAGATTCAGTCATACAGGGTGTTCCGAAATTAGCCTGCCAAACTTTATCAGTAGATTTTACGATCGAAAATAAGAAAAAAGGTTCCTATGAACTTTGGTCGAAAAATGCTTTATATATAGGGGGGCTGGGCTACAGCCCCCTAAATATGTGCCCCTGAAGATGGTTTTTATTACTTCCGAAACTAGTTATGACAAAATGATGAAATTTAGAAAATGCTCTCGATTTTTTATGCTCATAAGATGGGGTGAAAATCTATGAAAAAAATTGTTCGGGATGGGGTCACTTGGAAAGAAGCGGGGTAAAAATTACCCCAACTTTTTTGTTTGTAATTTGTTTCCGAATTTCCTGCAAAATTATGAAATTTCAGTGTGTTTTACGAAAAAAAAGAGCTACTCTTGTTGAACTTCGATAGCTTGCCCCGTTTTCGAATAAAATCGTATTGAAATTTTGCACAAGCTGAAGAAACGAATTTGTGAACAACCGACTTTTTCCTGGTTCCAAAAATACTTATGCAATATATACCCATCACTTGAAGCTAACAACTTTTCTCAAAAATATCCAGTGGCGTAGAAAATGGGGCAGAAAAAGTGAAACAACCCCCTATACCTACGGCAGTGGACAATTTTGGCAAAATTTGTTTGCGTAAAGTGAATAGGGATCTATTTTACAAGTACTTGTAGCAAATTTGATCAAAATCGCTCCAATGACTTGAAAGTTATTGCAAAACTGAACTTTGAAGGGCTCTATCTTCCTTAGGAAACGTTTAGGAGAAAAATTAAATTATGCATGTCGACCTAGTTTTCCATGGGCCATCTGAATGGTGAATTGTTGCTACTATAACCTGGACCACCCTGTATGAAGTGGCTTGGTTGAAAAAAGTTTACAGAATTAGCCGCTAGATTAAGGGATTAAGCCAGAGGAAAACGAACCGTGAGTGTTGTTCTCGACAATGCTCGGACTGGCTTTGGCTTCTTTGCCATCGGGCAGGTACAGCTTGAGTGTGGCTATGATACACCCGTGCGTCACTTTTCGATTGTTCTCTATAACGTCCACGCCGAACTGAACGATATCCCCTGAGGAGACTTCATGGTGCTCCGTTTCGGCCGTCAGCCGGTTGTTGTTGACGAAGGTTCCGTTGCTGCTCCTCGTATCCTGAAAAATTACAAAACCAATTAGCAAATGGTTACTAGCTGCACATTTCATCTACCAAATCAACTGAGTAATTTCACCTAAGTTATTAGCCACATTTCATTCGCTTCCTTGTGGCAATAAGTGAATAAATGAAAGCGGGATAAAAACTGACCTGTAGGTAGAACTTGCCGTTCTCGTACCAGAGGAGCGCATGATGCCTGCTCAGGACTTTGCAATCGAAAATGGCGTTGGTGGAGGTGGCCCTGGCCCTAGCCACGCTGCGGCCCACCTTGACCGGCTGTTCGAGGCTGAGGGTTCGTTCCTGGAAGGGATGCGAGTTGGGCCGGCACTGCAGCAACGCCTTGGCGTGCATTTTCTCCTCGCCGTCGCCCTCGATCCGTCCGCCTATGACCATTGCTGCCGGGCCCGTTTGCTGATTCAGCGGGGTACAGTACGTGGCCACATTCTTCGCCCAGTGCTCGCTTACAACTACCATCGCCTGCTCTGGAAACAACATCGCATTAAACGCTTCTGTTACACATCAACGTAGTTTTTGTACTAAACAAGCAGTGAACAACGCTTTTTTGCTTGTAGACGTCGTTTCTTTGCAATGCTTTATCAAGATTGATAATGTTAATTTTGTACTTGGTACTCTAGGAAAATTTTACTGATTATGCGTGATTACAGTCCAGTTTTACGGGGAATAACTAGTTGGTGTTGCAGTTGAAAAGGGAAAGGAGAGGATTTACCTGTGAAGGGAAGAATGCCCGAAGGGCGCTCGCCAAGAGGGGCCAAGCCTCGGAAGCCCTGAAAGCTGACGGTTTCGAACGACCCGATCGGTGGAGAGTCGCAAATCACATGCTACCGCTCCCAGAGGGCCGTTCGGGGGTGCTAATTCCGGAAAACTGCAGCCAAATTAGGTGCAATTTGGCATTTTTAGATTATTGGACAAAGACTTCAAGGACGTTGACATTTAATTGACGTTTCGCCGGTGGAATTCAGTGTTGGTGTTGTGGCAACGCCGTTGTCACTAGCCGCGCCTACTGCTCAATTTGATCGACGGCGGCATTTTTGCGGGGGTGATAGATTTTTGCAAGGACTGCAATCTGTGGAGCATCCATCAGGTAGACCGTAGCTTGAGGTGAAGAATCACAACAGAATCAACGGTTAAACTTACAGTAGGGTTGCTAGATTATCGACAGCTTTGGCTGTACAAGGGTTACGCAATCATCCGTTGCTAAGGGCCGATGGGAGGGGCTAAAATTCAGCTATGTGTCAAAATTTATCATGAGCGGAGAGAAAAGGAAATTTGCGGGGTCCGGTGCTGTTGCTTGATGTCCGCAACCGAACATACATGAAAATTTCATTCATATAGCAGCATAAAAGACGTGTTTTGAAACTCATCGGGCAAGTCATATCCACCTCTCACACGAATTTGTACACCTAAATCCAAAATAAACACGCTCTTGACAGCCAGAGGCCGTTGAGACGGACGCCTATGGCCTTCCGTGATGCCGACAGCTGTCACTCCCTAACTCCGTGAGGCCATATAGTAAACAAACGCTCAGCCAGAATGCGGTACCCTTACGCCGGCCGACCGGTCGCGTGATAATTAGGTTCCCTAACTTACAGTAGTGAGTAGCTCCAATCCGTGGTAGCTCCCCAGAGCTGTAGCTTGGGTGTAGACGTTTTTTACAGTGTCCTGCACAAACCTCAGATAAAGTCGGATAGATGGCGCGGCTCATTTTAACTCCCTAGGGTTGCTAGATTATCGACAGCTTTGGCTGTACAAGGGTTACGCAATCATCCGTTACTAGGGGCCGATGGGAGGGGATAAAATTCAGCTATTTGTCAAAGTTGACCATGAGCGGAGCAAGCAGGAAATTTGCGGGGTCCGGTGCTGTTGCTGTCATTCTGTCTCACATTACCTAGTCCAGTCAATCTATGTCGAGATCTATGTAGACTTTATAGGTACCATAAATACCGGGAACAAATTCGCCTGAAGCTGATTTTTGGTTCAGTGAGTCCTTGGACCATGAGAACCCACCAGTCAATTTTATCGGACTTTCTCGGGTTTGCTTCATGGTCTTCCAGGTCTTCGAATGTTTTGACTTGCTGTAAATTCCCCTTTCCATACAACGCCCTTGTCTTGTCACACCAAGATACAGCATGCGCTAACTATGTCTTCTATACCAGCAATCTGCGCTGTATCTTACTGGTGTCAGGTTGCAGCATGAGGACACGGTCACCGAGATGGGCGAGGGCAATGAGCATTACGTGGAGACGGTGTTGTCGACGATGATGGCAGTGTTTCCTGATGATGCCACTTCTAGGGCTGTATTGACGATTACGAAGTCGGCAACCTACTCCTTTCTGCTCGAAGCGCGTCCCCAGCAATCTCAGCATGTCTATAAACCCAAATTTGTTTAGATCGTTGCTTCAAAACTCCTCTGAGGCGGTTGCTGTTGACTGCTCACCAAAAATCATATTTGGACAAGACTTTCTAGCAGCACGTCGTCTCTGCTCTTCTCCTTTGGTGCTGCGGGTTGGTCGCTGTACCCATCAAACACAACAGCAGGTGATGGATACTTGCTCTGTACATTTTCTACATACAAATGGCTCTGGACAGGCTCTGGGTACCAAAATGAACACATCTGACGTTCGTGACAGCTACAGCCCGTTGGGACGGACGCCTATGCCCTTCCGCGATGCCGACAGCTGTCAGTCCTTGACTCCGCGAGGCCTGTGAGTAAACAAACGGTTCGCCAGAATGCGCTTCCCTTACGCCGGCCGGCCGGTCACGTGATAATCAGGTTCCCTATAGCTCCCCCCATGACTCAAGTTTTCAAGTAAATCGTTCCCATTTTATTCACGGCTTTTCGGCACGTGACTAAAAATATATGAAAATAATTTTAGTAAGACTACAATCAAACCTTTGGAGTCATTTCCATTATTTGGCTGCTGAATTAGTGTCCTGCACAAAGCCGCAAGCCATATCTGACAGATGGCGCAGTGAAATTTGAAGTGGCAGAACGGAAGTGCCTCCGTGCCCCGGCTTCATGCAATTTTGAATGGAAATTTTGTGCAAGAAAGTGTTGGCACTGGCACTTGTTGAGTTTTCCACACTCATACGAAAAGTATCACTTTCGTTGCTTGTTATATAATATACTATTAGCTCAAAGCTACAGCGGATCGGCGAACGAACAGACTCATTTTCCTATGCCCAATGCAACGCGAGATTTTTGAACGGTTTCTGTACGCTTTGGGAGACTAGCTACAGCACAAAAGAAAGGCAGCGATATGATTTTGTATTTTATTTCAATTATATACAGGAGAAAATGTCCACAATAAACACTATAAATTTAGCAGCGATTTTCTTCAACATTATTTATCGATAATAAATTTTTGAGAGGCGCAAGGTTAACATACGTGTGGAGCGCGTCGTATTATACTGAAGCAAGCTAAGTGTGTATAGTAGTACTGTATCTACGTGTGTATGTGTTCATGAGTATCAAACAAATTTCCGTCTCTCTAAAAAACTGGTCGAAACTAACAAGGGGTTGTTTGTACGCTACTCTTTGCTTATACCATTTCAACAAAATCGAGCTTCAAGAAATTGAGACGCAAGCGCTTGCCTAACACACTAACACTAGAGCATTATAATATTATATATAATTGAGGGGGCGACTGGCTGAGGGGGTATAAAGTGAGGGCCAGGTAAGATCTTGCAGTTTCCTGTATATCACATAAATAAATCGAAAAAACAAAAAAAAAACTATATATGAAAGAAACTACAAGGTCAACATAACAAAAATACATCTTTTTTTGTTCAAATTGTAAGAGAAGTGAAAAGTAAAAACTGAATATTTGCACTAAATTATAGACAAAACTAAAAAGATTTTTGTTTGTTTCAAGTTTTGACTTAATAAAATTAAACTATACACATCAACCGAGTATGAAAGTCACTGTATTCTCTTGATTCTTCCTTCTTCTCCGTTTTCATCCAAATTTTAAATAATATATAGAGGGCGCTTTTTTACTTAACGGCATTCCCACACCTTCACTGTCTGGTCTACGCTGCCGGAAATCACGTACGGATGGGACTTGTGGAAATCTGCAAAATTCGAAAGTTGAAAATTTGATTGCAATCAATTCCAAATCGACTGGCATGGAATTATAAAAGTGATCGAACCTAAAGATGTGCAAAAGTGTTTGTGAGCCTCCAGGGTTTTCATGCAGCGCTTGTTTCGCAAATCCCAGACCCGCAGGGTTTTGTCGTCGCTGGCCGATACTAAGAACTTGCCGCCGGGGTGGAACACCACGCCTCTGACCCAGTTGTCGTGACCCGTGAGCACGAACAGGGCGACGCCGGCGCCCACGTCCCATATTCTGGAAAAAAAATCGAACATTAAACATTGATCAAACAAAACAAGTTTTTTGCTGGCGGGATTCGCATAACGGCGCATCCGGTAAGCAACTCCTAGATGCTCCATTCTATCCCCTTCTCTCGCAAATGAACTCTGAAGCGGAAAATTTCCCTACGAACTGTAGAGTTGCAGAAACACATGTGCACTTCCGACGCAACGGCACCTCCTGCACGGCACATCAACCTTATTGGAAAATCATCGAACGATAGACAGTCGATAAAAAGGCTTGGATCAATAGACCAAGGGGCTTTTTGATTTAGACAGTATTGATGTGCGGTCAGAAAGAACCGAGCGCCGGCTCGAAATAATTCATTTGCGATTGGAACTGCCGATTCATGTAGATGTTGGCCAGGTATTGATAATTTCAATAAATAAATAAATCTGAATAAAAGTGGAACTGAAGAAGAAAAAAAACGACCATACCGAATAGTTTTGTCTCTGGATCCGGACGCCAGGAACGGGCCCATGTGCGCGCCTTTCTTGTTGTCCACGCCGGCCGCTTCGTTGATGGCATTGGCTGCCGAATCGGGCGCCCATGCCAGGCACTCCACCACGTGCTCATGCGCTCTCAGTTCGGCCCTGCACTCTTTCGAATAGACGTGCCACACTCGAACCGTCTGGTCGTTGGAACAGCTGGCCAAGAACGTCCCATCAGGCGAAGCCCTTACCATTCTCACCTTGAACGAAACAACGTCGTTACAGGTTACGTTGTCTAACAGCTTTCGTGATTTCTTTCATAAACTAACGGCTCGACACCAAGCTGCAGGATGCAGGCACAAACTGCGATGGTTTGTACGCCAGCTAGTACAAATATATTGTCACGTGGGGCGCGTGAGTAGGTCAAGCTTAGTTGATAAGTGGACACGGAAGGAGAACCAAGAGGTAGTTGGGTAGTGGGTCAGCAGAGAGTAAGGTGCTAAGTCCAGGGCCGAGCCCTCGATCTAGCACCCACAACCAGCACCCTTTAGTACGAATGACTAAGTATAAGTAGGATAGAGGATTACTTTACATGATAATGTAAATAAAATCATATTTGATATAAACCTCTGCCTTATCCTCTGACGCTACACGCCCCCAATCTGGTAGACGTTCAACCCCGGGATAAGGGCCAAACCCTTATCGTGACATGGTGGAGGCGCCGGTACCCTTCTGTTGTTCATCAACACAAGGGCAAAATCTCCGGACGTAAAGGTTTATATCAAATATGATTTATTTACATTATTATGTACAGTAAACCTTAATCCTACTTATACTTACTCATTCGTACTAAAGGGTGCTGGTTGTGGGTGCTAGGTCGAAGGCTGGGCCCTGGACTTGGCACCTCAGCTCTGCACTGCAACTCACGCTTTCACTCTCTTTCAACTTACTCTCTGCTGACTCACTACCGAACTAACTCTCGGTTCTCCTTCCGTGTTCACTTATCAACTTTGCTTGACCTACTCACGTGACAATATGAATACTCAAGTTTTCGCTTGGGACGGCGTAATTTGGAGCGGTCCTAGACGGTCACTAGACGGCGGTCTGACCCCCAACTTGGCATCGAGCCATTTGATGAAAAAGAAAAAACGTTGACACGTACCCAATCCCTGTGGCCGGCAAAGGTCTTGACGCAATACCCGGTGGCCACCTCCCACATCTTGATCATCTTGTCGCGGCTGGACGAGACGACGAAGTCGCCGGCCGGCATGAAGCTGACCGAGCTGACGTTGTGATCGTGCCCGAGCATCGTCCGGATGCACTCGTAGCTCTGCTGGAAGTCCCACAGCTTGATGGACATGTCGGCGCTGCAGCTGACCAGCAGCTTGCCCGAGGCGTCGAAGGCGACGTCCTGTATGGAATCCGTGTGGCCCTTAAGCGTGCGCTCGTACTCGCCCGTCTCGAAATCCCACACTTTCAGCGTCGCGTCCTCGCTGGCCGACACCAGCAGGCTGAAGAGCGGATGGAAGATCACCCGCGTGACCGGAGCCCTGTGGCCTGCAATAAAAACGGACGGAAGACATTTTAATTCAAGTCGGTAGTTTTTTCAATACAACAATTTCGATACTTGTACAAAAAAAAAATTACGCGATGACGCCCCTGGCGGCGCAGGCACTACAGCCTCAACGCCATGGACCCTCTTCAAGGACCCTACACGACCCCAGGAAGTCCCATTTTTCTCATATTGTAGTCATTTCAAAATTATATCGTAAGCTAGCCTGGTAGCAACGTCCTTTAAAACATTTCAACTGACCAGACCAAAGCGATGCTCTAAAGACGGTTTAACTTAGCCCCGGACCGCTGAAAGATAGTCAGCGACGAACTATTCTTGACAAATATTCAGCGTGAGGTTTTAGCTAAGGAGTGCCAAGAAATGATACTTTGTCAAACTTATTCTGAAAGCAAAATAGTGCAGCAAAACATTATGTGAAACACCTGTAGGTGATCAACTATAATGTTCGGTGCTGTTAGCTACTGCTGCTGCTACTGACCGGTCAAACAGAATTTTTCGGGCGGTCTGGGTATCCATTCGGCCGGACTGCGTTTGCCTCGAGTCGGTGCGCCCTCGATGTACTCCTTCTCGGCCTCGTGCAGTTTCGATTCCAGTTCCATGACCTTTTTCTGCAGCCGTATAACGGAAGTCCATTTTTTCTCCAGCAGGCCGCCGAATTTACGTTCCAGCTCGCTGGGCAAGTCCGTTTCCTTTTTGAAAGCCTCCAATGCGTTCATGTAACCATTGCTGCCCAAATAATCAGCGATAGCTTTGTTACTGCAACAAAGAAAAGACAGAAGTTCAGTAAAACAGTTCCAATACGAGTCGCGTCATGCCAAGGTGAAGCGAATTCATCGCCGATTTCGAAATCGAAGAAAGCTCCACAACCGAGATACGCGTTTTCGACAGTAAGTTTTCTAACAGCTCGATACCAAGTTGGGGCTGAGACCGCCGTAAGTGCGGTTACTATAGCAACGGCCAATCAGACCGCTCTATTTGGCAAGTTACGCCGTCCTAACTTTTGCGCCTGCAACTTGGTATCGAGCCCTAAGACCACAAGGAAACATACCGAGTCACATGTTCTTTCCGGGAAAATCGACTGTGAGGAACGCGAATTCATCGTTGGTTTTGTAATCGGAAGCTCCACAACCGAGATATGTACGAGTTTTTGACAGCAAGTTTTCTAAGACCGCAAGGAAACATACCGAGTCACATGTTCTCTCCGGGACAATCGACTGCGAAGAACGCGAATTCATCGTTGGTTTTGAAATCGGAAGCTCCACAACCGAGATACGAGTTTTTGACAGCAAGTTTTCTAAGACCGCAAGGAAACATACCGAGTCACATGTTCTTTCCGGGAAAATCGACTGCGAGGAACGCGAATTCATCTTTGGTTTTGAAATCGGAACCTCCACAACCGAGATACCAGTTTTTGACAGCGAGTTTTGATTGATCGCAAGAAAACATACCGAGTAGCATGTTCTTTCCGAGTAAATTGAGGTGCTTGGAGCCAACTTTTCACCCTAGCAGATTGATATTTCCTTAATCCAGCCCTGAGCCGGCCTCCCACGAGAACGATTCAACAGCATGAAGTGCTTTCAATTATAAATTGCTTTTGGCTATTTCCGTATACATACCCGCACACGACAGAGCGGAGGTAAATCGATAGAGCGCTTTGGAATGTAACGATAATACTTTCGACAGTTTAATGGTGATATTTTCGTCATTCAAAAATAATTCAATTTGTCTCAATCATTGTTGAAACTGAGAACCTGTACAATTTTTTATAAATCGAAAGATACGAACATTGCTAGCTCAAACAAGCGAATACGCCTCATGGGCATGAGGCTCAGTAGCGCACTTCCTTTTTGGAGGATTAGTGAACGCAAGATGTTAAGTGATTAGGGTTCTACCGTCTTGGGCAAAAAATTCCAATATGGCGGCCAAAATATCGACAGAATCATGAAATTCGGCTTGAAAATCAAAATGATCGTACTAGATAAGGGTAAGTTCAAAGTTTCATGAAAATCGTTCCACTAACATGTGGCGTTCTAATGGCAGCCAAGATGGCGGCCGAATTATGAAAGCCAACCTGCCTATTTGGTCCTTGAGGACCTAAACTATCCACCGGATAAAGTTCAATCTTCAAGGGCTGTAGCTTTATTTCCCGAGGAGAAGTTCAACTTCATCGAAGTGCACAGGAGATCTCTGTTTTTTGAGAATAATGATAACGATGTATGGATAACAAAAATAGTGCCCATTGGCCACCCTTGGGGACATCAGCTATTAATCGGAAAAAAGTTCCAAGACTCTTGTTTCAATTCTCGAGAAGGAGTACAGCGTCTTAATTTCTGCACGGACTCGGATAGACAGACAGACAGACAGACAAACCGGCCACATAAGCGTCATTCTGTTACTTATATAAAAAAATGTTCTCCGACTGATTTCGACCTCCTGAACACGAATATCGGGTTCACCTTTGAATTGGAACATTTCTTTTTTACCGAAAAACCGAAAAAATGGTAGCCTGTCACATGATTTTTAGTGATACCTGCCTACTTTTTTTTTTTGTTATTGAGCGAACATGTTTCGTAATTTGAGTGCCATTATCCTTCAGGTACCTAGTATCGGCTATTTCAAAATGTTCAATTACTATTCGCGATTTAAATTAATTTTTCCCGCCACAAAATGGCTGCGAAAGGCGGAATTCAACTGACAACCCGAGGTGACATGAGATGTCACACTCACAACTTACAACCTCACTTTTATTGTATCAGTCACCCACCACTCAGTCTTCACTGTTTACTCCAGTTTACTCTCGGCTTGTCTTCCTAGTGTGGTCCCAGTTAGTGATAGTGCGTCTGTTGGCTGTATTATAGTTTCGCGAGTGGCCTTCACGCGCATACCAGGGTTCTTCAGAGGTCTTCGTGAAGATGACACCTGAAGCTGCCGATTGCCTGGGGAATATGGACTAGGACTTACAACTTCCTGCCAAAATCAGTCCATTTACCTGTGGTACTTGTTCCATGTAGAACTATGTGGTTAGTATTTACTACTGCTTCACCTTCCACAAAGTTCCGGGAGCTTGGAGAGGCGGCACGCAAATAATCCACGTTTCCCACGACAGCTTCACGCATACTTGCGAACCCAGAACTAGCGGTCTCTAGTTCCGTTTGTAGCCGTTTGTACTAGCGGGAGTATGCGCTCACAAGTACGCGCGTAAGTGATTTCTATCATGGGAAAGGTGGATTGTAAATCTCTCCCAACGGCAAACGAATATCTCATTACAGTCGTAAAAGAACAAATAACACAACAATCACTTCAAATTTATCGCAAAACTAGAATACAGCAAACAGACGCACTATCACTAACTGGGACCACACCAGGAAGCCAAGCAGAGAGTAAACTGAAGTAAACAGGAAACACTGAGTGGTGGGTGACTGATACAATAAAAGTGAGGTTGTAAGTTGTGAGTGTGACATCTCATGTCACCTCGGGTTGTCAGTTGAATTCCGCCTTTCGCAGCCATTTTGTGGCGGGAAAAATTAATTTAAATCGCGAATTTCGGCACGTCTGATTTTAAATTTGTAGGGTCGTGTAATATGCGCCGAGCCGTGGCTTTGCGGTCGTTTTCAAAAATTGATAACAATTGACCCGACGGTCGGATCGAAGTGGAGTTTTTGTCAAAAGAAAGTTCAAATAGACCATATTAATTATTCTCACTTTCCCCTTCCACTTGTCATTTGTAAGTTAGGTATGTGCCTGTGACCATGCGCACTGCAGTAGATCTCGCGCGCCACAGCATGCATAGAAAACGGAACTTTGCTGTCGCTGTCAGAATTTACGATTTCAAGGTGTTTTCTTGATTCTTGGGACGTTTCAACATTTTTAACCATACTATTACGTGACGGCTGACGCTCGGTTCGCTTTCAAGCGCTGTCAAAATTCTCGTTAGCGGAAGTTGTGCAATAAAATATGGCGGGTAATTTGAAATTGTTTTGGATTCAAAAACCCCATTCTAAATTGCTTCGCATAAACTTCACAGCAAGATTTTCCATTTCATTATGGTGAAAAGTAGATCAGGTGTTTCTTTTTACACACTTGCTATGTTATACATTCGTTGAAATTGTCAATTTGCACCTTGAATTGATCATTTTACAAAGTCATTCAACATGCATATTCTTATGGGAGTTTCAACCCAGCACATGTGGTTGTCTCTCTCCCCGATCTGCGACTGCGCTCTGAATAAATAATATGGTCAATTGTTCTCTAAATATAATGCCGTACATGCAGTGATGTATTTCATTGAGAAATTGTAGTTGCTTGCATATCGCAACTTTCTACATCTTACCGCGAATGCCAGCACTTGATCGGCGAAGCCGCCCTACACCAAAATGTTATTTTTGTAATTGTTCATGATTATTTCGGCAAAATTTTTCTTGATTCGCGTACCAAGGCCATGAGCTACCCATACGAGTTGAAATATTTTCTGTATTGAATTTCGTTTTGTTCGGAGGAAAGGATATCAAGCACCAGCAAGCAACGAATAAATCATTTGAGGCCGAGCCGTAGTTTCGGAGTCATTTTCAAAAATTAGTAACTATTGGCCTGCACCTCGCACCGATGTGAAATTTTCATTAAAATGAAGTTCAAATCATCCTCTAAATATAACTCCGCATATGTATTATGGTAAAATGATAAGATCGGGTACTTCCTCGCATGTGATAACTTTCGAGATCAGGCCGGCTTCTGAAATGCAGCATTCAACGGCGATGCGGCGTCACACTAAATTGTTATTATGGTCATTGTTTATTATTATTTCGTCGAGATTTTTCTTGGTTCGGGATACAAGGTCATGAGCTACCCAATGGAGTAAAATTTTTTCGCAAAAACCTTTTCGTCTAGGACTAGATGCTGTGACGGACGGACGGACAAAGCGAGGACAAAAGCGCCTTCCCGTTTGGAGAAGTGCGCTAAAAATATACTGCACGCACCTATGTATTTACTGCACGAATAACACGATTCGATTTCAAAAAGGTGTAAAATGGGCTTCGACAAAATCAGCTGAGTAGTGCTTTGTGGCACGTTTGTTACACGATAACTGCCGAACCGTTGATCTGATCGACTAGAAATTTGGTATGCAGACACGGTTCCATCCTGGGATGAGCTGATCAGCTTTTAAACGTTGTCATATGTCAAACGGAAATGAGACCGTCAAGAAATGACAGAAGCTATTTCTCACGGAATTCAAACGGGCAAATGTCATTTGAAAGCCCCGGAAAAACTGCATTCAGAATGGTTCAAAAGTAATGCTCCGTCATCTGTCTGAGTAACAAAGTTCAATTTAATAACTGGAGGACGGGTATTTGAATAAAATTTGGCAAAAGGCAAGGCAACGAAAGTTCAGTCAGCAGCGGAGATTTCCACCATTTCCCGGTCGGGCGCTACGAATTTTCAACATTGCGGCAAATTATTTGCTGGCCGGAATCAATTGGAACGGCCGGGCGCTGCGTTTCTCGCCAAATCGACCGTTTGAGGTGCTTGTAAACGCAAAGTTATCTTCCAAAACGCGCTCGCTCAACCTGGAAGGCGTTTTCCTTCAATTTTCAAATCAGATCTCTCCTCCCGAAGGGACGCTTCGATCAAAAAACATCATTGCTTACGTCGCTGGATATCGCCGGAAAGTATTATGTCGCCCACAACATATTTTTTTATAACATACCTAATTGGAATAAGAATAATAATACTTTCTCCTCGAGTTTATCCTTAAAACGCTCTAGTAGATACGCAAATTTGAAATTAAACATTTTCAAACTGAAGTGCCTCGATTCATTGGATTCTGAATTTATATTAGGTAGAGTTGATGGACTAAAGTGACTACACACAAGTACCTACAACGAGAAAGAGTGTAATCTACATCCCGTTTGGGGTTTTAGCTTTTAGCGAAATGTTGTATGCGAGATGAAAAGAGAGCGAACGAGTGAAAATCAATAGTGTACGGCCCTGGCCACAAGACGCTCGCTCTGACGTCACTGCGTCAATGTCACCCACACACATACTCGACTCGCGGTTTATTGTTGTCGTAGAGAGTCCGTCCGTCACATAATCTCACTGCCAAGGCAAAACGCAATTGTTTTTTTCTGTTTTGTTTATTTTAGTTTATAATCCCCATTTCCGTGGAAACAGAGTCGCCGCAGCCACCTTTTTTCTCTCCCATTTCCGTTTATCATCCCCGTTTCCATAGCATCGAGATGCAAAACCGACAGCCCGCAGTCAAAGCTTGCTTTCTTTCATTTTTTTTCCCCAGAGCGTACCAATAAGAGCCCACTAGAGCCCGCACAAATAAAACACGGCCACCTTTGCTTCGGGCGGGTTTTATTAATAATCTGGGACTAAAATTAAATTTTCTACTCAAGTAGTACCACAGCACATTATTTCTATGCGATGATGGATACACATACGAAACGGATGTATGCGAATGTTTCTCCATCACCTAAAGATAAATGGGGCGTAATGAACTCGATTCATAGTGATAATAATTTAATTTGAATTTCACAAACAGCAGCAGTAATCGAGTACCGAGCCGCTCCAGACATTTTAATTACTCATTTTATTCTAGATTCGTCTACCCAACTGATAATAATTACCAACTTCTGTACCTAACATAAAATAAAAACTGATTGAATATATTAAGAATTTATCTGCTGCATAAAGAAATTTGAGAAGAAATCAAGTCGGAAACCGAGCCCGAAATTGAGTCGTTTTACCTTCGCCATGTGTTGGAAAGAGAAAATTGGAATAAAAAAAAATTGTGAGCGGAAACAGCTAATTAAACTTCCGAAAAGAGAAGACAACACGACAACAAAAAACAAATCAAAGAAAGTTCACATGGATTCTCCTCTCCCCTCTGTCTTTGCGCGAACAATTCACGTGAACTTTCTTCAGGGTTCACTAGCCACGCAGCCATCATTACGCTTCCAGCAACAGAAACCAACCAAAGAATAGAAAGAGATGGAGCAATACGAAAACCTGTATTAAGACGACGACGGTATGTTGTTGTGCATTATAATAACAACAACCAGAAGTACGGCATAAGCGCCGAAGACCTACAATACCCGTTATAAATTCAAGTTTAAAAGGCCAAGCATGTTATATACCTGTAAAATCATAATGAATGAAAAACTGATGGAAATATTCATTATTATCACCGATTATTGCCCATTATTTGATTTAATAATAATTTTCCTCGTAATTATCACTTCAAAACAAGTAGGCGTTACGTTCACTTTTCAAAAATATACAGTAGGCGTGGTAATTATATGTAAATAGTTGACAGTTATGAATGTTAATAGGTAGCCTTGAATAATGCTCTGTCAATATTACACAAAAGATATATTATTTGGGGTGTTGATGATAATGAAATTTGAATGATGAAGAAAAAAAAGTACTTACAGCTCCTCTCGCTGGCGTTGAGACAAGACCATTTTCATGATAATACGTTCCGGGGCTCGACTCGACTGTGAATTCCTATTGCATTACCTGGAAACAAATTTGAAAAATAGAAACATTGCAAAAGCTAAAAGCTGCAAAGAACAAATACCGGCAAAATCGTGATCTAGTTAACATTTAAGCATCCAAGAATGCGTTTCATGACACCCATCCCGTAGCCTGCTTGATTACGAAATCTTACCGAAGAGGTAAATCGAAAGGTAAACAAACTCTGCGATTTCGATTGTTCGATTTTTCCAAGGTAACAACGCATTTATTATTGCCATTGTCAAATCAATACGGCGTAGATTTAGGTAGTACAGTTCAAATGATGTGACATCTTGGGCGGCTGCGAAATACGACATTTGCGCTAGAAACAAAGCCTGTTTTAAGCTGAATCGAGTTCAAATTGAAAGCTCATCATTTATTTGTGAACAAATTTACTCTTCAGGCTCCAAAAACACTATTTCTAACGCAAATGTCAAATTTCACAGCCGCCCGAGATGTCAATTCATTTGGATTGTAGTTTGAGTTTACTGCATCACCCTGTATAAAAATCGATGCATGAAAATAAAGATTACACGGTTTTTATTGACATTATGGTAATCCTTTGAGAATGGCAATGCAAACAATAAAAAACCTCAATGATGGTCGGTCAACATGTGTTCGCACCGAGGCCAGCTTAGTCATTCCGACAGGTGTCATTTGCTTTGCACAAAAATTTTTTGGAATCAAGCAAGCTGGCGAAATCTCTGCGGTTGCCGTCGCCGACACAAAAACAAAGAGCCCTTTGCCCTCGCCTTTGCCCTACTTGACAGGCTCGCAAACGCCAAAAGATTCCAGGTTTTCGCTTTTTGCCGCGTGCACCGGAGAAAAGCAGGCGAAAACCGTCGTCAGGTTTTCAGTTTTTCTCGGATTTTTCTTTCGCGACCACCCCCTTCGAGGACGAAAGGAAAATCAATATCACACATCGGCCATTTTGTGTGGCCATGGCGCTCTAGACTTTGGCGAGGGCACCAGCGGCCGGGCTTTCGCCTGATCCGTGCGGATTTCGGGGCGGAAACTTACAGGAACCGGCGAGGGGGCGAAATTTCCACTGGGCACGCACGAAATCCTCCGAGAAACGGCCGAAAAATGGACACGAAACGCACAACTGACACCGAGCAACACTAATGACACAACGACTGGTCGTTCGCGGAGGTGCCAACGGCGACGCGACAAATTTCCCCGGTGCCACCGTCCCCGATTCGAAAATAATCCTCAAAGTACGAATTATATTTGCACTGTGGCGTTATCGCGTCGCATCCAGCTTATTGCAGGCTCATGAAGGCGATAAGCTTAATCCTTTTTCAATATCAAGCGTGGCGGTTCCCACTAGGGAGTTCCGCCGACGGTTGGCGACCGTGCTTTTGGCACTACAAATGACAGGAGCAGTGGATTTGAAAAAGAAAATAAAGGAAGTGCCTCCGTAGCCGATAGTTGTTGGATGGTGGCTGCAAATTATTACAGGCACGTTCTCGGCACCAAATAGTCATATCTCCCGAGACGCAAATTCTTAAACCTTAGGTTTAGTACACTCGACAGCAAAAATAGCGCCCACTTGATTTATGACGAAGACGAATATTTGCTTGGCTTACCGCATTGTTGAACTTTTAAATGGTTTATTGAAGGGCAATATGAATATAATGGCAGCATTATTTTATTCTTCTCGAGTACTATTATAGGCTGCCTGATTTCTACATGATTCTAGTGGGCTGCGATTCAGGCCGCGATCGGCCGATGGCGACCAGAAACACAACCCACTAGAATCATGTAGAAATCAGACAGCCTATACTACTACTTACTTAGGGTGCATCTCCACATGCTATATTTTGTTGTAAATTGCTGATTTTCCAGATTTTTTATTGAAACTGGCCAGATTCTGGTTCTGGCTAACACTTGCAAAATTTCCGTTAAAAATCCTGGATTTTTGTTTAGAATTGGTAGATTGTTGCTAAAACTTGCTGAATCTTGGCTGAACCCTATAAACATTGAATGTACGGCCCAGCAGCGGACCAGTATCCGTGATGCTGGCGACTTGCTGGCATCGTTTGCCTCTAAGAAAACAGCAGTGGCCCACAGGAATTCTGCCATAGCAATATAGTAATCGAATGCCACCAAAACCAAGCAGGGGGGCCTCATGCGGCGTGCCATACCCACTTTACCCTGTAACTACACAGTAGTGATGGGCCGCAAGCGGATAGTCTCCTAGAATATTGCAGACTTTGAGTTTTATTGTACGCTTCCGTACCGCTGCTGGCTAGGTTGTGGCATTCGAGTGCATGAAGAGTTGCAGACTAAATATTCTACTCCCGACTTTACTGCCAGATAGCGCTGCAGTCGCATACACTGCATGGTGTAATATTCCTAGTGAATTTTATTGATAGCTTGTCTCTGGGTTGGTGACTCTAAGGTTGGTACTAGGATATTTGACAATAATTGACAGAAAGAACAGAAACATCCACAACCACAACGCAGTCAAGTCGGCGGCGTCTATTTTTCCTGGTGGCGTCGGTTCGGTTAGTGTAGGCATGTGTAGGTGGTGCAGGTGCAGGACATAGGTGCAGGATTCTTGATTCTTTGGGTACAGCGTGCAGCACTGCAGCGGCAGCTAGGCAGTTAGCGTCCTAGTCCGTGCATGGAATTATTCTTCGCTCTCCGGAAACGGTAAATAAATTTGTAATTACTGTGGAATGAATAGAAATTGTGTTTTCTTGTAATTTCTGTTTCAGGCGTCAGCCCAGCCCTGGTTTTAGTTTATCTGAGAGAGTTTGTTGGTTATGGTTGGACTTAGAGCAACAAGTTGGTGCAGGCAATAATTAGCCATAGACGCGCGTGCGTCTTTACTTCCCAGAATCGGTGAATAAGTTTATAATTACTATGGAATCACTATGAATTATTTGTAGATTTTTTGCCTCCAAGATTTTTTGTAATTTTTGTTTCAGTTTGTCCGAGACAGGGAGTCCGAGAGAATTGTTGATTTTGCCCAAGTGATATTTTGTGCCGGCCTGATTCCTCACTGCAATAAGCGACTGTGATGTTACCAAACTAGAGAGTACTTAGTGTATGAAGTTTTCAGTTCGTACGTCACCAGAGTATTGTTTTATTTTATATTTTGCCTTGTTTATGTTGAATAACTTTCTTATATTTCTACAATTTACCATTTCTTACAATAAATAGGTACTTGTGTACCTAGCAGAAATGAAAATTATTGTTTCCATATTTATTATAATAATTGTAATACTTGAGGCAAAGTGCTGGCAAGTGATCTGGTAAAGTCTGGGCCGCGCACGGAGGACTGCCTGCCGACTGAAGAGGGCCAGTCAACGTAAGTAATCAGAACAATAACACTTTCAACCGCTGGGAAAGTGGTGGCCCTTGACTGGCACGGTTGAACACCTTGCAGGCTTAGTGACTTGCGGCCACGTTACGGCCAGCAGGACAGATTGATTCTGGGCCGTGTCGGCAAGCAACTAATGTGCCAGCGCCTGCAGAGATCGGAACGTGGTGTTGGTAATTTACTGGCCCTTAACGTCATTGTTTATAGGGAGACTTCCTGAATTTTAGCTTAAACTCATTAAAGTATCATTCAAAATTGCTAAACTGTAGCCGACAATTACTAATGCTTTGCTAAAACTTGCTAGATTGTAGCTGAATATTGCTAAATGTTGGAAATTGCTAAATTTTACGTTATGCTGAAACTTGCCGAATCATCGCGGAAACGTGATAAAGTTTATTTGCTTACAACATGATTGCTAAAATTTTGTTGATCGTTGCTGAAACTTGGAGAAATTTTTGTTGAAAATTGCTCAGTTATTGTTGCCTAAAGTCACTTGAGTGCCTATTATTGAAAATCGCTACATTCCAGTTGAAAAGTGCCGCTGTTGGTGAACACCGTGTGGAGTGGAGCATCCCAGAAAATCGTTAATTATTGTTGCTGAAAGTTTCCTAATTTTATCGAAACTTGCTGAGTTTCTACTGCAATAAGATGCTCCATTTTAGTTGAAAAAGGCTGGATTTTTTAAAAAATTACTGAGATTTGCACAAATTCGCTGACTTTTCAATTGGAAATTGTTGAATTGTTGCTGAAAATTGCTCAATTTGTCAAAATGTGCTCAAGTTTGGCTGAAATTTTTTGAAGTCTATCTAAAACTTGCTACATTTGTGTTATAAATCGATCAATATTTGCCCAAAATTGCTAAATTGATGATAAAGTTTGCTTAACTGTGATTAACGTAGCTCCTTTGTTGCCAATAGCTGGACTGAACTGAAACTTGACCAAGTTCTGGTTTAAAATTGCTGAATTTTGCTAAACATTGTTGAATCTTGCAAAAACTTGCCGATCACTCATCAAAAATTCCGAAATTTAGATTTAGATGAAAAATTGTTGAAATTTGCTCAGGCAAGCTGAATTTTGGTTTCAAATCAGAATGATATATTTTAGTTTAGAATTACGTTTCCCTCAAAAAATTGCTGGATTTTTTATGTAACTTATTGAGTTTTTATTCAGAATTGCTGAAAGCTGATATAAATCTTGCAAAATTCCAGTTGAAATATCTAAGTTTTTGTTCAGAATTCCCAGAGTTTGTTGAAAATTTGCTGAATTGTTGATAAAACTTTCTAAATGTTTATCCGAAATTGTTAAATTGTTGCTGAAAATTGCTATGCAATGCCACTCACTTGATGCCGGCTCCAATACGGATGGCCGGCAGTGCCGGTCTACCATGCAAATAGCCGGCTCCGGTTACAACACATGAAGCCGAGGCCGGCTACTACTACTTCCCAAAATACAGTCGAATTCATGACAAGTTTTATTCAGTACTCTTTCCAACTCCAGTACTAGGTAAATTATCAACAAGACATGAATTATTAGCTTTGCTTTCCATTTTCTCTTCCCCTGACGCTTCAGCTTCGTCCTCAGCTCTGGTTTCAGCTTTGTTCTCAGCTTTGTTTCCGGTGTTTTCGGCGTCATTCTCGGGGCTTTTCGCTTTCTGTTCGCCTCCCGAGCTCCTGTCGCCTTCGTTATCGGCATCCTCGCCGGTTTTTTCGTCCTCGTCTTCGTCGTCGCTCGAATCGCTGGAGCTCGAGTTCTCGTCGACCTTCACCTTCTTGGCCGCCGCTTTTCCCTTCAGCTTCTGCTTCTTCTTCAGCCGCTTCAGACGCTTCTTTTCCGTTCGTTCGGCGGATTTCTTTTGGTTCTCTTCGATCTTGTCGTGGTACTCGGTTTCCAGTCTCTCCTGCAATTTTTGATTCGGTAAATCCAAGGGTAAGCTATCAGCAAGTCATAAGCGTTTCCATTTTACCACAATCTCAAAACGTTCTACAGTCTAGGCTAGAGAGAGAAAAAGCGAGAAATCGCTAAGAAGCAAGTGAGACGGCACTACAAAGGTGAGATTGATGGTAAAATAAAATGTAGATATGATTACGGACCCTTTCGCCTTTTTCCTTCATGTACTTCTGCCTGGCGTACTCTTTGCGTCGCAGGTGGCGGTAGACGTGGAATTCGCCTGAGCCGGCTCCGGCACTCGAACCCATCACGTTTCGGACAAAGTCCGGGACGGTGGGCACGCCCCTCTCTTTCGGCTTCTCAGGGATCATCACCGGCTTGTCCTGGAACGGTAAAGCTGGACGTGAAATGCAAGGCAAAACGGGAATTTTGGCTGATTAAAACTAGCGAAAAGTGCGAACCGGATTTTTCATGAGCTTTTCCAATTTCAACCGCTGCAAGTCCGTGTTGTTCCGGATCACTATCGGCGGCTTCTTCTCCTGTTTATCAGGCTCATCCTCTTTCATTTTTGCTTTATTTCGGACTTTTCTGGCTCCAGAAGACTTCCAAGTCACCAAATAATGTTTTGTTTGGATTTGAGGTTATGTCAACTGTCAACTTTTGACATTTACCGCTACGATTTACCATTTACCGTTGAATTTTCCAGCTTTCAATCAATGATAAATGCGTAAATGGTGAACTGGAAACACTGGAATCGATGCTATGAAGAATGAAAAGCTTGCACAGGCCAGGCGTAAGCATTTGATTCAACAAAAATTGTAAAAATTGAAGAAATTCCAAATTTTTTTAGAGAATTATGATGCTTATGTTGGTACGAGTGAAAGTACCAAACACTGACACAAACGTCAAACGTCACCACCAAAGTCGATAAAAGTGACATTGGATGTCAAGGTGACAGTTTTTCAAAAACTCAGGGTCAATTAACGGGATTTTTCCCAATTTTCGCGAAATGTAGCGGTAATTGCGCACGTTGACCTCAAAAATGGCGTGTCCGAGCACGCATTTCCGCAGTAAATTCCTGTTTTTGTGCCTTTTTTTCATCGGCGCAATCCAAGGCAAAACTTGCGTCCAGGATGGTTTCGAAAGCCACCTGGCCACCAAAACCCCCTACAGATTCGTCGGAAACACCAACGCCAGCATCGTATCCTATCCAGGTTCGTCTGCTCCAATGTTCGTACTTGAATACAGTTTCTGCTTATTACGACAGGTTGCGAACCGATCAAGCTGTGGGGCTTGGTGCGCCACGGCACCCGAAACCCCACCTTGAAACTCATCGAAAAGATGAAGGAACGGCTGCCGGAAGTGCGGGATTCGATCCTGAAAAAAATGAAGACCGCCTCCGGAACGGTCCACCATTCCGATTTGGATGCCTTTCGAAAGTGGAACTCGAAGCTGGACGACAAGGACGACAAGAAGCTGACGCATGAAGGCGAAGACGAAATGCTGTTGCTGGCCGAGAGGCTTCAAATGCGTTTTCCTGCAATCCTCGACGCTGTCTACTCCAATTCCTCTTACAACGTAACTGTACAAATATTCATATCAACTTGTTCTAATGCTCAAGCTTCCAGTTTAAATACACGGCAACTCAAAGGACTAAAAGAAGCGCACATTACTTTGCGGCAGGGCTTTTCGGCAAGAAAACCGTCAGAGATGTTGTATATCCAGAAGCTTTGAAACGCGACCCCATTTTGAGGGTAAGCATGAAATGGCGAGGTATACAAAATGAAACTTATGGAATTCCAGTTTTACAAGCTGTGCTCGAAATGGAGGCGTGAAGTGAGCAAAAACCCGAACGCTCTGCATCAAAGACTCAAGTTCGAATCGGGTCCCGTTGTTGCAAAGCTGGTCGAAGAAATCAACCGAAAACTGGGAACGAAACTGGACCTGGGGGATATTCAAACGATGTACCAGGTTTGCGGTTTCGAAACCGCTTGGAACAAGCGCAGTAGATCGCCGTGGTGTTCGCCTTTCACCACTGAGAACTTCAAAGTGATAGCTTTCTCGATTTTGATTTTCCAATTTTTTTAATTGGAGCTTTCGGTTTCAAGGTCATGGAATACCTGGAGGATTTGAAATACTACTGGGTGGACGGATACGGCCACGAGCTTACGTACAAGCAGGCTTGTCCGGCTTTCACTAACATGGTCGAGTTTTTCCAAAAGTACGTTGCTCACTAAAGTGAACGAGATAAAACTTTGCCGGTTTCATAAAATATGTTTGAGCTAATTATTTGATAAGCTGTGGTTAAGGAATTTTTTTTTTGTTTCTAGATCTAGCTGATTGATCAAGATAAAGCCCTGAAAAAGCTTTCATTTTCGAACTGTACTTCAAGAAACAGCAAATTGTTCTGGATCAATCAGCTGGAAAGCTACCAAAAAAACTTGTAACCGCTGATTAGCTTGATTACCTTTTGTGCCAATAAGCTAATATAATGATGATAATGATGACCACAATAAATTATAAAATAAAAACCACTGCTTTCAGCAAGAAAAGGTATCCGAAAACAACAGTATACTTTACACATTCCGGAACTCTGTTGAAAATGCTGGGACATTTGGGCCTCTTCAGAGACGACAAGCATTTATTGGCCGACGATTATTCCAAGAACGCCGACAGGAAATGGCGTGTCAGTCAAATCGACGCTTTTGGGACGAATTTGGTGTTCGTTTTGTTCAAGTAAGTTTTTTCTGAAATTCTTGTTTTTTTATTCACATCTTCTTGACATTCGCTTTTTTCATAGTTTTTTTATCATTCGCTATTTTTATTTTTCATCTTTCGATTACTTATTCCTCTTTCATTTACTTTTTTACTCTTTTTCATCATTCGTTTTTTTTTTCACCATTTTTAATCATTTGCTTTTTTTATCATTGGTACATTGGTTTTTACATTTTTACTTCGAAAATTTTCCATCATTCGCTTTTGTATCGCTATTTTTATCAATATCCGTATCGTAGCCGGCACCAAGTGGGTGACATTGCATAATGCCTCTGTGCCAGCTACAATACATGAAGCCGGGGCCGGCTACGAAGGCACTTCCTAATCATTATTCTTCCAGCTGTAGCGGAAAAAGACAAATCTTGACCCTACACCAAGAAGAAATCACCCGACTGCCCAGCTGCCCAGACTCCGACCTGTGTGACTTCGACATAGTCCTCAAGCACTACAAAGACAGCCTCGAAAATTGCAATTTCGACGAAATGTGCGACAACGAGATTATACCCGATGACGATTTCGAACTGTAACAAATACATTTATTTACTTTTATAATTTTTATCATCTCGTTTTTATCTCCCAAGCACTCATCACTTCCATTCACACGTCCCATTGTGCAGTCGATCGGGTGAGAAGTGTTTTAAAAATGTTCAAAGCAAAACGTGGCGTGGCTCTGAGCCTTCGCAGCCAAAATTTCGGCTCGTACCAAGATCCTGTTACTTCCGAAGAGAAAACAGTCACGCTGTTCACGTGGCGAAACTCGAAAAGAACTGAAGTCAACCTGATCAATTACGGCGCAACCATAGTTTCAATAACGACCGCCGATAAAGCGGGCGAATTGGCAGACATAGTGACGGGGTTCAACGACGTGGAGGGTTACCGGAACCCTGCGAATCGCTACTTCGGGGCCACCATCGGCCGGTATGCTAACAGAATTGGTCATGGCAAAGTCACAGGTAAAGACACCGACAAAGACAATAACAACAAGCTGGAAACGGGCTTTGAATTATCCAAGAACAACTTGGGAAAGCACCATCTGCACGGGGGGTTCAAGGGATTCGACAAGGTCCTCTGGGAATATCACATCGACAACCACAAAGTGGTCCTCAGTTACCATGCGAAAGACGGCGAGGAGGGCTATCCCGGGGACTTGGTGGTCCACGCCATTTTCGAACTGACAGTGGAAAACGAGTTTTTGATCGACTACAAGGCGACGACCACCAAATCGACCGTTATGAACATGACGAACCATTCCTACTTCAATTTGGCCGGCTGTCTGAAAGGCGCCGGAGCTCTGTACGAGCACAGGGTAAACCTGAATGCCGACAGCATCACCGAGGTTGATTCTGAAGGGATTCCCACTGGTATAATTATATTACACTATAATCAATTTCACGGCTTTCTGCATTGGAGCAAGCTATGGAAAAATTGTGTTGTGTTGGTACGAATGATTCGATGACAAGGGGATGCCAGCCAGTTGTCTACACGTGCAATTTTTGATTTGACACCTTGTCACCGTGTCGAGGTATCATGTACGCGAAAGTGAAAATTTTTGAGCATACGCCAGGAATCGTGAGTTTCTTTGGAGTGCTTTGCAGTGTGGAAGATAAGGGGCATTGTCTTTACTGGTTGGTGGGTCTCCGCCAAGGTTGTTGGGTTTTTGGCGGCTACTAATGAATTATGTCGAAGATCGGCAGGATACTACTCGAATTAAAATGCCCACCGCGCAAGAGGCTACTTCTTCTGATGCACATCAGTGAAGTAGTGAATACTAGGTACCTACTCTAGCTCTATTATACCTACTGCAACAGCTTGCAAGGTATAAAGACACATGCTGGTAGACAACACTGCGTACCTACCTACTCACGCCCAAATTGCCTCGTTTCCGTACAGTTCAACTCCATAAATTATTGTCCTACTATCCATATTAACCATCTAAAGAATAAGTTTCCTCTTGGGCAGTGGGTTCTTCCTTTTTAGCGCACTTCTCCAAACGGGAAGGCGCTTTTGTCCTCGCTTTGTCCGTCCGTCCGTCCGTCCGTCCGTCCGTCACAGCATCTAGTCCTAGACGAAAAGGTTTTTGCGGAAAATTTTTACTCCATTGGGTAGCTCATGACCTTGTATCCCGAACCAAGAAAAATCTCGACGAAATAATAATAAACAATGACAATAATAACAATTTAGTGTGACGCGGCATCGCCGTTGAATGCTGCATTTCAGAAGCCGGCCTGATCTCGAAAGTTATCACATGCCAGGAAGTACCCGATCTTATCATTTTACCATAATACATATGCGGAGTTATATTTAGAGGATGATTTGAACTTTATTTTAATGAAAATTTCACATCGGTGCGTGGTGCAGGCCAATAGTTATTAATTTTTGAAAATGACTCCGAAACTACGGCTCGGTCGCAAATGATTTATTCGTTGCTTGCTGGTGCTTGATATCCTTTCCTCCGAACAAAACGAAATTCAATACAGAAAATATTTCAACTCGAATGGGTAGCTCATGGCCTTGGTACGCGAATCAAGAAAAATTTTGCCGAAATAATCATGAACAATTACAAAAATAACATTTTGGTGTAGGGCGGCTTCGCCGATCAAGTGCTGGCATTCGCGGTAAGATGTAGAAAGTTGCGATATGCAGTCAACTACAATTTCTTAATGGAATACATCACTGCATGTACGGCATTATATTTAGAGAACAATTTGAACTTTCTTTTGACAAAAACCCCACTTCGATCCGACCGTCGGGTCAATTGTTATCAATTTTTGAAAACGACCGCAAAGCCACGGCTCGGCGCATATTACACGACCCTACAAATTTAAAATCAGACGTGCCGAAATAGTAATTGACCATTTTGAAATAGCCAATACTAGGTACCTAAAGGATAATGGCACTCAAATTACGAAACATGTTCGCTCAATAACAAAAAAAAGTAGGTAGGTATCACTAAAAATCATGTGACAGGCTATCATTTTTTCGGTTTTTCGATAAAAAAGAAATGTTCCAATCCAAAACTGAACCCGATATTCGTGTTCAGGAGGTCGAAATCAGTTGGAGAACATTTTTTATATAAGTAACAGAATGACGCTTATGTGGCCGGTTTGTCTATCTGTCTGTCTGTCTGTCTGTCCGAGTCCGTGCAGAAAATAAAACGCTGTACTCCTTCTCGAGAATTGAAACAAGAGTCTTGGAACTTTTTTCCGATTAATAGCTGATGTCCCCAAGGGTGGCCAATGAGCACTATTTTTGTTATCCATACATCGTTATCATTATTCTCAAAAAACAGAGATCTCCTGTGCACTTCGATGAAGTTGAACTTCTTCTCGGGAACTAAAGCTACAGCCCTTGAAGATTGAACTTTATCCGGTGGATAGCTTAGGTTTTCAAGGACCAAATAGGCAGATTGGCTTTCATAATTCGGCCGCCATCTTGAAATTTCTTATTAGTGGAACGATTGTCATGAAACTTGAAACTTACCCTTGTCTAGTACGATCATTCTTATTTTCAAGCCAAATTTCATGATTGCCTCACCATCTTGGCCGCCATATTGAAATCTCTTATAAGTGAAAGGATTTTCATGAAACTTGAGAATTACGCTTGTCTCGTACGATCATTCCTATTTTCAAGCTGAGTTTCATAATTCTGCCGCCATCTTGGCGGCCATATTGAAATCTCTTATTAGTGGAACGATTTTCATGAAACTTGGAACTTACCCTTGTTATATATTCCATTTCTTCACGGCGTCACGGACTTTCGCCGTAATTTTCTCAGTGGCCGGCAAACACCTAATAGCCTTGGCGAAGACCCACCAACCAGTGAAGAGAATGTCCCTCATCGTCCACACTGCAAATCACTCGAAGAAAACTAACAATTCCTCGCAGACTCTCGAAAATTTTCACTTTCGCGTACATGACTCCCCGAGACAGTAACAATGTCACATTGAAAATTGCACATGGAGGCAGCTATTTCAACATGATTCTAGTGGGCTGTGATTCAGGCCGCGATCGGCCGATGGCGACCAGAAACACAGCCCACTAGAATCATGTTGAAATCAGACAGCCTTTAGCTGCCAACAAGTCGTCAACGTGCCATTCGTACCAACATGCAACCCATTTTTTCCACAGCTTGCTCTAATGCAGAAAGCCGTAAAATTTATTATACACGGCTCCATGTAATTTTTTTATTGTTATTCAAAGGTGAAATACTTCACGTCGGAGACACAGTTTTCGACTTCCGCACGCCCAAAGTGCTAGGCGACGTGATACATGCAGTTCCGAACAGAAACGGATTCGATCACAATTTCTGCGTCAATCCAGCAGGCGATGGAAGTAAAACTTTTGTTGCTAGGTAACCTGCAATAGCAGCTCGAGTGTATGGCACTCTATTTTATCTAGAAATCTAGCGTTCCAATTTTATCTCGAATGAAATTTTGTTTTTATACCTACAATAATATCGCACCATTATGTCAGTTTGTTTATTATTTAAACTGAACAGACATTGGAATTGTTTTGAAACGAAGCATAACTCTATAGATATGAAATCTTGAAAGAGGCATTTCTCATATAGAAAAATTGATGCCGTCGCTCAAAAAACGTGTCGAAATGGAAGCATCGACCCTTCTCCCTGTTCCAGCAGCCAAAAAGGTGATTTTTTTGCGACACTTTTTCTGGAGCGACGGAAATGGCAATTTAAGCAATAACTTCGACACAATGCGCAACTTTGTGCGGCTTTTTTTTTAATTCGAAAAACAGAATGAGTAGAAATCTAGGTGCGGCTGCAGAACTGTCGGGGTGTCTGTTCTTAACTCATTATTCCTCTGAGTATTGCACATGCATTTTGAAAACGTCATTCAAAGAAGAATTCTCGAAATTTTTCAGAGTTCACCATCCGAAATCGGGCAGGGTCCTAGAGGTCTATTCCAATCAACCGGGAGTGCAGTTTTATACCGCCAACTTTTTGCCGGACCGTCCCGAAAACTGGAAAGGTGACCCAGCCGATTTGATAACAATTTCTGGCAAAGGCGGTGCTTTCTACAAGCACGGCGCTTTTTGTTTGGAACCGCAGATTTGGCCGGATGCTCCCAACCACGTAAAAATATTTGTTTCGACCAGCCGTGAACCTATTTTGTTCATTTTTGTCTTTTTTGTTACAGAACAACTTCCCGAACGCCACTCTCCTGCCAGGCCAAATCTACCACCATCAAATCGCTTACAAATTCTCAGCACTTGCTTGTTTGAATAACAAATAATAAATAAAAAACAAACTTTATCTTATATTAGTGCGATAGTAGGTACTATAATAAATTGCCGGTTTCTATAAATAGCGCACGCTTAATTTCATAACTCATTATTTGGTTAGTGACTTGGCAACATGACGGCTGGCAAGGTGCAATTCGAAGAAGACGAATTCGGCCTGTTTACCGACAAGACGACGGGGCAGGCTTGGCCCGTTCGCAGGTTCACTTGGAAAAACGGCAACGACGTTCGGATCCAAGTGATCAACTACGGCGCCACCGTGACGTCCATCAGTTTTCCGGACAAAAACGGAAAAATCGAAGACATAATCACGGGATTCGACACCTTCGAAGGCTTCTTGCGGCCGGACAATCCGTACTTCGGAGCCAGCGTGGGACGCATAGCGAACCGCATCGGCAACGGCCAGGTTCACATCGGCGACAAAACCTACCAGGTGTCCAAAAACGCCGGCAGGTTCCAGCTCCACGGCGGCTTCAAAGGCTTCGACAAGGTAGGCCCGGCGATTCCCATTCGAGCCCAAACTCGGCACGGTTTGGGCACTCGAAAGTGAAGCCCAGTCGAGTTGGCTGCAAGCCACGCCCACTATACCAAGCGGCCATAAGCCACGCCCACTAAACCAAGCAGCCGTAAGCCACGCCCACTCGAGCTTCATTTTTTAGAGTTTTCAAGTGTTCGGGCTCGTTTTGCTTAGAAAAATTGCTCTTTCAGGTTCTGTGGGAACACCACGTGGACGGAACGAAATTGGTGCTGACGTATCTGTCGAAAGACGGAGAGGAGGGGTACCCGGGCGATTTGATCGCCACCGCGACGTTCGAGCTGACCGGTTCCAACGAGTTCGTGGTGGAGTACAAAGCGGTGACTACCAAGACCACGTTCGTGAACATGACGAACCACGCCTACTTTAATCTGGCCGGGCATCAGACGGGCTGCGCAGAGCTGTACAAGCACACGATCAGCATCAACGCCGACCAGATCACTGAAACTGATTCCGACAGCATTCCTACAGGTAATTCGGACTCGAATTTGGCTCCGGTTTCAGTCAGTTTCAAACAAGTTTTTTTTTTATCCAAACGACTCGAATAAATGTCGTTGATTTGAAGGTGTGGGCTTCAAGCGCTTCGTTTTTTCTTGCAGGAGAATTGAAAGACGTGGCAGATACAGTCTTCGATTTGAGAATCCCGAAAGTCATAGGCGATTTGATAGACAAAGTTCCCGGCTCGGATGGTTTCGACAACAACTTCTGCATCACCAAGGGACCGGAACAAGGCAGCACGTTTGTTGCTAGGTAACTGATACACGCAATCTATAACAAAATTTTCGGAGTTGGCTTAGATGTCAAAATGATCATTCAGTCTTCTTGCATTCACCCAATCCAGGATTGATGAAAGTTCCGTTTCCATTGCCAACTGGGAGTGTAAATTTGGCTGTTTGTTGATCGGACTGTATACACTCAAATTTCACTTGAATCTAAAATGACTCTAATTTGAACCGTTCAAATTTATGTGTTCCAAGTTTGATTCTGGTGAATACTGCGCGTCTTGAAGCAATTGAGATCCTCGTTGAAACAAGCCCAAACTCGACAGAGTTATCTTTTAGAGTTACTGCAGAAATGCGTTTTCAAGTTTTGAACATAGTGGGCGTGACGAGGGGCGTGGCATGGGCGTGTCAAAAATGCACGGCTTTCTAGATCTTCAACTTTCACTTCGATTTAAGTTTCTGAAGCGGATATTCGGCCTATAATGAAATTTTCGGAGTTGGCTCAGCTGTCAATATGATCATACAGCCTTTTTGCATTAACCCAATCCAGGGTTGATGAAAGTCCAGTTTCCATTGCCAACTGATGGGAGTGCAAATTTGGCTGTTTGTTGATCGGACTGTATGCATTCAAATCTAAAATGACCCTAATTTGAACCGTTCAAAATATGTTCAAGTTTGATTCTGGTGAAATTTGAACTGCGTGACTTCTGAGACTCTCGTGACATTGCGTGCGTGACAATTGAGATTCTCTTTGAAACGAGCCCAAACTCGACAGAGTCATCTTTAAGAATTTCTGCAGAAATGCGTTTTCAAGTTTTGAACTTAGTGGCGTGACGAGGGGCGTGGCATGGGCGTGGCGAAAATGCACGGCTTTCTAGACCAGGGCTTCAATTCCATTTCGATTTCTGTTTCTGAAGCGACTATTCGAGCAAAGTAGGCCGTGTTTGGGCTCGTGGGAATCGGAAAAGTTTCCCAAACACGTCGGAAAAGTTTGTAGTTACTTGGCGCTCTGAATTTTTTTTAATTTTCACCTGAAACACTGAAAATGAATTCCAGAGCCCACCACCCTGGCACGGGACGAGTTCTGGAGGTATACAGCAACCAACCGGGCGTCCAGTTCTACACGTCGAACTTTTTCCCGAAAAAGGACGCCACGAAACCTCTCGAAGGCAAAAACGGAACCAAGTACACCAAACATGGGGCCTTCTGTCTGGAGACACAGAACTGGCCTGATGCTCCAAACCATGCAAGTTACCCTTATACTCAACTCACTACTTAATTTGATACTTTTTTAATCTCTGATGCTACAAATCAATTGTTTAACCAATAATTCTCAAGTTGACAATATTTTTACAGGACAACTTCCCGAAAGCTTCGCTCCACCCAGGCGAAACCTACCTTCACACGGTCTCGTACAAATTCTCAATCAAGCACTAAGCTGCTTAATTTACATTTTATGTACAACGATAATAAACTACAGTTACAAGGACAAAGTCTCGATCTGTTTGACCAAATCCATGTGCTTAAACTCGTCCGGCTTATTGGTAAAGGTTTCCATCAGCTTCATCCGGTCCTGGCTAGGTTTTAAATAGTACAACTGCAGCTCGTTGGCCAAGCACTGCGCCTCTTTCAGATCTATAATTTTGACGTCATACTCGCCTCGCATCAGCACGATTCCTTTCGACTCCTCCAGCTCGGTGTAGTGCTTCATGGTAAGACACTCGGGGGCGTTTTCCTTGTGCACCTGGTAGTACAGCAGCGGCGTGAAATGGACAGAGTTTCCTTGAAACTGGGCCATTATGAATTCGTAGCCTTGCGCCCTCGGAAGCGGAAACAGGAACGTCGGGTGCTTGTCGAAATTGCTCCGGATTTCTCTCCAGTCCGCGGCCAGGATCGAAGCGGTGATGAAGTTCTTGTCTTTGTGGTATGCGCGCCACAGCGCCTCGATTTCTTCCTTGGACTTGTCCCTGACCAGGTCCAGTTTCATGACGCTGTCGAGCGACTGCTCGTCGCTCTGTTCGGCGTAGTCCAGGGGCTTTTTGGGGTGCAGCAGCTGCGAAAAGTGGTGCGATTCCTGGGCCTTGTTTTGTTTTTTGGCTTCGGGGCTCTTTTTCAGTTCGAGCGTGTCGACACGAGACAGGAACTCTTCGGGCGAAGTCTGCTGGAGCTTGGCTATCTTGTCGGCGTACTTTTCGTAGTAGGCGTTGGTTTTCAGCTGTTCCACGGCCTTTTCCGCTCGTGAAGACGACGTCATGACGGTTCTCTGCAGGGCTGCGCCCGGGATTCGTCGTAAAACTCGTAAATTCAGCAGGAATAAGTGGGACGAACACGCCATAACCTCACCTCTAGTGCGGCGGCAGTTGACAGCTGACGTTTTTGACGAGTGACACGTACGTCAGCTGAGAGCTCAGAAGTGCCAACTTGATTCAAACGTCAGATTTTCCATTTGATTTTTGAAATAATCACATTTTGGAAAGTTCAGCTCAAATTTGCTACAGTGAACCCTTCTGACGGCTCTAGCTTCTTTGTTGAGTGGAGAATAATAGAGTTGTAGTTCCTATTACTGGCTTCTGCTGAGTTCGATTGCAAGATTCTGGGGAATTTTGTGTTGTTCAGTTTGTCATTGTTCATCTGATTATCTGTCAGGAGCGCGTTTCATTTTCCGGAAAAATTTCGTTTTTCTCAGCCTAAACATGGAAATGTAAGTTTTTCGTCATTGCCAGTTGTTCAATTAGAGTAGCCGTAATTGTTTTTTGTATATTTCAGCCTAGAGGCGCGCCAGCACGAACTGTGCAATTACGAGGTTATGTTGAGCATGCAGAAGGTGAAAAAGAACATAAACGAGTACAAAGCGCTCAATTTCATGAAACCGCGCAGCATGGAACAGCTTGCCACCATCACCTACGAAGTGAGAACCGGTTTTTCAAAGTTTTCGAAAAGAAATCCGAACTGTTTTGTTTCTGTCCTTGTCCTTTGCTCGATTTGGAACAGTTTGCTTGTTGTCCGTTACATTTACTCTCGTTTCAGACCCTGCAGTACTTGGAAAACATGCCCACTGTGAATCAAAGCAAAGAAACGATCATGGAGTACACTCGAGATGTCAAATCTTTCGGATTGACCAAACTGGAGTGCTTGATGCTCGTCAATATGCCGCCGAAAAACATCGTGGATCTTTGTGTGGTAATACCCTGCTCTCTTACCAAATAATTTGTAACAACGTCAAGTAATAACTGATTATTTTACAGGTAGTTGAAGATGGTGACACAAGGTTGACGGATGAACAGATGGAAGAGATTTTGGAGCTGACGCAACGTTACTTTCCATGGACAAAGTCAGAAAACGAACAGAACTCGACAGCTTAGTTTTCGTGTTGATTTGTAATTATATAATGGACATATCTGTGATTAATTTTATGTAATAAAATGCAGTAAGAATTCACAGTTGGCTTTGTGAAGTATGCTCAAGCAGAACATCTAGACGCCTGGAAAGTAGGCGTGTAAAACGTTGCCATGACTGCCAAGCCAGATTGAGCTTGAGTTCTAGAGTGGGCTGTGAGATGCTATTTCATGGGTCACTCAACTTGACCAACTATTCTAAGCAATTTTGATTCTAGCACTTCTAGCAGGCAGTGTTTAGAAAAACGATTTTGCCTGACTACAGGGGCCTTAGATTAGGCTGTCGCCCAACTACCATTTCCAGTTAGAACAAGTGGTGCGCATTGAGCATTACATTTAATTACATAATGATAATCATAATAATTATAAAAAACAACAACTCTATCGCTTTTGATCGCCTAAATCCTCGATCAAATCATCTTCGATTTCCGGCCACTTTTCCGGTATGATGTCGAACAGGTCGTCCTTCACGTCTCCCTGAATGACGATTTCATCCTCACCGGTCACGGAAGAGCCGCAAGCGAATTTCGTGCCGAAAAACTTGGCGGCCACCTTCAAGTCGATGTCTGCAAAAACGAAATTTATTGGCCGCTTTAAAAAAAGAAAAAACATCAGAAGTGCATACCAAACGAGCTGAGACCGGTGACGACCGTCACGGACTTCTTCTTCCCCCTGGGCGCCCTCGAGACGCACACCTGTTTCGGCCCGTCCTCCTTCTTCTTGGTCTTGATCTGGCCCTTGCCGCCCCGTTTCTGGCGCTTCTTTTCCTCCTCGGCCCCGGACGCCGACTCGCCCGACTCGCCGATCTTGACCTTCTCGAACTCGTCCGGCAGGTTCCGTTCCAGCCACTGCTTGCACTTTTCGTATTCGGGATAGTACTCGCAGTACTGAAAACAACAGAGCTTAATCAGGTAGGTGCAAGGGGGGGGCTGCCGGAGAAATCTAACCTCAATCGGCATCGCGCAGTTTCCGCAATAGATGACCTGAAGCGGGTAGTTGGCTCCCGGCTTCGGCCCGATTTTCAGCTTTTCTTCCAGCACGTCTCCCATTTTCCAGAAAATCAGAGCCCGCAACGAAATCTAACCTAACCCCAAAACTAGCTGTCAATATGACAGCGCGACAGCTCGACGGCGGCAGCTGCCGGTAAAGCAGCGCGCGCTGTAGCCGGCGCACCAACAGTTGGCGCTCTGGCCCGTTCGCTGGCTTTGACAGGTGTCGAGGTGACAGGTGACGTCAATTGAAACGTCAAAAAAGTTCTAGACTCCAATTATTGTTGTTTTCGCCCAATTGTGCAACAAATCGGCAGCAAAATGTCGCTAAACACGGCGCACATCAACGGTGGCGTGCTGGTGCACTCCGGAGAAGTGTAAGTTTACCATTTGCTTCGATTATCCGAAATTACAGCTTGGCAAACACTTGCAGCATTATCTTGTACTCGGACAACGTAAACATAGAATGGTCCGGACCGAGCGATCCGGCGTTCAAAGGCACCAAACACGGGAGGATCTACCTCACCAGCCACCGGGCCATTTTCAACAGCAAGAACTCCACCGATCCCATGCAGAGCTTCAGCTTTCCCTTCGTCACGTTATCCGAAGTGAGTTTTCGCTCTCATTGCATAAAGACTCTAGATTTACTATAAAATGAACTGCTTACTGTTGAATTCTTAACTGCCCAACGAAACGGCAGCTTTGAATTCCAGAATGTTCTCAAAGTAATTTCCGGAATGTTCTAGATGGAAATCGAACAACCGATTTTCGGAGCCAACTACATCAAGGGAAAAGTGAGGGCGCAGCCAAATGGGAACTGGGTCGGTGAGGCCAAGTTCAAGATGACTTTCAAGCACGGAGGTGCCATCGAGTTCGGACAGGCCATGCTGAAAGTAGCTTATCTTGGTAAGCTATAGCCTTTTCACAAATTTTCTCAGTTCATACTGATTAGGAGGTAGATAGCGCAAGCAGTAAGAACTAGCAAGCAATAAGAACTAGCTGAGAATACGAACTAGCAAGAACTTTCTCTGGATTCCAAGAACTGAGTGAATCAGTCGGGGCAATTTGCTTATTTATACTTGATGACTTTCACTTAGAGGTGGAAGGAGGGGGGATCTCCAGACACACAGCATTATACAAGATTACCGTTCAGTTTGCATAACAAGGTGGAAATATACAAAAGAAGTGCGTGGTTTGATAAAATGGTGAGGTGTAGCTTTTTATATAATTTTGCTAATTCCATTCTTTTTTTGCATAGTATCAAGTTCAAGAATTTACATATTTACCTTGTTGTGATGTTGTTTATACCATTAGATAGTGCTGTTGGTATTTGATTATATTTTCTTTCAACGTCATAACATTGATAAGTTTCTGGCGATAAAGTCTACAGGAAAATTCTTTGATATTCAAATCAATAGTGTTTTTCATATCAGAATATTCCATGGAAATCTATTGAAAACAGGATCAGAAAGAAAATATTTCTGTAAATATCATCAACAGAATGCAATAGAAATGCGGCTCTGAACTTTGAGGGTTTGAGAGGTTTCGTTTTTGAGCTATTTGGTTCTCCAGATGTTTTGCAGTATCTTCAGATTCAAATATTTCAAAAACAAAGCTTCCAGTCGAAATTTCCTTGGAGTAAAGTTTTCTTCTAAATTAAAAAATCTAAAAAAAATTCATCATCAATTTTGTGAATATCCAGTGGCGTAACAAATGGACCGGGAAAAAAGGGGAAACCCATCTCAATATCTCCGCCACTGGAATTGACCCAAGTCGAATATCAACAAGTTATAATAGTATTATGTTAGTACCTACGCAAGCCAGGTTTGCTCGAAATCGGTTATGTGGTTCAAAACTTAGGAACTGATGAAAATTGACCCCATGAAGACAGATTGTTTTTTGAATATATCACAAGAAATTCGTCGAGTTCAAGTCCGTCAAGTTGACACCTGAATTCGCCGTAAAATTTCGTGAAATTTGAACCCAAACTCGGCAGGTTTACCTAGAAAAACTGCAGAGATGCGACCGAAACTGTGTCAGATTTCACGGCCAACTACCATCGAAACGCGATTCTAACGAAAACTGGCTCAATTTTGCAATGCAGCGCCGGTTCTTCGCAGCAAGCCTTGATAAAACCACCTCGATCCCCTCACAGTTCAGTGTTTGTAACAGCAGGCCGTGACTTTACGAAACAAAATCGCTTTTTTTCTATTGTCGCACTCAGAAACAAACGAATCCAGTCAATAATTCGATATTTGTCATTTCTTCGATCGGCCAAATTTCTGTTTGGATTTGGAGTTGGCTTTGCTGTCAAAATATTCGTTCGTTGACCAATGCGGTCGCTCCAACAATTGACAAAAAATGTGCTTCCAGAGCTAGCTGTGAAATACTGCTGATTGTAAGTGAATCAATTGGCATCTTTGACATTCTCTGGTTTTGCCCCTCGCGATTCAAAGCGCTTTTTTTTGCGGACATTTATTCATCCCCATTAAAATGATCGTTTTATTTTAGACTTTCCAAATGTCACTTAGGCCTAAGCTGTCACATTATACAATAACAATAGATCTGTCATGTTCTAGGAGGGTCATGTTACACACTCAATCTGTCATCCTAGACGTACTGCCGTAGCCTTAAGAGTCTTAAGACACTCCATCCTCCAATTTCACATCTTCAGAACTGTCAGCTCAGCAAGTCAAAGTTTCTTTTCGACATTGATCAATCGATTTAGTTGAAATTATCACTTTATACAATTTATGTCATTTAGAGTACTTAACTACCACTTTAGGCATTCAGAGTGTCATTTTTAGTGATTTAAAATGTCACTCCAGCTTGATATGTCACTTAATAGGTCGCGGGAGCAAAAATGGCGTCCTAAACATGGGCATATATGGTATAATGTTATTTTCACTAGTCCTTGTTAATACAACTTTCTTTAGTAGTGATAAATTATACAGGTGTTTCAAAAGTTAAGTACCTAGCTATACAGGGTGTTTCAGCGATGATAGCAAAAAACTTAACTGTGGGTAGATCTTGTCAAAATATGACGAAAACCCATTTTGCGACGTTCGGCCTAATGACGAAGATACAGCCCTTCAAAGTTAACTTTTTCGTATTTCAAAAATTTGTAACTCAGGAATGATGGTCCAACGAAATTAACCTAAACTTAGCATAGATTGGTTTGTCGAAACTGTCTACTGACCTGCCAAATTTTGAAAGAATTTTATGAGTGGCGTAGGAGCTATGAGGGCCGTTAATTTAGAAGCATCCGAAGAAAAGTTGACTCAAGGTGACCCCCGTAACTTCTCCGCCACTGGTTGCATTCTTTTAAAGTTTGGCAGGTTGATAGATAATTTTGACAAACCAGCTTATGCTAAATTTGAGATAATTTTGTCGAAACGTTTTTGAGCTATAAATTTTTAAAATCCGAAAAAAGTAAATTTTGAAGAGCTCTATCTTTGTCATTAGGCCGAACTTTGCAAAATGGTATATAGGTTTTCGTCATATTTTGACAAAATATGAAATAAATGGATAGAAATAAAAAAGAGAATAGAAATAAATGAAATATGATATAGAAAAAAAAAGATCTACTCACAATTATTTTTTTTGCTATCATCGCTGAAACACCCTGTATATCGTCGGATTCAGGTTTCAAAAATATGAAGTTTGCGATAAGAATGAATTGCAAGAGGTGCCCCTAAGAAAGTGACGCCCCTTCAAAGTTCGATTTTTAAAATGCTTTTTTCACCTTAACGTTTGAACTGTTCAACCGATTTCAATCAAATTTCAACTCAAGTTTACTAAAGTAAGCCTCTATCGAACAATGACAACGCGTTTCATTAAATATTTTCAGGTGCAAAGATATGAGAGGGTACCCTCCTCTTTCTCCCTATTTTTCATTTCCCTAGTCACTTTGAAAAATTGTACCAATTATTGAATTCTGCATTTAATTTAGGTAAAAAAGTTACTCTTGTAAATTGTTAATTAGAGGCTTCATTTTCGAGACATTTGGGTTTGAAACTTCGAAAAACATCTTGAAAACACCACTTTCAAAGGTCTAAAAATTCAAATTCAAGAAAACTTCTTGTTCGTCAGCAAAAGTGGTGATTTATCAACCTGAGACACCTGGAAAATCTATTGCAGTTGAGGAATCATGAGTTTTCGTAGATTCAAATTTTTTAGGCTCTTGAAAGTAGTGATTTCGAGATGTTTTTCGAAGTTTCAAACCCAAATGCTCGTAAATGAACTAATGAAGCCTCTAATCAAAAATTGCAGGAGTAACTTTTTCACCTGAACTGAACGTAGAATTCAAAATCTTGGATCGTTTAAAAAAATTAGAGGGATAAAAAAAAGGTTTTCAACCCTTCCCCCATTAAATTGGACATTGGGAGTATTTTAGAAGGAAAACGGGGGGGGTTTAAAAATTGAAAAAAAAAAGAAAATTTTCTCTTTCGATACTGTGCAGGATGACGTTGACTGCATTGAAGAGAATCGAGAGGTCAAGAATATTGAATTAGACATTCAGAGAATTTTAGGAAGAAAAGGTGGGGTTAGAGTCCTTAGAGATGCTGCCGTAGCCGTAGCCACTCGATTTTCGAGTTTCACACTTGAATGCCGATCTTGTTGAAACAAGCCTAAGAAACAATTAGATGTGTAAAAACGAATATGTTTCCAATCAACTACGCTTCTCTTTCCTTTTGAACCGAGCTCAGAAGTTCAGATGCGTAAAACGCGTTGGTGAAGATCACTGGATCACTCTCGCTCGCAGAGCGTAACTATTCAGACGCCGAAAGAGAAGCTCCGCGGACACATCAAGCGAATAACGAATTTGTGTTTTCAGCCACGAGAGGGATGAACAACCCGGACTACCCGCCGCCGTACACTCCGCCTCAGACCCAGTGGTACGCCGCCCCCCCGCCGGCCTACGCCCCCCCGCCCCAGGGCTTCTATGGCTGGGTGCCGCCCACCCAGACGTTCCCCGACCGTCCGCCCACGGACGGCGTCTTCATGACGGATTCTCCTCCGCCTTATCCGGGCCTGAGCCCCCAGGGTCCCGGGGCGTATCCCCAAGGCGGAGGAGGGGCGTACCCTCCGCAACAGGGCGGCGGCGGTTACCCCCCGCAACAGGGCGGCGGCGGTTACCCCCCACAACAAGGCGGCGGCGGCGGAGCCTACCCCGGATATCCCCAGCAAGGAGGCGCCGGCGGATATCCTCCGCAAGGATTCCAAGGGGGCTACCCTCCGCAAGGCGGGTATCCTCAAGGGGGCTACCCCCATGGCGCCGCCGGAGGAGCTTCTGGGTTCAACTCTGCAGGTTAGTGAAAAATCTTCAACTGTCCACGGCTTTTTTTATTCGAGTGAGCTATAGAAAAGATGTGTTGTGTACGAACGGTACCATGCTAACTTGATGCTAACGTCTCGAGATGTGCTGTGTATGTGACAGTTGTCACGAAAGTCGTTTTTACTGGTTTAGGGCTCCTCGCTAATGCTGTTAGGTAGTGGTGGCTACTGAAGAAAATGATGCCCGAGCCTGACGGTACTGAAGAAAATGGAATGAAAATGCCCAGTAATGAGTACTATAAATCCTAGCCTATACTAAAACAGTAGTCAGGTATAAAGAAGCCGGAAACAAAGGCAGGTTACATACATAACAGTAGATATAGCACATGTAGACAACTAGCTGCCAAGATTTAGCATCATGCTACCATCGTACCAACCACACTTTTTTCCCACAGCTCACTTTAATAAAAAATGCCGTGAAACTGATTCATTTACCTATCTTGTTATACAGTTGGTCAGGTTACAGTAGCAATAATTCAACATTTGATGGTACATCGAAAACTAGGTCGACATGCATAATTCAATTTTTTTCCAAAACGTTTCCAATAGAGAGATACACCCCTTCAAAGTTCAGTTTTTAAAATCTTTTTTTGCATCAACTCTTGAATCACTGAAGCGATTTTGACCAAATTTGCTTAGAAAATAGGGCGGAAAGAGTGAAACAACCCCCTATACCTACGCCTCTGGACAATTTTGGCAAAAGTTGTTTGCGTCAAGTGATGGGGATCTATTTTACAGATTTTTGAAACTGAACTTTGAAGGGCTATATCTCCCGTAGGAACCGTTTTGGGAACAAATAAAATTTTTACCAGAAAAACTTTTTTGAAAAATATTTTATACTTGAAAAAGTATTTTTTCAAGTATAAAATATCCAGTAGCGTAGAAAATGGGGTGGGAGAAGTTGAACAATTTCCCCGTATCTACACCACTGGGCAGTTTTGACAACAGTTAAGGTGCGTTCAGTCAGCTTATTCAGTCGCAATTTTAAGTTTAATTTTAGCCGTAAGCGCTGCATCGCTTATTGGCTGTTCCGAGGAGGCTGGTTCATAAGAGCCAATGGGCGTCGCTGCGCTTGCGACTAAAATTAAAACTTGCGGCTAAATAAGCTGACTGAACGCACCTTTATCTACGTCAAGTGATGAGTATCTATTTCGTAAGTATTTTTACCAAAGTTCGTCAAAATCGCTTTGATGGTTTTTAAAACTGAACATTGAAGGGCTGTATCTTTCTAAGGGAGCGTTTTGGAAAAAAATGAAATTATGCATGTCAACTTATTTTTCGATGGATCATCAAATGGTGAATTATTGTCACTATAACCTGGACCACCCTGTATATTTTATTTTGTTGCGGTAATTTTTTTTTAATTTTATCTAATTCCAGATGCAAAAGCGGCTGAAGCAGCTCAAAGCGCTTATTACGATCCGAGTAGGCCACAAATGGCTTACGTGCCGCCACCATCCTATTATGTAAGTTTTCTGTTGTTTTTTCCCCTAACAAAATTCTATTCAACTTTTAATTGAATAAAACTTTCAGTTGAATTCAATCCAACTCTTAACTGAACTGAATTGTAATCAGTTTTTTTCCAATAATTCTTTTTGCAGGAGAACCCTCCGAGCTACAACCAAGCAACAACTAAGAAGGATCAGTAAAGTGCACATTCCATGATTTCTACTAATTACCTATACACAATTTGTACGATGATTGTAGCTGTCCACCTGCTTGTACCGCTTGTTTTTGCGTTTTTGAAAAAGAAAAGTTAACTTTATAACAAACGGCGGGTTGTATTTATATGTACCTAGGTTATTCTTATGTAATATATTCACTGTATTAATAGATTTTAAGCCTTATGATAGATCTGTATTCTATGTTACTCAATAAATTATGTAAATTCATTTTTTTTCTAACTTACAAACTATTAAATGAGTTTGTGACTCATTGACTTGAAACGGTATTCACCTGATAGAAACGCGGAATTGAAATTAACCTGGGTTTAGAGTTTTGCGTTCAGCAACTGAATGGGGTACTTGCCAATGAGATAGATCTGTCTGAAAATACTTTCAATCATCAACAAGAGTGATGAAGAGTATTTCCTGAAAATTTTCAGAAAATATATCAAGTGGTTGAAGAGATTTTTTTTTCAATTTTTTTTTCAAAAGGTTGGTAACGGTGAGGAAGCTTTAGTGGAGTTTTCATTTTCGCATTTTTCAAATATTGTCATGCCTCTCTAACAGTTTTCTGAGTTTTCAATCCAACAGTGCTCTTTGTTTAGTTTTTAGTATATTTGTGACGTCACAAATATATTTTTAAAATACGCATCACGGCCGCAATTTTTGGAATATGAAAAAAAGAAAAAATACGGGTACATTATTTTTGACCATACTATCGATTAAGCTAATGAAAAATTTTTAGGCAAGTTCCCCCTTTCGAAATTAAGAAGCGCCTGGTATGCAGGCAACCAGTTATACGTGACACTTGGATAGGCAACCAAGAATACGCCCAGCTGTCAGTTTGACAACCGTGTTTTTAGGTTAGTGGACCGTAATCGAAGTGGCAGCAGAACTTTGAACCTGTTTTTCGCCTTGAAACAACACTTTCGTTCGCAGCCAACCACCAAAAGATTCGAAAAGGAATAACGATGAGCCTCAAGTACTTTTTCGATTTGATGTCACAGCCCTCCAGGGCTCTGTACATCTTTTTCAAGCTGACGAACGTGCCCTTCGAGCCCTGCAGCGTAGCGCTCCGCAAAGGTTCGTTCGTTTCGCCCAGTTTTACCTGTTGAATTTATGATTTCTCAACCACACAGGGGTCCACATGACGGAAGAGTTCAAAGAGAAATACAGCAAGTTTCAGAAGGTTCCTTTCATACACGACGGCGATTTCAAATTGACCGAAAGGTACGGCTTACTGGAAAGAATTGGGAGTTGTTTTTTGATAGAAGCGGGACTGTTTCAGCGTGGCCATTGTGCGGTACGTGGCTACGAAGCACGACGTCGACAAGCTGTACCCGAAAGAGCCGGTGGCGCAGGCCAAAGTCGACGAGTATTTGGAATGGCAGCACTTAAACACTCGGGCGTTTTGTGCTCTCTATTTCCAGAAGAAGGTGTGCCCCAAGTTGTACAGTTTTTAGTTTTTTAATTTTTTTAATCGTCTTCTTTTCTAATCTTTGATTTCACAATTTTCAGTGGCTCATGCCTTTGCTGACTGGAAAAGAACCGCACCCGGATGCACTTCAGAACTATAAAAATAACATGGTTACTTGTATTGAGAAAATAGAAGAGCTGTGGTTGGATAACGGAAAGAAAGCGTTTATTTGCGGCGATAAGCTGACCGTAGCTGATATATTTGCTGCTTGTGAATTAGAACAGCCTAGTAAGTCTTTCAACAATTTCTTAAAGAAGTATCTGAATAAGAAACAAGTTGAAAACGTAATTGTGTTTTTGTAGAAGTAGCAGGCTACAATCCATTTGATGAAAAAGAGAGGCCAATTCTTGCTGCTTGGTTCAAAAGAGTACAAGCTGCTACAAATCCTGTATACGATGAAGCCCACAAAATCATCCACAAAATGAGCCAAAGTACCAAAGAAGGCCAGAAAGCTAAACTGTAATATTTAGGCAATTTTAAACTATAAGTACACTTGTAAGTACTTCTGAAGTGGGTACTTACATTCATTAGTTAGTAACAGGTTTAATAATAGAGTGTGGTATTTTTATATAACTGCTGTCTATAGGTTGTTATTGTGGACTTTGAACTTATAACCTGTGAAAATGAACCGAAACTGTCATGTTTTTGCTACTGTAAACACTACAAAATATATATTTTATTACCGTTTCAAAAGCTTTGATTTTCAGAAACCTCTATTGATCCGATTCCTGAGCAGGTCTTTATCCCATCAAGGTCTTCGAGTATCGTTTCAGGATGGAATCAGAAGGATCACAATGTGCGATACAAAAACCAGGTCAAGTTCGGTTCTAATTTGGCAATTTATCAATGAATAACCAGAGTAATTAGCTTGTAATGCATTTTGTAGAAACGCCTTGTCTATTGCCATGATGGAAAACCTGATCCAGGAAATCACCAATGATAAAAGCAATCCAGAATTGAGGGTTATAGTGCTGGCGACGGAAGATGGAAAAGTTTTTTCAGCTGGGCACAATCTCAAAGAACTTGTACCTACTACTTTGTATTCAATTTTTTGGAAGTGCCTCCGTATAGCCGGCCCCGGGCTTCGTGTATTGTAACCGGAGCCGGCTATTTGCATGATAACCGGCACTGCCGGCGTCGCTCACTTGATTTATGAGGAAGATGACTATTTGCTCGGCCTACTTTACCGTAGTAGGTAGTAGTAGTAGTAGTACTCGAGAAGAGTAAAGCAATGCTGCCCTTATATTTTATATTGCTCTCCAATAAACCATTTAAAAGTTTAACAATGGTAGGCCAAGCAAATAGTTGTCTTCGTTACAAATCAAGTGGGCGCTATTTTTGCTGTAGAGTTTATCTAACCTAAAAATGAAAAATTGGGGTCTTGCAACTGTCACTTGGTGCCTTACAAATAGCCAGCTCCGGCTACAATACATGAAGCCGGGGCCGGCTACGGAAGCACTTCCCAATTTTTTTATACGCGGCTTAATTTCAAGTCAGGTGGCGCGCAAGTTGCACGGGTGCAAATTTACGTGAAAACTGCAAATGCAGCAGGATTGGCTAAACAGAGTTTTGCGCCGTTGTCTTGGTAATCTGACGAATTCCAGACGCAAGTCGGATTTGAAATTGAGCCCTCACGGCTCGTTACCAAGTTCCATAAGCTGGAACAGCGTGACTTGCCAGATACAGCGATCCGATTGGCTGCTAATCGTCGTTGCTATGGTAACCGCACTAACGGCGGTCTAGCCCCGCCCCCAGCTTGGTATCGAGCCATGAAACGATAACTCAGATTTTTCCCTGGTCTTTTCATCAATAATACAAGTTTTGTACACTTTTAGACTCAAGAATCGGGGGCGGAAAGGCACAGAAAAGTCTTTGAAACCGCAGCCAAATTAATGAGGACGGTTATTGAATCGCCAGTGCCAATTTTGGCCAGAGTCGATGGACTAGCGGCCGCAGCGGGCTGTCAGCTCGTGGCTCAGTGCGATCTGGCGTTCTGTTCTGAAAAAAGCTCTTTTTCTACTCCCGGGTACGTACCTGCTTTTCTTTCTAGTATGGAATAAATTGGCAGACCGTTCCTAGTTTTCCCAGTTATTCCCGGGCCTGGCGCGTCTTTCTGGCAGGGACAGGCCAAAGGGTCGTTGCTTCCAGAAACACTTTTTTCGGAGCGATGCCGTCGCATTTTTCAGACTGACGTTTTCTCTTTTTCAGCGCCAATTTCGGGATATTCTGTTCGACTCCTGGCGTGGCCCTGGCCCGATCCGTTCCGAAGTCCAGAGCGCTGCAGATGCTCTTCACCGGCCTGCCGATTTCCGGACCGGAAGCCGAACGCTGCGGCCTGGTGACCAAATGCTCGGCCAACTTGGACGAAGACGTGGCGCAAACGTGCACCGCCATAAAACACAAATCCAGGGCCGTGATCGCACTGGGCAAGAGCTTCTACTACGAGCAGATCCGCGAAAACGACGTCGGCAAAGCCTACGACCTGGGCGGCGACCAGATGGTGGAAAATCTCGGCCTGGACGACGGAAAAGAGGGCATCGTCAGCTTCGTGGAGAAGAGGAAACCGCAGTGGAAGAATTGACGACGACGGGGAGGGGGAATAAAAGCGATTTCGCCGCGTTTAAAAATCCAAATTGTTATTTTCAAAGAAATGTTTTTTTTTTTGGGGGGGAGGGATTCTTTCGTCACAATATTGCCATAATTATAAATAACATTTAGAAAAAGTGTTTGTTTTTTTACAACATTAATATTAGTTAATAATAATATCGGTGTTGTATTTTGTTTGTGTTTGTGTGAAATTGGTTAATAATAATTATTAATAAATCGAGGCGACGACGAATGAAAACGAGTGCTATTTTTTTCCGAGGGCCTTCTGGGTCTGCGCCGTCTTCAGCTTGGCTGCTTCTTCTTTTTCTGGAAAAAAAAACAAAAACAAAACGTCAAATGATGAATTAAACAAAAATTCGATTCAATATTCAGTAACGTTTAGAATTCACAAATAAACTTGCAGTCTAATGAATTCCTATGCCCTGTCCCACGAACAGATAAAGTAATAAAACCAGCGTGTAGGCGCCTCTTAGCAAGCCCATTCACACAGCTCAGCAAAAAATAGCTGGTTTGCGCCAAGACAATGGGAAGCAATTGACAGACACAATTCGACAAAAAGCTGTAGAAATTGCCTTGAATTTTAAAATTGACGGTTAAAATCAAAGCCACCTGACACCTGACTATGAAATGTGAACTGTCACATCCGTTCTTGACAGTTCAAGCTATTCACCGCTACAAATCCCAAAAATATTAATGTTTCTTTCACTTTCCAAACACTTCTAGTACTTTTCTTACAATTATGGTCCAATAAAATCAAAAATTTATCGGAATAATCAAGAGAAACTTGGATTTACTCATCCAAGGAAAACGTGATGGCAAAATAGACAGCAGAACTGAACTGCGAGAGTTCGATTAGTGAGAAACGATACCAAACTTGAGCCGCTCAAAAATTACAAAATTTTCAAAACGTGACATTTTTTCAATAATGTACTCGACAATTTGAAAAAATTACACATTGATTTTTTTTTTTTGAATTCGCAAGTTTGGTATCGTTTCTTACTAATTCGAATATCAGCAATCCAATTTCGTAGTTACTTCTAATGTAACATTGTATCCAAACAAGTAACTCCAACTTTCAATTGATTTTCTTGATTTCTTTTACTTGCTCGAGAGATGTTCAAATGTGTTCAATAAAAAAGTAAACGTTCTGATATGCTATGGAGATCTCAACTGAATGGAGCTTTTTGAATAACAAGAGCTTTTATCTCAGCTTTATTTCGAAAAAAAGCTTGCTGTATGGCGTTAGGACAGTGTGAAGTCGAAATTATTGTCAGGATAACAATAAATTATTACTCTTTTCATCAGACCAAACAGCAAATTTTTTCAACCTTTAAATGTGTTTTGTAATTTTGTTTAGTGTATTACGATTCACCCTGTATAGTAAATAAAATTACATAGCACACTCAAAGGTTCACAAACACTGCTTTTTGGTCTGCTGAAAGGAGCTCACTAAAATCTTTCAAAATGACGATGATAGAAAGGGTTGAAGGACCACCTTTCCCTCCATATTTTCAAAAAAAAGCCCTAAATTTTTTTCAACATTTGTCTGATACTTTTGAAGCATTTCCCTAATCGCGGTTCCATTTTCTACCCCAAGTTTGCAAACAACCTGTAGATGGCGCGTGGCAAGACTCCCAGCCAACTAGAACCACAATCAAAATGGCAGATTTTGACATTTGGCAATACTGCCACAGCCTGCTCATCCAATTAGAATTCTCGATGAAATTTTTTTGTTAGATTAGGCAATAGTTATAATAACCTTTGATTTCAGCCTCCCGCCTCTTCTTGGCCTCCTCGCGCTGCTGCTTGACGATCGCCAGCCTGGCCAGGTCGGCCCTGGCCTGGTCCGTCTTGCCTTCGGCGTGCAGCTTCTGGTAGTGCGCCTGTGCCTTTTGCTTCTCGATCTCCTCGCGTTCCTTGCGCGACAGCTGCGGCTTGGCCGCTTCGAGCTGTTCGGCGTTCAGCGTGCTCAGCTTTTTAGATTTCTTCTGCACCCTGTTGGGATTTTCGATTTCTATCAGGTTTGACACTCCTTTCGCCTTGCCCTGCAAGAATTAAACGGGATTAATAAGATGAGACGATGGAGGATGGATCGACGCTACTTCTTCTTCGCTTGAGCTCTCTTCAGAGTCATCTTCGGAGCCCTCGGAGATTTTCTTGTCGCCGGTGGCCTCGTCCTCGTCGGAGCTGGAGTCGTCGCCCCGCTGGCGCCTCCACGCCTTCTTCTGCTCTTCGATGCGGCGCTGCTCCTCCAGTTCCTCGGGGTTGGTGAACCTACGGTTGCGCCCTTTGTGATTCGTGAATTTACCTGTGGGAAAATGCGAGATCAGCTGGGCGGTTCAAGGTCACGTTCGGGGGGAAGGGGGCTACCTCTAGGCATTTTAGTGAACACTTGTAGTCGTAAGCTATGTGAGTAAACTGCAATTTGTTATCGTGGTGCGGGTGGCTTCCAGGGAGAGAGACTGCACACGGATATTGTCGTTGCTGCGGAATTTGTAGACATGTGCAGAAACGTCAAAAACACGTCAAAATGCAAGGCGGGCAACATGACGGATCGAAATCCACCATGGCCTCCGATCGGTTTTTTGTAAAAAGCATAAGAAAGCGATATCTGCATGCAATAATACGCTCAAGTACTTGTTTCTGTAATGGAATTGATCCATTTAACCAGTCGTTAAATTTTTTCTGTTGCAAAACCAGATGCGATCTGGGGATTTCTGGGGAGTTTTGAGTTTGCAGTTGTCAACCCCAGCGTCAACACTTCATGCAACTACCACTAGATGCCGCAGCCCGGTTCAATTTTCAAAAATAAGGTATTTTCAATTTATTGTGCAAATTGTAAATTATCCGAGGGCGTTTTCGCAATAAAAAGATTACTCATAAGATAAACAGTGCATTGTTGTCTATATTAAAACGTAATGTGTTGCAATTTAACCTCATAAGTCATAAGTGACGTTTGACGTTAGTAATGTGACGTAAAATTTCAAGTGTACAGTTTTCCAATTTTCTTTATTTTTATCCAGAAATAAGACAACATGACTAATACCTCAGGCCCTTCCAAACCCAGCACTCCTTCGGGCAGTGGCGACGCCACCAAAAAACGCACCAGAAGAAGGCAGAGGCACAAGCCCCAAGAACCGAAAAAACAACCCAAAACTCCCGGCCCCCCAGAAATCAAACTGCAAATATCCATGGTATTCCAAAAACGATTTTTCTCACTTAACAAACTCATAAGCTCTGCTCCTAGGTAAAAAACGCACACGGCCAGGGCCAGGTCTTCCGCAAACGGCACGCCCCGGCCCCGATCCAAATCCAAACTTTCGTCCGACAACAAGGCGTCCCTTTCGTCTTCGTTTCGAGAATTCCGAACAACAACGCCATCGCAGATTACGGCATCATATCCCAGCTCAGCCAGGTGGCCATCACGCCGAAGCCCGTAAAAGCCCAAGCCCCAAACAAAAAGGCCCAACAGCCACCCAGACAACCGCAAAAGAGCCCCGCTAAACCCAAGAAAGATGCGGAAAACCGGAAGCACATCGAGAAAACGAAGCCGGATCCGTTCCCCGATCAGTTTGACGAGTCGCTCGTCGAAGAAGGCATCAAATCCAAGGATTTCTTCACGGGCAGCGTGCGGATAAACGCCAAGAACTTCAAGGAGGCCTACGTGGGCAACGAGGACGCTTCCAAGATCGACTACATGATCGATTCGGTCAAGGACAGGAACAGGGCCTTGGAGGGGGACGAAGTGGTGCTGAGGCTGAAACAGCAGACGGCAGAGCAAGATTCCAAGGGAAGAAACAAGCTCGTCGAGGTGGTGTGCATCACCAAGAAGGTGCACCCGAGGATCTGCGTCGGATCTCTGAGGCCGTACTCCAAGGACCAGGCCGAGTTCCAGCCGAGAGATAAGCGTGTGCCTCGCATCCGGATACCCAAAATCGGATGGCCGTGTGGCTTCCAGGAAAACCCCAAAGTAAGAACTACCTCAAGTGCTACTAAGCAACACTATTACATTAGGTGTAATAGCAATAAATTTAGGAAGTGCCTCCGTAGCCGGCCCCGGCTTCATGTATTGTAACCGGAGCCGGCTATTTGCATGGCAACCGGCACTGCTGGCCGTCCGTATCGTAGCCGGCTCCGGCTACAATACTTCTTAAATTCAATTGTGCTCTGCAGTTCTACGACGACGTGCTGTTCGTGGCCAAGATCACGGCGTGGGACGACGTCAACTTCGCTGTGGGCCTCATCGTCGAGGACCTCGGCCGCAAGGGCGATCTCAAGGTCGAATCCTCGGCCATCCTCAAGGACAACTACCTGGACGTGACGCCTTTCGACGACGCCATGGTCGCCGAGCACCTCCCGGAGTCCCTGCTGAAGCCCCCCACGCTGGAGGAGATCGCCGCGAGGGAGGACGTGAGGAGCAGGTGCGTCTTCACGATCGACCCGTCCACCGCCCGCGACCTGGACGACGCCGTCTCCATCAGGCGTCTGTTTTCCACGGCCAAAACGATCAGCGAGGCCAATTTCGAGGTCGGCGTTCACATCTCCGACCCCTCGTACTATCTGACGGAAGGCACGCCGCTGGACGAGGTCGTGAAGGCGAAAGCGACGACTGTCTACATGGTGGACGATGTCTTCCACATGCTACCGGTGAGGTTTCGGCTGCTGCCGATTGCGTTCGCGACGTAGAAATTGCCGGTTGTTCGTTTGCCGCGATGTTTGTCAAGTTGATCGAATCACTCGCCTTTTTTTTCGCATCTCACGTGAATTTCATAGCTTGCTTGGTTTTAAAACTCGCAAGATCACCGTTATCTGAAGGTAAAAAGGCCAATTTTCAGAGCATCATGTAACGGCCTGATGGGCCTTCGCAAGAGCTAATCACCTTTGCGTAAAGGGAAAAGGGCCGGTTTAGGAGACCTCCACCATGTGTCATGTTGAAGCCAGATGAGCCTTTATGTAACCCATAGAGAAAGCCATGAAGTGAAAAAAAAAACAGTTTTATAGTCGTCCTCCACCATGATACGCAACCGCTTTTCGGATTTTTGCTTACTTCCTGAAAATCTGATTTACTGTTCACTAAAAATAAAGAAAAAACAGTTTAAAATTTTTTCGAGTGTATTCAATAAACGCACAACATTTTGGGGGTGGGAATATTTAGAATATTAGATAGAAATGGTGGATTTGATAAGAAACTGCAATTACTAGGGCTTAGGTTGTAACAAGTAAGGCTAGATGAAACATCATCAAAATTTAACCTTCAAAAACTCAAAAAACAGGCCATTTTCCAAATCTGTTCAAATGACTAGAATCATGTTCAAGAAAGCTGTTTTGGAAGGTGCCACATGCCATAGTTTTAAAAATTATAGTCAAGACCCCGTAAGGGGCTCATCGAAAATTTTGATTCAATTTAAACTATGTCATGTGACACCTCCCAGGGTAGCTCTTTGCAACCACTTTTCCGATTTTCGTTTACTTTCTGGAAATTTTTATTTTCTGTTCACAAAAAATCTACAATGTTCAAAATAGTGCTGATCCATATTTTTTTTAGTACCAGCCCCTTAAATCTGACGTTCACCCTCCATTAAATTATCAACTTCTGCTTTGCCCTATTGGAAATAAATTGTTTCTTGATAAGTTAAAATGAGTTTCTACTACTGTAGCATATTATGTTTTGGAAAGGGTGGTCTACATTCATCTCTGATGTCCACCCCTTACCCCTATAGCCCCTATACCCTAGTAGTTTTTCCCGAATCGGCAGTGGAAACACTCGTTGCACATTTTCTAGTTTAATGAGTTGAACTGATCACTTCTGGAAAAACTACCAGGGTATAGAAGCTATAAGGGTAAGGGTGGGTAGACATATGGGATGGATGTATATCACCCTTTCCTAAATATACACTGATCGTTTTTTTGAAGTGGTTCGCCCAAAAAATTGTCCCACTTTGATAGGTTGTAACATTTGAATTGATGGATGTATCTTCTTGATTTTTTTTGTCAGAAAGGGCGTTTCTTTGGCAGCAAGTCTGCATAATTGCAAATATTTGTCATTATTGATTGTGATTTTACAGGGTGATTTGAAAAGCTATGATTTTTATATCAAATTTATTAATGTGTATGAGGTAAATAGCTCATCCTGTATATTTCATTTCAAGGTCATCATAGAGCCTTACTTACTTACTGCATACTTTTTTGGATTTTGGTTTTACGTCATGTGTGCCAAAAGATATAATTTTTTAACCATAATAAGTACAGAAAAATACGAAAACGTCAACAAGTTTTGTTCTAATTTTTCAACGCATAACAATAAATAACAAATATGTAATTGTGAATGAAAAATGAAAAATAATTAATACCGGGTTAGGGCCATCTCTACTCTTTATCACATCCTGACATCTTCATGGCATACTTCTGATAACATTATTGATAAGGTCACCCGGAATGGCTTCCCATTCTTACTTGTTGTGGTTGAAGTCTTTCCATGAGGTTCATAATTTCGCGGTCTAATACCTTTCTTTGGAGCGCATCCTACGCGTTTTCTATTGGATTGAGGTCCGGTGAAAGCGCCGGCCATTCCATTCTGGTGATATTCTCACGTTGAAAAAATTCATTCACCACGTTGGCTCGAAGCGCGATTGACTATACTGTATGCAATATTGGAGCGTCGTGCTACTTCCCAGCGAGAGACACCAGCCGAAACCATTTCGATTATTTTTTCAGGAATTGCACCTTGTAGACGCGGCATTCTTACAAACAATTCAATTAACATAAATAACGAGAATCCAAAAAAACATGCAGCGCTAAGACATGAGGTTCTATGATGACCTTGAAATAAAATATACAGAGTGACCCATTTACCTCACGTACGTCAGTTAATTTGATATAAAAATCATATCTTTACAAATCACCCTGTAAAATCACTATCAATAGCTACAAATGAATGTAGTTGAGCACACTTGTTGCCAAAGAAACGCCCTTTCTGACAAAAAGAAACTCAACAAAATACATCCATCCACTGAAAAGTTACAACCTATCAAAGTGAGACAATTTTTTAGGCGAACGACTTCAAAAAACGATCAGTGTAATATGCTAAAATAGTAGAAATTCATTTCAACTTAACAAGAAACAATTTCCAATAGCTAGCGCAAAGCAGAAATTTATAATTTATTGGAGGGTGAACTTCAGGTCAAGTCAATGCAGTTTCGAATTTTTTTTATTGCTATCAATAAACGCAAAACCCGTGAGTCAGTCGACCTTCTCTGAGATGAAAAAAGGAAAAGGGCCGGTTTTTGGGCGTCCTCCACCATGTGTCACGTTTGGGTACAAACGACCGTTTAAACGCTACCATTCCGATGTTCAAAAACTGATAATCACCTAGCACAGGCCCCTGGCATATCCCGGCAACAACGTCTGATCCTCTGTTTTGCAGGTGGAACTGTGCCATCACTGTTCGCTGCTGCCGGGCAAGGAGAAGCTCGCCTTCTCGGTCTTCTGGGAGATGACGCCCGATGCGGAGATCGTCTCGCATCGCATCGTCAAAACAGTCATCAGCTCGTGCGCCCAGATGTCGTACGAGCACGCCCAGAACCTGATCGACGACCCCTCCTGGACGCCGCACGACGACGTTGAGACGTTCACCATCCACAACGGCCACACCATCGCCGACCTGTCTGTGGGCGTCAACAACCTGCACCGCCTGGCCAAGAAGCTGCGCGACAGGCGCGTCGAGAACGGGGCCCTCCGCATCGACCAGGTGAAGATCGCATTCCATCTGGATCCGTTCACCGGAGAGCCGTACGAGTTCTGGACGTGCCAGAGCAAGGACTCGCACAAGCTGATCGAGGAGTTCATGCTGTTGGCAAACATGACGGTGGCCGAGCACATCGAGCGGGCGTACCCCCAGCTGGCGCTGCTCAGGCTCCACGAGCCGCCCAAGAACACGATGCTGGTCGAGCTGCAGCGGCATCTGGAGTCGATCGGGATCCACGTGGACATTTCCAGTTCGGGCGGCATCAGCGCTTCGTTGCTCAAGTATTTCAGCGATGATTTTCTCGGCCAGTCGAGGATGTACGTGCTCAACCATTTGTTCGCCAAGCCGATGAAGCGGGCCAGGTATTTCTGCGCCGGCATGGAGCCGGATACCAGTCACTATGCCTTGAGCGTGGACAAGTACACGCATTTTACTTCCCCCATTCGAAGGTACGTACTATAGATAAAGTTCCTCAAACAAGGCGACATCCAGCTTAGCTTATGAATATATGCTCCGCGGTTCCACCATGTAACCTCGCGGCATGTAGTAACCCGCAAGGCGTTGCCCAAAGCCTCGAGTATCCTGCACAACTGAACGTGCTTTTCTGAATCTCCCACCCATCCAGAAAGTGTCTGCTACCCATGTTGCTGTTGCTGCATGCGGTTACTACAAGCGAATCGAGCGATATTCTGCGAGCTTTCCACTAAATACAATCGATGCACTAATGAATGAAAATCCAATAAAACGTTGCTTCGTTCCAGATACGCCGACATAATCGTACACAGGCTACTGGCGGCCAGTCTGAATTATCGAGAACTTCCCGCATGGACCAGCGAACAGGTTCAGGTGATGGCCGACAACTGCAACGACCAGAAGTACAACGCGAAACGGGCCGGAGAAGCCAGTACCGATCTGTTCCTGGCGTATTACGTCGAAAAGCACCAGCCGTGCATCGAAAAAGCCGTCGTTTTTGAAACCAGGCAGCGTTCCATAGACGTGATAGTCCTGGCAACCGGAACCGTCGTCAGGATTTATACCAACGTAAAGCTTCGTTTTGTTTTATCTAAACCTTTCTTCCCAAAAGTTTTCACTCAAAGTTTTTATTCGCTTTTTCCAGCAGTATGATTCGCCCTTTTAAAAAATTTTGATTTGCAGAGTTTCGGCGACGGCGTGACCTACAAAGCGGAACAGATTAACGACAACAAAGCGGAGCCTCAGCCAGAACAGAAAGCGCGATGGAAGATTTTGGTTATTTTTCCGAAAACCAAGACCGAAGCCAAGAGAGCCATGGTGCTGGAAATGTTCAGCGTGATTAGGATCTCGTTGCACAGGCGGGCCAACACGCACAAGCTAGAAGGACGACTGCTGAGACCGCTGCCTCCGACTTCTCCTTCCTGAGTGAGCAGGCTGCGTTTTTTTTTTAATTGGATTTTTTCCAATCGACATTGAATATATAATGTAAATATGTATTTTATTGTATATTTTGATTTGTAGCACGAAATGCAAGGTTTTTACAATAGACTTGCCTAAGCGGCATTGAATAATAAACTCTCAACGGATACAATACATTTCGTTGTTTGTCTATACACTCACGAACGTGTCATCGTGCGCTGATACAGGACTTGTGGTTTCGTTTTGTGAACTTGAACGCAGCCTGTGTGAAGGATCCGTCGACCAGGCCGAGCCATCCTCTCACGTCGCCCCATGTTCGGATTGAATAAGTGGTGTGTAATGTAAACTGTTCCTGCAATTCTACGATTGCAATGTGGCGGGACACTTGACGATCAGCTATGCCAAAAACTCGGTAGCTCTTTTAAATGGGAGTCCAGTTGAAAAATCACGTTTCCATCTTTTCAAACGAAAAAGCTACATTCAAAATATTTTTGCGATGCTACAATTGCGATGTAACAGGACACCACACAGCTCGCGGTGGCAAAATTATGTCTGCTTAGAAAGTGGCTTGTTTGGTATCGCCAATACCTTTTCTGAAATGTACGTTTTAATCAAGACGAAGTAAAACATGACCCTGAGAATCATTTCGTTTCGAAACGTATAGAATTTTACAATAAATCGAGCATTTACTTCTTCAAAATCATTCAGCTGCAGTTGAAAAATATTTCCATCCTTTCAGACAAAAACGTTGAAAGTACAACTGTTTTTGTAATGCTATAATTGGGGCGTGACGGAAAACTACTCGACAAACTGCAGCGAAAATCAATTTTCGAGTAAACATGGCGTGCTTGTTATCGCCGGAAAGCTACTTCGGATGCCTTTTCAGTAGTGTACATTTCAGTAAAGGTGGTCTGTATTACATGTCCCTGGGTTCAAAACGTCAAAAATACAATTATCACCTACACTGAAGCATGAAGCTCCGTCAAATTTATTCAACTTCAGAAAAACATGCCATGTTCCCATCTTTCGCAAAAAGAGCTAAAAGCAATCTGGTTTTCTAATGCTACATTTGCGATGTGACGGGACACAACGCAATTGTGTCGGAAATTGATTTTTGAGTAAACGTGGCGCCTTGGTATGGAAAGCTTCTTGAAGTACTTCTTCCGTAGTGAACATTTCAAATAAATATATCTTTCTCTTTAGCTTGTCTACGGATACTGTGTCATGTTTTATTAGTTGCATAAGTACGAGGGGCAGATTGGTATATTACTCGATTTACTTGTATAATTTTTATTAACGAAAACCTTGTCCTAAAAAAATAGTTTCGTAGGAGCTCTCTGTAGTTGAAGCTCTTATTTAAAAGCACAAAAAGCAAAAATTAGCGTTTCTTAGTGGGCAACAGCATCCTTTTCGGACGAACTCCCTCAGATTCCGAACCTTGCCTCTTCCTTTTGGCTCCCCTGGAATCGCTGGATTTGAAGTACACATTCAAGTGAAGCTTCAGCGAATCCTCCTCGATGCCCTCCAAAGCCGCCATCAAATCATTGTACACTTCAGCCGTGCTCACCTCTTCGGGCTCGGCTTCCGGCAACAGCTTCACCACCAGCAAGGCATCGTCCAGCGATCTTCGCGCTTCCAACATTTTCCGCAACAATTCCAGCTTTTCCTTCTCGGCGTTCGCGTGGAAGGATCTTCGCGTCTTAACCGCCGAGAATTTCTTCAAGGACTCCGCGAAAACGTTCAGCGACCCCTGTCCGTACTGCGCGATCAAACCGTTGTTCAACTCGACGATGGACGCGGCCAAATTTTCGAGAGGTTGTCCCTTGAACTCCATCAAATTCACTATCGCTAGCTCTTCGTAAGCCTCGAACGGTTTGAAGATCGCTTGTAAACGTCCGGCAAAGTTTTCGGCTAGCTCCGAATTAATTTGGCTCTGAGCCATGTAAGCGTTGAAGAACGTCTCGATGAACTGCGACAGCTTCTTGCGGCTTCGAAAATCGCTTTCCCATTCGGTTCTTTTGAAACGCTCCAGCGCTTGGTAAACCGGTTCGTGGTTGGAAGAGTAGAACAAAACGTTTGTGGTGAACTCATCCATTTTCGGTGCTTTCATGAAATCGCTTTCGATAACCTTAGCCAAAGTTTCTGCGCTCAACCGAGTTAAAGTACCCTCCTTCGCTTTGGTCAACAGCACCTTTTTCCACTGCACATTTCCAGTTTCATTCAAAACGCTCCAAGCCAAATCGAAATATCTTGCTCTGTAATCACCAGACGCCACCACGTCCACGATCAATTTGTTGGTAAACTTGTCGTTTTTGTTGACTTTCGGCAGTTTCATCTTTACAACTTCAAAAGCAGCTTCTGTCGGGTTCCTCTGGAAGTACTTCAGCGCCGAAGTGAGCGATTGAGGCTGCAGTTTGCTGGATTTGATCGCCTCGATCGCCGTAGCTTGATCCAGAAGCGCGCAAGACAAGAACAAGCCGTGCTTCTTTACTGAAACGGCTCCCGTTTTTTGCAACGCTTCCAAATGAGGCTTCGCTTCGTCTTCTGGTAACTTGTACAAAGCGCTGCAAAGCGGAACCAAAGCTTCGGCCAAGTAATCGCCGCGGCAGAGCTCCAAAACTGCTGGCACTGAAGCAGAAGTGTTCTTCAGGCGTTTGATCAAAGCCTTCTGGAAACTCAACTCTTTCTGGTCGTCGTTCTTGTCCGAAACAGGCTTGAACGGTTGCATCAAGCTCAAGTAATCGTCTGCCAGAATTGAAAGCGGTAAAGCTAACCATTTGCTGCGTCCCTCAAGCTTGCCGGTGTAAAACTCTGAAGCTTTTCGGCCCAAGTAGCCGAAATACTTGACGTCTTTCCAAAGCTTCCAGCAGTTCAAATTTTTCGGATCCCACTCGGGTAGGGTTTCGAACGCTTCGAGTAACGCATCAAAGTTTTGGGTGAGCTCTTGCGGTTTGTACCGCAAGAACCAGTTGATGCTGCGCAACGAAGCGGTGTTCTTCAAGTTAGCCCAGTAAGCAGCAGAGATTTCTTTCGAGTAATATGTTTTCAGCAACACATCGTACAGCGGCGCAACGTTTAGTTCATCACTCATCTCGACCAATAGAGACGCTTCGAGTACTATCGCACTGTCTTTGCGGCTTTCGTTGTAGCTGGCGCAAGCCAAAACTAAAGCTTTGTTGTACTCGTCGATTTCGCTTTTGGTACCTTGAGGCGCTTTTCCCAAAAATGTGGTCAGAAACAGTTTTTCAGTTTCCTTATCGGCGGCGTTTCCAAGATGCGTTTTGTAATCAAAAATCGCTTTGGGTTCTTTCTTGAAAAACTCGAAGCTCATGTGCACTACGTCCGCTGGTTGCTTTGTTCTGATCACGTAAAATAAGTAGTGGTAGAAGATGATCCTTGCTTCGTATTGGTACGCATGCTCAATGCCCGAAACCAATTCTATAAGGAATTTCCAGTGGACCGCGTGGAGCTTTTTGAAATCGAATCGCGACCAATGCAGAGTCCGAACAACGGTATATTTGGCGTAAACGTCGTCGTTCCTCATGCGAGTACCCACGAATTCCAAAACCTGAGCCAGAGTATCATAGTCTTCGTTTAAAATGCAAGCTTCGATGATTATAACGGCGTAATCGCTTCGCTGACTCGAGGAGGAGGCAAAGTTCCAACGCTTTTTTATTATATCAAAACACTGCGACGGCTCGTAAAACTTGACGAAAGCTTCGCTTTCGTTCCCTTCAACTTGTCCGTGATCGATTTTAATTTTAGCTAAAGCCTGTCTGAATTCTACGTCCGGTACTTGTTTCAACAGTTGTTCTGTGATTGAACCGGGTTTAATGTCTTCAAACAGTCGCTTGAACGTTTCCATAAAGAGACGACCACGACCTTTTTTAGCGAAATATTTCAAAAGCATAACGCCAGGGTTGTATTCGTAGATACTCGACAACTCCCTGGGAAAGAGCTTGGAATAAACTGAGCGAAAATCTTTGCCGAGTTTCCGAACAACTTTTCCGTTGCGCAAATAGTGCAAGTATTTTTCAGGATGCTCTGCAACATCTGCTCGTTTATTCTCGATCAGCTTCAACGTCGTGCGTTTGCCGAGCAACCTTCCATCAAGCTTATACCGTTCTTTCATCGTTAAAAACATCTCAATGTCTGCTCTAGCGATGTACTCCGCAAGAGGTTTCAACTCGTAGAAAAGCGTCTGGACGTGGCCTATGCCTTCAGTTCTCACAATTTCATCAAAATACTTGTAGATCAACTGCGGATTTTTCTTGTACAAGAGTTTCAGATGAGCAGGCCAGAGTTTCAAATAGTGATTCTGGATCAGCGCTTCGATTTTGGCGGCGCTGCATTTAGTCAGGATTTGTAATGCGAGGCCTTCGCCATATTTAGCGGAAATCACGTCGTAGATTGCGTCAGCTTGAGCTTCGTTCAGTTCGATTTTGTTCAAAAACTTCAGCTTCAACCTTCGGCCGATTTTCGGAAACAGCTCCGTGACGAATTCAGGCCCGGCTTGTTCGAAAACTCGCTGGAAAAACCAAGGCTTGTTCGCAACTTTGGCCAAGGTCAGTTCGTCGCAAGCCAAAAACTGCCGGTACAGTTGCGGAAACACTTGGAAATGAAGCAGAAATTCTGCATAGAACAGCTTTTCTAATGCCGTTTCCGGTTTGAGTTCTTCGGCTATTTGCGCCAGGACAATCGGGCTGGTGCCGGCACTGGCCACGAAAAGGGCGTTCAAGTTTCGCTTCTTTTCACCCAGCGTCGACCCGGATAAGTTGCGAAATTTGTCTATAAATACGGCCGCCATTTCTTTACGTGTTTTCTAAAAAATAGATTATTGGATTAAATCGATAAAAAAAACTATTGAATACAATAATTTACCGCGGGATATGCATGAGACGTCACCTTTTTATTTAGGATAGAAACGCTGTATAAACATGAATCACAACAAAGATGTGCGCAAAGGGAACGCTCAGTTTTCCCAAGGTCATTTCCAAAAACTCATATTTTTTCCTGCTACCAGGCCAGGCTTCAGGATTTTTCAATGTACTACACGGTTGTAATAAATATATTTATTAATCGTTAATAACAAAATAATGGCAGAACAACGTCAAAATATGTTTTCTTTACATAATAATATAAATAATCACTGATGCTACTTATTTCTATATAAAATTCGACTAATAAAATTCTCATTTAGTACCTAATTATTAAATAATAAATCAGGTGTTGTGTGTTTTCATACTGATAATACTGAGTTGATTACGTATCGATTTAGTAGTTTAAATCTCTTTGGAAATTAGCAGTTCTTCAACGCCTATCCTACCTTGATGCCGCCACACTCGGTACCTCGCCAAGTCTTTTCTCGTCACCATGCCAATCACCTATAATTTTTAAATCGTATTATAATCATCATTTTTGCCATCCAGTGTCTTGACCGCTCATCGAAGATGAGAGGTAGTTTTTTTTTCAAGTCAAGAGCTTCAAACCGGAATGTCGGCGAAAATCATCGTCCCAAAACAAAATAAACCAGTAGGCCATTAGGCTCAACTGTCGTTGCTTGGCAACTGAGCTGTCAATGCTGTGATAAGCTAAGTTCACTTGCTTCAGGCGTGACGAAACGCCATCAATTCCCATTTTGAGTTGGCTTTGCTGCCAAGCAAGCAATTTGGGCAATCCAGCCGCTTGAATTTAGTTTTCAAAGCCAACCGCGATGGAAGTTTGATCGTAAGCACAGAGTAGGCTAGTAGTACGTAAGGTACCCATTTAAAAAACTCACCTCGTTCGTGTCATTGACTATGGGCAAATGTCTCAAGCCCAGTGCTCGAAACAGCCGAAACATTCTTGGCAGAGAAGCTGACTGGAATGGAAAAAGAAATATTTAGACATAAAAAACAGCCGGAGGAGAAGCAAACTTACATGAAGCACTGTATACGGCGAAGGATTCATGAACGGCCGAAGATCTATCGAGTAGGTCTTTTCTTCGTCACTCAAGTTGATTTTCTGCAAAAATAAAAGCTTCAATTTAGTGCTCGAGGTTGCACCTGTCAGTCTTGAACATTGACAGCTACTAGATTTTCCAGTGACAACTACTAGGTTGTGTCAGTGACAGTTACCAGACTGTATCACTGACATCTACCACAACCACGGCTTTTTTCATTAGAGTAAGCTATGGAAACTGACATTTTCAATGATACTTCAGACACAAATTTCAATTTCCACGGCTTACTCCAATGGAAATGTCAATTTCCATAGCTCACTCTAATGGAAATAGTCGTGAAATGAGACTATAAATTGAGTAAGAACAGCTGTTGGATTGTGCCAGTGAAACAGCTACTGCATAATCAATTTCACAGTTTCTTACGTTGGAGAAAGCTATGGAAATAGCAAATGTCAATTTCCATAGCTTATACCCTTGACAGACTGGAAAACTTGGTGATCATAAGGCGTAAATTACGATATAAATGACCAGTGTGTCACGTCGTCATTTGCTTAATGATCATTTAGAACGTCATTTAGGACCATAATAGTCATTAACTAGAAGTAACCATGATCGCCGAATAATCGCCGGTGGTCGTGCATAATCGCCGTGATTTTTTAATACCATTGGCCAGCTTTTCTGTAATGAATCGCGATATCTATCATCTGCTATCAAGTCTTCGTTCCAGTATGCCATTCAGACACGTATTTCTGGAATAGAGGGGCTGGATTCTGTGCCTTGCCTCTTGCAACAGCATCTCTTGTACCAAATTATAAGATAATGTTCGTAGCGTGCACGTATAAGCATGTACGAAAAATTAAAACTCCTTGGGCCGTATTCATACCTCGCTTTTAAGCTAAAAGCGCTATTAGAGCGATGCGCATTTAGGGGCATTTCTCATATTTCAGTGTTCAAAAATACAAATCAACTCGCAAATTAATTGCAATTAAGTACATACAATAGCTCCCAATCGCAATAATGTATTTTTGAACACTGAAATATGAGAAATGCCCCTAAATGCGCATCGCTCTAATAGCGCTTTTAACTTGAAAGCGAGGTATGAATACGGCCCCTTGTTTTACATAAGAAATGACCGCCTATTCGCGGAATTTGGATGATACGAACATTGCAAACTTGTAGCACAATGTCGGTTGGCGCGGCACTTTATTTTTGGCAAAGTCGAATTTATTGATGAGGAGACAGGTTTCCGTAAGTATCCGTTAGACAGGTAGGTATATAATTCCCGTAGCGTGCACGTATAAGCACGTACCCACGGAAAATTAAAAACTCTTCGTTTTACATACGAAATGACCACCTATTAGCGGAATTTGGATGATACGAACATTGCAAACACGCAGCACGATATCGATTGGCGGCACTTTTATTTTTGAGCAGAGTCGAATTTATTAATGAGGAAAGAGGTTTTTCTGTAAATATCCGTGAGATAGGTAGGTGGTAGGTAGTAGGTGATAGAATATGCGAGGAATTGTTAGTTTCCTTTGAGTGATTCGAAGTGTACGATAAGGGACATTGTCTTCACTGATTGGTAAGGGGTGTCCTCGCCAAGGCTATCAGGTTTTTGTCAGCCATTGAGAAAATTATGCCGAAAGTCCGTGATGTCGCGAAGAAATGGAATGTAAAAAGGAAAAACCCACTGCCCGAGAGGAAACTCATTCTTTAGATGGACACTGTGGATAGTAGGACAATAATTTATGGAGTTGAACTGTACGGAGACAAGACAATTTTGGCGTGAGTAGGCACGTACACTGGGTTGTCTGCCAGCATGTGTCTTAATTGCTGTTGCAGTAGGTATAATAGGTAGAGCTAGAGTAGGTACCTAGTACTCACTACTTCAGTGATGTGCATCGGAAGATGTAGCCTTTTGGGCGGTGGGCCTTTTCATCCGAGTAGTATCCTGCCGATCTTCGACATCATTCATTAGTAGCCGTCAAAATTCTAACAAACTTGGCGGAGACTCACAAACCAGAGTAAGGACAATGTCCCTGAACGTCCACACTGCAAAGCACTCCAAAGAAACTCACGATTCCTGGCATATGCCCAAAAAATTTCACTTTCGCGTACATGATACCTCGAGACGGTGACAAGGTGTCACATTGAAAATTGCACGTGTAGACAACTGGCTGGCATCCCCTTGTCATCGTATCATTCGTAGCAACACAACACAATTTTTCCATAGCTTGCTCTAATGCAGAAAGCCGAGAAATTGATTATATAAGTGTTTATTCCCATAAATATTTCATGAATAAGCTGAAACTATGCTGATAGCTTTTTTAACATGCTATCTAGATTAGGTATATTTCGAAACGTCCGGTCCGCGTGCGTCGTGAAAAATGTGAAATTTTGCAAAAGCAAGCGAAGTGGAAGGTACTAATCGCAAAAGCAGTTGAAAAAATGCGGAAAAAGTTATAATGTAATGAACCGAGCACACGATAGATACGAACATAATGAACTATAACATGCATCTGTCAGTTGCCTTGCCACTTGCCAGCCACGCACATAAACCAAGTAGGTTAGACTATGCGATTTTGATCAGGTTGACTAAATCATCAGTCTCTTATTCTTCGTTTCCTCCATTTCATTCGACTCGACTCGAAGATAGGTAGTATGATGTGGTGTGAACACTGCAAGCAATAATAATTTTGTTATTGCTTGCAATGTTCACACCACACGCTTTCTTGATTGAATGAAATCTAAGCTAAATACCACCTCACAGTCACATCTCATCTAAAATATGAAATAATTATTATAATTATAGATGTTAATGGCAATAACAGCCCAATACTTCGGACCATTCGACAATTTGACCATAGACATTTTGGGGGAAAATTGATCGCCACGTTTATTCATGCGGTACGGCACAAGCTCATAGGCTTATTACGATTTGCAGTGTGTCACCCCCAAATTCGCAATGGACTTGAGGATCATTAAGGTGCAGTCTGTCAAGAGTATTACTCTAATGGAAAAAGTCGTCCGATAAGTAACAGCAGAAACTAGATTGTTCCAGTGAATAGCTACTGTAATCAGTTTCAGTTTTTTTTTATGAACTTAACATTTTCAATGATGAAGAAAAGTGCCTCCGTAGCCGGCCCCGGCTTCATGTATTGTAGCCGGAGCCGGCTATTTCTAAGGTAGCTGGCACCAAGTGACAGTGCGCCATGCAGATATATGGTTTACGTATCGTAGCCAACACCAAGCGACAGAAATCTGCATCAGTTCATCAGACGGCTCCCGAGTTCCGGGCGAACTTGAATCTGTGGAAAGGTGACTGTTTCCCACTACAATGGCAGAATAATGGATGATGAAGATAATTCTCAAAATGGGAAACATTTTTCGTTCAAGCTCTTTCGTGACACGTGCTGGAGGACGCCAAACCCGGCCCTCGTCTCTTAAGAGAAAGATAATCTTCTCAATTTAAAGCCAAACGAATTTAATGTGGTGGAACAAGACAAGCGATGGAGACACATAGTGGAGGAGGCTGAACCCAGCCCTTGTCCCTCAAGAGAAAGTTGAGATTCTTTCAGTTTAAAGCCAAACAAAATTATTGTAATGAACTCACGTCTATCGTGGGATAGCGGGGATACGCGTCCCTGAACATGGTGGCGTTGATGTCCTCCCAGTAATCGGCCGTTTCGTTGAAGATCTTGTTGATGATGAGGACAATCAGCTGCGAGCGCAGGATCAGGCCACGTATGCGGCCGTACGTCGTCGCCTCCGTCTGGTCCGTCAGCGGCGGATCGACCACCGGAAATCCGTTGTAGGTGGTCAGGCGCAGCAGCTCGACGATGTGGCCGACGTTCTCGACGCCCTTGAGCGTCACCACCGGGTGGGACATGACCTCGCTGGCGTAGATGTTGTGCACCAGCGGCGGCGGCTCCCACGGCAGGAACGGTACGCCGCTCAGCTGGATGTGCGTGTCGTAGATGCCCTCGTTGAAGAAGTCTCCGGTCCACTTGGCCGCTATCAGCGTCAGGATGAGCGGCAGGGCGAAGGATATGTTGCCGGTGGTCTCCATGATGATCACGGTGAGGCTGATGGTCATGCGGACGACGCCGCCGAGCTGGGCCGCGGCGCCGATCAGGGCATACTTGCCGGGGTGCATCAGCAGCTGGGGTGGAATTACGACACTTTTATCCAAATTACTGCTCAATTATTCACGAGGTGGCTGGGTGGGCCTTGCTTTTCCTTATGTATTCGTACTTACAGCATCCGGGACTATGTAGAACAAGAAAACGGACAGGAGGCGTCCCCAAGCGGCGCCGGTCAACAGGGTGGGAATGAACAGTCCGTTCGACGTGGACAATCCGAAGGTCCACGTCGAAAGCAGGAAGTAGCAGAGCACGAAGACGGCCAGCGTGCCAGCGTTGTGAGTGTTGGGCGGGTCGTGGAACAGAGACCTGACCGAAGCTTCCGGCGTCTGGAACCAGATGCTGGCCATCACGTTGTACTGGCCGTCGTTGCAGTACAGCTGGAATGCAGGGTTTTCAGTATAATTAAGGGGGTTTCAACAATTCTGACATGCCTGATCATCACATTACCTGGGTCGGATATTTTGTAGGGTCACGACCCAACGGCTTGCAGTCATTGATCAGGAACATCATGAGAAATCCAGCTGTGGCACTAACGGCCGCCACAAAGCACGCTTCGAGCACTTTCAACCATTTCTTCTGGACATACCTGGAAACAACAACACAGGACAAAATTAATGCAATTTTCTTGGGCCAGTGTCTCTAGAGCATGAAAAATTAGAGGATATTTTTAAATAAAAAGTATTTGCAACTTGTCAGGTCAAAATCATACAGGCCGGTGAAGATCACAATGACCTCAAGATTGAGTTGACGAGATAAATTCCATGTTGGTTCCTTGACACAGAATTGCCGAAATGAAATGACTTTCAAGACTGTATTTTTTCCTTCAAAGCTAAGGTGACGCAATACTCTTCATGATGAGACTGTCTTCAGCTCCTCAAAAGCGAGTTGAAGCAAAAATTCTATAAGGAGACAATATTCGGCTCCTCAAAAGTGAGACGTAATAAATTCCAGGTGGAGATTATGTGCCTCCTCAAAAATGAATTGTCGAAATAAATTTACTTTGAAGGCTGTACTTTTTTCTTCAAAACTAAGGTGACTATCGATTTTGGAAACTAGACCTTGTCCCCTCAAAAGTGATTTGAGGCAATAAATCCCATTGAGAGACTGTATCCAGCTCCTCAAAAATGAGTTGCCGCAACAAATTGTCCTCAATGACCTTCAGTGTTTGGTCTCTCAAGACCAAGACACCCAATGTTATGACACATGAAATATAAACATTTATCTTATTACACAGGATCAAGAATTAACCTCAAGAACTGAGGATGACTGAAATGAAGAGCTGAGCTGAAGAGCACCACGCTCCTACTGTTCTATCTTCGTCATGTTCGACTTTTCCTGTAATTGTTATTGCAGCGAATAAATTTTCTATCTATCTATCTATCTATCTATCTATCTATCTATCTATCGAGAAAAAAACCGTCTCACCTCATCCTAAAAACGGAAAGCTTGTAATTGATGTGGTTCCAGATGGCACCCAGCAGCCCGCCCATGGCGCCCATCACCATAAAAATCGGCAGTTCGTACACTTGATACGTGAAATTGTCGAACTTCCCCAAATTCAACAGGCCCGGGTAGCTCAGATTTCCGGGAGCTCCGTGGTAAGTCGACAGCACGACGTTGAGCGTGAAAGTGCTGACGACGGACGCGAAAAAAGTCCTCCACGTCAGACCCTGGTTCCAGAAGCTGGTGCCTTCTTCTAAACTGAACAGCACTCCGCCTGGAAAAGAAACCAGCGTGTATAGTCCGGTCCACGAATAGATATATTATAGAGTAATGACGTGTGAACAAAGCACCAAGTAGCGAAATCTAGGTTGTACCCGCGCAGTTTCAAACCTGTCCAACTTTCTTTTGATACTCTTTCTGTTGGTGGACCAGAGGGGGTTGACGAAGATTTGTTCGGAACAAGTTGCTGCTGACGCATGGTTGTTACACCTACGTTGTTTTGACAGATTTCTTTAAACCATTGCAGTCTAACCAATTTAACAAAAGAAGTCCTACCAACTTAAACACGGTTTTATCAACTTAAACAAAAGCAGTCTTACCAACTGGTGCGCCGAAAGCGGCAGAAACTCCGGCTGCTGCACCACCGGAAACAAAATCGCGCTTTTCGTGGTCCTCGCGGAAGAACTTGAAGATCTTGAAGTCGTTGCGAAAAGTCGTGCTTTTCCCTTGCGAAATTCCAGCTGCCACCACGGCACCCGAGTGTATCATGGGCCCTTCCTGTTGGTTAAAAGTTAATTTGAAAATTCCACCTGGGAAGAGGAACACCAGAAAAAGAAACAAAAAAACTTGAGCTAAAAAAGAAAAGAAGAGAAAAGAACTGACCTTTCCACCGGCCAAGCCCCCCACCACAGAGCAAACAACCCCGACGCTCTTGACCAGGAGCGTTTTAATTCTGACGACCCTGGGGATTTTGACGCCGTTGAGGTAGCACTTGACCTGGGGAATTCCGCTGCCCGCCGCGATCGGTTCCACGTAAGCCACCAACGTGGCGCCGATAAATACGGGAACCACATTGTATACGACCCACATCAAGTAGGGGATGTACAATTTCCCTTGCGTCACGTACGTGTCCACATCTGAGCTTCAAGTCAAGAAAATACGGCTATCAATTTTTTGAAAAAAAAAACAAAGAGTTTGGCGGGTGGATTGAAACTCAACGCAAGGCGGCCGAGAGCGAGAAATGAGCAACGCATTCTGGATGTCGTGCCGTTTGATACAGCGTCAAAAAGAGGACGTCCCAAACTGGTTAGTTTTCAGGGGTTCCGCCTATTTGCAGGACAAAGATGGCACTTTTTCAAACCTGGGAAAATGTCAGTCTGACTAGTGCTGGCAAAAACCGAGAAAAATGAAAACCGGTATACCGCTTTCGTCGAATACCGGTTTGCCGGTTTCGGTAAAACCGGTATTGGAAGCTGGCTCCGGTCCGAAAGCTGGCTCTGAAAACCGGTTTTCAGCTATCATCAGAGCGCGGTTTCCGGAGCCGGCTTCCTAAACCGGTTTGGTTGCCAGCACTAATTTTAATGGTGAAATTTCGACGTTATACACCAAATTTCGACTTCAAACACGAAATACTTTACGACTTTGATTTTGACGTTATGACTTCAAGTAGGAAATTTCTACTCCATACGCAAAAACCTTGAGCGTTTTATCACGAAATTTCAATTTTTATCACGTAAAACTTTTGATTTCAAATTAAATTTTTCTATTTTTATTGCAAAATTTCGACTTGGAACAAAAAAAACTTGACTGAAATCTCGAAAATTTGGCTCAAACACGAAATTTTGACTTCTAACATGAAAACTTCGACTTTAATCTGGAGACTTTGACTCCAAACACAAAAACTTTCGACTTTATCTGGAAAATCTGACTCTGAATATGAGAAACTTGACCTTGATCTCGATATTTAGACTTCAAACACAAAATTTCGACTTTGAACATGAAAAACATTGACTTTAACCAAGAAACTTTGAGTATAAACAAAATTTTTTTTGACTCAAACACGCAAAAACTATGACCTTCATCTGGAAATTTCGACTTGGAACACAAAAAAAAACTTCGACTTTTGACTTGAAATTCCGACTTGGAAAACGACAAACAACTTCAACTCTTATTGCAAAAATGTGACTTGAACATAAAAACTCATCCAAACATGAAGACATCTACTTCAAACACACAAAAACTCTGACCTTTACTCAAAATTTCGCATTCAAACGGAAAAAACCTTGTCTTCTATCTCGAAATTCTGACTCTGAACATGAAAAACTTGACTATATACACAAAATTTCGACTTTAAACATAAGAATTTCGACTGCATTGTGACATTGAAAGCAATAATCAGTTAATTGACCATTATTTTGTGATTCTATTGAGGTTGGCGTCAAGTTAGCATCGTGCCATTGATACCAACACATGACATTTTTTTCATATCTTGCTCTAATAAATGTATATTATGAATGGCTCTTTTGGCACCAGATATAATCAATGAAACACCCTGTTTGCATAATTTTTAGTGAAGAAAAATAAAAAAAAAGCTTAAACCAGCAACAAAATGACTAATAATATGCATCTATTCCTCCAAGGTCGTTTCGTGGCGTAACAGCTGAGCTGACCCATTAGCTATTTACATTCTTGTCTTATCACAACATGCGTAATAAGCCATTATCATAGACCTTTGTTATCACATACGTGACCAACTTCCTCGACACGAAAAAAGGATACATTTGCTCAACGACGCGTATTTCAGCTGCGACAATTCCTCGATCGATATGTCAATGGCACAGGCGATCAGCGCCGTGACGACTCCGATCAGAAAAAATATCACCCATCTCGAAATGTTCTTCCTCACGATAAACTTGTAGCCTTTCTTCCTCTCCTCGTCCAACAGCAAATAGTTTTCGCACGTGTCATAGTCCAAACTCTGCAAAACAACGTTCGATAAGAATCCGGGACGAAAAATGTGGGGTGACGGACCTCGTATTTGGCCGACAGCACGTTCAGGGAGCCGGTTTCGATTTTTTCCGACGTGACCTGGACCCGTCTCCTCACGGAGCTCAGCAGGCCGAATTCCTCGCTGTGATTGGTGATGATGGCATTGAGCTCGTCCTGTTCGACCGACGATATCGATGCCAAATTCTAAAAGCAGGGGGGTTCAAAAAAAAGGGAACTTAACCTTACTTTCAAGGGGGTTGCTGGGACTCACCCTGAACCTGGTGGCTCTGATGTCGAGCTCGTTCTTGCCGGCCTCGCTTGGTTCTTCGTCTGCCATGGTCGAAGCGCATCGGGAAATGCGCGTTTTGTTTTCTAATTCTAATAAGGCGAATGAGTCACATTTAAATATTCTTATGAGAAGGCTTGTGTCATTTTGAGTGAGACGTCAAATATTGTACATGTGCAAAGTCGAGGTCACGTGTCACGTGACTGAGAGCCGCGCCGTAAAGCTGGGTTCCCAGATGCGAATATTCGGACAGAAAATGCGATTTTATATGTCAAATTTTGAATTCGAGGGCTCTGATTGGCCAATATGACGACTTTGACATTAAATTTCGCATTTTCTGTCCGAATATTCGCAACTGGGAATCCAGCTTAATTGGTTGACGCTATAGCTACTGTTGACGCGTTGACGTCACACTTGGGCACCCTGCCGTAATTTCATTCTGCGCTAAAAATTAGGTTTTGTGTTTTGTTGCGAAAAACTGTGTGAATTCCAGTCTGGTTACATGATTCTGTGATGGTCTGCTCGAAAACGTGTTCAGAATATCATGATAGTATTGTCTGCGTTCAGTTTAGTGAATAAATTTCACTGTAGCGTCCAGCGCACATGTTGAGGTGCCTACTGTCGAGTTTTGACATGTTTGACGCGAAATTGACGGAGCCGTCAGAGTGACAGCGCTGTCAAGGTGACGTTTTCGTTTTCTTTTCCACCAGCCGAAAAATGATGAGCTGTCGCAGATTTTGAACGCGATTTCCATATTCGCTTGCAAATCCGATGCGGACACGAACGTGCGTACGCTGAAAACACTCCAAACACGTGGAATGAGGCCTGTCGTCGGGCATGTCATCAACACCGCCTCCAGCACCACGACTGCCAGACGAGAAGGGTCGGTGGGTGGTTGACGACGACGACGACCCGCACCCTCCCAGAACGCCCTCGACCGAAGGCAGCGAAGCGGGCGAGAGTGGCGAAGACAATAATGAAATTGCCACCACCGGCACTCCGACAGGATCCAGTGGAAATATCACCGAGAGCAGCAACAGCGGCTACGGCGACGACAGCACAGACGGCACCAGGAAAAAGAAAAGCAGCAGCAGCAGAAGAAACGGCCGCAACAAGACGCCGCAATTGGTGCTGAAAATGCTGAACCTGTGCAAAGAAATCACGCTGATGGTGTTCGTGGTGCTGGTCTACGCGGCCTTCACCAGCGAGAGCCCCCCGAAGATCGGCAAGAGCCCGGCGGCGTACCCGTTCTTCCCCGAGGGCTCCCCGGTGGCCGACTGGTACCGCGGCGAGATAACCAAGGCGATCGAGCAGGCCCGGGCTTCCGACATAGCTTTCGTCATGTTCTACGCCCCGTGGGACGCCGAGAGCCAGAGCGCCAGGAGGGAGTTCGAGGCGGCCGCGCGCGTCATGGGCAAGTGGGTGGCCTTCGCGGCCATCAACTGCTGGCAGCCGGGCAGCGAGTGCAAGAGCCAGTACAGCAAGGTCTACAAGTGGCCGGTGCTGATCGCCTATCCGACGCACGGCCGGGGGATCCAGTACGGCGGGCCTCTGGACGCGGCGCACATGATCAGGTTCCTGCAGAACGTCTGCAAGCCCCTGGCCGCGCCCCAGAACGTCAACGACTTGATCAGCAAGCACGACGTGAGCAAATATTATGTTAAGAGTTGGCTTTCGAAACAACATCTTGGCTGAATCGAGACCTAAATATTGTTTCCAGAGTCATCAGCAAGCGGCATGTGAGATTGTTTAGAATTGACTGCAGTTGGCTGTTTATTAGCTAGCTAAATTGATAGGAAGTGCCTCCGTAGCCGGTCAATTTGACTAAACTTTTTGGCTGTTCCACTTGATTTTGCTCTTTGAAATACAAAATAGACGCAGGATGTACACTCGACAGCCAAAATAGCGCCCACTTCAAATCTGACAGAGATGACTATTTGTCTCTGGCCTGCTGTACCGTAGTAGGTAGTAATAGAACTAGAGATGAATAAAGCAGTGCTGCCCTTGTTATCATTATACTGCCCTTCAATAAACCATTCAAACGTTCAACAATGGTAAGTGCCGACAGGGACCGGACTCAGCAATTTCCAGTCACAATTTAGCCATTTTCTATCACAATTCAGGGAGTTCCAACAAAATTTTGCAATTTCCACTTTCTAGCAAACAATTTCAACTGATATTTTTGATGTTTCAGCAATTTTCGACGTTAGCTTAGCCATTTCCAACCAAAATCAAACAAGTTAGAGCAAAATATTCTTCTTGGCAACAATTCAGCATAATTTAACAAAAATTTGAGAATGTTTTGCAGAAATTCAGCGAGCTTTAGCTGACGCTTAACAATAGTTTAGCCATTCTCAATCGAAGTTTTGCAAGTTTCGGCAAAATTCAGAAATGAATAACAATTGACCATTTATTTTCAATCGACATTTCGCAGCAACTTTTAGTAAAATTCAGCAATTTTCGACATAAATTTAGCATGTTTCAGCGAAGATTTAGCATGTTTCAGCAACAATTTAGCAATTTTGATGAACATTCAGGAAGTTTCAGCAACAATTCAGCAGATTTTTAGAAAAATTCTAGCAATGCTAAACAACAATTCAGTTATTTTAACTGGAATTTAGCTAGATCTACACCTTGCAGTTCTCAGCAATTTTGAATAGAAATTTTTTAGGTAAGTTCAGCAATTTTCCAGCAATTATGTGGCAAGTTTTAGTTTAACAATTCCCAGCAAACAATCAACAATTTCGGAACTCGGGAGCCGTCTGATGATCTGGTGCGAAAGCCATATCTCCGCATGGCGCACTGGCAGTTGGTGCCGGCTACCTTACAAACATGACATGAACCGGGGCCGGCTACGGAGGAACTTCCGTGTTATTGCTTCCCAGGCACTTCTAAATTATTAAGCGTAAAAATAGTATTGTATAGAAGCTAAAACGTGTTTCAGGCCGTTGTGCTGGGAACTCTGAACGTCTTGCCGGGCAGCCTGGAGTACGCAGTGTTCTACCTGACGGCGCTTCGATTTTTGGAACGCGATCCCTTCAAAGAGGTTCAGTTTGCTGTGGTGCCCCAAAGTGCTCACAGCGACGGAGGTTCCAGGATTCATTTGTATTTATGGAACGAAACTGTTGTGAGTATCTTGCATTCCTCTCTCCCTCAAATAACGCCTTGTTATCGATTGGTGTACACTTCTTGTGCCAAATTGATGAGAAAAAATGTGTGTTAAAAAAAGTAAAACTTACTTTTTAAGGTCTACAACGGAGAATGGAATCCAGACAGCGTCCTGTCCTGGATTTACAAACGCCTGCATCAAATTTCAGGCTGGATTTCTCCTTCCGGCACGAAGAGCTTGTCGTTGTCTAATTACGTGCAGCCCGGACCGGCGTTGATAGTTTTCACTCCCAAAAACCCCTTCAATGACCAAGTCGATTACTACAGTTTGGTATGTACCCATTATTTTGTCTGGAACAAAGTGATTACTGAATGAATAATTTTTGAGAATCGTAAGTTGAAATTAGACTATGCTAGGTTGAACCATGAATTCCAGAGTTCAATTACTGTGAATTGTCGAAAACTTATATTGGGTTGAAAAGGTTTTATATAAAATCAACGGTGTTTATTGAAGTACATAATGAAAAAATGGTATTTTGTCAGTTCATTTGCTTGTTGATGTTTAGTTCGTTGATGCATCAGTTAGCTCCTTGGTTCATCAATTAGCTCGTTAGTTGATCATTGAGGTCGTTTATTTCGTCAATAAGCTTGTTATTTCGTCAGTTTCACCTTGTCAGTTCGCCAATCAGCTCATTAGTTCATTATTCCGTAAGTTCTAGTAAGCTCGTCAACTCAAGAATTCGCGACTTCGTTTCTCTTCAAGCTCATTACTTAATCAGTTCGTTAGCTTGTTTGTTAGTTTTCAAGTTTTGTCAAATACGTGAGCTTATTAGCCGTTAGTTCCTTCGATTACTTGCTTTGTAGTTCAACGATACGTTAGCTCATTCGCTAGCTAACTAACTAAGCTGTTTAGTTAGCTAATTAGTTCATAGAAATTTAGCTCTCAAGCTCGGTAGTTGGCTCGTCAGATCACTGGATCATTAGCTCGCCAGTTCATCAATACGTTAGTATGTTAGTTGTTTAGTCCATCGATTTGTTAACACCTCGGATTAGCTCTTCAGACCATGCAGCATTTAGACAATGTCGTTTTCTTTTTAGCTCATTTTCCAACTAGCTCGTTACTTAGCTCCTTAGTTAGTTCGTTGGATTACTTGCTTTGTAATTCAACGATACTCAGCCCGTTCGCCAGCTAACCAACTAAGCTACTTAGTTAACTGATTGATTAGTTCCTGGAAATTTGGCTCTCAAGTTCGCTAATTAGCTCGTTAGATCACCGGATCATTAGCTCGCCAGTTCGTCAATTCGTTAGTAAGTTAGTTCGTCAGTCCATGGATTTGTTACCCCTCGGATTAGCTCTTCAGACCGCGCAGCGTTTAGTCAGTGTTGTTTTCTTTTCAGCTCTTTTTCCAACTAGCCCGGTAGTTAGCTCCTTAGTTAGTTCGTTGAATTACTTGCTTTGTAATTCAACGATACGTTAGCTCATTTGCTAGCTAACCAACTAAGCTGCTTGGTTAACTAATTAGTTCATGGAAATTTAGCTCACAAGCTCGCTAATTAGCTTGTCAGATCACTTGATCATTAGCTCGCCAGTTCGTAAATTCGTTAGTATGTTAGTTCGTCAGTCCGTCGATTTGTTAGCACCTCGGATTAGCTCTTCAAACAGTGCAGCATGTTGTCAGTGTCATGTTCTTTTTAGCTCGTTTTCCAACTAGCCCGTTAGTTAGCTCCTTAGTTAATTAGTTGGATCACTTGCTTTGTAACTCAACGATAAGTACTTAGCCCGTTCGCTAGCTAACCAACTAAGCTATTCAGTTAACTGATAAGTTCATGGAAATTTAGGTCTCAAGCTCGCTAATCAGCTCGTCAAATCACTGGATCATTAGCTCGTCAGTTCGTCAATTCGTTAGTATCTTAGTTCGTCAGTCCGTCGTTTTGTTAGCACCCCGGATTAGCTCTTCAGACCGTGCAGCATTCAGTCAGTGGCGTTGTCTTTTTAGCTCGTTTTCTAACTAGCCCGTTAGTTATCTCCTTAATTAGTTCGTTGGATTACTTGCTATGTAATTCAACGATACTTAGCCTGTTCGCTAGCTAACCAACTAAGCTACTGAGTTCACTGATTAGTTCATAGAAATTTAGCTCTCAAGTTCGCTAATTAGCTCGTCAGATCACTAGATCATTAGCTCGCCAGTTCGTCAATTCGTTTGTCGTGTGCAGCATTTAGTCAGTGTCGTTTTCTGTTCAGCTGGTTTCATAACTAGCCCGTTAGTTGGCTCCTTAGTTCGTAATCTAGTCTATCAGCATCTAGCTCATTAATCATCAACTAATCCGCTCGTTAGATCAGTGGGCCGTTTAGAAGGCCGCTACCTAGTCCATTAGTTCGTTAGCTCGTTCGAGACTTAGTTTCCAAGTTTCATTCAGCTAGTCAGTTCATTAGCTTGTTAATTCGTTAAATCGCTTGTAGTGCAATGAATCTTTAGCTCGTTTGCCGGTTCGCGGAAGGTATGAATACAGTTAAATTAAATAGGTAAAGTAAAGTGATTAGAATGGCAAGTAGGTACATAAAGTTCAATTCTGAAGTTTATTCAGTTCGCTAGTTAATTCGTTAGCTCATGAGCTCGTTAGTTTGTCAACTTTTCGTCGGAAGTCCACTAGCTCAGTCATTATTTTGTCAGCTTGTTTTTTTGCTAGCTTGGAAAATATCCAGTTCGTCAGCTAGTTGGTTTGTTAGTTCGTTTGATCGTTGCTTTGGAAGCTTGTCAAGTACTTGGTTCTTGAATTCGCTAGCACGTTTGTCACTTTTCAAGCTCCGTAAAATTGGAAAAATTTGGATTGCTAGCTTTTCATTTGTTAGCGCGTTAAGTTAGTCGGTTCGTTAGCTCATTCAATTTTTTAGCTCATTTGTTTCTCGGTTAGTTATTTCGGCAGGTACTTATTAAGCTAGTTTGTCGGTTCAGTAGCTCGTTAACTAATCAGTTAATCAGCTCGGTAGTCGTTTAGCTTGTTAGTTCATCAGTTTTTTTGTGATTAGTTTATTACTCTCCTCGTTATTCCGTCAGCTGACTTTTTTTCGATCACTTTCGTTTAGCTTTCCATTAGCTTTCCATTATTTCGTCGGCCTACTTTTTAGCCGCTAACATATTTAGCTTGCCAACTCGGTAGCTCATCACTTAGCTCGTTAACCCGTCAAGTAGCTTGCTGGTTCGTAATTCCATAGCATTCAGCATCTCATTAGCCCTCAAGTACGGTAGATCGTTTTTTTTTGCAAGCTAATTACTCAGTTTCAGTTCGTTAGCCCTTTCGTTACTTTTCATGTTTCGTTGAATTCTTCAGTTCATCAATTCGTTGTCTCATTTAATCGTTTGATTTGTAGCTCATAGAATCGTTTTTTTCGTTCGCGCCATTTGAACAATCAAGTTGCTTAATTAGCACGTTGCTCCTTGAAAAGTCAGCTCGTTAGCTTTTCAGTAGCCAGCGTTGTTAGCTAGTTATTTTGACAGCTCACTTTGTCTTTAGCTGCTAATATATTCAGTTTGTCAGCTCGTCAGCTTGGTAGCTCTAGCTCATCAATTAGCTCGTTAACTTGTGAAGTAGCTTGTTGGTTAGTGACTTTATTATAAGTTTGCGAGCTCATTAGTTCGTTACTTCAGTAGATCGTTCTTTTACAAGGTAATTACTAAACATTGATACAATTGTTCTGATATTTGATTGAGTGAAGAAAATGAGGAAGTTTAAGTGTTGCATTCACTAAAATATTAATTTTGTTTTGAAATGGAAGTTTTGTTTTTCAAAAACTGCAATTTTTCTTTTTTTTTTCAGCTCAAAGAGGTCGCTTACGATTACTACAATTGTGCCAACAACGACATAATTACCCTTAAAAAGAGGCTTATACACATGGAAAGGCTGAGTAAGTATTTTTGTATTCTGTAACGTCAGAACTGATGGGTTGGGGACCAAAAATCACTCTCGAACTTATCCAACATTTGACTTCAAACATAGCTTATCCAGATTAATTTTGACTTGACATGACCTGACTGGAAGTACTGTGATTGGTACTAAGGTATCGACGTCAAGCAGCTTATGTAAATGAAAACGTAAGTCGTAGATTGGTTCTAAGACATACTATTTGACAGTAACAATGACAGATCATGCAATGACAGTGACGGTTTGAGTAATACAATCCAAGCCGTACGTTTTCATTGACATCGCCTACTCTGATATCGAAAGTACTTGACCTGGAATAACCGAATAACAAGTAATTAGGTACGTAACTACACCCGAATTGGATTTTTGCACGGAATATTTCTGACCGATAGTACTACTCTATGCCGATAGACTTGTTTTGGGATATTCGGTTCCACGCTTGAAAAGCTAATTTTTGTCGATTTTCAGAAAATTTCGTGAAACACAGAGATCTGAAACGCAAGTGCCAACTTGACGACGCCGAAAACAGGACGACCGACCGCAGCAGATTCAACAAGAATATCATAACGCACGTGCCAAAAGTCTGGGCGAACATATCCGTCAGTCGGGGCGGCGCCGGCGGCTCGGGCGCCAACCCGAAGCCCTGCGACGACAGCTGCGCCCTCTGCGGCGAACTGGAGTGCTACGATTTCGACCGCGCCACCGTCGAAAAGGTCTGCGGCGATCTGCGACGTTCGGCCGGCTCCGGGGACGGCGCCGCCTACAGGACGTCGATGTTGACCGGACGGGACGACCCGAGGTCGCCCGAACGCCTCCGGCTGGCGGCGGAAGAGGACGAGTGCGCCACGTGGCGTCTGAGCCGCGACTACGAGCCGACCGCGTTCGCCGAGCGCAACCCGACCGCGGCCCAGGTCGAGGACGTCAAGGGCCTGGCGTGCAAGAGCAACAGGAGCCTGTCCCTGATCGCCATGGACAGCCTCAGGTCGGCTATTTTTCATATCAACCTGTTTTTGAACTCAAGCCTTCATTTTTTATTGGAAATATGTCAAAATCATTCTATATAAACAGGTGCTAGGAACCGATCCACAGCAAGCATATAAACGTGGTAATATAAAATCAAGGAAGAGCCTCCGTAGCCGGCCCCGGCTTCGTGTATTGTAACCGGAGCCGGCTATTTGCATGGTAACCGGCACTGCCGCCTAGCCGTATCGTAGCCGGCACCAAACGGGTGACATTGCAAAATGTACACTGCCGGCTTTTTGTTTCTGCATGGCGGACTGTGACTTGGTGCCGGCTACCTTACAAATAGCCGGCTCCGGCTACGGAGGCACTTCCCAAAATCTAATGGTTAATTTGTGTTTATTAACAATAAAACTCAGCACGAATGGCCTGACTTCATCTGTACGGTTTCTAATTTCAATCTCATATAAAAATTCCGCCCAGGCTATAGTAATTTCGTCTAACCGATGTAGTACATATGACATATTTGATGCAAATACACATGCATGAAACACGAGCACGGCCCGACTCCTGGCCCAGTATTATTTCTTGCAGACTTTCCTGGTGGCGATCAGCAGCAACTCAGATGAAACCACCGGAAAGTAAAATGTAGGTCTGTGATGACAATCTGTCAAAAATTGAATGACCTTGCATACTTTCCCAATTATCCAATTCCAACTTGCCCAACGAAATTGTTCAAATTGTAAACGTTCTTCAACTTTTTTGGCTTCACTTCTGCAAGGGACGTAGGTACATTCAACTACCCGATCTGAGAAGTACAAGAAGGAGATCGCCACCAGAGAAGTCTGCAAGAAATAATACTGGGCCAGCAGCTTGGCCCGAAAGGATCGGGCCGTGATCGTGTTCCGCTTATTTTCATTTGCTGATAAGCGAATCCGACTATAACTCATCTTCTTTTTTACTTGAAGATATTACCACTTTGCCGAGAAACTGGGCGTCGATCTCTTCAAAACCAAGGACAAAACCGCCGTCGTGATAATAAACGAACGTATGGAGACGCATCACGTGATGGAAGGCAAACTGACGGACCTCAGGCTCAGAAGCTTCATCAGAAACTTCACCGACGGCTTCCTGTCCAGGGCCTTGCACTCAAATCCTCAGATAGCGTCCCGAAAAACTCACGTCTACTCGGACCTGTCTTGTCTGAAATACTCGGAGAAAACCGGAGCCGTCGGAAGCGTCTTTTGCGTCCGAGAACTGAACAGCCTGAATTTTTTGGATACCGTCCTGAGACCGAACAGGGTAATTACTCTCGAAAGTTGTCTCTCAAAAGTTCTTCAGTAAAAACCATCTCTAAACTTGCGTATTTCACAGGCCGTCCTGGTGTTTTACTACTCGAAGCAGTGTTCGTTCTGTAACGGAATCGCTTACGCGTTTTTGGCCGTGGCCAAGATGCTGGCGGCGGCCGGCAATGTGGATTTTGCACGCATCGACGGCGATCTCAACACGTTGCCGTGGGAATACACGATGGAGAGCTATCCGACCGTGCTGTTTGTTCCTTCCAAACGGTAAGAAAGGCAGATTGTTGCGGCCATTGGCAGACAGCCGATTTCACTTTTGAATTGTTTTCTTGTTTCTTGACAATGCGTCTTTGTACACCCTGTAGTTTGTGCTGAAAAGCGCCGAAACAGCTCCCCGCAATGATGCATATGCCGTTTGAAGCTAACAACCAAACTTTTATTGTTTGCAGAAAATCGGAAAGCAGAGTGTTCCCGATGAGCATTCCAGTGACTGTGCCGAATCTGATCGGCTTCATCCTGACCAATCTGGAGCCAGGGCTGAAATTACAAGCCATGTGGGCCATTTGCAATAATACCAAGGTACAGTTTGTTTATATCGCCGTTTCGTTGTTCTTGCGACTTGACAATGTTTGTGTTCAATTTCATGCAAATATTGTGAAAAGTAACGGCGCCTCCACCATGTCGCACGTTACCTGCCTTGTTCCTGAACGCTCCGCTGCCGTAATGGTGGTACATTTCAAGTCGTTGGGAATTAAATGAATGCTAACCGCTCGAATGAACAGTGATCATTCGAATGAACGGTAATCTTTCGAATTAACCTCAACTGTAAATTGTTTTTTCAGTATGAACCCGAAAGAGAAAAGTGCATGGCGTCGGTGCGGGGCGAAACGCTGGCCGTCATAGATTCGGTCCTGCGCGAATGGAGGACGGCCGGCACGAGGCGAAAAGCTCTTGTTCTTCACAAGCTGCAGCTGTTGCGCCACCTGCACCTCATGTTCGCCCATTCGTCGAAAGATGTCGCCGCGATCCAGGGCTACTTTGCGCGCCTCCAGGGTCCGGCGACCAAAGACGGATCGTGAGACTCCATGCGAACCACCAAGTGCACTTAAACCTCTCTTGAACATTCCGGCGTTGTGTAACGAAAATGAGATTGCTAAAGTGTTTTTTTTTTGTTATGTCTGTGATACCACTCACTCTTGTACTATTTCTGTATATAAAAACGGTTGTAATATAGAATTTATTCATACACACAACATGATTGTTTTACCGTTCCGAACGCTATCGTACAATGATTGAAACTGAACGGTTTGTGGTAGCAAGAGTGGTGGACAACCAAAAAGACTTGGCGGCGGCTGTTTTAGTTCGGATAACTTCATCGTTTTGGGCTCCAGGTTAGCTTTTGCCATTTGCCGATTGGCCACGACGGCCTCTCGGAGCGTGGTGGCGCCCGAATATTAGAACTTTGGAACTATACCCACCATTAGGGGTAGATCGCAATAAAAATGCAATCATTCTATACAGGGTGTTTCAAAAGTAAGTACCTAGCTATATATCCTCGGATCCAGCTTTCAAAAATATGAAGTTTGCGGAAGTTTGAATTGCAAGAGGTGCCCCCTAAGAAAGTTATGGCCTCTCAAAACTTAGTTTTGGAATCGTTTTTTTGTCGTAACTTTTCATTCACAACTAGAGCACCTACAAGCCTCGACGCCCTCTCAAAAGAAAGCTGAAGGGTCAGGCTTCCCCCCCAATTCCCAATTTTTTTGGTTGCCTTGATATTTTTTGAGAAAACCGCGCTGGGTTGTTTCAGCTGGGACACCTGTGTGTGTGTTAATAAATTTCAATAATCACCTATGGTAGAAAATAACACGCTTATAGTGCAACCCTCGTCTGCCGTTCCGTTGCTTATCCTTCCGAATCATGTTACGTCTTCGGCCAGGACGCCCCCTTGGAGCGTGGTGGCGCCCCAGTAGCACCCCCTAAAACCATCAGGGGTAGATCGCAACAAGATACATTCTGTATATAATATAAGATAAAATTTAATAATCACCAATAGTATACAATAACACGCTTTTAAAAAAATGTAAAACCCTCGTAATAACGCTAAATAAAACTAATAAGATATAAAACATTCATAGAGTACCTAATTACATGAAATAATAAATGCACAAAGTAGTTGAGCGGGGTGGTACCTAATTCTTAAAACAAGCAGTCTTTTAGGCCATAGGGTACAAACAAAAATGGAATACTAGTCGTCGCACAAGCCAGCGGTTTCGGCGATGATGCGATCAATTTCGTCGTTCAAATCAGTCGGTTGGGAAACGGGCTCTATTACATCGCTGCGCTCTATTACACTGCTGCCTGCCAAGTCGACGAGGAAAGCTTCGGAACCCGTCACAGTCGATGGTTTTGCAGCAATGCTTGGTTCGGCACCATTGCTTGGTTTTGCAGCATTGCTCTGGATCAAATTAGTAGCATTGCTTTCGACGAATTGAGACAGGAAATCGCTACTTCTTGAACAGCTGGGTTGGGTGTGAAGCAATGCAGAGCGGACAGGTTCAGGGGAAACCTCCAAGTTCCCGACGATTGATGTCAAAATGGGATGTTCGTCCATGCTCGGCAACTTGACCTCTCCCTTTGGCACCGGTTCGTATTCCACGGTATCCGAAGAGCTCTCGTCCGTGGACTTGGGAAGAGTGGAAGGCTGATGAGAATTTTCTTCGGCTTTTGGCGTTTTGGAAGGAGACGGCTCGGCCCGGATGACGGTCAACGCCTTGCGCTTTCTCGCCGGTTTGTGTTCGGGAGGTGGGGCGAGTTTGTGCCCTTTCGCCCAGGCTCTCACTTCATTCTGCAACATCTGATAACCGGGTATTACAATTTGTGTACCGAGCAAATACCAAAACAAAGCACCTTTCTTTCCGCTTCGGTGGGTTGCTTGAACGATTTGCAGAAACTCCACGTGAGTCTCTGCCACCAAATCCTGTAGTTGTCCAAGTACTTGGCAAAGTTGCGGTTGTCGTGCTCGTAGAAATCCTTCAGCTTACCGACGCATCCGGGATTTGCCCAGTCCAGCATTGTCCATTGCAGCTTTTGATCTGGATGCTTCTGTAAGATGCGCTTAATCAATAACACATTGCACGGCTTGTTTCATTAGAGTAAGTTATGGAAAAGATGTGTTGTGATGGTACGAACACTGCGATGCAAATGTAGCAATGCGGGTCTTGTCACAACTCAGTAACTTGTAATAAATTGGACTGCGTCGTCCATAATCGTTGACCACCGGAGTTGAAGTTATTTTCATGATAAGCCGCGTCTAGACACATTTAGATAAGCCAAAAAGGTACTCAAGTTTCGTGAGAACGGTACCTTTTTGCACGTACGCCAAGAGGGCACGTGGGTCGTTGCTCATGGGCCCCATCTCCCACACAGCCCCCTCATGGGCTATATCTCTTATTATTCGTTTTTGAGCAAAGGTTAATTATAAAAGTCCCCTTCTTTTCCGATGCTCTATCCGCCGTTTCAGTTCCCAAGATTAAACACCGGACACCCCGTTTACAGTTGTCCCGCAATTTATGCAACTAAATTCACAGGGAGATAAAAAAAGAGACTATATAAATAAACATACCCTCCTCGCAAACGTATAATAACGGAGATACAGGCCTTCAAAGTTGCTTTTTGGAGAACAGTTTTTTTTTTTGATAACTTTTGAAGCTTTCAACCGATTTTATTCAAATGAGAATCAAAGTTTGCTGAAACAGGTCTCTATTAAACAATAATAACGCATTTCATCAAACATTTGTAGGGGCGAAGACGATAAGATAAGATAAAATAAGATAAGCTTTATTCATGTTTACGACATATTACGATAGGGGGCACCCTCCCCATTTTCCCCCTATTTTTACCTATTTTATACAGGAACACCTGTATAACACATCTGGATAACTAGCTGCTAAAATGTTAGCATTAAGTTAGCGTCGTACCATTTGTACCAACACAACACATTTTTTCATGGCTAACTCCAATGAAAAAAGGCGCTGAACTAAATATACCTACAATACTTTATACCTGAAAAATTCTCAGTACTTTTTTTACAGCGGGACAGTTCAGCTCAAAAACACAACAGCGCGTTATCATACTGAAGCTTAGTTTACACGACACGTTAGCCTTTAAATGATTTTGACGAATGGCAATCATTTGAAAAAGACAGAAATTGCAATGCAAACGAGGCTTAATTGGAATAACTTGACGGCGTTCAACTTCTAGTGTCATTTCGAAATTGTTCAACTCATACTAATGGTGCGATTCTCTAAAAAAATACATTCCATAAAGGCTCTGTTACGTTGTTATTACCTAGGCGACAGCCAATGGCCGACACGAATTTTTACATAACAGAGCGTTTATGGAATGTTATTTTTTACAGAATAGCACTATAAAGCCAAGTTTACAACACAAATTATAAATAATGGCCATGCCGCCTTTGACTAGTGCCATTGATTAGAAAAGAATTGAAATCGAAATACAAGCAGGGCTTTAGTTCGATTGATTCGGTTGCATTTAGCTTCGAGTATCATTCAAAAACTGTTCAAATCATACTGAAGCCCAGTTTACACGACAAATTATCATAGACAGAGGCCGTGAAATGTCGCTTTGGACGAGTGCCATTGATTAGAAACTGAATGAATAGAAACACAAGCGAAGCTTTAGTTAAAATGATTCGGTTGCGTTTAGCTTCGAGTGTCATTCGAAAACTGTTCAAATCATACTAAAGCCCAGTTTACACGACAAATTATCATGAATAGAGGCCGTATAATGTCGTTTTTGACGAGTGCCATTGATTAGAAACTGATTAAAATCGAAACACAAGCGAGGTTTTAGTTCAAATGATTCGGTTGCATTTAACTTCGGGTGTCATTCGTAAACTGTTTGATCCATACTAAAGCCCAGTTTACACCACAAATTATCATAAATAAGGGCCACGACGTTGATTAGAAAATGATTGAAATCAAAACACAAGCGAGGCTTTAGTTCAATCGATTCGGTTGCATTTAGCTTCGAGAGTCATTCGAAAACTGTTCAAATCATACTAAACCCCAGTTTACACCACAAATTATCATAAATAAGGGCCACGCCGCCTTTGACTAGTGCCATTGATTAGAAAAAATCGAAACACAAGCGAGGCTTCAGTTCAAATGATTCGGTTGCGTTTAGCTTCGAGTGTCATTCGAAAACTGTTCAAATCAAAGTAAAGTCCGGTTCACACGACAAATAAGTAGAGGCCGTGTCATGTTGCTTTTGACGAGTGGCAATGATTAGAAACGCTTCAAAATACAAGCGAGGCTTTAGTTCAGATTAATTAGGTGCGTTTAGCTAGTGGTAGTAGTCCATTTGAAAACTGTCAAATCAAAGTAAAGTCCGGTTCACACGACAAATTGATAAATTATCATAAGTAGCAGGCGTGTAACGACGCCTCTGACGAGTGGATAGGGAAGGATTGTGATCGAAATGCAGGCGATGCTTCAGTTCTGATTGATTGGTTGCGTTTAGCTCCCAGTATCATCTGAAAACTGTCAAATCAAACTGAAGCCTAGTTTACACAACAAACTGGTTATAAGTAGAGGCACCGGCATGTCGCTTTGGACGAGCGCCATTGATTAGAAATGGATTAAAATCGAAACGCAAGCGAGGCTTTAGTTCAAATGATTTGTCTGCATTTAGCTTAGAGTGTCATTCGAAAACTGTTCAAATCATACTAAAGCCCAGTTTACACCACAAATTATCATAAATACGGGGCCAGGCCGCCTTTGACTAGTGCCATTGGTTAGAAATAGATTGAAATCGAAATACAGGCGAGGCTTTAGTTAAGATACTTGGTCGCGTTGTTTCGAAAATCATTCGAAAACTGTCCAGATCATACTAAAGCTCAGTTTATGCGACAAATTATCGTGATTCTAAACGCTCCGTCTCCTGTCTTTGAAGGCGTTACAGGTGTGAATTTGAAGCTACAAGCTAAGCTTCAGTACGCACAAGTTCTGACTTTTCAATACATTTTTACCACTAAAGCTTAGTTTACACGACAAAATACAATAATTTAGGCTGTGTGATGCTTTTGGCGATTGCCGCTGGTTTGACAAAAATCAATAGTGACGTGAAAGCGTGGCTTTATTTGAGATACTTGGTCGCGTTGCTTCGAAAATCATTTGAAAACTGTCTAGATCATGCTAAAGCTCAGTTTATGGGACAAATTACCGTGATTCTAAGCGCTCCGTCTCCTGTCTGTGGAGGCTTTCGACAGGTGTGAATTTGAGCTGCAAGCTAAGCTTAAGTACGCACAAGTTCTGACTTTTCAATACATGTTTAACCACCCTGTATTTTAATAGGGGGACCGATGCAGCTTTTCATCCTTATTATGAAAATACATCGTACAAAATTACAAGGCATTCTGTATCACCCTGTATTGAACATATTGCTGTCATGAGCCAACAAGCAGTTATTTCAAAATCTGATGATTTTCAACAAATTGACAAAGATTGAAACCCGAACAATTTTTTGGGTGTCCCACTTCAAATTGTGACCAGAATATTTTGGTTTGAAATGGTGGGGCCAAAAAACTGAGCTCTGGCCAATCTTCTGTTGAATTGTCCATAAAACGTAGCGTTTTTATGCCACACTCACGTAAAAGCTCCGATTGCTGAGTCCGATATTGAAGTTCCCTCTGAGGTGGCGCAGAATCCTCTTGTTGGCTACTTCATCGAGATTCTGCACTACCACACTGAACAGATCCAGATCGACCAGTTCTTCCGCCAATTTCAACTCCGTCAAGCCCAAGAGAAGCGCCTGGTTCTTCCCGGTTCTTTTGAGCTTGCTTTCCAAATGTTTACAATCTAAAAATGTATCAAAACTTAGACAAGGAAAGACTCGACACTCGGAAAATGAAAAATGGAAGCACCTACTTTGAACAAGGATGACATCGCAATTTCCATGCACCGACAAATTGTAATGCCAATCGGCAATCAAGTAATCGGGGCACAGCACCAGCACCAGCACCATGGACTGCAGCTTGAGAACCGCCCGGAAGAACGCAGCAATTTGAAACGGAAGATCCATGCCATCATCTTGGTTCAAAATCGCACCGCTCCTCTACAAAAAAACCGTATTAGGTTACAAGGTTCGTACATAGAATAAAGTTGCGTACTCCTTTTCGCAAGCTGTGGTACAAGAACTCGACGGGCAGGACGTGGTAGTTCTTCATCAGCTTGGCGACCTCGGCCGGGATTACAACTGGAGGCTCTTGATGCCGCCGGGACAGCACCCAAGGCTTGTCCAGGGCGTTTGGCTGCAAAACACGCAACAATCAGCTTCCGGCAAGGAATCGAAAATGTGAAAAAGCAACGACTCACTTCCTTGATTGTAAACATGTTAGGACAGGATCTCGTTGAATCTGGACATGATGTACAGAGTCATGGCTAAAATGTACAAGACTTTCAGGTAGAGGATGGCCACGAATATGGAGAAGCTGGTTTTGTCGCTTTCATTGTCCAAGAAACCGTGAATTTCCAGCATTTCCAGCATTTTCCACGGACATAGCTCGGTAGCGCATCGGAGATTCAATTGAGCTGTCACTACTGTCACTGTGATAAGTGACAAGTAGCTGACAGGTGACATTGGGGCTTTCACGCTGTCATGCTGGCAACGCTGGCACGTTGCGTCAAATTCAAATGGAATTCAATTTTCATTAAGAATAATCATGTGTGGCGATTGCTGAAGCAAGAAAATTATATAGAATTTTGATTTTGAACGCTTCGTAGCCAAAATATTCAACAAGACGATGACACTTATTGATACAGAACCGTTTGATCATCAAGGTTGTTCAAGGTTGACATCTGTTGACATCTGTTGACATCTGTCAAAAACTTCTAACCTCAAAATTTGCAGCCGGAGAAACAAGAACTGAACCATGATCCGGAACGTTTCAAATTTATTGAAACCGGCAGTTGGAATGTCGAAGGTTGTACCCTCCATTTTCTCTAGTATTCAAGCGTTTGATACATTGTTGCATGCAGAACCAAGCCAGGTGCTACACCCCTCGAAGAGCCTTGATGTTCGTCCCCGGAGACGACCACAAGAAGCTCAGGAAAGCTTTCAGCATGGACGTGGACATGATCACCATGGATTGCGAAGACGGAGTCGCCATAAACCGTAAAGTAGACGACAAACGCCCCCTCTTTCGACTGCACAAATATCCAACCTCGATTTCAGATCGATGCTCGAAATTTGATCCGACAAGTCCTGGACGAAGGCATCGTTCACGAAGGCGAGCGGCTCGAGAGGAGAACGCTCGATCTGTGCGTCAGGCCGAACGCCATCGACACGGAATGGTTCCAGGGCGATCTGGCGTCGGCGATTTCCGCCAGACAGCGGCCCGACTCGATCCTGCTGCCCAAAGTCCAGACTCCGGAAGATCTGAAATTTGTAATGTAACGTTTGTTTGAAACCGCGGTGCCTTATCGACGACTGCAGTTTTCAGACGAGCTGGACAAGGTCATCGGCGAAGGCCGGGTGAACCTGCTCGTCAGCATCGAATCGGCCATCGCCATCATCAACCTGGTGGAGATTTGCAAGGCCGCAGTCGAACTCGCCGGGAAATTCAAACCGGTGGCTCTGCTTTTCGGAAGAGACGATTATTGCGCCAGCATAGGTACAACTGTGCTTATTGTTACGTTTCTATCAATTTATTATCGTAATAAGCTAAAACTTGTTATTTGTGTTCTCGATTGTGTCCCTTGACTAGGTGCAACAAGAACCACGGAAGGAACCGAGGTGCTTTATGCCAGACAAAAAACGGTCATGGTGGCTAAAGCGTTCAATCTTCAAGCCATCGACATGGTTTTCATAAAGTTTGGAGGTATGAGACTTGTTTTCGTTGTAAGATAGTGCTTGATGGTACACCGTTTCAGATTTGGGAGGTTTGAAACGTCAGTGCCAAGAAGGGCTAATGATGGGGTACACCGGGAAGCAAGTCATACACCCGAGACAAGTTCCCGTGGCGCAGGAGTCTTTCATGCCGTCTTCCAAACAGATTGAGTGGGCCGTGGGGCTTCTGAAAGCTTTTGAACGGTATCAAAGCTCCGGAAAGGTGCCGTAAAACGGTTTTTCTTTTCATGACTAAATTTCTCACAAGAACCGATTTTCAGGGAGCTTTCACTTACGAAGGCATGATGATCGACATGCCGACAATGAAGCAGGCACGAAACATTGTCGATTTGATCGAAGCAGTCAAGAATTATTAGGGATTTGTGATAGTTACAGCTTTTTTTTACACTATTAAGGTGCAATATTTTGTATGTTAGCGAAATTGAATTCAATACACGAACTCGCTGGGTACTTACAAATTTAATTGATGCGTAACCTCCAGTTTACTTTAGCTCAAGAATAAAGTAATAGGAGTGACCTTGTCATAAAGGGCACCCCGATTTCGATCATTCCAAAAGTAGGAATGGACTACAAGCAGTGGGCAAGAAAGTTTTTCAAAGGGAATTTTGCGGAAGATCCACAAAGTTTCGAGAAAAAAATTATTAAGGTTATTAGGGAACCACGCAGTGTATTTGCAGCGCCAGGCGGATATGCAACCCCCCGAACAAAGTGAGAATCATACTAAGGGAAAATAAACACCAACGGGACCGGGGAGCAAAATAGAGGTGTCGGTCGGAGAGAAGCTAAAAAGAGGGCGTCGTAAAGAAGAAAAAGGGTTAGAATTCCCTGATAATCGTGAAATACCATTGAAGAGGAAAGAAGACAGTGTGTTTGTAGATGTGACTGATACGTAGGGCGCTTCTCGGATCGTATAATTGACAGGTGTCATCCAGTGCGAACAATTGACTCAACTGGAACACAGAAAATGAGCAAGCAGGGCCTGTTGCACACGATGAGATCAATAATTCCAAGTGTTTCGCACACCACTGTTGAGAAATACAACGGCAAATGGCTTGGATCATTAGAGAGTGCGTTTGTTGATACAACTGATAAACGTAGGGCGCTACTTGGTTCGAATACTCGACAGGTGTCATCCAGTACGAACAATTGACACAACCTGAACACAGAAAATAAGCAAGCAGGGCCTGTTGTACACGATGAGATCAATAATTCCAAGCGTTTCGCACACCACAGTCGAGAAATACAACGGCAAAAGACTTGAATCATTAGACAGTGCGTTTGTTGACGGAACTGTTACGTAGGGCGCTACTTGATTCGTATACATGAGAGCTGTCATCCAGTGCGAACAATTGACACATCTTGAGCACAGAAAATAAGCAAGCAGGGCCTGTTGCACACGACGAGTTCAATAATTCCAAGCATTTCGCACACCACAGTCGAGAAATACAACGGCAAATGGTCTGGATCATTAGACGGTACGTTTGATGATAAAAATAATACGTAGGGCGCTACTTGATTCATATTACATGGAGAGATGTCATCCAGTGCGAACAATTGACACAACTTGAACACAGGAAATAAGCAAGCAGGGCCTGTTGCACACGACGAGATCAATAATTTCAAGCATTTCGCACACCACAGTCGAGAAATACAACGGCTAGAGTGAAAGGGTCTTATGCTCACTTTCGATGAGATGAAAAGAAATGCCTACAGCAAGCGCGCGCATACTGCACCGTCGTCAGCCGCCTCTCCGCTTTTTTTCTCTTAAAAAGCCCAAACAAAAGACAAAACTCTGTTGGCCCGTTTGTGTTTTCTCACGGCAAGAACGTATGCAACATTTAGGACCCATTTCTGTTTCAATTTTACCAGTTTGCCATGCTGCTGATGCACGAAATTCAAGGTTATGTTTATAAAATGTCACTTCCACTTCACTTCTGGCTGAGGTGATTCTGTAATTTCGTCATAAGATTATGTTGTTACAACATTATGTTGGCTACATAGCTCTGTTGTGCTGGCTGTAACATAGTGCTATCGTCTGGCTGCTGCATCTTTGCTGCAAGTGTCCATATATCACATTCACATTCGGCGGTGATGATGCAAGTCCTGCTTCCTTGCGGTATGATATGAACACTCACAACACTCTGAATTGAAAAAAGGAAAGATTGCTTCACCCTGGGTAGGTACTTATATGTGGTTGCCTCGTAATGAGAACTTCAGATTACCTAGCAAAATGCTAATATGTGCCGCTCCTGAAAAGTACAAAAATATTGCCAATATTTTCTATTACGAGCTTCAACTTCGACTACTGTTTGACTCCTACTCAAATGATATTGATGCGACTATATTGATGCGAACATTTGGAACAGTAGATGTGTTGAAAATTTGATTTCCAGTCGGGCTTGTTAGGACGATTAGAGCATGAAATTACCATGCAAGGTACTTCTGCAGTGTGGGAGTAAAGAGCAAATTGCTTTTCTAAGCAAATCTCTCTATGATTTGGCATAACCTTAAAAACATATGTCAAAACACAACACACAGACAGGGCACGGTGCAACGTGCGCGTACGCATCTTTCTATGACGTCAGAGGGAGCGTGTAAATAGGAAACATAGGAAAGGTGGATTGGCTTGGATAATTAGACAGTGCGTTTGTTGATAAAAATGATACGTTGGGCGCTACTTGATTCGTATACATGACAGATGTCATCCGGTGCGAACAATTGACACAACTTTAACACAGGGAATAAGCAAGCAGGGCCTGTTGCACACGACGAGATTAATAATTTCAAGCATTTTGTACACCTCAGTCGAAAAATACAACGGCAAAAGGCTTGGATCCTAACGGCTCGATACCAAGTTGCAGACGCAAAGTTTGGGACGGCGTAACTCGCCAAATACAGCGGTCTGATTGGTTGGTATCTGCCGTTGCTATGGTAACCGCACTTACGGCGGTCTCAGTCCCAACTTGGTATCGAGCCGTAAGACAGTGCGTTTGTTGATAGAACTGTTACGCAGGGCGCTACTTGGCTCGTATACTTGACAGGTGTCATCCAGTGCGATCAATGCACCTTTCCCATAAAGAAATCACTTACGCGCATACCCGTGTGCGCAGATTCCCGCGCACACGGGAATACAAACAGCGACTACAGACCGCTAGTTCTACTCTCACAGGTATGCGTAAAGCTGTCATGGGAAAGGTGGATTAACACAACTTGAACACAGAAAATAAGCAAGCAGAGCCTGTTGCACACGACAAGATCAATAATTCCAATCATTTCGCACACCACAGCCGAGAAATACAACAGCAAATGACTTGGATCATTAGACAGTGCATTTTTTGATAGAACTGATACGTAGGGAGGGCGCTACTTGGTTCGTTTATTGACAGGTGGTGTCATTCAAGCAGCGTAGCTTGGGGAAAAGCGATGGCAGTTTCAAGGGAAGTTAGTCTCGGAATTTGAGACAGGATGAAATTTCAGCAAAGATCATCAAGAAAAAATTGACCAAGCAAGGATTGAAGGCAGTTTGAAGGTTCCTACTAGGGTTCCTACCTATAGTTCACGAGTAGCTCTGTGAAAGTTCAAGGAACCCAGCAAACACGCAAGTATCGGCCGACTCGCGGTCTAATGATGGCAATGATGGCGAAGTGATGGCTATGGCATGCCAGCATTTCACCAGAGTATAAGAAGCGCTTGCCAGAATCAGGTGATCAGGTAAGTGTCTGTAAGTTGCTGGGCCATTGATTACGAATGTTGATTGTTGCTTCTCAACGCCGGTAAAGCTAACTAGCCGCCGGTGAAATACCGCACGTCGGCCGCCATTTCATCGGCGCACAGGTCCTGTACAACTTCAAAGCGCTGGGCCAACACCACGCACTGTGATGGAATCAGTGCATTTGTACGATGCTGGCCCGTTGCACCCGTGTTTGTTGGGAAGCGCTGATAATTCCAACTAGAGTGCGTTCCATGATCCGAGACTGGAGTATTCTCAACAAGATCAGATTTGTTTCGAAATCCAAGACTGGAAGTGGTTTCAGAAAAGATTATTGAGAAAAATCAAAGAATAGGTAGGTACTTGGAGGCAATTCGAGACCAGTTGACGAGTAGTTTTGTGAGAGCTTTGGGGAAGTGAATAGTGATTGATTAGGTACCTATTGCAATTCCAAGGGAAATACGTTTTTCAATTTGAGACAGAGTATTTCTTGAAGGTAATTCACGAGTAGTTTGAGTAAAGCTCAAGAGAAGCGATAGAAATTGAAAAATTAGCCTGTTTCGGAATCAGAGGCTGGAAGTTGTTTCAGCGGATCATGTAGGAAAATCCAAGGAAAACTTTTAAGTAGGTACGGATGAAGAAATTGAAGAAACTTCTGAAGAGCAAAGACTAGTTTAGAGTTAGTTTCGAGTAGAAATCAATTTTGCAATGCAAAACTAGGAGTAGGTACCTAGTTGTAGCGAAGATCGTTCAGAAAAATTTGAAAAAGGTTCAAGAACGATGTGGCCGGGTTGTTCACCTATAGTTTGAAGTAAATGGTGTCAATTTCAAGATATGTGAATTTTGTATCCCGAGACTGGGAGCAGTTTTGGCAAGGATTAAAGAAAACTTGGAGATTGGCTCCAATGGAGGGCAGTTCACGAGTAGTTTGAAGGGAGTTTGAAGGAAGCGACTGCCTCTCAATGAAAGCTAGTTTCAAAACCCAACTCAAAAACTGCGAATTGATAATGGGCAGTTTGAGGGAAGTTTGTGAGTTGTTTAAAAGTGGTTTGTGCATTGGTGGTTGGGAAGGGTTTCAAGGAAACAATGAAAAATATTGTAACTGGTTGCGGTTGATGAACTAATGAAACGTGAGTATCGCGGAAGAAGTTGAGTTTATGTTGTCAAGTTGAAAAACGTGTAGCTAATAGGGCAGTTGCGCTCCTTGGTAGAGATGGCGGACGCTTCTTAGATCAGGCCATTAAGTTCTTAGCACAAGCTTCATTCACAAAAGGTACAATTACGATTCCTATGTAAGCAAGTATGTACATTATTAAATAATAATCACACCTGCATAACGGGGTGGCTGACATGCAAAGTCTCGAATGCCATTAATCGTAATAAAACACGACACTCGGGACCGAATTACCTCGCCTTGTGATGCAACCCCAACCCAAACAAACGCACCTGTTGAGCGTCGCGCGAATTATCTAAAATTATTAGTGGGTATAGTGTGACTGAAGCAATTAAGCAAATTAGTTTCCGCCTTCCCACACGCACCCAGTAAAGTCAAGTTTTGACCTAGGAATGATTCGCCTGGAATTGAATTTTTGCACGTTGACAGTTTCTTACGAAGGCGCAGAGCGGACATGGAAGATATTTATTTGTAATTGCGACTTTTTTCTGTCAATTGCCACCGAGATTGCCACTTTATTCTGGCAATTGCGACTTTTTTCTGTCAATTGCCACTTTATTCTGGCAATTGCGACTTTTCTCTCTCAATTGCCACTTTATTCTGGCAATTGCGACTTTTTTCTGTCAATTGACACTTTATTCTGGCAATTGCGACTTTTTTCTGTCAATTGACACTTTTTTCTGTCAATTGCCACTTTATTCTGGCAATTGGGACTTTTTTCTGTCAATTGCCACTTTATTCTGGCAATTGCGACTTTTTTCTGTCAATTGCGACTTTTTAGCACATTTCGATAGAAAATGATGTTTATATGGCCGGTTTGTCCGTCTGTCTGTCCGTCCGTGTAAAAGTTGAGAAGTTGTACTCCTTCTCGGGAAATGAAGCTAGAGCCTTTAGAACTTTTTCCGATTGATAGCTTAGGTCTTCAAGAGTGGCCTATGGGCAGACTGTATTTCATGGTGGCGCTGCCATTTTGGTAGCTATATTAAAATTTCTCATCAGTGGAACGGTACCTCGAACGGAACTTACTCTGATCTCGTATGAACATTCTTACTTTCAAGCTCAGTTTCATGATTGCGCCGCCAGCTTGGTAACCATATGCAAATTTCTTATTAGTGAAACGATTTTCCTGAAACTTGGAACTTACCCTTGCTTCGTATGATCACTCTTATTTTCAAGCTGAGTTTCATGATCCACTAGAGCGGATTCAGAGCGAATGAATCTGAAGCGGATTCATACGAGACCAGCGAGTACTCGAGCGAGTACCTACGTTTCACGTTTCATGACAATCGTTCCAATAATAAGAAATTTCGATGTGGCGGCCAAGATGGCGGCGTAATCACGAAACTGAGCTTGAAAGTAAGAATGTTCATACGAGATCAGAGTAAGTTCCGTTCGAGGTTCCGTTCCACTGATGAGAAATTTCAATATGGCTACCAAGATGGCAGCGCCACCATAAAATACAGTCTGCCCATAGACCACCCTTGAGAGCCTAAGCTATTGATTGGAAAAAGTTCTAAGGCTCTAGCTTCATTTCCCGAGAAGGAGTACAACTCGTGTTTTTTTTACTGTGTTTATTCTTTCGTTAAGTACCATTTCCACTTCGTTCGGGAGGTTGCATATCCGCCCGGCGCTAAAAATAGACTGCGTAGTTTCCTACTTTTCATGAATTTTTTCTTCAAAATGTGTGTATCTTCCGCAAAATTCCTTTCAGAAAACCTTCTTAGCCACTGTTTGTAGTCCATTCCTACTTATGGAATGATCGAAATCGAAGTCGTCTTTATGACACGGTCACAATCACAAACTTATCAGAAAACAATTGGATTTGATTCCCACTTGAGACAACCCTATATGCAATATGTGTGTACGAATGTATGCGAAAACTGCGCATGCGCTAGACTGTGGAGATTCATGGAGATTTTGTGGAGATCCATGGAGGTTTTGTGGAGATCCGTGGAGATCTTATGGAGATCCGTGGAGATCTGTGGGGATCCGTGGAGATCCGTGGAGATCCGTGGGGATCCGTGGAGATCCGTGGGGATCCGTGGAGATATGTGGAGATATTGTGGAGGTATTGGAGGCTTTACTCTATTTGGAGGTTTTTTGTACCAGATTTTTGACCGTGGTCGACCCCTCGGAGTACAACTTCTCAACTTTTCCACGGACAGACAGACAGACGGACGAACAGACAAATAACGGACGGACAGACAGACGGACAAACCGGCCATAGGTACAAACATCATTTTCTATCGAAATGTGCTAAAAAGTCGCAATTGACAGAAAAAAGTCGCAATTGCCAGAATAAAGTATCAATTGACAGAAAAAAGTCGCAATTGCCAAAATAAAGTGGCAATTGACATAAAAAAGTCCCAATTGCCAGAATAAAGTGGCAATTGACAGAAAAAAGTGTCAATTGACAGAAAAAAGTCGCAATTGCCAGAATAAAGTGTCAATTGACAGAAAAAAGTCGCAATTGCCTGAATAAAGTGGAAATTAACAGAAAAAAGTCGCGATTGCCAGAATAAAGTGGCAATTGACAGAAAAAAGTCGCAATTACAATAATAAATATCTTCCATGTCCGCTCTGCGCCTTCGTAGTTTCGACCTATAGTACAGCAATATTTTCAGGTCGTCAGGCAGGCGAAGTTGCACCGTTGAGCTGGAACTTACGCCTGAGTCCTGATCGTGAACTCATCAGACCCAGCCTGAGTTTGATCGTTATGTTATTATGACCATATCGATCGTTGTGATTATGTCGTTGTTTGACTTGATATATGTCCGACTCAATTACGCAAATTAATTTCCGTCTCCTCACACGCGCGCTTCTGGTCATACTCTGGTTACAACCAGTAGTTTTCAGTCACACATGTTGACGGTCATGGTGAATGAAAAGATCAGGGCGGCATCCCCCACGGACATGAATCCAACCCCCTTATCTGGCCACATTATCGAAATTAAAATAGCAATGCATCACACACGCGAAATTTAATTTACGGCCAGTATCCGACTGGCCGCACTGCACGGAAGGCTTCCGCCGGAAAACATGGCCCAGAAAGCTTCACCGGAAGTCGACGACGTGATTTCGGACGATCCTCAGCCGCCCCCAAACTTTTTCAAGAGCATCCGCAACTATTTCCGCGAGTACTGCAACTGCACCAGCATCCACGGCTTCCGGTATTTCGGAGAGAAGCGGACGATTTTCGAAAGGTCAGTGTGTCGAAGTCAGTATACCCAAGTCAGTATATTTCAGTCAGAATATCGGGATCAGTATCTATGAGTACCTAGTCTAACAGAATTGTTGAATCTGGAATCAATGCATGGGATTAGTAACGTTGATTAACCTGAACCGAACTGAACTGGACTGGATTGAATTGAACTGAACTGAACTGACCTGACCTCAGTGTAATAAAAATAATTGCCTTGTCATCGACATTATACGTAGCTGTTCAACTTATATTTGCAAAATGAAGAGAACTGCTAACAGAAGTTGAATATATTACCTATGTCTTCGAATTGCAGGGTGTGGTGGTTCGTAGTCTTCACCATCTGCCTGTCGGCTTGCGTATTTTCGATCTATCTCGTCTACCAGAAATGGGAATCGAGCCCCGTCATCGTCAGCTTCGCCACCAGAGGCACGCCGATCTACAACATCCCCTTTCCCACGGTCACCGTCTGTCCAGAGTCGAAGTCGAAACAAAACGCTTTCAATTTCACCGACATCATGCACAAAAAAGAGGACAGCGTACCCTTGACTGATGTCGAGTGAGCTCCGTCTTGCATTCTTTTTGATGTTCTTCATGACGGTTTTGTTTTTTTTTTGCCAGGAAAAGAAACTTTGAATACATGGCTTTAGTTTGCACGTACTATGATGGTCAAGGCTTGATGTATGCGGACAACTACACGTTCTCGGATGAGTTTTACGAAGTTCTGGACGAAATCAAGCCCAAATGGGACATCTTCAATTGTCAGTACATGGGCAAGACGGTGCCCTGTGCGAGACTTTTCACTCCGATAATCACCGACGAAGGAATATGTTACACTTTCAATATACTGGATCGCAGTGAACTTTTCCAAAAGGATGTGTGAGTATGAGTGAAACTCTGGTGTCATTGTTTCAGTACACTCATTGGTTTTGAAAATGTATATTTTTGAGTACCTATAACGCAATGTTCCGTGACGTTCTTGCTTGCACAAACAGGACTGCGCAGAACTGGTTGGTGAGCAGCCGTTGGGAGTAGAGTTGCTGAAGAACTCTACTGTTGAAAATTGTGATTTTTCAGAGCACGGAAGACGTACTATATATTTATTTGATCATGGGTCAATATCAATGTTTCAGGATCCACTACAAGCACTTCCACAAGGTGCCCCAGCGGGCGGTCAACTGGTCGATGGAGCACGGCTATTCCAAAGACGCCGGCGTCCAGGCTTACCCGCAGAGGGCCCTGCTGGCGGGCGCCAAGAACGCCTTCAGCTTCGACATACGCACCAAGAAAGAGGACACCGATTACGCCTGCAAAAACGGCCTGCAGGGTCACCGGGTCCTCCTGCACATAGCCGTGAGGATGCCCAGGACCAGCCAGCAGTACTTCAGGGTGCCGCTGGACCAGGCGGTCGTGGCCGCCGTCCAGCCGGTCATGATAACCACATCGGAGTCCGTGAAAATGTACAGTCCCGAAAGGCGGGAGTGCTTTTTCCCTTCGGAAAGGCACCTGAGATACTTCAAGATCTACTCGCAGCTCAACTGCCAGATGGAATGCCTCACCAATTACACGCTGAGCTTGTGCGGCTGCGTCGATTTTTTCATGCCAAGTAAACGGGTCCTCATCAGATCACGAACATCACGTGATCGAGTTTATGGGCAACAAGTTATGTAGATTATGGGCAACCAGTTAATCATCCTAGAAGAAGGCTGGTTGTCTAAAACTTGCTCATGTGGTGTTCAGATTATAATAATGATGGTTTATTCAAGAAATGGAAAGCTTATTGTTCAATTTTTGCAGGGGCGAATGGCACTGAGATTTGCGGAACTGGCAGTATTGACTGCATGATCGGCGCTGAAAGTAAGTTTGCAAATTATCGTGTTATTATTAGGAAGTGCCTCCGTAGCCGGCCCCGGCTTCATGTATTGTGACCGGAGCCGGCTATTTGCATGGTAACCGGCACTGCTGGCCATCCGTATCGTAGCCGGTACAAAGAGTATACATTGCACAATGTATACTGCCGGCTTTTCGTTTCGTACCAGACCTATTTCTTTGCTAGCCGACAGTGGCAAGCTTTTGTTTTGTTTACCTATTGCAGCCGTGTCTTGTCGGTCTTAGAAATATTCCAATATTCATGGTGATCAAGCAAACAAACCGCTGTATTTGGTACATTACGCCGTCCCAGCTTTGCGCCTCCAGTTTGATATTGAGCCGTAAGAAATCAGCATGGTCAAAAGGAAAACTCATGAAAATTTGTGATTCTTTTCAGGAGACACAACAATTTCAATTTGACTAAACTTTGCGGCTGTTTCACTTGATTTCGGCTTTTGAAATACAAAATAGACGCAAGATGTACACTCGACAGCAAAAATAGCGCCCACTTGAAATATGACAAGATAACTATTTGTCTTGCTTTCTCTACCGTAGTAGGTAGTAATGGAACTAGAGATGAATAAAGCAATGCTGCCCTTGTTATCATTATATTGCCCTTCAATAAACCATTCGAATGTTGAACAATGGAAAGTGCCGACAGGGACCGGACTCAGCAATTTCCAGTCACAATTTAGCCGTTTTCTATCGCGATTCAGGAAGTTCAAACAAAATTTTGCAATTTTTACTTTCTAGCAAACAATTTCAGCTGATATTTTCAAAGTTTTAGCAATTTTCGGCGACAAGTTAGACATTTCCAACCAAAATCGAACAAGGACGAAAGTGGCGTGCTCGCGAAACTCGGATACGAACACGAACTTCGTAACCGATTGACGGCGTGCTTCCATCACTGAAGCGACAAACAAAAATTTGTCAATTTTCACCACACAATTAGAGAATTTTAGCAAAAATGTCGCAAGTTCAGCAAGTTTTAGCATCGATGTAGCAATTTTCAGCATGCATTTAGCATGTTCTAGCAAAGATTCAGCAGGCTTTAGCAAAACATTAGCAATTTTCAGCAACAATTTAGCAATTTCAGATCGACATTTAGAAAGTTGTAGCAACAATCCAGCAAATTTTCAACAAACTCTAGGAATTCTGAACCAAAACTCAGATATTTTAACTGAACTTTTTGCAAGATTTATATCAGTTCTCAGCAATTTTGAATGAAAACTCAAGAAGTTACATAAAAAATCCAGCAATTTTTTGAGCGAAACGCAATTCTCAACTAAAATATATCATTCTGATTTAAAACCAAAATTCATCTTGCCTAAGCGGAATCCAACAATTTTTAGCTAAATTTTGCTATTTTCGATGGGTGATTGGCAAGTTTTTGCAAGATTGATCAATGTTCAGCAAAATTCAGCAATTTTAAACCAGAACTTGTCCAAGTTCCAGCACAATCCAGCTTTTGGCAACAAAGTGGCGATGTTAATTATTTATTAAGCTTCATCACCAATTCAGCAAGTTAAAGTGAATATTAAGCGACTTCTTACAAAACTGTAGCAATTTTCAGCGATATTTCCGCATGTTTCAGCAAAATTGAGCAATTTTCGGCAAATAGTAATTAATTAATTTTTAAAGAAAAATGTAGAATGTTAGCAAAATATACTGATACTTAATTAACCACTTTCAAAGTTCAGTGAAGCTGAGCAAATCTCAGCAATTTTTCAGCACAAATGTGGCAATTTTCGGTTTTGCAAATTCAAGTTAACAATTAACAATTCCCAGTACACTTGAACAATGCACCTGCAGCAACAAACAAAAATTTGACAACTTTTATCACAGATGTAGGAAATTTTAGCAAGTTTTAGCGAAAGTTTCACATGTTTCAGCATTAATTTAAGAATTTTCTATATGAATTCAGTATGTTCAGCAAAGATTCAGCAAATTTCAGCAAAACATAAACATATACGACATACTAACGTATAATAAACATTTAGGAAGGTTCAATAACAATTCAGCAATTTTCTAGAAAAACGTAATACCAAACCAATATTCAACAAGCTCCAGCGAATTTCAATAATTTCCAGCAAAACTCAGCGATTGCAAACTAAAACTTGGCTGGTATCACTACAATTCAGCTATTGGCAATAAAGTAGCAATTTTGATCAAAATTTAGCAAGCTTTTTCATCAATTTAGCAATTTCAAGTACCTAATTATTTAGCAATTTCTAACCAAAATGTTGCGATATTTTAGCACTATTCCAGCAAGATTGCATCAAAGTAGCAATTTTCAACAATAATTTAGCGCGTGTTCTAGCAAAGTTGAGCAAGTTGCAAAACATCAGCAATTTTGAGCAACCATTCAGCAATCTTAAATCAACATTCAAAAAGCTTCATCAACAATTCAGCAATTCTTCAAGAAAACGTAATTCAAACCACAATATATCATTTGCAATCAGAATCCAGCAAGCCTCAGCATATTCTAACAGATTTTCAGATGTATTTAGCAATTTAGCAAGTTTCCGCAAGATTCAACAATTTTCAGCAAAATTCAGCAATTTCAAACCAAACATTGGCAAAGTTTCAGCACAATCCAGCTATTGGCAACAAAAGAGTTATGTTGATCACAGTTTAGCAAACTTCATCGATTTAGCAATTTGGAGCAAATATTGAGCGATTTCCAACGCAAATGTAGCAAGTTTTAGAAAAACTTCAGCAAATTTTAGCAAAACTTGAGCAAATTTTGGCAAATTGAGCATTTTTCAGCAACAATTCAACAATTTCCAATCAAAAGTCGGCGAATGTGTGCAAGTCTCAGTAATTTTCAGAAAAATCCAGCGATTTTCGACTAAAATGAAGCATCTTGCAGCAAAAACTCAGCAAGTTTTGATAAAATTGAGAAACTTCAAGCAACAATGATTAACGATTTCCGGAAATACTTCACGTGTTCACCAAAAGCGGCAGTTTTCAACTGGAATGAAGCGATTTTGAAAAATAGCAATCAAGTGACTTCAAGCAACAATAATAATTGAGCAATTTTCAATAAAAATTTCTGCAAGTTTTAGCAACGATCAAAAAATTTAGCAATCGGAGAGCACGTTGAGCTTTCGGTCCACGGTTCAGTAGAGTAGCTATTGGCTACTTGCTATGACTCCGCCGTAACAAAGACGAAATTATTATTAATGTTATTATCATCATATTGTAAGCAAAAATTCATCACGTTTCAGCGATGATTCAGCAAGTTTCAGCATAACATAAGATTTAGCAATTTTGCACAAACATTTAGCAATATTCAGCTACAATTTAGCAAGTTTTAGCTAATCATTAGCAATTTTTGGTTATAATTCGGCAACTTTGGATGAGTTTCAGCTAAAATTCAGGAAGTCTTCAGCTAAGATCCAACAAGTTTCAGCAACAATGTACCAATTCTGGACAGAAATCCAGAATTTTTAACGGAAATTTAGCAAGTGTTAGCAAAAATCTGGCCAGTTTTAATCAAAAATCTGAAAAATCATCAATTTACAACAAAATATAGCATGTGGAAATGAACCCTGTAAGCTCCTACAACGTGACGTAGCTACACTTGGCAGGAAAATGGTGCTCACTTGATTTATGAGAAAGATGACAATTTGCTCGGCCTACTTCATCGTAGTAGGTAGTAGTTAGTACTCGAAAGGAATAAAGCAATGCTGCCATTATATTTATATTGCCCTTCAATAAACCATTGAAAAGTTCAACAATGGTAAGCCAAGCAAATAGTTGTCTTCGTTACAAATCAAGTGGACGCTATTTTTGCTGTCGAGTGTACTAAATCCAAGGTTGAAGAATTCGGGTCTCGGGAAATATGACTATTTGG